>CADCXD010000019.1:0-620948 GCA_902806575.1 Jackrogersella multiformis
ATAATTTTAATTTTTTAATCTTATTATTTTATAAATATATACATATTACATTTTTTAAAAATATATATATAAATAATATTATTACTTTTAATTAATTTTATAACATTTAATATAGTAAATATAACTAAAATAAACGTTATATTTAGGTTTAAATAAAATTATTTTTTTAAATATTTAAATATTTTATTTAATTTAACGGTTCGTTTTTATTTACGTTTAATAAAAGTAAATTTATTATTTTATTAATATTATAATTATTTATTTAATAAAAAAGAAATACAAAAAATCAGCTTTCGTTATTATATTCAATAATAAGATTTTTACAAAAAGAATTAACGTAATCGATAAATATATATATATTTATAAGAATAATATTTCATTTATTAATAATAAGTGTATAATTTTAAAGATCTTTAAATTCTAAATTAAATATTCCGATAATTTTTTTTTAACTTTTGTAAAAAATTAAAATTTATTTATAAATAAACCAATTAACGTTACAAGTTTTATTTCACTTATAAATAACGATTTATTTATTTCTTTATTACTATTTTATAATAATAATTTTTTTTAATTCTTTCTTTATTACTTTTTTATAATAATAATTGTATTTAATTATTTATTATATTTATTTTTAAAATAATATTTACATTTATATCTTGAAAACGATTTTTTAAACTTGAAATAGAAACTTACGTTTTATTAAATATCCCTCTTATATGCTTATATACTTTAATTTTTATAAATATAATTTTATGATTAATTAATATTATTATAAATTTAATAATTTTCTTTAATTAAAATAATTTAAAAAGGTTAAAAATATTATCCCTAATTTTAAATATTTTATCTTACTTAATTATTTTTAATTATCAAATTTAATAGTATTAATATAAATATTAAAAAGGTTTTTTTACCGAAAATATTATAAATATTATTTTTTATATAAAAAACTAAGATAACATTAGCCGTTTCAGATTAATATACGTAAGAACTTTTCTAAATTTTACGTTTTAAAGATTTTAAAAAGTTATAAAATTAATACAAAAATATAATAAGTGGTAAAAAAAAACCACATTATAATAATGAAAAACTTTTATAAATATAAGATTTTTATTTTAAATTTAAGCAAATTTAAATAATAAAAAATACATAACGCAAATATAACGTTAAGAATTAATAGAAAATATAAAAAGGTACTTAAATTAAATAAATTACGCATTAAAAACTTATAAAACTTATAATTAAATAATAATTATAAATAAAATAAAATAATGATTTAAGTTTTTAACGTTTAAAGAATTAATAAAAATAAAAAACCAAAAAATGGTATATTAATAAAAATTATATATATAATCGTAAAATAAGCCATATTAATAAATTATTAATAAAATATATTACACGTTTAAAATGTAAATAATAATAATAGAAATTAATTTAATTAATTTTAATTAAAAAAACTTATATTAAATATTAATTTAATATGAATCTTATAAAATATAATTTAATATAACTTTATAAAAGTTCTTATATTAAATAAAAATATATACCTTATACTTTAAATTAAATAAATAAAATACGGATTTTTAATCTTTATTTTATTTTTTGCTTATTTTAAAATAACGAAAAAATCATTAATTTTATATATTAAAACATACCTTATAAAATTCGTATTAATAGTTTTTAATTATTAAAATTATTAATAAATTAATTAAAATTACGTAAGTAAATTAATTAATTAGTTATAAATTTAATTAATTAAATAAATAAGAACTAATAAGGTTATAATTAATTAATGATCGATTAAAAATTAAAAACTATAGTAAATTAAATAAAATTCGATACAAATTCGAAAAAAAAACCGAAAATTACTGTTATATAATAATGAACTCAAAGTTATTCAATTAATTTTCAGTTGAATTTTTACTATTTAATTTAAAATTATAAATAATATTTTAAATATATTATAAAGTAAGTATTTTTTAAAAACTTATAATTAAATATCATTTAAAAAATAACTGCAAACTTAATGTATTAAAATAAACTTTATTCCTTATATAATTTATTAATTTAAAATTTTAATTTTTAAAATAAATTGATATAATTACTTTTTTAAAAAAAAGGTATAAGTAATAAAAATAAAAATAAATATATCGACGTATAATAACGATTTTTTACGATCGATACCGTTTTCGATTTATAAATAATTTTAATAAAATTATATAAATATTAATAATCATATTAAATTAAAACTAAATTAAAATTAATATAAATTAATTATATTTTCGGTATTTTTATATTTAGAAATATTAAGCTATAAATAACCGTTATATATTATATATACAAAAGCTTTCACTTTAATTTTATAAGTATATAATATGTAAGGATTTTACGCTTTTTTAACTTATAATAAAAATAATTAACAAAGCAAATAAATAAATAAATAAATAAACCGAGTAAAATTACGTAATTAACGTTATACGATTTATACGATTTATATAAAATGTATAAAATATACGAAATAAATAAATATAACGAATATTAAAAAATTTAAAAATATATAAATTTAAAAATCTAAACGTAAAGTTTTTTTAAAATTACTCGTTAAATAAACTCGGGTTATTATATTATTTTAAAACCGAAATAACTTTTAATTTAAAAAAATTATTATGTTGCGTTTTTTTAATATATAATTTTTAATTATTGTTTAAATAAATAATATTATAAAATAAAATATTATAATTAAATAATAATAATCTTTTTTAAATTTCAAATTAAAAAAATAATAATCGTTATTTATATTATTTTATAAAATTTAATAAAAAACGTTTATTATATTAATACGAATTTTATAAAAATAAATATAATATATAAAATTAATAACTTTTTCGTTTTTTTAAATAAGCGAAAAATAAAATATATTTTTTTATTTATATATAAAATTTTATAAAAATCGTATTATATATAATTTAAAGTTTTATAATTTTTATAATTTACGTAATTTTAATTTATTGTTAATAAATTAAAATTTTTATAATCGTATAATTTTATAAATATTTAATTTATATTTATTATTTTTTTATAAAAAATAATAAAAACATTACAATAACAATTTAAACGTTAATTAATTATAAAAATTAAAGATTTTCAATATAATTATTTTTTAAAATAATTTTATTAACGTAATATAATTATATTTAAATCATTTAATTATTTATTTTAATTAATAATTATAATAAATTTTTAAGTTTTTTAAATTTAATAATATTATAAACGATATAAATTATATATATATATATTATAAAATTAATTAATTATATTTCGTTTTTATTTTTATTTACTTAATATTATAATATATCGTTATATTAATATTGATTAATAATTCATTTAATATTTTATTAATCAAAATAATAAAATTAACGAAATCTTTTTTTATAATTTACGTAATATTTTATATTATTATAAATATAAAAAATTTATATTAATATAATATAACGATTTATAATTTACGTAATATTAAATATTATTATAAATACGAATAATACTAACCTTATAAAGTGTGTTTTAATATTTAAAATTAATAATTTCTCCGTTATTTTAAAATAAGCGAGAAATAAAATAAACATTAAATGTCTTTATTTTATTTATTTAATTGCAAGTATAAAGTATATATTTCCATTTAATGTAAAGACTTTTATAAGGTCGCATTAAAAGAATATTTTTATTATTTAAATAAGTAAATTTTATTAAATTTTATAAAAATTTAAATCTGTATTTTTTATTATTATTTATATATTTAAAATAAATAATTATATATTTATAATATTAATTAACGGTAATAATAAATTATACATTATTTTTTTTTAATTAATTTAATTTTTTTAATTTTTTAATTAATTTTAAACCATTATTATTTTTATATTTTTCTTTTACAAAATTTTAATTAGAATTTTTTAAAAAATGTTTATGAAATTATTTTAAAAACTTAATTATTTTTTTAATTTTATTTAATTTTATTAAGTATAAGATAATATTTTCGATATAAATATTTTTATAATATTATAAGAAATTATAAAAATGAAAAGTTTTACGTTTATTAATTTTTATACGGATAATTTTTATAAAAAATAATTATATATAATTTTAAAATAATCTAATTATTATAATTAAATCTTAATTAAATTTTTAAATTTAGTTTTATTCTTTATTTATTACTGTTTTTTAGGTTTAATACGGACCTCATAAAGTATGTTTTAATATTTAAAATTAATAGTTTCTTCGTTTTCTTAAAACGAGTAAAAAATAATATAAAGATTTTTAATCTTTATCTTATTTATTTCATTTAAAGTATAAGGTACATATTTTTATTTAATGTAAGGACTTTTATAAGGTCGCATTAGATTCGTTTTAATGTTTTATAATAATTTACCCTTTAAAATCTACGACTTATTTTAATACGATCGAGATTTAATATATTATTAAAGTTAATTATAAATTATATAACGGGTAAATTATATTTAATAATTATATTTCTATTTTTATTTTATTAATGGAATCTTTTTCGTTAAAAAAAGTTATTAATAATTATAAATAGCGAATTTTTTAAAAAAGGTTTATATTTTTTAGTTTATTTTTAACTTTTAAAAGGTTTTTTTTTATTAATTTATATATTTTTTTATTTATATAATGTTAATTTTATTATTATTATTTTTAATAATTTTATTAAAAATTAAAAAATTAAAAAATAAATATATAATTATTATGTTTTCGTATTATTTATATTTAAATTATTAATTCTTTCTTATTTTTTAAAAACTATTCGAATTTTTATTTATTATACTTTTATAATTTAAATTTTTTTCTTTTTTTCATTATTATTTACAAATATTAATTCGTTTTAACTATACGATAAAATGATAAAAAAACAGTTGATGTAAAATAATAAGGATTTTTTATGTTAAAAACCCAATTTTTAAAAAATATATAAATATATAATTATTCGTTAATAAAAAAAATTTATTAAACGAATTAAGCTTTCTTTACTTTATTATTATATAAAGAAAAAAATCTTAGTATTATAATTATTAATTATATATTACGTTATTTATTTTATTTTATTTTTTGTTTTTAATTAATTAATTTTAAAATATTAAATTTAACTTTTTTTAACTTACTTTAATTACGTTTTTTTTACGAAATATATTAAGTTAATTTTTATCATTAAAATTATTATTTAAGTCTATTTTCTTCGAGTTAAAAAAATTAATATTAATATTTTAATATTTTTTATTACTTTTATTTAGATTATTATTTAAGTTAACTTATCGTTTATTATTACGTTATTTTTAATTATCATTATTTAAATTATCTTTTAAATTAACGGTTTTATTATTATTAAATAAATTTTTATTATATATAAAAAAATGTTTTCCGTATTTAAAGATATAAGTAATATTAATAATAATTTAAAATAAAATAATTTTATTTTTATCGTTTCAATTAAATTAAAATATATTATTTATAAGTATACCGAAATATAAATAATTATTTTTTAAGTTATAACATAACTTTTTTATAATTATTTTTTATAAATTTAAATATAATAATAAGTTTTTTTAAAAAGGTTTTTTTTAGTTATATTAAATAATATATATTTTATTAATCACGTTTTTTACTTTTTAATATAAAACTTTTAATATAAAGAAAATATCGTTAATAAATATTATTATATATTTTTTAATTTTTTAATATGTTTAATTATTTATATAATTTATTTTTTAGTTTAACGTGAATTTTATAATCGTTTTAAATGTATAATTTAATAATAAAAATCTTTTTTTAAAAGTTATAATTTTTTAATAATAAAAAGAAATAAATATTTATCTAAAACGCGAAGTATGTTTAATTTATAAGTATTAAGTATTTTTTAATTTTTAATAATTTTTAATAATTTTAATATACACGGAATTTTTTTAATTTTTATAAAAAGTAATTAAAATAATTAAATCGATAAAAGATTTATATTAAATTTAAGAAAAATAATATTTTTAAGGTATTTATTAAACGTTTTAAAAATAACTTTTAAGATTCTATTTTTAAGGTATTATATAAAATATAATTTATATTAATTTATATTAATTTATAAATATATTATTTAAACTTTATATTTTTTTAATAAAATTTAAAATATAATATATTTTATAACGATTATTTATAAATTAAAAGAATAAACGTTTAAGAAAATTACGTTTTTAAATTAAAAATCGTCGTTTATATTATTTATAATATCGTTTCATACTTAACGTATTAATACATTATTATTTTTCGTATTTTTTTTGTTTTTTATCGTAATTTTAATTCTATTAAAACGTATTAATAATATTTAAGTTAAAATTAATTATATTTTTTTATAATAAAAATAATTTGAAAAATAATTATATATAATTATTATTATTATTAATTAAAAATTAGTTTTTTTAATTATTATTATTTTATTATAAATTCATTTATAATATTAAAATGATTTTTAAGTTTTTTTAACTTTTATATTATCGTTTAATAATAATTAATAATTTTTAATTCTTTTTATAATATAATTTTCAAAAATAATATAAAATATAAAATCATAAAGCTTATAAAAGATTTTAATTTAATTATACGTTAACGTTTTATAATTTTAAACCTTTAAAAATATAATAATTTATAATAATTTATACGTGTAATATTTATATAATATTAATTTTCTTTATGTAATTTAACGTATATAATATTTAATTTTATATTATATTTTTTTATATTAAATATATATAAACGTTTATGTTTTTATTAACTTAAATTTATATTTTATTATAAATTTATTATAAATTTTAATGTTATTTTTATAATAATATTAATAAATTATTATAAAAAATATTTATATAATAACATTTTTAAATAACGATAAAAGATTTATTTCATATATTTATTATATATTTTATAGTAAAAAACGTAAAGTTATAATATATATTAATATTAATTTAAAATATATATTAAGCTTATTAATTTTTATATTTTTATATTTAATAAAATATATTTAAAATTTCGTTATATAAATATAATTAAATGTTAATTTATATTATACGATTAAAGTTATAAATCTTTTATTTATATTTTTAAAAAATAATTTTTTATTTATTTAAATACTTAAATAAATATATAGTTAATATTAATAAACGTTTAAATATTTTTAAACTTTTATATAAGTTATATTATAAATCTTACATTTTTTTAATATTTTTAATATTTTATTAAAATAATAGCTTTTTTTTTGATTTAATTATAATAATAATGTTTAATTTTTAAATTTTAGTTTTAATATTTCTTTTATTACGTTTATTAATATAATTAAAAAGTAAAATAAAAATATTTAATTTATTAAATATAATAATTTCGTTATTATATTATATATATATATTATTATTAATTATTAAATTTTAACTTAATATTTATTTAAAAGATATTTATTTAATCTTATTCGTTTATATTTTTATTATTAATATTTTAAGTTTCTAAGTTTTTCGAATTATATTTTAAAAAAACGTCTTTAAAAAGTAAGATTAAAATATAATTATAATAATATTTATAATTAATATTTCATAATATATATTGTAATATTTTATTTTTTATTTTTTATATAATTATTAATTAACTTTTAATTTAAATTTTTAAATTTACGATCCGAAAATTATTATAATATGTTCATTTAAAAATAATAAATTATTTATTTATTTTATAATTATATTTATTCTTTTTTTAAATTTATCAATATTAATTTTTACTTTAATTTGTTAAAACTTTTTTTTAATTATAATATTTTTATTAAGTTTTAATTTTATTTAAATTATAAAAATGATTTGAAAAAAATCGGTAAGTTAAAAAAAAGCTTTTATATTTTTTTCTTTTTAATAAATTTATTTAACGTTATTATAATAAACTAATAAATAATAAAAAGTTAAAATTTAAACATAATTAATATATTTATTATATTAAATATATTATTAATTAATTTAAAGAAATATATATTATTATAATTGATTACGAAATAAATATTATTTAATTTTAATATTTTATTTTTACGATTATTTTAATTAAGAATTTTCGTTCGATTAAACTTTATAATTTAATTTTTATATTTTAATTATCGTAATTTATTTCATTTAAAAAAATCGTAATACGTTTTAATTTTTAATAATGTATAATTATTATTATTTAAACAGGTACGATAATATTTCGCTTAAATTAAAATAATATAATATTAATTACGATATTTTATAAAAATAAAAATAACGTTATATTATTTAAAACGATTTATAAAAAAAATTTAAAGTTATATTAATAATATTTATGAATGATTTTTTTAATTTAATATTAATATTATAAATATTAAAAATAATATACATTAAAATAATATAAATTTAAAACAACGTTAAAACTTAAATAAAGATTTTAATTAATTATTATTTAATTTCTTTTTAAATATAAACTTAATATATTATAAATAATAAGTTATTTATAATAAGTTTAAAAAATAATAAAAGTTAAAGTAAACGTTTATAAGGAATGTAAAATATTTAAAAAATTAATATAATAATATAATATATTTTTAATTTTAATATTTTATTTTAATAATTATTATTTAATATTATTATTTTACGATATAATATTATAATATTGAAAAAATATTAAAGATAATAAATTAATAATAATAATAATAATAGCGTTATTATAGTTTAATAATTAAATTAAAATATATTTATTAAAATATTTAATTTATTATAACAATTTATTAAATTTATTAAATAATTTGTACGTAAAATTTATTAAAACGATCGGTTTATTTTTTAAGTTTTTTATAAATTTTTATATAATAATTATTTTAAATAAAATATTTTTAATGTTCTTAAATTATTCCGAAATAATAATTATAAAGATTTTAATTAACTTTAAATATATTTTTTTACGATATAAAAAAAAATTGTTTATTTCGATAATTTATTTAAAATTTAAAATTTTACTTTATAAATTATTTTAAATATTTTATATTTATATAAATTAATTGATTTTATATTAAGGTTATTATTAAGAAAAAAAATATTGTATTATTAATTTTAATATTAAAAAAAGGTTATTATTTTTATATATAAAATATACGAAAGAATTTATATTTTTAATATTTTTATTGAATATATTATTAAAATTTATAAAACGAAAACGAGAATATTTTTTACGATAATTATTTTTAAAATTAAAATAGTTAAATATAATTTTATAAAATCTTTTTTTAACAAATATTATAAAAGCGATATTATTTTTTAATTTAATTTAAAAAATAAAATAATAATTGTTATTATTTATTTCTAATTATAAACGTTTTTTATTAATATTAATATTATTATTTATATTATTATTTTTATTATATTTTAATAAAAGAAATTTAAAGATTTTTTATAATAAGTTGTTCTTACTTTTATAAATTTAAATCGAAATTATTTATCGTTATTAACTTTTAAAATCAAAAGTAAAAGTTTATATACTATATTTATTAAACGTAAAATAATTTAATTGTTAAAAAAATACATTTAATAATTAAATAAATATTAATAAAAAATCTTTTATATAAAAGATATTTATAATTTTAATATATAATTATAAGTTTAAAAAATAAAATATATAAATAATAAATTTATAAATACGTATAATAAAATTAAATTTAAAAAATATAATAATAATACTATAATTAAATAATTAATAAAAATCGATACGAAAATATATAATATTAAAATAATTTTCGATTAAATTAATATTATAAAAAAATATAAAAAATTAACGTATACGGTTTATTTTAAATTATTAACGGATAATTTTTAATAAAATATAAATAAGTTTAAACTTAATAATA
The DNA here is from genome assembly GCA_902806575.1 of Jackrogersella multiformis. Lineage (NCBI taxonomy): Eukaryota > Fungi > Ascomycota > Sordariomycetes > Xylariales > Hypoxylaceae > Jackrogersella > Jackrogersella multiformis. The sequence goes on from CADCXD010000019.1 coordinate 9,938, forward strand.
AAATTAATGATTCGATAAAATTTATTATATATAATAATATAAGTAAACTTTAAAATTTATATATTAATAAATATTATATAAAAATATTATATATTTTAATAAATATTAAAATTATAAAAAGTAAAATTATTATAATAAATTATATTTTAATAAAAAATAATAATACGATAAAAATTTAAGTTATAATTATAATTAATATTTAAGTTTGAAAAATAAAATATATTAAAAGAAAAAAATTTAAATTATTCGATATTAATTAAAAATATACGTATAATAAATTAATAGTAATAAAATAATTAAAACTTAAAAAAATAAAGTATCGAAAAAACTTGAAATCGTTATTTATATAAAAATAATATTTTTTTTATAAAAAATTTAATCGCGATTTAACGAAAAAAATAAATTTATAAAATCAATTTTATTATTTTCGTTATTAAAAAATTATTATTTTAATAAATATCGTTATAAAAAACGAAAAAAATTAAGTTTTATAATAAAGAAAACTTAACGATAAATATAATTAAATAAATTAATATTTATTTAAAAAATTAACGAATTAAAATAAAAATATTATTAAAAAATATTGTAAAAAATAATATAAATAATAAATAATAATATAAAAAATTTATTATATATTTACTGAAATAAAATATTATACGTAATTATTATATTATTATTTTAAATATAAACCGCGTTATTTAATTTAAAGTTATAATTATTTTTAAATTTTATTATTTTATTATATTATTATTTAAAATTATATATATAATAATTCTTTTAAATATTAAATAAAACCTTTAAATTACTTTAAAAGTTAAAAAAATTATATTATTAAATAACGAAAATTTTATATTATATTATATAATTTTCGAAAATTTAATTAAAGTATGTTTTTTTTGCTGTTTTTAAAAACGGTGTTAAAAAATGGTTTTTAAAAATTTCTTATTACTGTAATTCCGAGCCGGAGTTAGCCGGAGTTTGTTAAGGACTTTATAAAATCTTTAAATATACGGGAGACTATTTATTCGCGCGATATAAAAGCTTAAATTTAACTAATTTTAAGTTTAAAATCGTCGATTTTTAAAACGATAATATATTTTCTCGATAACTTTATTTATTTTATCGTTATATCTTTTTTATATTATCATAAACTTTTTTATAATATTATTAACTTTAATTTTCGTTTATTAATTTATATATATATACATATTTTTTATTTATTTGTATTATTATTATTATAATGTTAAATATAACTTTCGTTATTATTCGTAACCGTTTTATAGGTATTAATTTTCTTTATTGTAATAATCGTAAAACTTTTCTTAATTATATAAAAATTTATTATTTAATTTACTTTAATTATAACTTATTATTAATTTTACGTATTTTAAATTATAATGATATTTATTATAATATTACGTATTACGTTTATTATATTATTACCGAAAAGGTTTAATATAAAAATAAAAAACAACATATTAATCGTAATAATAAAGTATTTATTAATATATAAAATCCATTAAACTTAAATAATTTTAATTTAATAATTAAAAACGTTTCGAATTAAATATTAACTTTTATTAAAACGATTACCGATATTTTTAATTACATAAATTTTATTTTTATTTTTAACCTTAACCTTAATATTTAAATCGTTATTTCCTTAAATATAATTTTTAATAATAAAATATATTATTTTTATATTTACACTTATCTTAAATTTTAACTATTAAGAATTTCTTATTAATAAAAAGTTATTATCGTTATAAAATAGTTTTATAATTATATAATCTTTTATTATTATTATAAATTATAATAAATTTAAAATAACTCATATTATCTTTACATAATATATAATTTAATTTATTACTAATTATACATATTAATATCTTATTATTACATTAAATAACTTTATTATAATCGATAATTTAATTAATATTATTTATTTATAATTTAACGTGTATTATTTTTTTAATTATAACATTATCGTTTTTTTCTTAAAATATATTTTAAATAATTGAAACAAATATAAATTTATATATAAGTACTTAATTTTTTTTTAATAAAATCTTTATTAATTATTATAAAAGTGTTTTTATATTTTATATACGTAACATTTAAGATTACATTTATATAAAAAAGGATATTTATAATAATAATTACTTTTAAATTTAATATATACATTATAATAAATAGAATTTTAAGATTTAAAATATTAAACATTTTGATATTAAAAAAATAAAAATTATATTAATAAATATATATAAATAAATTATAAAAAATTATAAACTTATTTTTTAAATAAATGATTTATTTATTTCTTTTAAATAGAAATTATTATTAAATTTATAAATTATAAATTAAATAAGTTTTATCGTTATTAATTATCGTTCTTAGTAATGTTAAAAAAATTTAAGGTTTTTATTTATATTTAAATATTTAATAATAACGTAATAATTAATATATATTAATTATATTTAAAATTAAAATTAATACGCGACGTTATATAAAACGTTTATAGTTTTAAATTATTTATTATATATATAATTTCTTTTTTAAAACGTTTGTATTTTCTATTAATTTATATATAAATATTTAAAATAAATTAAGATTTATAAATAAAGCGTATAATATTTAATAAAATATTTATAAACGATAATTATACCGTTATATAAAAAAAGAAAAGAAAATTATTATATTTAATAAATTTAATGCGACCTTATAAAGGTCCTTACATTAAATAAAAATATATACCTTATACCTTAAATTAAATAAATAAAATAAAAACTTTTAATCCTTATCTTATTTCTCGCCCGTTTTAAGATAACGGAGAAACCATTAATCTTACATATTAAAACACACCTCATAAGGTCCGTACTAAAATTAAAAATCTGGTTTTATTTTTTTTTTAATTTAATTTTAATAATAAAAAAATATTAAAACTTAACCTTAAATATATTTACGTTATTTAAGCAACTTAAATAAACATTAAAAAAATAAATTAAAAAAACATTATATTTAAATATATAATAATTTTAAATAATATAATAATTTTTTAAATTAATAAAAATAATAATAATTTAAACGAACACGTTTATATCGTTATATATTTAAAATATTAAGTAATATAATATAATAATTATCGTTAAAAATCGTAATTTTATTATCGGTTATAAAAAATAAATAATATTTTCTTAATTAAATCGTTTATAAAAAAAAATATTATAATATTATAATAAATATAAAATAATAACTCTTTTTAAAACTTATATTTATATTATTTAAAATTAACTTATAAATGGTAAGTTATAAAAAAGCCGTTTTAAAATAATATTTATATTTAAAACTTAACGTTATTATAATATAATTAAATATTTTTATACCGTTATAAATAAAAAATATAATTAAACGGGTTTTTATAATTTAAAGTTATTATATTAAACACTATAAAAAAATCGTTAAAAATATAAAAATTCGAAATATATTTATAAATTAACATTTAAATAATATCGTAATATTAAATTTATTATATGTTATTACGTTAACGTATTATAATTATTATAAAATTTATTTATTATATTATTTTTTTGTTTTATAAAAACGTATTTTGCCTTTAAGCTTAATCTTAAATTTAAATTTAATAATAATAATAATCGTTTAATATTTTCTTTTTTTTTTAAAAAAAATATAAATATGAAGAAATTATAAAATAAGTTAATAGAAATGAAATTTCGTTATATTTTAATTAATTTATTAATAAAAATAAATAACGATTTTTAAATAAAGATTTTTTAAACTGGTTAATTATTATTATAAAACGATTTATATTTTTAACTTTTAATATAACATTTAAAATAAAAATTAATACGACTTTATAAGGGTTTTTATATTAAATGAAATATATCCCTTATATTTTAAATTAAATAAATAAAATAAAGACTTTTAATCTTTATTTTATTTCTTGCTTATTTTAAAATAACGAAAAAACCATTAATCTTACATATTAAAACACACCTTATAAAAGTCGATAATAAAAATATATAATTACTTATACTTTAATATCCCTTTAAATAACGAATTTTAAAATGTTTAAAATATGAAAAATATTTTTTTTTACCTTAATTTATATTAAATATAATATATATAATAAAGATTTATAAAGAATTTTCTTAAAGGTTAACGTATATTTCTTAATAAAAATAATAAAATCTTACGTTTAAAAATAACGAAAAAAAGAATTATTTATCAAATAAAAAATATCGTATAAATAAATATAAAATAAAATAAAATAAAATAAACTTTATAAAAAATAATATTAATAATCGTAATTTATTAAACGTTTTTGAAAAAAGGAATTATATTTAAAAAACGAGATTTAAAAAATAAACCGATAAATTTTTATAATATTATCGATAATTCTTTTTAAACTTTTTTATTTAATAATTATCATATATAAATAAGCGAGGATTTAATTTAAATTTTATTAATAATTAATCTTATTTTTATATTTTATTAAATAAATATTTTCTTAACTTTAAAAATTTTTATTATTTCGCATTAATATTTATTAAAATTCTTTTATATAGTTAAAGTGATTTGGTCGTTTTAAATTATAATTAAAAAAAGGAATTAAAAAAGAAAAAAAAAGAATTTTAAATTTAAAACGTATAATTATTCTTTTTATAAATACGTTATAATATATCGATTAATATTTTTAATATAATTAAGTTTTTATTAAGTTTTATTAATATAACGTAATAATTATTATATATTTTATATTTAATTATATTATTAAAAATAATAATAATTATATTAACGTAACTTAAACGAAGAATTTTTTTTCATAATATTTAAAATATTTATAAATTATTTTAAGTTAAAAATAAGTTAAAAAATAATAAACTTATTAATAATTTAAAAATAAATAAGTTTTTTAAAAAAATATATATATAAAAAATAATAGCTATTATTTAATATAATCCCTTTATAATTTAATTTACTATTAATCTTAATAATATATCGTTATTTATTTAAATTAAAATAAGTAAAAGATTTCGTAATTTATAATATTTATAAGGGATTTTAAAAAAATCAATATTTTTTTAATAATTAATAAATCTTAATTAAAAAAATAAATTAAGATTTTATAACCGTAATTATATAATTCTATATTTATATTTTTTTATTTTTAAAAAAAATTATAAAAATAAATATTAAAAATAATATTTTCGGTTTAATTAATTAATATTTTAACGTAATTAAAATTAATAAATAAAACGTTTTTTATTTATATAAATTTTTTTAATATTATAATAATATCGATATAAAAGATTTTATAAAAAATATTATAAATACGGATAATATTAAAGAAATTGTTAAATTATTAACTTATGTCGATAAATATTTTAAAAAAAATTTAATAAATATATATTTAATAAAAAAAGTTAAATCTTTAATTAATTATAACTTTTTATGAAATTATAGAAATATTTAAATTAATTAAAAATAAAGTAAAAAAGAGAAGTTAAATTTATTATTATATCGTTATATATTATAAATATGTAAAGGTAAAAAAAGATAAATATTTTAAAAGTAAAATTTTATTTTATTTTAAATAGCTTTAAAAGCTTATCGATTTTATATATATTAATAATAACGATATATTACGTATTAAATAATAAATGAAAAGTTATATTTATTAAAATCTTATAATTATTATTATTATTTAATATAATTATAATTTTATTATAATTTTTATTACGATATAAATTTTAACCTTATTTTATTATATAATTGTAAGGAGCCACAGCTATATGGTCTATGGTTGAGGTAGTGGCCCGTGCTTTATACTTACTGGTTATTCTTTGAGATATTAGTTTTGCTTTTATTTTTAAGAAGAATAATTATTTTAAGACCTTTATTTTAACCTATTAGTGCATAATAAATGGTAATACCTTGCTCTCGTTACATCGTAACGATTTATATTTTACCGCTGAATTAATTAGGCTTTTAATTAATTAGTGAGGATTTAAAGCTAGTTAATCGCGATAAGTCAACGTGGTAAAGATTTAATTAATAATTATTAGACCTTAAATATTATTAAATTTTAAATACTTTACGATTATTTTTTTCGTTATTTTTTTTTTTTTAATTATTTAATGGTTTTTATTTTTTTATTATTATTAATTGAATTTAATTACGTTATTATTTTCTTATGATATTATAATTTACGTATTGACGTTATTTTAGTAAGATTAAGCTTTTTTGATCGATTAAGTTTTTTCCTTTTTTATGATTTTAAACTTTAATAACGATAATATTTTATAAATTGTTACTTTTATTTGTAATTACCGAAACTTTCGAATAATATAAAGGTTATATTAATCACGTATAAATGATTTATTGCTTTATGTAGATATATTGTTGGATATAGGATTAATTTTTTTATTAGTATAAGGCTTTTATATTATACGGAATTTTATAATAAAAACGTTATTTTATAATCTTTAGTAAGTGTTAGATCTTTAAAAGTTTAAGTAAGTATTTAATAGAATGTTAAAAGCTGTATTATAATTTATTTTATCAGATTTGGAAGTTTTTATTTGAAGGTTAATATTAGTTTTAGTATTAATTTTTTATATTAATTATTTTTATATATTAATCGATAAGATTAACTTTTTATTTGTTAGTTTAATATTAATTAATTTTTTAGTTGATTTAGATCTTATGGTATTATTAATAGGATTATTAATAAAGGAAATAATTAACTTAATTAATTATTAAATTCTTTTATTACTTAATTTTTGATTATTAATTTTTGATTATTAATTTTTTTAATATTATTAACGTTATTATAATTTTTATTAATTTATAATTTAGGAATATAATTTATGATAGCTTTAATAATTATTTTAAGTTATTTAATGATTATTTTAGCGTTTATATTTAGTTTATAAATCGATTTATTTATATTATTAATTTTATATTAAGAAATTTAGCCGTAATTTATTAAAAAAATTAAAATTAATAAGGTTACGTAAGTAATTATATAAAACCTTTAAATAATTCTTTTAATATTTTTAATTATTTATTAAAAGATTTAACCGTAAACGTAAGTAATTATATTACGAAAAGTTAATATTAATAAAGTTATATAAATAGTTATATAAAACTTTAAAATTAATCTTTTTATATTTTTAGCTTTTTATTAAAAAATCGAGTTATAAATAATTAAATTAATACCTATCGTATATTTATTTATTGTATTTTCTTTTTTTTGTAATAAGGATATGTAATTATATTATAAATCTTTTATATCGGATAAAGATATATAATTTAATCGATTAATCAAAATCTGGGATAAAATAACTTAAATAATAATTAATTAACTTATTTAACTTCCCGTTTTAAGGCTAAAATAACTTCTAATAAATAAACCTAATTAATTTTAAAAACTATAACCTTTATTAGTTAATCTTATCTTTAAATTAATATATAAATTGTAAGTACGTATTACGGAATAGGCCGTAATTTTATTTATGATTAAACGTTAAGTTATTAATAAACTACTTAACAGTTTAATTAATAATGCCTTAATATTTATATAATTATAAAAGGATAAGGTAAATTATTAATTAATATTAAGAGATTAAACGATTTATAATATTAATTATTTTATAATAAATGTAAATAGGTTTACGGTAATAAATAATTCTTTTATTAAAGATAATTATACATATTAACGTAATATTTATATGTAAATAAATTTTATTTAAGTAATTTATTAAAAACCTATAAAAGCTATAAAAATCAAAGGTAATTTCTATAAGTTGTTTTATAAAAATTTATAAAATTAATAAACAAATTAAATATTTATTAAGAAAAAGTAGAAAATATAAAACGATACGAAATATGTTTTTAAAGCGTTATTTAATTGATATAAAATTTGTATATTAAAAGCTTTAATATTTTTTAAAAAAGTAAAGTATACTTTAAAACTTTACTTTAAGGATATATTTATTAAGATTTAATTATTAAATATTATTTAAAATTATTAAATATCCGGATTAATTACAAATATATAATAGATAATAACGATTTATAATAAGTTAAACTTAAAATTTAAAATAATAAAAGTTATTAACTTAAAATTAATTATAATGATTATAGATATTTATTTTAAATATTTAAATAAAAAATAATCGATATAACGTAAGTAAATATTAACAAAAGGAAATAAAGATTTAAAAATTAATATTAAGCTTTATATAATATTTAATAATATATTTATTTAAAACATTTCTTTTAATAATATTAAATTATTTAAAAATATTTAACTTACTTATTATAATTATAATAATACAATACTTTATATTAATTAATTAAAGGTTTATTAAAGCGATTAAAGCTATTATAATAATAAATATAATTAACGAAATAATTATAATTAATAACGAAATAATTTTAATTAACGTTGAAATAATTATAATCTTAATGGTTATAATTAAGGAAGAGATTATTATAATGGTAATTGTGATTAAAATTACAATTAAAGCTACGATTAAAGTTACGATTAAAGTTACAATTAATATAACGATAGATAAGGTGATAAACGTTAAGGTGATAGTTAATAAGGTTATTATCGTTATGGTTGTGGACGTAGCCGTAATATTTGTAATTATTATAATTATAAATATTATAATAACCGTCCCTGCTTTCGTTAAAAACGATAAGGGAAGATAAGAAATTATCTTAATAATGACATATATTTATAGGATAAAGTTAAGTATAAGTAAAACGAAAAAGATCGTAAGAAAAATAAGAAAGATTTACAGGTAAATGGCTATTTTTTAATAAATAAATATTTAATAAATAAATCTAAAACCTTTATATTTTACCTTTTATTTTTTAAAAATAAATTGTTAATTATAAAAAAACGTATATATTGGAAATGTTATAAAATATTTAATATTAAACCTAATTATTTTAAATATATATACGTTAATAAATATATAAAACTTAAATATTTATAATTACCTCGAAAAATAAGATAAGCAATAAGGACTTAACTTAAAATTAAAAAAGTTATTAATGCTTATTTTATTTAAAAATAAATAGGAATAAAAATATAAATAATATAATTAAAAAATATTATACCTTTGCCTTTATAATTAATAAATATAAAAATTAAAAATATTATTCCTTTATTTTTAAATAAAAAGTTAATAAAATATATAAACCTAAAAATAAACGTATTAAACAAATCGGAATAAAAATTAACGGTATATGTAAATATTAGTATATTTAATTAAATAGTAGATAAAATATAGTTAAAAGATTTTATCGGAAATTATAAAATATTTAAATTAGATAAACTTATGTATATATAAAGAATAATCTCGGGAAGATTAATTATAAAAACCAAAGCTAGATTTTTAATTAAATTCTAAAAAAAAAAAATATATAGACGATAAGTTTAAGTTTAAATCCTAATAAAAGTATAAATTAATTATTTAAATTTCTAACCTAACTTATTAAAAAAAAATATTTTTTAGAAAAATATAACGTAATTATCGATTATAATAAAATATATATAATTTTAACATTATGTCCTAAAGTCTAAATATTTATAAAATATTATTATTTAAAAGATTAAATACGATAATAAGTTTTAATTATAAGTCGATTTTTTATTCTTATTAAAATAATAATGCTTATTTCGGTATATTACTTTAAATTAATCACGCAAAAAAGACTTTATTTTTTACGCTAAAATAAAAAACGTAATAAATAATGTTTATAATATAGATATGCTTAAAGGAATTGTTTTTTTAAATACGTTTAATAAGCTTATAATTTTATAATATAATATTAAAATTGGAATAATTAAAAAAATTACCAAAAAAGGAAGTATAAATATTTTATAAGAAAAGGTTAATTTAACGTAAATATATATAATGTTTTAACGTAAAAAAGATAACTTATTAACAAAATTTAATTTAAATAATAAAATATTAAAAGCCTTACTATTAATCAATAAATCTCTTATTAATTTATAATTATTATTAAAAACAAAACCAGGTTTTATTGAAATAAACATATCGATTTTAAATATATTTAAACCTAAAAATACTCCAAAACTTATAATTAAAAAAGGCATATATATTTATAATTTTAATCTTTTTTTTATTTAACAATTATTTATTTTAATAAATAAGTGGAATATTTAGCGTAATCGTAATATTATCGATATATTAAAAAAAGAAAAAATAATAATCGATTTAATTAACGATTAATAAGAAAAGTATAAACCTAAATACATATATTCGTTAAATATATAAAATAAAGAATTTTTTAATAAGATTTTCAATTAAATATATAATTAAAATAAAATAAATTAATAAAAGATAATTATATCGTTTAACTATCCTTATTTTATTATTTAAAAACTTATTAATGGTAAGAAAAAAAGTTAAATAATTATCAACCTTAAATCATTAAATAAAAATACCTTAATAAACATTTACTTATTATTACGTCAAAAAAAAATCGTTTAAAAGATATAAAAAAAAAAAGTTTTTAACGTTATAAATAAGGCCTTATTTTTTTATTAATTACTTATTACGTTTAAATATAAAAATAAAATAACGATAATATTATTAAAAGATTTAAAAATTTCTAACGTTACGTTAATAAGATTTAAAAATTCTTTAGCCTTTACGTAACGATTTATAAATTAAAAATTAAAGCCTTTTTAGAACTTTATTAAAGCATATATCGATAATATCGTAATATTTAATAATATTAAGGAATAATATAAAAAACATTTTAACTAAATATTTAATATATACAATAATATAGGATTTATATTATTATTAAAAAAATCATTTTTCGGTTTTTTATCGATCATTTTACTTAAATTTTTAATTAATAAATTAAAAGTTATTATTATAAACGATAAGTTAAATATAATTAAAAAGATTTTAATACTATAAATATTAATTAATCTAGAAATATATATTAATATAATAGAGTTTTTACAAAAATATATCCTATAATATTAATAAAAAATTAAGCCTTTATAAGATAAAAAGATAAAAATATTAACCGAAAGACAAATTCGATAAAAGATTCCTTTAAAATCCTAGCATAAACGTTAATATATTATAAAAATCATATATATATTAATAAAAAACGAATTAAATTTATTCAAGATATTATAAAATAAATTATTAAATCCAATAATATTAACGTATTAAAATTATAATTAAATAACGTTTTTAAAAATAAATATATTAAAATAAAAAGGTTTTAAAGTTATAATATTCTATATAAATATACTTTAAAACAAAATTAATATAAAAATTAACGTAATTTACTTAATTATATTTTTATTAAAGGTTTTAATAAAAATTAAATTACGATACGAAATAATAAAATTAAAAATTATTTATTTAATATAAATTTATAAAAATAATAAAATCTAATTATAATCTTATATACGACTAATTATTATTTTAACGAATCACAGTATAATAAAAAACATTATTAACCAAACAATACTTAAAATAAATAATAAATTAATAACTGCTTTAACATATTTATTTTAATTTAACCTTAACATTCATTATATCCTTAAAAGGTTAAATCTAATTTTAAATATATTATCTCGTTTATCAATATAAGATAATATAAAAGATTTAATAAAGTAAAAAAACAAAACGAAGTTAACTTTTAAAAATATCTTAAATAAATTTATTTATATATTTATTAAACTTACATTAAATAATAAGTTTAAAAAGAAAATATTAGAAAAATATAACCATAATAAACAATTAAATCGTCTACGTATTATTTTTTAAAAAACTAATAAAGGCAAAGATATAGCTAAATAATTTCGATATAAATTATAAAATAATCTTATATATCATATTAAGCCAAATAGTTTATGCTAATTAATAATTCTATTAACCTATATATATAAATTATTTAATAAAGTTTATAATTTAAAATATTATTTCAAACCGAAACGAATATTCTATAAATTAAAATCGATCCATATCTATAACCTTTTATAAAAGGTTTAAGAATATATTAAACATTACCCCGATTATTATAAAAACCAGATCAAACGTTGAAAGCCTTACGATAAATTAAAACCTATAAACTCACCGTTTTAACCATTTTATATAATAACTTATGATTTTATTATAAATTTATTAAAGGTCTTAAATAAAAGAAATATATAATTTATTAAAAGCTTTACTTATTTCGATATAATAATAGTAATCATATATAAATTTAATAAAAAAACAATCTTAATATTTAAAAATATTAAGTATAAAACTTATTATTAAGCTACGTTATTCTTTAAAACACTTATATTATTAAATTAAAGCATTCTATATAAAGTAATTTTAAATAAAAACGTTAAATTTAATAATAAAATATAGTAAACGTTATTTACTTAATTTAAAATATTATTAATTATATTAACAAATTATTATCTTTAAATTAATAATGTAACAAAATAACGCAATTAAAAAGTTAAAGTAATAATCTATTATTATTATTTATTAAACGATATATTATAAGTAAAATTAATTTTAACGTTATAATATAATTTTAATAATATTAAATTATTAACGACCGGAAAGTTACTTAATAAATTAATATATAACTTTAAGCCATAAATTATTATTACTTTATTAAAAATATTAAAAAACGTAATCGATTATAATATATTAAAATAATACTATTAAAAAAAAGTAAAAGAATATATTAACTTAATAATTATTAAAGTAAAGGCTTATTATAATTTAAAATATAATTTTATCTTTTTAAAAAAAAAAATTAATTTATTTTAAATTATATAAAGGTTATATATTATTAAATAAGCCGTTTTATAAATAATTAATATAACGTATCGAACCGTTATTAATTTTAAAATAAGTCGATAAGTTTACGTATAAACTTAAACTATTTAATAATTAATAAATTTATAAGATTATATTAATAAGTTAATTATTTAAGATTTTTTAAAAAAAAGATCCTTACGTAAGAAAACGACCATAACCAGATTAAATCGTTATAAAAAAAGATAATAATAATTAAGTATTATATAAAATTAAAAAATTATTAAATCGATAAATAAATAAATAAAAAAAATGCTTTATTTTTAAATATTTTATATAATAGAAAGATTATTCACTAACTTTTAATTAATAATATTTAAAAAACTTATTTATCTAAAATATAATAATATTATTAAACGATTATAATAAAAAATACCTTTTATTACTTAATTAATTTTATATTAAATTTATTAATAAATTATAACCCCTTAATATATAACCTTTTAAAAATGTATAAATCTTTAACGATATACTTTTAGAATTAATTAATAAATTAATATAATTAATTATAAATAAGTAATAATATATATTAAATAATAAAATAATTATATAAATATTAAAAGAATAACTTATCGAAAATATATTATTAAATTATACTAATAATAATTAATTAATTCCTTTTACTTAGCCATTAACGCCGCCGAAAAAATCAATAAGATTATAGGTTATAATTCTAATAAAAAGATTGTTAAAAGCTATAAAACTAAGATTTATTATAACATAAAAAGTATAATTTACGGATAATATTAAAGAAATAAGAAAAAGCGTAAATAAATCATAAATTATTAAATAATTACGATTAAAATAGTAATTATAATTATTATTAAAATTCTTATTTAAATATTTTAATACTTAAATTATAATAAGGTTATAATTAAATTAAAAAAGAATTAAATATTTTAATATTAAAATAACTTATAAATATATTAATATTTATTTAATAATAATAAAATATAATATACTTATTTATACTTATATTCTTTATTTATATAAATATTATTAAAATTATAATAATTATAAGAGATACGCGTAGCATTTTTATAAATTATAAAAAAGATATTATAAAAATCAAGTTATAATTAACACCATTTATTATACTTATTACCGTAACTATGTTATAAACTAAGATATTAACTTTTATGCTTAAACTAATTATGCGTATTATAAAAAGACTAATAATAATATTAATTAAAGCATTAATATTTACACTATCGAAAATTAAATTTATAATTAAGACGTAAACGTTTAATAATTTTAATAATATACGTTTCGTTTACGAAAATACGTTATTAAAAGATAATAATAACGTTTTAATTAATAACGTTAATAACGATAAAAAGAAAAACGATTTTAATAAAATAATAACTTATAATTAATAAGAACATTAGTTTTTTTTTTTATTAAAGGAATATTATAAAAAGCTATAGTTACATGGTTTATAATTAAGGTAATAACTTATGCTTTATACTTACTAACTATTCTTTAAAATATTAACTTTGCTTTTATTCTTAAGAAGAATAATTATTCTAAGACCTTCATTCTAACCTATTAATACATAATAATAATAAATAATATAATAAAAATAAATATATTTATATATTAACGTTTAATATTAATTATAACGTATTTAAAATTAATATTAAAATTACTTATATTTATTAACGTTATAAATAATAATAAAATTATATATAATTTTATAATTAAAATATTAAATTATATTTTTATTACTTTTAAAATAAATAAAATTAACTTTATTATAATATAATTTATTTCGTTATTTAACGTTAATAATTTTATTTATAAAAACTTATATTTACTTTATATAATATTAATATAAAACCTTTTAATAAAAAATAATATTATTTTATAAAAAAGAAGTAAAGCTTAATACTTTTAAAGTATATTTATATTAAGGTTATATATTTTAAAGTATATATTAATATAATTATATCGTAACGATATAAATTATCTTTAAATTTTTAAAAAATAAACGTTTATATTATTACGTTAATTTTAATAATATTTTATATAAAAGAAAATTTTATTAAATAATTTTATAAAAGAAATATACAAACCTCGTTACTTATAAATATATATTTATTAAACTTTAAAAAAAACAAATTATATAATCGAAATATTATTATACGGCTTAAATTATTTATTTTTTAAAATAATTTCCTATTAATAAAAACCGGAATATTTTTAAAAAAAAAAACTTAATTAAAATCTTTTAAAATAATTACGTTTTTATAATAATAATTTTAACTTATTATAAAAATCTAAAAATAACGTTATTATAAATAAATAAAAATTAAATATTAAATTTAATAACGACGTAATTAAATATAAAAGTAATAATAATAATAACGTTAAAAGTAATAAAAAGCTTAAAAACTTATCGTTTTTTTTATAATATTACTTAATATTTTTTCGACTTTTATTAAAAAAAGATATTAATTTTTAAAAACGGTGTTAATAAAGTGTTAAAATTATTTATTTTAAAAAATATTACGAAAGTTTTAAATTTCTTTATTATATTTAAGTTTAAATATTATATTAATAAGTTTAATTAATAATAATAATTAAGTAAATAATATTATTAAAAAGAATATTAAATTATAAAAAAATAACTTAAATTAATTTAATATTATAAAATTATAATATATTATAAATAAATTAAATAATAACGTTTAAAAAGAAAATAACGTTATAAAAAATATTATAATAAATAAATAATAAAAATTTATTTAATATAAATAAAGATTTAATTACGTTATAATTTAAAATTTAAAAATAATAAATATTAACAGTAAAAAACTACGTAATAATTATAACGATTAAGTATTATTTTAAGTAAATATAAATAAATATAAGTTTAATATTATTTAAACGTAAAAATTTTAATAAAAAATAATCGATTTTATTAAATATTATTTTCCGATAATTTAATTAAATCGATATAACGTAAATAGGAAAAAATATCGAGATAATCGGTATAAAAAACTTATAATTATTTTATTATAATACGAACCTTATAAAGTGTGTTTTAATATATAAAATTAATGGTTTCTCCGTTATTTTAAAACGGGCGAGAAATAAAATAAAAATTAAAAATCTTTATTTTATTTATTTAATTTAAAGTATAAGGTATATATTTTCATTTAATGTAAAAACCTTTATAAGGTCGCATTAATAATATAATATTAAATAAAAACTTATATTAAATATATATTTAATTTTAAAACGCTTATAATCGATTTAAAAAAATTAAAGATATATTTATAATAATCTTTTATATTAATTTTATTAATTTAAATTAATTTAAGGAATATTTTTTTTTACTTAAAAAACGGGTAATTAAAAAAAATTAAAAGAAACTAAATTACATTTCGAAATTAAAGATAATAATTATTATTTGAATTATAAAATTTTTATTATTTTTATTTTTATTATTATATTAAATTAATAAATAAAACTATAAATTTAAACTTTATCGTTATATTAAAATAACTTAAAAAATATTTAAATATATAAAAACATAAATTTATTAAATTTAAAATAAGCTTAATTAAAAAATATCGTTTTAAATAAAAAATTTAAAGTTAATATATTTTTTAATTTAACACGATATATTATTAATATTTAAACTATTATTATATTTATAAAAAAACGTAATTAAAAATATATATTTTCTTTTTTAAATACGACTTAAAAAGTTGTAATAAAGTTATAATTATTAAATAAATATATAAATTAATGAATATTTTATCGCTTAAAGTATCGATATATTTATATTTTATAAAAAATATATCGATAATTATTATAAAAAATAATTATTAAACTTTAAAAATAACAAATAATATTAAATATATTATTAAAGTTTTTATATTTTATTTTAATTTATTAATATATATATTAAATTTTAATATCTTATTAATAATTTAATTATTTAAAATAATCTTAATATTATCTCTTATAATATAAAATATATAATTAAACGGGTTAAATAATAAAATTTTACCTTTTTTAACAAAAAATTAAAGCGTTAAATAAATTTCGAATTTTTTTTTTTTACTTATTAACTTTTATTATTAAATTAACTTTTACTTATTATTAAAAATAAAATGAAAAATAAAATATTTATTTAAACTTAATTAAAAAATAATAAAAAATTACGTTATATTAAACATAACGCTTAAAAATATTTAAATTTAACGCTTTTTTAAATTAATAAATAAATTTATATTAATAAAAATTTTATATAAATATATAAATATATATATATCGTTTTAATTTTTATAAATAATAAAAATTAAATTAAATAATCGGAAAATATATAATAAATAATATTATTTATTAATTAATTTAAATATTTAAATCTTATAATAAATTACTTTAATTTTTTTAAAAAAACCTTTTATAAAAAAAACCAAGTTTAATCGTTTTTTAAAAAAATTAAAAATTAATTAAAATCTTATTAACTTATATATTATAAAAAATTAAAAAACGTTTAATAAACGATTAAAATTTTAAATATTATTATAATATAACTTATTTAAAAAGTTAATTTAAAAAACTATTACGTTTAAAAAACCTATCTTTTAAACGGTTTAATTTTTTAATTATAATAATTAATAAAATTTTTATTTTATATATAAATATAATTTTTTAAATTAAATTATCTTATTTTAATCGAAAATTAATAAAAATTAAACCGTATAATAATTTATTAAATATAATATAATAATATAAATAATATAATAAAACTTTATATATTATAAAATACTTAAAAAATTAATTTAAATTATATATAAAGTAAATTTTTTTAAAAATTTTAAAATATAAAAACGATATATTTTTATAAACGATAATTTCGATAATTTATATAAAATTATTTTTTAATTATAAAAAAAATTCATTAAAATAATTTAAAATAATTAAAACTAATTAAACGAAAAATGGTTCGTTTAAATTAAATCTTTTTTTCTTTTATTTTTAAATTTTAAATTTTATTAAAAGTTAATTTTTTAATATAAATTTTTTAAAAACTTTTAAATTTTATAATTTATTTATTTATTTATTATTACGTTTTACGTTAACCTTTAATAAAGTATTTACGTTATTATTTAATTAATATATTTACTTTAAACAATTTATTATATAATAAATAAAATGTTTCCGATAAAATCTTATAAAGAATTTCTTAATCGGGTATACCGGAAAAACAACCATATCGACACAATAACCCTCGATAAACTCGGGCATAAAATATCTAAACATAATATCCCTTTAGAAACTTAGGCGGTCCTACGAATTATTAGCTTACTCAACCATGTCTTCGTCGGATTCTCGCTTTATGTCACAGAGTACAACAACGCAGCAACGGCTCTCTACCACTACTGTTGGACTTGTCGCCCTGTCCGATTTCCGCAAACGCCGCGCTGAGGTCCTAGAGCAACAGGACCGCGAAGCAAGAGAAGCTGTCATATCTTGTACACCCCAGGACACCCGCGACCATTCTCGTACCGGAACGCCCGACGAGGCTAGCGACACGTCGATTCCCCGAAAGAAGAAGAAGAAAGAGAAAAAGTTAGGAAAGGGTAGCGGGGCCAAGTTATCATTTGGGGACGACGAAGAGGAATACGACGATGGTAATGGAACAGACGGGCTCAGCGACAATAAGCAGGTCCGAGACAAGAAATTCAAATTCAAGGCAAACTCCTCCGTGTTAGTTGTCCCACGCTCAGTGACCAAAGCTGCTCTCCGCCGCGAGGCGACCGAAAGAGAAGCCCTTCGACGCGAGTTTCTAGCGCGGCAAGAGGCCTTGAAGGGCGCAGAGATCGTGATACCATTTGTGTTCTACGATGGAACAGACATCCCAGGAGGTACCGTCTGCGTTAAGAAGGGAGATTTCGTATGGGTCTTCCTCGACAAGAGTAGGAAGGTTGGAGCCGAGCTCGGCGTTGGCGAGAAGGCAAATGCGAGGAGGGAATGGGCACGAGTCGGAGTAGACGATCTCATGATGGTTCGAGGGAATATCATCATTCCTCACGTGTGTTTCTCCCCCCTTCATAAATCTTACAATTAATTTTCTTGGGCGAAAGAGACCGCTGACTGGATCATACATAGCACTATGATTTCATGTTCTTCATCATGAACAAGGCTGTTGGCCCTACCGGCAAACTCCTCTTTGACTACCTCGCCGAACTTCCCAACCCTGGGCCTTCAAATCATCCCGAGAATGAACAGATCGAGAGCCCACATCCTCTTGCTAAGGCAACTAGGCCGCAACTACAAGTAGGTAACCTGGAGGGTGCTTCCGACGACCCGGCTTTCACCAAAGTGGTTGACCGGAGATGGTATGAGCGAAACAAACATATCTATCCCGCTAGTGTCTGGCAAGAGTTCGATCCGGAGAAGGATTACCAAAAGGAAGTGAGGCGTGATCTCGGCGGGAATACCTTCTTCTACTCCTGAGCGTCATGCCAGCCTTGAAGTGAGGCTGGTCATTTGTCTGTAGTCCTTTTGCGCCGCATCTGGGCCCCAATCGCAACGTATTGGCGTGCTTTGGAATTGGTAGTCAGACGAACCGGACTCCCATTTTGCGTCAAAGGTGACTTGCGGAGCACCTACGTTACTCGTAATATCGACTATTAGACACAAAATCGCGTCGCCAACCCTATCAACCCAATCACCCACCATCCCGGCCAAAACAACACTAGACATACGCAGTTACCTCCCGACCCGAGCAGCAATGTGAAGAACTCGAAAACAATCTTCTTCGTCAAGCGTTGTACAGTTCTTGTTTTCCAGATTCCTCTCGCTACGATGACTGTATAGTGCCGAAAAGACCTCGAAGCTACATGTGCATGGCTGGCTATAACCCAACTTACACAGAGGATTTGCCACGCTAGCCAATGAGCTTCCTTATAAACGGATATGGACCCTGCCTCGGGTAGCCGCTGACATTGGAGGATAGCTACCAGCGCGGGTTCGAAGATCGTAGCCATGTCAGAACTCTGCTGGATCACCACTTGAGGCTCCCCAGTTGGGGCGGCGATGAGGGCAACCTTCGAGAGTTCCATGGCGCAGATTTCTCCAGATAAGATTCGATGGTCTGCTTGTCAGCGCCGGCTCGAGTAAGCCCAGGAGATCGATTCCTAGTTGAAGAACTTCATCCATCTATATATGATGTTGCCGCTTTAGGAATGCACGTTTCACACGGGAAGATGGGATAGCCTTAATAAGAGGTAGAGGGGACATAGGATGTAGTTACAGCTAACAAACCACCGCCAGACCCAACTGTGGAATAGTATTGGCCTCACATAGCCAGCCGGCTTAGTTGACTATGTCCTAATATAGTATAGACGCGAGAATATACTATACTATTAACCTATGCAATCACATTCCCACGTGGTCTACCTTATTGGTTATAGCTATGATGTATGAGGAGGATATGGAGGAGCGGAGCATGTTGAACTAAGTTCGTGGATATTGTGTATACGAACCTATAGCGCTTACCTGCCAGAATATGTATAGATTATACAAACAGCTACTAGAGTCTGGCAACGTGTCGCGAATGGAAGCAATCCTGGTCCATTATGTTCCATCTTTCTGTTGCCACCATCTCGGGCATTGTATTCCAGACTCGTAGATCCTGATAGGGGGAGTGTCACTTGCCTGGAACGTGCTGGGACACGATCACTGATTGGCTCTGCAGGTCTGCAAGGTATTGCTATCCGGCACCGGATAAGTACTCGGATCGGATCCATTCTACTCAGTTGCTTCTCTTGGAACCGAATATGGTGCTCTCTCGACTCTTCCGTTTTACCTACATATTTTGTACCAGTTTTCACCTATCCTTTAGGTACAATAGACGACGCCAATTATAATACCATAGAATGTAACGCGTCTAGCGTTTTATATTAAGCACCTTTCTCCTAGCTGAGAGAAAGAAAGCGTTGTTAACAGCGAGGCACGAACAGCTGCAGCAAGTCGAATGACCACGAAAGATGTTCATCGTGACGAGATTCTACAAGGCTAAAAGTCCGAGTTCATCCCTTCTCCAAGCACACACCCCCCAGTATGCCAATCGGGAGAGGCAATCCGAGTAATGTACACTAGGAAGGATAAAGCCGAGTTTACCAATTCCTACGCCCGCCTCGGCCACGGCCACCAAATCCGCCGCCGCCTCCTCCTCCGCCTCGGCCCATACCTTGCTCGTAGCCGTAATTCTGTCCTTGGTTACCGCTAAACCCCTGGCCGGCCCCGCCGAAATTTTGATTCTGGTTACCTTGCCCTCCAGCAGCGTTGGCTCCGGGATTCTGCATACCCGAGAACATGGCAGACATAGCAGAAGGATCCATTTGACTTGGGTCAAGACCGGAGGCCATCATCTGCTGCATCATAGCTTGCATCTCGGGGGAGATGCCGTCCATGCCGGGCATATTCGTCATGGTACCTGATGTGCCCGCCCCGCCCATCCCAGGCATACCACCCATCATCATCATCTGTATATCCTCTAACATCTTCTTGTTATTCTGAGCGATGGCATCTGAGCTGTACTCGTTACGGACGTTATCTTGTTTGGTGGCATATAGCGACCAGGTAAACTCGTCGAAGCCGTAGTTGAAGTAGTCGCTCAGGTCAGTGCCGGGTTTCCTCCAAGGTTTGTCATTTTCTGGAAGGTCTTGGATGGAGATGCGTCAATATAAGCGAGCAAATAGCAGGGAACATATACGACCGACCTTCATCAATGCTGACCTGGGTGATGGGCTTCCCCACAGGCTTGTACACAGGCGTTGAGTTGACGTCTATTTTGGATGTGGAGACCGCAGGTAGGTCAGGGCCTGGGACGACTCGCGGTGATACATCATCTTTCTTGACAGCGGTAGCGGTAGGCTTGGTGGTAGCGTCGCTTGATGCCGATCTTTGAGGTATGTTCCGTATATCGCTATATCGCGATTGACTGCCGAATATGTGAGCATATGCAGACCAGCAGGAGCTACAACAGGGCTCACGTTGGCGGAGGAGCATTGGCGCCATCCTTTCGTTCTGTGATTATATCTATGTCCTATATATCCGGGGTTATCAGTATTCCATGTCGATGCTACGGATGAACTGTAGTTGCTAAACGCACCGAGTCATCTTCGTCCATGTCGGCACCTTCATCTTCTTCCTCACCTTCTTCTAAATCTTCTTCATTCTGGCGTTCTTGCTGTTGGTATTGGTGTTGTGGAGGCTGAGGCTGAGGCTGCGACTGTATTGGTATAGAATTGCCGTTTGTCTCCGCAGGATCAGCATGGTCATTGTGAGATGTGGGCTCGTCAGGAGCATAGAAATCGTCGTCATCGTCGATATCCATTATGGTACTAGCGACTGTGAGAGACGTCCAGTGTAGGTAATTACTGTGATTTAAATCTTGATCGAGTTGGAAGTGTTGAAAAAGATACCGTTGCTGGTTCCAGACTGTTGTTACTCGTGAATGTGGGATGCAAAGGTTCAAGTTCCAAAGTTATGCTAAGGTCCTAGGTAGGTATTGAATGATTTTAATGGGTCCTACCTACTACATACATGTATGTATGTCCTAAGAGAACAGGGAAGGAACCTTAGGTGCCTAGGATTAGGAGCTATGGCCATGTACAAGGCACTTGAATGCGGCTAAGTACCCGGCACCTTATGTACCTAAGGTATTATGTATCTTCCAGTTCCAGAATATGCAAGCGCGCTAATGCCACATTTAGACGCGACTGTAGAAATATCAAACTTTTGGTTTTATTCATCCAGGTGCTACCTACCTCATTCCACCCATCTATCTACCTTATAGGTATCTTTGCACGCACTTTTGCACATGAACTCATACACGTCTTTGAGTACTTGTACCTGGTGTTAATTCAGGTATGTACCATTACCTACCTAGGTAGCTCACACAAAAACACGCCACGTCCTAACTACCTATACCTACCTAGGTACCTAGGGTATCCTCCTTACAGGTACAATCCATATTATAAACATTCCTTACCTGGGTAGGCGGATTCCATACCACCTAGGGTAGTCATGGCCCTATCAAGATCGGCGAGTGGCCCCGGCGGCCTTTCCATCAATACGTCGTCCGCCAACTTGTTGTAAGTTTCAATTCTCTTCATACTTTTATTTATCTATGCCCTTCATCTTACCCTTACCCTTATCCTTACTCGTACCTGTACCTGTACCCCCGTACCATACATTCCTCTCTCCTCCAACCAGATATTAGATTCTTATGTATCGAGCTGAGTCTCGTCTGTATCGTTCGTCTTCCATACGCCATGTTTTCTCAAGGGCTAACCACGAATACTCAACGAAGTGGATCAAGTAGCAGCCAGCCTCCCGCTCCCGCTCCCGCTCCCGGAGGTCTATTCGGTTCTGCCTCTAATTCACAACCCGCTACCGGCTCGGGCCTCTTCGGAAGTACATCGACCGCCCCTAAGCCTTCTGGGTTATTTGGCAATGCCCCATCGTCTTCGTCCACGGCTATCACCTCGCAACCACAGCAGTCCGGTGGCCTCTTTGGATCATCTTCCACCGTAACACCTCAACCGCAACAAACAGGCTCTAGTCTGTTCGGGGGGGCAAATACCGCCACTGCACAACCTCAGCAGGCCGGGGGTCTCTTCGGAAACACGCAGCCTACCCAAACGCAACCGCAAACGCAAACACAAACGCAGCCCCAGGGCCAACCCCAGAATCCAGGTGGGATGTTTGGCGGCATCATGGGCGGCCAGGCGACGTCTACGGGCACTGGAGCTTCGGGGGGCTTGTTCGGTGGCTCTCTGAACCCCCCACAACCAGCAACTAGCAACAGTGGGACGAGTTTTTTTAGCCAGGCAACTCAACAGAAACCCAGCCTCTTGTGAGTCAAGCACATCTTCTCGTCTCATATTAGCTCCTTTTGCTATTCCCGCTAACTCTAGTCACAGTGGCAGTACCCTCAACCAATCTGCTCAAACTCAGTCAGCCCCCCTCGGACAATCTCAGCCGCAGCAGTCTAGCTTAGGCTTAGGCGGCTCACTCGGGATTGGTTTGACGATGGGCCAGTCAACCCAACAAAGCGTCCCCGGCGTGCGTATCGATGTTAGCAATCTAAAAGGCACCACGCGGTTCAACGATCTCCAGGAAGACTTACAAAAGAAGATTGAGCGAGTTGATGTATTCATCCAACAGCAGATGCGGAACAAGGAGCAGGTGGATTCCTTCATGCCCGGCCATAGGGAGATGCTCGAGAGCATACCTAACGATGTTAACTTCATTGCTAAGAAATACGAGAGCGCCCATACCACGCTAGCATCGGCAGCCCAGTCTATCGAGGCAGCCCGCGGTTTAGTCGGCCAGGACGTGGAACATGCGCGGCTCAGCTTCCGGGCCATTGATAACTTAAAACTCCCCGAACAGTATCACACAGCCGGAATATGGTCGCCCAGGCAGCAGCCAGCGGGCACGGCCAATACGGAAGCAGATGGGCAAGATCTTGTCAGCTTCTTCTCCAGGGCGGCGGATGAGATGGAAGACCAAGTGAAGAGATATGAGCAGAATATGTCCGAGATCGAGATGCACATGCATGGCGTTACTGATAGTCTTGCCGAACAGCTTCAGAAGATGATGGCAAACAGGAATGGCGCATCGTCCGGTCCCAATGAGAAGGCCCAGGAACTTAGCGCTGTGCTTAGAGAGCTGCAGCAGGGCATCCTAAAAGTAGCCAGCGATGTCGCAGGCGCGAGAGAAGGCATGACCCAGCTTCAATTGGGCAACTTCGTCAGCAATGGTGATCGCAATGGCGTGTATTAAGTAAATCCAAAAGGAGCATATTACGAGGCTCGGTGTTTGATAGTGTCGATACCCAAATAAGAAGAAATTTCGCCCGGTATATTATCACGGGAAATATTGGTAGGGAATTCAGCTCCATGGCTATTTGGGGAAGATTATTCTCAACTTACACCTACGTTATAGATTCCAACCTCCAGAAAGGATGGCATGTTTATCATGATGTGGAAAGGGAGTAAGGGGTAAGGTAATCGGCGAGCATAATTTCGAGGACAAATGAAGAAATTCGAAGATTCTGTCTTGATAGTGAGAAATATGTATACATATTTTTGGGGGTTGTCCGTCATGATCGTGATGATAGCCATCTTTGCTTGTGCCTTTGGAGGTCGGGTAGGTCTGGACATCGAGTCCGAGTCAAACGCCTGCTACCATAGAAGCACCCGCCAACGCCAGCCGTTAAGAACTTTCATGTCGTCGTCTCCGAGACCTTGATCTCCTCTCTCGACCTTAGCCATGAGCCGCTTTAGTCGTTTAGACACGGTTCTTCCAACTCGCAACGACACTTCGCTCTGGAATATGTATAGGACGGCCAGTACAAAGAAGGCCACTGAGGCGAGCTTGCTCTTGCCGTGCACTGAATCCAAAATACGGCTAATAAGGGATTTACTCCTCTTGAATGCATACTCGGTGTCGTTAGACTCCTTGTCTTTCGACGAACGGCGGAAGATTCTACGGACAGCAGGTATGAAACATGCACTGTACGAGTATGAGCAAGTGCTATATAATAGGCGATGGGTTGCCCGCGCAAAGCAGCGGGGTGACAAGATAAAGGGGGGTATTCAGAGTGACATTGTCTCGAGACCATGGCAAATAAACTAAAACTACTCACACTAGACCACCTAGAATCCATCGACGCCATCTATTCGATTCAGTTTCCTTAACTAGGTCCGAAACCTCACTTCGCAACACCTGTAAGTCGCTCATGACAATGCTTTGCTGCTCTCGGAGACGATGCTCACTGGCTGGGTCGCTATACCGTCGTCTCTTCTGCAAGGTGAGGTACTCCCCCAACGAGAACTCACAGGCTACCTTTATCGATCGAATGTCGGTCCCCGCAAAAGGGGTAGTGACCGGGCGTTCCAACATAGGATCCGGGGGGGCCGAAGCTGAGTATGATGGTGTCGGCGCTGGTTGATACTCCATTGATTTATGATGGATGAGCACCAGTTGTGATAGTAATAGGAGTAGATAATAAAGTGTTCATTAACTAGTATATAAGTTCGTTTTGTCAGGACACTGAGACTACCTAGGTAGTTAAGGCTATACCTATTCTCACGCTGTCGGTTACTACAACACAAAATCCCACCTTTTCTTCTTTTCTTCTTTTCTTCTTTAGTGAACTTGTGATGGTTGTATGGTATATGATGCGCATGAGACGGGAACAACGAAGATCTAACGGTGGCTGGGATCGCGGGGTATTTATTGAGACTTGCAGGCTCGGCAAAGTTCCTACATAGAGGTAGGATTAGGAACTACCTGCCTAGTAGGTAAGTAGGTAGACTGTGCGTTGGAGCGTCACATCCTCTAAACCTAGGTTAACTTACATTTCGCAATACGCCACCGCAGAACGGAGATGGTGATATAAATACCATTGGATGCCGAAGAAATTATTTTTATAGTCTCGGATATTTTATCATTTATAATATATTTCACGCGTTTAAAAAGTTAAAACAAGTCACCAAGCAGCTCTTTATAATTCATATCTTAGAGGAGGAGTAATAAAGTCTGTAAAGGGTTCCTTTAAGAGACCGTATTAAATTAGCATTGTTATAATGATAATAGGTACCTATCGAACGATGTAAGGGATATAATTTATCTATTACTTACATACATAACACTGATGGCTCATCCTGACCCTGACACTATCTCACAGTTCGTATATGAATGATTAACCCTATAAACGACGGTACTCTGAGAGAGGTCATAACGATAGATTGGGAGGTGAACCAGGTAGACACATAGGGAACTCACCGAATGTTTATAATCCGAATTGGAATATGTATCTAGGTTAAACGTGCTAATGGTCATCTGATAAGAATAGAGCCATGCGAGGCTCATTTTCTATCACTCTCGCGACTATAATCAGCGTAGAGCAGCTAGCCTAGTGTTAAGCATTATATGAATACTCGACACTAGCCTCAGGTTTTCTTGTCCAACACTGCAGTTTATCTTCATAGGTATTGAAGGGAACGTTTCACATGGAGTTCAGTATGAAACAAGAATGATCCTTGTACAATTAGGCCTCTGATAATTAATTAGTAAAATTCCTGATATCATTATTACAATGTTATCGGTAGTCTGAGGATCAGTCTGCCGTGTACTAGCCAGTGCTAGTAACTTGACTTTCGAAGCCTTGTTTAAGCAGATATGGTTTGGAGGGAGACATGATAGGTGTATCCCGCTTTAGCATCAATACCTTATAGCATTAATGCCTTATATCTTTACCATAAGACCAACAGGCCAACCTGCTTTCCATGACAAGCTAACAATCACAGCCGTTGCTATTGCTACCTTCACATCTCGTGGTCATATCCATCTTACTAGGTATTAACAGGAATAGAACACGTGACCAGCAGCAGACATGTCCATGAGCTGAGCTCGGATCAGCTGTATCATCCATTGTCAGCCCACGCCGGGTTGAAAATCTGGTCCTATTGAGATACGGAAGATAATAGTTAATCGGGAAGAGGGCGTGTCGATGGAATACCGCGAACGAGCCCTTCACTTTAGTGGCACGGCTTGCACACCTTCAATTACCCCCTATTATAACTTAGCTATATGTAAACCGCGGTTGAGTTTTTAATTAATTAATTAATTAACCTCCGCGGTTATGGTGAAGGTTACATCGTATATGTCGGGGTGGATTTTCCGAATTCGGGCCGTAGGTTGGTTTAGGAGTTGCCTTGTAAGTATTGAATAGTATGGATGCATGGTGGTAACGCCGGCCCGCAGTGTGTAATGTACATACACTACACTACATATACTAGGTGTAGATCTCGTAAACCGTAGGATGTGCGGTTCGACCGGGCTGAGTTTGGGCTGGGCGCATTTCTAAAATTTCAGCATAAAGGAACCGGGCCGCCCCTTTCAGTCCATCGTTGCCGTGCCCAGGCGGTATAGATGTGGTACTGATGTAGCCTACCTACCTAGGTAGGTATCCTGCGATGAGTATCGATGGATACCTAGGTAGGTACGTAGGTATCGATGGATATTATGTGTACCTCCGGGTCTTCCGGCAGACGGACAAGCACAAGTACGACAATTACCGCCTAATCCGGTGCTGTCGGCAAAGAGGCCATGAAAATGCCAACCGATTCCCCATACACAGCATTGCCAATAGATAAGCACCTGTATGGATTGGAATTGTATTTACTATCAAGCACACCTACATAGGTACCTGCTCCGCGATATAGTCTACGGGGCGGATAGGGTTATCTGCTTTCGGCTGCCGCACGGTGCTGATATCTCTCTCATTAGGTGCAATTTACTGTACCTACCTCGGGTCACGGAGTTCTCCATCTCACATCTCAGTCTCACGAGCGGAGAGCGAGGGAATGAAAGAAGGAAGAAGGAAGGAAGAAGAAGAAGGAAAGAGGAAAATAATGAATAAGAGCAAAGCTTCCTTTCGTTCATATCCCGAACGACTTTATTATTATATAAAGTTCATTTACCTTTACCATCCTCTCGAAAGCCCTGCAACGCTTTAGCCCTTTCTTCGTTCGCGTAATGTGGTAGCCCAGTAATTTCTGGCCCGATGAGGCTCCATAAGTCCTCCGCGATTAAATATTGCCATTTATTAATTAGGTACCTAGGTACTTAGCATTCGGCCGGGAGGCATGGCTGATTTAATTACTGATAGGCCGCGGCGAGCCACCACCTGTTTTTCTATCTCCCACTTTCTTAGGTACCTAAGTATCTAAGCAAGTACATATGTGATGTGCCTACCTAGAAAAGGTACATAAGGTATAAGTGTGTAATAGAGAAATAACGAAATAAAGAAATAGAGAAAGAACCAAGCAATAGCGGAGTAGGTTAATTTACGGGCAGGTAAATGGCGTATAGGATCTTAGCCGATTAGGAGTTGCCCTCCTACCTAGGTACTTAGGTAGGTTCGGCGGTAGCGAACAACTGGTAGGGAACGGAGTTATACAGTTATAAGATGACATGGCTCGGGATACGTTTGGCTTGGCACTTGCACAAGCATCGGAGTAAATGCATCGGAGCAAATGTATTGTACATAATTTACATAGTATAAAACCCCCCAATACCTATCGCTTCTCAAAATGATTAAGCGCAAGAGTTGTCGCATGATCTTGTACGTTTTTATGTACGGTAATGAAATGTATTGCGCTAGTAAGGTCGGACGGAAGATTATACTAAACGAGTTCCGGTACCGAACATTCGACAGGAGTAAGGAGCGAGTAGGGAGGGCTACATGTAGGTAAGTAGGATGGGGATGACGACGATTGTATACATAGGTACTGCAGCTAGCGCTACCTACTTTAAGTACCTACCTAGGTTTATCGCATGGATGATCTCCGCCTCGGACTATCCGCCGTCCGGATACCCAAGATCCATACTATTATCTAGATAGGCCGGTACCTAAGGAGGCATGTGCATTATTTATTATTTATAGCTAAGCCAACCCACCTAGGTATATATTGTAAGGCTATATATATTATCATATGGTATGCTGCGCTGCACTTACTGGACTGCGGGCTTAACTTCCAAGGTTAAGGGGAAATCCCCCATCAAAAAGGGGAAAGAAAAGAGAGGGAATGCTTAACCTACCTTGTAGTTGTCAGCCGGAGTCTCGCAAACTTCGGCTTCCTTCAGTGCGACGATGGATCTCTGGGAGGCTAGGTACAATTTAAATCCTAATGGTTTCGGCGACGGCGAAGCGGACCCCATATCGGTCAGCCTGCGCGTGACTACATATAGAGTGGAAGCCCTGTCGGTGCCGTGTGTTCTCCTGAGTGGCCTGTAAAGACGCCAACATTCAAGCTGGGCTGCGCGTAGGTTAACGACCGGCGGAGGTCTAAGCAACCCAACGTGGCGGGCTGGGTTGCCTACATAGGTAGTCCAAGGTTGCATTGAGTCAGCCCCGGCTAACCGAATCATGTCTTTGCCAGCCGATAACAGCCCCCGAAAGTTTGCCATGATGCCATTTCTGCTATGGTATGCCCGGGTATTATATATATTTCGAAAATATGAGTGAATGTAAAATATCCACCACGCTTAGTGATGATGATACCTAAGTAATGATAATAATGATGATGATAATGATGTACCTTTAACTCATTCTAAGTTATTTATCTGAGTATTAAAACGTTGCAAATCCTAAGATGCTACTTAAAAGTACCTAGATATAACATTTCGATATTTCCCGATCATAATGGATCGAGACTACATTACATGTGTAGGTAGTACCTAGAGGTAATAACATTAAAGGTAATAACCTGGAAAGTACCTACCTAAGGTTGGAGACAAGTTTAGTAGGTAATAAAACAGGGACCGACACTCCGAAAAAGCCCAGTCCCACCCGCCGCTCTGGACCCCGTGTCCGTATCCACAGTACGAAATGAGCAAAGGCATGTTTATGGATGTACATTAATATGTATTTGATGGCTAGGTATCAATCATAGGTAGGTATATCTTTCCTTACCTCCTAGCTGCCTGGTAAGTATACATGAGGTGCGTACCTAATAGTAGTTCTAAGCGTTACACTATCTACCTTCTTAAACCTTCTACTTTCTCCCGTCATTCAGCTCCGACCGACGTTAAGGAAGTAAAAGGTACATATCGAAGTCGATCGGCTTTTTGCCAAATATTCATCTTTATTTCTCCCCTCCAAATCTATATACACCTTAACCTCGACTAACATAACATGCCTGCAAATAAGTATACCTTAGGTACTTAATTATAGGTAGGTAAATATGCGCATTGCCAAGTACCTAGGTACCTAAGTAGGTATAAAAAAATAAAACCACCCGAGTTTAAACAAAACAAAGTACGGGAGCGGACGGATTACGAAATACGTGTACACGCCTCTCTTCCCGTATTGCGCTGTCACAGTACATGTAGACAGTACGGGATAGCCCCGTATCATTACCTAGCCAAATTGGTAAACTCCCACGCGAAAGAGACGACCAGCGCCGGGAGCCGTGGAGCCGAAACCCCCCCCCTCCAGGGAAAGAGGTTTGAGTTTAGGAATTTCATCAATCTGCCTCCGGTTCGATCGACTTTAAGTAATGTCGAGAGGGCATTCTTTCCTTTTTCTTCTAATATAGCTCGAGTGCACCAAACTAAAAAAAATCAAAAATCAAATTAAGATAGAAAATTTCATTTTCCATTTTACTTAATGAGATTTTAATTAATAATAAAATTATTAACATTTAATAAACGTTCATTAAACGAGGAAATACCGGCTGTGGCGCCCTCCATAAGGAAAATAAAATAATAAAGAAGAAAGTGGCAGAAAGAGAAAAAAAAAAAAAAAAAAGGGAAGCGCAAAATAGGAAGAAGGAAAGAAAGAAAGAAAGAGCCGGGCTAGGCCGTCTCCAGTGCACCCCCCCGGATTGACCGCCTTGTCGCATTGCCCTTTCCTCGGGAATCATCAGTGCTCAAGTTGCTGGGTTTTGGCTCAGGTGCGCTTGCTGATTTTTAGCGCAAACGCCCGAGTCTGGTCCGTCTTAATTTCTGTTCTCCCTCCCGTCCTGCCCGTCTCTTCTGCAACATCCCTCCTCATCAAGCGGCATCCCATTGCGCCAGAGCGCCATCTTCCCAGGCTTTCCGCCATCCCAAAAATTTCCCCTTTTCCTTTTTTTTCTTCTTCTTCTTCTCTTTCCTCTTCCTAATTTCCCACCCATTTAGTACAACACCCACACCCCCCCTGACCCTCTCCACCCCGACCGAAACTCATACAACAAAAATTTACCATCTACCGCACCGAACATCCACCGCCTCCCCCGTCTTCTCCGTTCTCACATCTCTCCTCAACAACTCTCTCATCTTCTGCCGGACCTGCCCTCGGAGCATCGCTTTATTGTTCGGAATAACATCATTGTCATCTCTTTCATTTGCGAAATACTATTCATCTACTCGTCGACATGGCGTCTGTCGTCCGCGGCACGTCGCTCAGGGCCGGCGGTGCCTGTGTGCGCTGTCGCAAAGGCAAAACCAAGTGCGTTTACGAGAATGGTCGAGCGCCTTGTAGGAACTGCGCGAAGGGGATGCATGAATGTTATCTTCCTTCGGAGAGTCTGGCTCATCATCACGGCCAGTCTCCAGCAAGACCTCCTCGTCCTCGAGAGAGCCTGCCTGGAGAGCGAAGCGTGTCGGCGACTAGCGACCGCCAGCCTGCAGCGTCCGGCACAGTCTTGCCCCGTAACATGCAATCCAATAGCGAGAAGTAAGTCGTTACCTGTTTCTAATTTCTATTATTTTTATTGTTATTATTGTTGTGTATTATTCATTTTATCGCCATAATCACCACATTTCCTTCTCTTTCTTGCAACGGCTGGTCCCCCTCAACGTTTTGCCTAGCCACCACTCTGCACTCTGTGGGCATTATGGTGTTTCGGCCTTGACCTAAGATGGCGGCGACTACGCGCCCCCGAATATACCTTGGTCATTGGTTGATCCGTGCTCATACTTCCCCCTACCTCGGTCAGGCCAGAGTACAGCCGGCCAACGCGCCCCAACGCTTACTTGACTAGAGTCTGGGTGGCTATGAATAGGATGGATGCCGGTTGCCTCGTCTCGCCTCGGGACCTCCAGCGTCCCTTTTTCTTTTTTCTTCTTCCAATTTTCCCCTTCCCAATTGCCCGACCCGCCCCCCATCCTACCGTCCTGGTCCGTTTGTCCCTACACCCCCTAGCTCGCGCTCCCATCTCAATCAAACACCCTTGTCCTCCCCCAAACCTCGTTCGCGTTGATCGGCTCCACTAACACGTATTTTCGTTTGTCCCCATAGACTCAATCCGGAACTGGTGACGGAATGTGAAAGGGTAATCACCAAGACTATCCCGTCTTGTGTCGCCTTCCACAAGCCTTCGTTCTTGCAGAAGCTTAAGAACGGCACTCTCGAGGCTAGCATTGTCAATGGCCTCCTAACTTGCGCTGCACGGTAGGCGAACATATATTTTCTTAAGTTTTTTCCATCTTCATTCGTATTCCTCCGAATACATCACCCCGGAACCCGTCATATCCACTTTTGAGAGGATTCCGGGCGAATGGTTCATTCATCTCCGGAGGTGCATTCGCGTCTCGCCTAGCGCACCAATAAATTCCTCTCTTCCGCGAATCCTTTCCCGCCGCCTCTCTTCTCAGATCACGCATGAGAAGAAAACAATAAAAAAGCCCTGTTTCATTATGTTAAGTGAACCGGACTTATCTAACTATCTGTTCCTCTCGCCTGTAGGAGCTCTCCGACTTTGATTCGCCGCTATGGAGGTCAGGGAGGTGCCTCGACAGCCGCCGAGCATTTTGCCGTCAAGTCCATCAATTTAATTATGCAGAATCTTGACAACCCGAGCTTGGCAGATATTCAGGCTCTTTGCCTCCTGATCATCCACGAATGGGGCAACCGCAATGCCGTCCGTGCCTACATCTATCTTGGCCAAGCTTCCCGTATGGCCCAGATGTATCGGATAATTGCCGTGCACCAGAATCGAGGCGATCCCGATCAGTTCATCAAGGACGAGTCGTTCCGCCGCACTCTGTGGCTCATCTATGTTCTCGACTGCTTCCTCACTAGCAGCCCCGGCCGCCAACCGGCCGTCTCTCACCATGACATTAAGGATGTGCCACTTCCGTGTCTCGACATGAGCTACAACTTCGGCACTCCCGTCTATGTGCGCACTCTTGCAGGTGGCCCGCCGCCTGCGCTCCCGGATCCGTCTACTCCGATGACCGAGGTCGGCGAGTTTGGCCACATAGTAATGGCAACTCAGGCGTGGCGTAATGTCATCGAAATGCTTACTACCGTCACGAGTGCCACCTTCTCCGAAGAGGAGTGTGCCTCTCTGGAAGCAGGCATTGAAGCGGTTCGTAATTCTTTGCCGCCGCACTTCATGGACAAACCTGGGCAGATCAATCTTCATATCACCATGGGTAGCGGGTTTACGTATGCTATGCTGCACTGCCTCCTCCACTGCGCTACTATTATGGTCAACCGCCGCAGGCTTCTCCACCTCGTTACCACTGACGGTTTTAACCACGAGACCTGGCGCATGGTCCCCCACATTCACCTACAAACGGTCGACCGAGTATTTGCGGCCGCTCACAGCGTGGTGTCTCTCCTTCTCGCCTTGGAAGCTAATGCCGACAAGGATGCTGTCCTCAACTTCCCCCTCGTCATGCTGTTCTCTTGCTTCACCGCTTGTTCGACTGTGGCTTGGTTTAGCCTAAAGGGACTGACTCCCGGTGACGTGAATGAGACAGCCGAGTCGATTGTTCGTGACGGCATGCGGTTTCTCCAAGACGGGGCCAACATCTGGATTCTTGCTGTTCCCTGGTACCGGCATCTATCTGTCATGAACAAAGTCTTGCGTAATGGTGATAGGACACTTCAGAGGACGCAACCTGAGCCTGCCGTGCCGTCGATCAAGGAGGACACGGCGAGCCAACCAGATAACCCAGACAGCATGGACTACGAGCGGCCGCAATCAGCCAACGCGCAAGAACAGGTCGACGGTCGAGGCAGCGAGCCTCCGCGAAAGTCGGGATTCACTACTATCAATGGAGGATCGGCTGGAGCATCAACGCCGGCGACTGCAAGCCCACCGCCAGGACAGACAAAGGTAGATTCCCCGGCACCGTCCTCCTCTGGACAGCCAGCCGAATCTGCGCCGGCTTCAGGCAACGATATGACCGCGGCCGAGCTATGCGTAGCCTTCGAGCGTCAACTGCTGGAGCTGGACGACCTTGCTGCCTTCATGGGTGGCGGTGTCTGAGATGCCGATCGTCTAGGGTCATTATCTCTTTGAATGCCGTGCCATTTGCGCTTGCCAGTCACACACGGGCCACTTATGAGCGCACGGCGTGTCTTTCTATAGGACTGTATGTTAAATAGGGGAACCATGGATTGGCGTTAATTGGTGTTCTCGGATTGTTTTCGAAGGAGCCTTGTCGATTTCGAGATGTCGAGCTATTCATAGGGTTTATATCCACCCCCTTCGCCTTTGCAGTTTCGGCTATCGCAGTACATCGTGGCGTGTTGAAGTCGGAACGAGGCGAATGATTCACGATGATTCAAGACCGACTATCTCAAGGTGGTAGGTAGCAGGAGCAGTTGTAATCATGCGGCGGAGCTTGGTCAGTGATTTTTACCTAGGGTTCTGCTGCGGTTACCTGCCTAGGCTCTCAAGGTTTTACCTAGAGCATCTCGTCCACGGAGCGGACGCATATTTCTCGACACGGGTACTCACTATCGTACATGAGGCTATAGGAGAAGGCCCAGTGGGGATATATCAGAAAAGAAAAAAACGGAAGAGCTGATGAGTGAATTTTCTATATGTATTGCAAGGAGGTTGCTCCTTTAACACCAAGGCAATAACTGCTGCCTGGTTTGCTGCAGTTGAAAGAAAGGGGAGGTAGCTTGTGGCTTTGAGAAAGCTTGTGTATTATTACTGAGACGAACGCATTTGACTTGCGACTCTTAGTTCGTTCGAAACCTGCTCCATAAAACATAGCTAAACCGACTTGCAATTGATACCTAGGCAACCTGGTTGATATAACTGCCCTAATGCATTATTAGAGTGACGATGCCCGGCAGCCCGGGAATGGAAACGTCACGTGCTTAGTGGATACCGGTGTGATTGGACCATGGACCATGGTAAATACACAGGTACTTCGTACATTCATTTTTATCCTTATCTTATATAAGGTACATGGTTACATAGATGTTTATTATAATACCTAGGTACCTTATGTACCTAGGTAAGTATATTTTTCAATCCTTAACCTTCAACCCTCTACCTTATTCAAAATTCTTTACAGCACAACTACCCACCTGGTACGGTTTGCTATGTGATTGTTAAACGAGCTCTCATCTGCGACAGCCAAGATTCTCTCGTAGATTTGAGATTTGTTCATCGCGTCTCTAAGAGTCACAACGTCGCCGCTCACACCATGCATCGGTTCTGCCGAGATAGAAGCAATTGGATATGTCGGGCTGTGATCGCACCCTCGAGCACGGCACGAAACGGAAGTATGCTGGAGATGGACCTGAACCTGAGATGAGTGGCAGTCGACTGGCTTCGGCAACGGTTACCCAACATCGTATGCCAGACACAAATCTCCCCTCGGGGCCGGTGGTTTCTAGGGATGACAACTATTATAAAACTCTCTATCTAGAGGAAACCGACTTTCGCCTCCTCGGGCAGCGTGATGCTGAATTTAAGGATGTATTGGAACACGGCTCACATCTCGACTTTGCTAATCCCAAGTCCGTCATGGCGCTTACCAAGACTCTTCTCAAACAAGACTTCGGCTTGCTAATCGACTTACCAACGGACCGTCTCTGCCCTCCAGTACCCAACCGCCACAACTATATCCTTTGGCTGAAGGAACTTCTCGACTCCTCCTCACCTCCGTCTCTGGAATCCGGTGGCCTAACTCGGTCGGTGGTAGGGCTGGACATAGGCACCGGTGCCAGCCTCATCTATCCACTTCTAGGTTGTGTCCAGCGACCGTCGTGGTCATTCATCGCTACCGATGTAGATACGAAATCTCTGGATTACGCAC
Source organism: Jackrogersella multiformis (assembly GCA_902806575.1). Classification (NCBI taxonomy): domain Eukaryota; kingdom Fungi; phylum Ascomycota; class Sordariomycetes; order Xylariales; family Hypoxylaceae; genus Jackrogersella; species Jackrogersella multiformis. The sequence continues at coordinate 46,456 of CADCXD010000019.1, forward strand.
GCAAGAATGCCAGGCTCAATAATTTGCAGCCGCGGATACGCATAGTTGACCGGACTATCACGGATTTTCTTCTTCCCCTAGATGAGCTCGGTCTAGAAGCCATTGACTTCGTCATGGTCAATCCTCCGTTCTATACATCAGGGACAGAGCTTGTAGATCTAGCTAGACAGAAATCTAAACCCCCGAATACCGCCTGCACGGGTGCGCCGATCGAAATGGTCTGCGGCGGAGGCGAAATTGGCTTCATCCGGCGAATTATTAACGAGTCTTTGGTCTTGAGAGAGAGGGTGCAGTGGTACACATCCATGCTTGGCAAGCAATCGAGCCTGGAAGTGCTCATTGGGATTCTGAAAACCCACGGCGTGACCAACTATGCCGTAACAGCATTCGTTCAGGGAAACAAGACTCGTAGGTGGGCTATCGGGTGGAGTTTTGGGAATCGCAGGCCGAGCTTGTCAGCGAGTAGAGGCTATGATCCTTTGGCTGGGAAGAAGATCTTACCTTCTCCCACAGAAGTGACGGTTGGCACATGTCCGATATCTCGAGCCGGGCCCGAGCAGCTTGAGCAGGTAATTTGCAGTACGATGGAGAATATCAACTTGACTTCGTGGACCTGGAACACGTCACTCTCCAGGGGTATTGGCTTTGCCAATAGCAACGTGTGGAGTCGAGCTTACCGAAGAAAAATTGCGAGGGAGAGAGGAGACACCAACTTGGCTAGCGAATTGACTGCCAGAAATAATCCTTCACCCTCTCCGCAGATGCCTCTTGGGCGAAAGCCGGAGCATGGCACCACGCAGTACGCATTTGGCTTCTCTATAACTATCCAGACCCAACGAGATACGGAGATTGGCCAAGATCAGAGTGTGATCGTGGCTCGCTGGCTACAGGGGACCGACTATGCATTATTCGAGAGTTTCACAGGCTTACTTCGAAAATCTGCAATTTATGTTGGTTGATAAAGAGAAATCAATCATGCTTACAAAATGACACTCTACCACGGTTAGAAGATGACCACACACGTTGATTAAAACAACTTAGGGCGAGGTAGAGAGAATATACAATGGAGTTTATCATATCTCAAATGATTATGTGATATCGATGCTTTGACGAGCTTAGGGGTAAGTGCCCAGTGCCACCAACCCGAATTAATCCTCAATGCGGACGAAAAAGTTCGTCTCGCCCTCTTTTGGAACCACAGCCGCGCGCTTGACAAATTCATCACCGATAGCCAGACGCAGTTTCTCTGGTGTTCCTGGGGCGTTGAGAACCAATGGTTCTTTCACGCCGTTCATCTCTCTCGCGGCCTTGACTGCTTCTCGAAGAGCAAAGAATACAGTGGAGCCTAGGAAAAGCGGCGGCTCCCCGATGCCCTTGCTACTTTGAATGGACCGCAGATGCTTCCAGCTAATGGCCTCCCCGTTCGAATCATGCTGCAGCATAGACACATTGAATATTTGGGGAATATCCGAGAAACCTTTCGCTCGACTTAGCACACACAAGCTTTTACTAGTATGTAGTTTTCGCGACACTTACCTGGTATTTTGTATGACCCAGGCCCGCGAGTGAAAAGCTCGCCTTCCCTAGTCCATAGTGATTCTTCTATGGTGAATAAACCCTGCCCTTGAACAAAAGCCCCTTCAATTTGTCCGTAGTCGATGGATGGATTAATAGACCGGCCAACATCCTGTTTTCCTATTAGATGGGGATTCCGTCTTTGCCCTGATCTTCACTCACCATCATTATATCAGTCCTCAGAACAGTGTGGTCGCCTGTAAGTACATCTAATTCAACCTCGGTAATGGCAACACCCTGAGTGAAATAGTAGTACATCGGAAGGGGGTCTTTGAAATTTCCCCATTTATAACCTGTGAAGTGTTTAATTATTTTGGGTGTACAGTATCTGTAGAATAGGATGACTTACCTATCCGAGGCATCTTCCAAAAGCCGTTGGCTGCGAGGTTAACTCGATCATGGTACGCAGCCTGTGCAATCACCGACATTGGAGCGTCAGGCTCGAACCTTTTCCTGTAAGGCGCCAGCCTTTCGTTTAGTTGCTCGCAAGCGTTCTTTACAGCCATCCCATTTAGATCACTGCCCGATGAGGCAGCAGTAGGAGAGGGGTTAGCGACCTGATCAGTCTGCGAGTCTTTGTTGAATATTTGGTCGACGCTCACGCCGAGCTCCTCGGCTGCAACTTGACACATCTTGGTGTATAGGCCTTGTCCCATCTCAGTACCTCCATGGTGAAGTAGTATGCTACCATCTGCGGAATATCGGGGTTAGCTAAGAACGAAAGACGGTGATTCATGTTCAAACATGATACCGGCGGTTTTAAGTTGTTCTTGAGCCGAGCTAACAAGATGAAGGCACATATGGACAACGGTGATGACCGACCTTCGTATATCCTCACATATGCGCCAGCCTGGTTTAGATGCAGGGCAGTCGCAAAACTACAATAGGGGGTTAGTCTTTGGTTGCACATAAGTGTGAAGTAGCTTGTTTACCTCAGTCCAAATTTGGTTGGGATCTTGCAGATTCCTCTCTTTCTGTACCGGCTCTTCGAATTGAAGATTCTGACCTCCTTTTTCCTGTTATCGTAGTCTGCATTAACGCTCAGTTGCTCCAGCATAGTTGGGACGTGGAAATCGATGTCGATCGGTTGCAAAAAGGGGGTCAAGTCGGCTTCCTTATATAGGTTTCTAATCCGTAGCTCATCGATGTCAACTCCAAGGCGCTCTGCAATGGCACTCATGTAAGACTCGGCGAAATACATTGCCTGGGGTCCTCCAAATCCACGGAACGCGGTATTTGTGACTGTATTGGTCTTGCAAAGCCATCCCCGAATCCAGGCGTGCGGTATGTTGTAACAATTATCAATATGAGTGCATGCTCGATCCATCACGGCTCCGGACATGTCTAGAGAGTATCCCGCGTTGTTGTAGATGTCTGCATCGAGACACTGGATCACGCCGTTGGCATCGGTTCCGACTTTCCATTTACATTGCATCGGATGTCTCTGCCCACTGGTCGCGATATCTTCATCGCGGGTCAACATCATCCTCATGGGACGCCGCTCCTTTTTGGCTGCGATAGCAACTAAGCATGCTATTGGTGTACTCCTCGACTCCTTTCCCCCATACGCCCCACCGAGACGTCGGACTCTCATATTCACACGACTCATGGGTACACCGAGTAACTGAGCGACGAAGACCTGGTTCTCCATTAGGTTCTGTGTGGAAGCGTAAACTTCCATAGACTCGTCTTCAATATGCGGGATCGCCAAGGCAGCATTGGTTTCCAGATAGAAATGTTCTTGGCCGCCCAGTTTTGTTGTCCCCTCAACTATATGCTCACATTTAGCAAACATATCATCTAAGGATCCTTGGATAGCGGCTCCTTTCTTTAGCTGCTTCCCATGTTCGAAATAACTTTGGGCTTTAATTGCTTGGTCGATGGTGAGTATAGCCGGCATTGTCTCGTATGTCACTCGGACCTTAGCAGCAGCAGTTTGGGCCTGTAAAGCTGTCTCGGCGTAAACTAGGCCTATTGTCTGGCCATGTGAACGAACCTCATCAACAGCAAATAGGGGTTCATCTACCCGGATCGGACCCCAATCATTTTTCTCGCGCGGTATACTATCCTTGTCAATATAACCGACAACTCCTGGCATCTCAAGGGCAATGCTCCAGTCGACTGCGAGGATCTTCGCATGTGCTTTTGTCGATAACACAAGAGCACAGTACAGCTCATTCTTCTGTTGTGGCATATCATCGACATACTCTGCCTCTCCTGTGCAATGCTTTAGAGCAGAGAGATGCGGGATCTGTCTGCCTACGACTTTGGTACCAGAGGCGACAATGTGATCACGAGCCCCGGTAGATAATTCCCGGTGTACCTCATGAACGGTATCGTAACCAGTATTGGCTATGCCTAGTTCCGCGATACTCTCATGCCAGAAACGGAAAAGTAAAGACAACGTTAGGGCTGCGAGCATGTCAGAAGCTTGTAGCACGGTCCTGGATTTCTGCGGAGACTCACTCTTTCTGTACTGGGCCATCCCTCCTGGCACACCAAATGGTAAGTCAAAGTCCTCTAGAAGAGCACTTATGGCCTCTTCTCGTGTGGCATCATCTGCCCATTGCTTGCCTATAACGACCTTCTGTGCTGTAGTTGCAATCGTAGTGGTTGGTGCCATACCACCAAAGGCGAACGTTGCCTGCTGGACCATGCCTTTCTCATTTAGATGTACTCGAAAACCAGCAGTTACAATAGCAATGTCGTCGTCTTTCCTCTTAGCCTGCTTGTATGCCTTTGTTATCTCTAACGTGTCTGGGGGCGGTAGTGGTATTTTAATATGCGTGATCACACCGCTGGCAGGGAGCTGGGTTGTTCGATACTTGACGAAGAAGGTTGAAAGTGGTATCTCATAAGAACCCTCTCTCTTGGTTCTTATGATAACCATAGATCCCGCTGCTAACAGGGCTGGAGCAGCGTCCGAGATGGGGCTGGCAGTTGCAAGGTTTCCGGCCAAACTCGCTACATTCCGAATCTGACGGCCCGCGAAATACCTGAGTTGCTTCCCAAGGGCCCTGAGCGCACTTGCTCTTGGTCCAAGTTTTAGGAACAGCGTAGCACATAACTCTTCTACCTTCGTTAGTGGCATGTTGCCTGGGATGGTCACTTCTGAGAGAGCTTGGAGCGCTTCATCATTTTTAGGCTCCTTGAAACTGGTAAGCTCCTCGATGTCCGATGCGAAGACGCATACTCGATACTCGGACTTCTTGAAGCGAACTTCGATCTACTATCACATGAGCAAAGTCTACAGTAACAAGACTTGGGTGTTGATATAGCCATACTTGCGTCTCACTAGCACCCCCGATAATTTTGACAGACGGCCAAGCATCTTTTAGTTCGATTAGTTGTTCGAGGGTGGTTGGTTTAAACCAAATCTTCCTTTCATTTCCAAAGCAAATGGGCTGCTGTTCATATTTCCAGAGAGCAGAGGGGAATATCAACTCCGCCGTAGGATCGTAAGGTGCAAAAGCGTTAGGCAAGGTCACATTTTCACTCGAGTTCATAGAAGTGGCTTGGGTGATGGCAGAACGTTGGGAAGAGATTTCGCCGATGCTACTCCCAGACGATGACGTTGGTGAGTCTCGGCAGCACCCTCCTGGACGCCCGCAGGAGCCAGTGGAAGAGGTACGACATTCCTTTCCATTCAATGGTGTTCGTAGAAGCTCATCAGAAACACCGTCGGTTATCAGGGGGGGGGAATCGGGTTCCTCGACCAAGTCGCCCTTCAAATCCTCCACAATGAATGTCTTGGCTGCCTCGAGTATCGGCTTGTAGCCAGTCTGCAGAAGTTGAGCATTCACAGTTCTTTAGAGGTGGCGGCGAAATAAACAGATACATACGCATCTACAAAGATTACCATCTAAATGCCCCTGCAATTCAACATCGGAAGCCGAAAGACGGAATTTCCCGTCCCGGTAAGAGTTTCTGACGAGTGCGTACAGACTCATAACTATTCCAGGCGTGCAGAAGCCGCATTGAGAGCCACTAGGCACCGGGGCTGAGGTTAGACCAGTAATAAGGGGGTTTGAGTCCCGAGAAAGTGTAACGACTTACTGCATCTTCGCTATCCTCTCCTGCAAAGGATGTGGACGAGCAACCGTACCTAGGCCCTCGATGGTAATTAGGCTCTTCCCATCGACACCAACCAGCGGGAAGAGGCAGGCATTTACGGCGATATGTTTCAATCGCCTCCCCTTTTCAACGGTCTGCAGAACAACAGTACAGGCACCACATCCGCCTTCGCCACATCCAAGCTTGGTCCCTTTCAAATTATCCTGGGCACGGATCCAGTCAAGGAGAACCCATTCGGGATCCGGGTTCGGGACTGTGACGCGGCGTCCATTGACAAAGAAACGTAGTTCAGAAGTCCTGTAAACTGACTGAATCAGAGGCGTTAGAGCTTCTGCAGCAGACGGAGCGAGGACAGGCTGAGGATGGGAGAATGGACCGGGAATTAGCGGCTTTGGGAGGACCTGGGCTGCTGCCATGGCTTTACGAGACTTAGATGAGGCTGAGGTGTTGATGAACTATAGGTTTAATAGAGGCAGTGAGCTTTAGTTTTGTCTCATTTCTTTTTGAGCCTAGGGGTTTAGGGGTCTAAGGGTTTTAGGGGTCTGGCTTTTCAGCTATCCATCTCTTCCCGTTGCTCGGATTGTAGTATGAAGACATATATGGGCCATGACCAATATTGGAGCGTGTAAGCCGGAAAGATGTGGATAACTCGGGGGAGAGGTGATAGACGTTGGCTGGTTGGATGGTTGGATAGGAAGAATAGAATGATAAGGAGGTGTCGGGTCTACCCGAGCCTCCTTAACCTAACGCCCCTTCCCCTCCCCCCACTTTGATTGAAGCATCCGAGCATCGAGATTTTAACTCGGTAACTATCTAGGTACCTAACTCTGCCCGTCCAATAGTAAAAATTATGTATAATTAGTGCCTAAGTAAATATAAAGTTAAAGTTCATCCTTCGTACATGAAAGGTGAGTATGTACTTAATTAACCTAGGTGCCTATGGTTATGGGGTAACCTTGGAGGTCTTTAACATCCTCCACTTATTAATCATTGCGTACCTGGCATATGGATCCATGATACCTATGTACCTATGTACCTAGGCATTTAAGGTATCTAACGGTATTTACTCCACCCCCACTATTGAGAGTCTCCAACTTTACCCAGGTACATACCTACACTAGATATATGTTATATAGGTACCTGTAGTAGGAACTTAGGTACACTGGCCTACCTTCTCCTATACCTCCTGTACTTCCTATACTTCCTATACCCCTATCCTACGTACGTACGTACTTGTTGAGGTTATCCCACTTTACGACCCGGTAATCGTATCAAACGCTCGAAGCTACAGGTAAACTACCCAACGCAGATATTCGACATTCGTTCTTGTTATTACCTAAGACGACCGAAAGCGGCATCATACGGATTTAGTACAAACACCCAATTCTCTATATTTCTTAGTTTTGGGTTCTGTTGAGTAAGTAGAACTCTTACAGAACTCTTACAGAAATTTCTTTGAAGAGCATCATCATTCAGCCACGAACTATCAGATCTACTTGATCTGCTAGATCTCAATCTTCAGGAATACCACCGCAGCAATGTCAACCCCGACGTTCGCGCCTCTGAAGGACACGAAGCTCTTCACTCCCGTCAAGATAGGGAATTATGAGCTCCAGCATCGAATTGTCCAGGCGCCATGTACTCGGATGAGAGGTGTCAAGGAGGCCGATGGCATCAACGTCCCCGGCGATTTGATGGTGAACTATTACGGTTCGCGTGCCACTAAGGGCGGCTTGCAAATCGCCGAGGCCACTGATATCTCTCTTTATGCTTCTGGCTACCCTGGTATCCCCGGTATATTCACCTCTTCTCAGATATCTGGCTGGAAGAAAGTCACCGATGCTGTCCATGCCAAGGGAGGTTTCATATTCTTGCAGATCTGGCACACTGGTCGGGCATCACCTCCATCATTCCGGGGAGGGAATCAGACGATAAGTTCCAGCAACCATCCTATGGACGGCGCCTGGCTTGACGGGATATCCTGCGCGTCTAGCCCCCCGAAGCCCATGACGGTGGACGAAATCCGGGCCGTCGTTCAAGATTTCGCAGAAGCCGCGAAGAACGCCGTCCAGGCAGGGTTCGACGGAGTAGAAATTCATAGTACGTAGAGTAACCCTCTCGACGGCTACCACTGTCTGATCAACCGGCTCATAATTTCCCATAGGCGCTAATGGTTACCTCCTGGAACAATTTCTTCACGATAACGTCAATGACCGGACTGATGATTATGGCGGATCAATACAAAACCGGTGCAAGTTCCCCTTAGAAGTTCTGAAAGCTGTCTGCGATGCAATCGGTCCCGAGAAGGTCGGAATCCGGCTAAGTCCTTGGAACTATTTCCAATCTACCGAGGATAGTAATAGATTAGATCATTGGTCTTATCTGTGTGAGCAACTAGCTGCTTTGCCGGAAGGCCAGAGACCGGCTTACGTCCACATGTAAGAGATACATTGATGACATTGCACTTCGAGACGCGAGTTAATATCCACCACAGGGTTGAGCCACGATTTGACGAGGTCTTGGACGAGCAGCAGAAGATCAAGTCACTTGCCAACGACGGCAAGGAATCTAGCGTTTCACTATTGCCATTCAGGAGCATACTTCAGAAGAGTGGTATCCTGTTTCTGAGTACTGGCTGTTTCAATTGGGAAAATGCCGTCCCTAAGTTGGAGTCTGGAGCTACAGATCTCGTCTGCTTTGGAAGGTGGTTCATTTCAAACCCCGATTTGCCCAAAAAGCTCGCGGACGGAATCCCCTTTACCAAATATGACCGGTCGACCTTCTACTTCACGGCTCCTCCAGAGAAGGGATACACGGATTACCCCATCTACACTGCGGAGGCTGCTTGATTTCCGAGTATCACGTAGAGTAACAGGATTGATCCAAAAGTTGGCGGCAAGGAGGTAGGAAGTATAGATAGTCTAAATTAAACGAAGCAGGAATTATGGTACATGTAAAGGATTCTGCTATGCTATAGAAGTGGGCGTGATTTATCTTCCCCCCGGATTTGCTCCCATTTGTGTTCTAGGTCCTTCTCGAGGTCATACGTCAGCAGCCAGCCTCCAACGCCATAGTACCTCCAAGGCAACGGGTCATCCCCAGACTCTGCCCGTGGCTGCGCAAGAGTCTCCGGGCTCTTGAATAACTGCTCATCAATTTCCCCGAACATCTTAAGTTTCCTATCTCTCTCCCTTTGTTCTTCGCCATCGTGGATGTGGTACATGTATTGTTGGAAATTGCCCCTCTCGACTACTCTCTCGGTTCTCTCTTTTCGGCACTCCTCGTACACTCTGAGTGCGTGTAGTTTTTTTTCGCGGGATTTGTCAGTTATCCTGGAGAGACACAAGCCTAAGGCAGCGCCATCTTCGAGAGCCATACCACAACCGCCTGAGACGAATTGTTAGTCCACCAGCAAGATGCATAGGCTCTCTTATATATATATTTATATATTACGTAGGGAGTCTAAATAAATATTGGTCGGATACAATGGAAGAGGTCAACTCACTCGCGAGGTATGGAAGTGTTGCGTGGACTGCATCTCCCAATAGTGTTAGAGTCCCCGACTCGTGGGTCCATCGCTCTAGATTAGGGCGGATGCAGAGTTTCCACTTCTGGACCGACTGGCAAAGTCTCAAGATCTTACCTATCCTTGGATCCCAATCTTTGTATAAGGCTTGCATCTCTTCCACGTTTCCATCTACGGTCATGGAAGCTTCAGGCATGTCATCCGGGACTAGCAAGACCATGTTGAACAACTCCCCGCCTCTGAGGACATAGTTTACAGCGTGAGCGTCGGGTCCTATCCAATAGTTTACCTGGGGATCCTGAATGAAATGTCGTAATTCAGGATCATCCAGCATATCCTTTGCGTTAATAAGTAACCTGTAGGCAAGGTCTCCCGTGGCCAAGGGGGGGTCTGGCTTGCCGAGGAGAATCTCGCGCAACTGCGATGAGATGCCATCTGCTCCAACAATCAAGTCCGCAGACATAGTCCTCCCGTCACTCAGCACGGCGGTTGCCGTCAGCCCGTCTCGAGCATACTCGATCTCCTGGACTCTGGACCTGACGTGAAGCTCCGCTCCGAGCTCAACAGCTCTGTCTAGGAGACAGCGATGCAAATTGGCCCTATGGAAATCCCAGAAAGGGGTACCCAGGGCCTGCGCATAAGCATGGAGGTCCATCATGGACAGGTGATTTCCTTTCCAGCCGATCATGTTGGCGTACCGAGGCATTGTCGCATGCTTGGCAATCTTATCTTCGAGTCCCCAAGAGATCAATATCCTCGAAGAGTTAGGTAAGACTTGAATACCTGCACCTATTTCGCCGATCTCAGACGCGCTCTCGAGCACGGTCACATTGTGTCCTGCTAGGAGTATAGAAATGGCCGCGCCGAGGCCACCGAGGCCAGCACCTACTATGATGACCTAAGATGAAATTTAACACTTTACTTTGATCTCATCAATTTGATCATGGGGGGTTTCTGCCCGGGACGCTTAAGTTTCTACTTACGTCTAGTTTGCTCGAGGGATCCCTCTCGATCTTCTGCGACACCTTGGGAGGAGATCTGGGTGACATTTGTGAAGTTGATGTTATTGGCGTGCGTATAGTCGACGAACCTGTTACCGATGGAACGGGGATGTTGGGATAGTATGTCTAATGCGTTTATAGCCAGATATTTATAGCCAGATATTTATAGCCAGATATTTATAGCCAGATTTAAAACGATGAAGTCATATTCATTCTCAAACGAAAAACAACTAAATAGGCGAGTCAAGATATTTCGCCTCCAGGGGGGAATACAAGAGAAAATACCACAAGTAGGTAATTTGGGTACATATGTAGGCACCCTACCGATTTGTTCTTAACGGTCATTCTTACTTACATACCTATAGGTAGCTTAGGTAACTTAGGTAAGTAGGTACAACATCCAAATATACCGACTTACATTACCTATCTAGCCAGGTACATACATCATGTAGGCATGTATGACATTAGAGGTAGGTAAGATAAGTCAGGGAATGGTAACGGTAACGGTAGCGGTAAAAGTAAGTTTGGGAATTAACATAATAAATTGGGTATAGCTCTGATGCACAATGCTTCAATGTTCTTATCTCCAGCCGGCAACCTCCCCACTCTTATCAGTACCTATACAATAAGTAGCATCCATTAAGAGGTGCATTAACAAAGGTGGGATGACAGGATGCGCTTGGGTACATAACCTGACATAATCATGATAGGTAAGTTTCGGTACCTTAGGTAGGTATACTAGAGTACCTAGGTAGGTCCTAGGCATGATACCATTGTGAATTTCACTACGGTACGGGCTACCTACCTACTCTCTCACTTTCTCATGTTACTTACCTTAACCCCCTTTACTACCCTTTACCCTCCCCCTCTTTTTCTCTTCTCTTCTCTCCTCTTCCCCTCCACCTCCCCCTCTACTCGGAATCTTCTTAAGGGATAATTTAGGAGAATGGGGGCCATCCATCTTTCGAAGGACTCCACTTGACTCGACACACTCTTCTGAAAGTGGTGAAAGTGAATCTAACTGTTATATGTTCTATGTTACTATTGATAGGTACTGGCTAAGATGCAGCGATCTAAGCGTAGTAGAGTGAAGGATAAGGATGACGATAGCGCCAAGCGACTGTTCGCTTGTTCTCACGAAGGGTGCGGGAAAACCTTCTCGCGGTCTGAGCACCTTCATCGTCACCAGAAGAACCACGTGGAAGGGGATGCAACTTGTCCGCGTTGTCGCGCTCACTTCAAGCGTCAGGACCTTCTCGGTGAGAGCTCCTTGACCCCGATGTCAACTCTCTGTCCACCTCCGCTCCGCTCCGCTCTCACCGGGGACTGACATGATGATGTAGAGAGGCATATGAGCCGTCATAGACAGAAGGATGAGGAAGCTGGCGGCCAAGGTATCGGTACCTTGAACACGCGTAAGCGTATGTGGAAAGACCACGACGGACGAATTGTCCAGAAGAAGCCCGCCGAGCATATGAGCCTTACTGGCGACAATCTTAGTACTGGTACCGACCTAGGAGCGTCGTTCGCCTCTCAGGTAGAAGGGCCTATTTCACCTCCCGTGTCATCCGATAACTCAGATCTCCCTAGCGACAGCGACCCGACACATGCCGCATTTGCTAGTGACCATAGTATCTTACCGCATTACCCCTTGCCGGCCGGCCAGTTTGACTCTCAGGGTCAAAATGGGTATTGGATTCCGCCTGAGACATCGCAATCTCAGAGCACCACATCTCCTTGCCTCGATATAAATTATGACGAAGTCTTCCAGCCGGATACTGCAAATTCCTTCAATAATCCCTACACGACACAAATCAACTATGATTGGCTTTTTAGTTTAGATAATAGCTTTTCCAGCACTGCCGTTTCGCAGAACCCGTATGTCCCCACCACGTCTATAGCCTCGTACTCGTACGGTATGCAGCAGCCTGCATCTATGGGCTTCGCCCAGACCAATCCCTCGACAGAGGCTAGGCAATACGGCAGTAGTACGGCTGAGAGCCCCATCACATCTATGAACTCGCTCGATTATATGCGCTCCAGTGGAAGCACGCACAGTACAACGAGCCCCAGTGTATCCGAAGGTGCCACGTTCACTCTCTCGCCACCGGTGAAAGAAGTGCCCCCTAAAGGTACTAGAAATAATTCTGACTTAGAATTCGAACGTCCCCTAGCTGCCCTACAGCCGTCGAATCAACTTCCATTTATAGACGGCTTTGCTTATAATCAGATGCTGGAGACAATTAAAGATACAAGACCGTTAGCACCCGACGGGTCTCTTCTAGATATCAATCATCCACTACTGTCCCATCCTTCAGTACAGTCGTATTGCGACTTATACTTCACAAGGTTCAATTCCGCATATCCTCTAATTCACCAATCGACCTTTCAACCTGGTCAGACGGAATCCTTGCTACTTTTATCTATAATCATACTTGGAGCTACCTGTGAGTAACTAAAGAGCTTTGTATTTCTCGCCTAAATCCGTATCAAAGTCGGATTAGTCCTCGAACCCCTTTAAGAGTCAGTGCTCGTGGGACATGCCTAATCCCTTATTGCCCTCCCCTCTCATTATATCAACTTCAACAAGCAATTACTGACTCTTATCATCTTAGACTCCGAGAAGGAAGCACATAAACTAGCTGTTTGTATACATGATGTAATTCGTCCTGCGAGTAAGTCCTTTCAGTTGCTTCTCAACCCCCCCTCTTTCCATTTATGCGTATAAACTACACTTTTAGGGCTGGCGAGGTATATGCTGACTTGAAGTTTTCCTAGTATTCTCTCATGCAAGTTTCAATCCTAAACCAGACCTTTGGATGCTTCAGACTATTCTGTTGGTTGAGTGTTTTGGCAAGAGTCGAGCGGGTCAAAAACAGCACGATATGAGCCACCTCTTTCATGGGATGTTGATAAATCTAATTAGGCGGTCTGACTGCCAATCGATTCGGCCAATTCGACCTCACGAAGACGACCGCAACAGGGAACCGATGGGTGATCATGGTTGGAGGCAATGGGCAGAAGCCGAAGAGAAGAAAAGGTCGGTGCTCCATTGTCCTGCTCCTTGGATCGACGTGGTGAACTAAAGTAATCTCACAGGCTGGCCCTCCTATGCTTTATGTGGGATACCCAACATGCTGTCCTCTTCTGCCAGTCTCTGTGCATGTCGGCCTTCGAACTTAGACTACCTCTGCCCTGTAATCAGGCGTTATGGGAGGCGCCTACAGCCGCGGAGTGGTCACGTCTCTCACTCTTCACTGCCCCTGAGCCGATGTATCTTCTGGCATTGAAATCTTATATAGCACATGACGCGCACCGGGTTCATCGTCTTAATAGTCTCTCGCGTATCATAGTTTTTCACGGCCTGATGTCCATCTTTTGGGATATGCGGCGGCGGGATCAAACTAGCCTAGGTGTCATATCCTCGCAGGGCGGACGCTGGCAGAACCGCCTTGGAGCCGCCTACGAGGCTTGGAAAGTGGATTTTGACAGTTTCTGTCTTCGCCTGTCGGATCGAACATTTGCGGAGATGAGCAAGGGCGCCGTTCCCGAGAATGCCAAAGTCGAGCTTGATGTCTGGCGTACCGCTTATGTGGCGGTCTACCATGCCGCCCATGTGCTACTGCACTCCGAATTCCTCGATATTCAGATATTCGCAGGCGCGCGGCAGATCTTAGGCCGCTCGGTTCAGAGGGCCGATTTTATACGCTCGGAAAAGGTGATAAAACAATGGGCCACCGGCCCTGCCGGTTCCGAAAATGCCGAGGAATCCGTGGACGCAGCATCGGCGGCATGGCACGCAGCTCAGCTGCTTCAAAATGCATCACAGACCCTCGTAGACTTCGATTCGATGGGCTTATTTCATGTGCCATGGTGCCTATACTTAGCCACCTTAACGATATGGATATTTCACCATACCGGTCCGAAGGGAATCGGCTCCGGCCCGGAGGATGACAGTGAACTGGTCTGGGATGCCCAGGCGGAGATGCGTGCCATAGTACACTCGATGGTGGAAGCAGGGGTCGAGGGTCTGCCTCAAATTCAGGGGCTCAAGCGGACTGGTGGGTTGGTATGGGTCATGGTAGAGGTTTTGAGTAAGGTCCGCTGGGGTATCGTCCACGCCGGTGTCACCGTGCTCAGAGGTCTGATTCCGTGGAGACTGATATGCCAGTTTGAGGATGCAGCTGCTTGAGCGTACGAACGTCCTTAGGTACCTAGGTTATAGTGAGCAGGGGTTTCTCCCTTAAGGAACAGATATGAGCGATAGTATGAATAAGATATACCAAACTTACCTGAACCGGATTGACTGAGGCCGAGGATCCCAACTTATGTACTACATGTACCGCGATGCAGGTTAGTCTCCGCGGACGACCCGATTTACCTAGACGTCAAGCATTTACAATGTACTGATACTAATTAGCTACTAGCTACACACTACGATGAGCCGAGTAATTCTATATAGGGATAGAAAACCTGGTGATCAAGGTCACTCTAAGAAATGGACATGTGAATTGAGAGAACATATATCCCGCAGATGAGCTACCGAGTATAAAATATACCATACAACTCGCCGAAATTATGATAAAGAAACCCCCCCCACAGAAATCGTCAAGTAGTTATGCCGCGTATCATCTTAGTCGTCCATGCTGCTCATTATTTTAATTTATCTCCGGGCACTTTGAGGAACCCATCATAATACGAATTAAGCCAGTCGGCCGCCGTCGAGCCGGCATTTACACCAAGAGAATCCCATCTGCTGATCGATCCAACGTAGCCATCAGGCCGTAAGACTACAATAGACACTTCATCTTTCTGCAGAGTCCCTACCCACTTGCTCGTGCACGTCTGCCTGCGGGTGTCTAGATAGGGAACATTGTCTAGGTAGAATGTCCATGCACTTCGAGCAAAGAGCGGGGGAAGATCCTGGATCTCGACCCTGGCCTTGTCCATAGTTGCTATAAAGAAGGTTAGCCATGCCTCTCATATTGACATGCAGAAACAGGAGTAAAACAAACGAAGGGGAGAGGAGGGGGTTTTCTGCTTACTAATAAGGGCAAACGTCGTGAGCTCGCTGACGCCCGTGTATCTCTCCGAACGTACGTAGACGTCTTCTGCAGTTGGAGTACGCGGCTTTTCCACATAACTCGCTGCGGCGGCTTGACTTAGTTTCCTAAACAAAGAGTCTTGCCTTGTTAATCCGTTACAGAACGTCTGGAGGAATGGCATGCTGTTATGAATATCCGGCACGAAAAAGTATACCCTAAATTGACCTAACAAAGGAATATCGAGCTGGACGTCGATCGGGTTTGCATCGATGTAACGAGTCACCTTAGCAGGCGGCACGAGGCACCCTGGCTTCAGCTCGCCACCGCTGCGTTTGGCCGGGTGATTGAGTATGTTATGATCATACTCAACACCGATGCCCGAGATAAAGCGGACATTCGTGCGGAAGTTCTCGGCCAGAGCTTTGGCGTCGCCACCGGCCATCTTGTTAGCATGCTCGTAGTCGAAGTTGATGAGGTCGTGGGCAATCTTCCTACGTTCCATCTCGTAGGACTCGAGTAGAACAGGCTTTGCGAAGCCCCTTGTGGCAAGGTTCAATTTCCAAGCGAGGTTCCAGCTATCATGCATACTCGTGTTCATGCCCTGCGCAGCCTTAGGCGAATGGGTATGGCTCGCGTCCCCGGCAATGAATGCCTGCAGATTCGGGTCGGTGAATTTATTCGCTATCCGCTGTCCAATCTGATAATTACCGAACCATTCTACGGTGCGCCATTCAACCGAGTACGGCGCCAAGATCTGCTTGGCACGTTGCATGACAAATTCTTGCCCGAGTTCTCGTAGGTTGCCAGACTCGGTATCGGGTTTGATCTCGATGTAGAACCGAGTTGTACCCCGTTCCCGTGGAATGATGAGTACGGATCCGTGGGCCTCACTGAAGACAACGGTTTTGGACCAGAGATCCGGGAAGTCGGAGATTAGCTCTCCATCGAGCACAGCCCACACGGATTCATGAGATTTGCCCACTGAATATGTGTCCGGTATGCAGTGCCGCACCTTGGATCGTGCGCCATCACCTGATATGGTCAGTTCAGGGGCATCTTGAAGGTGCAGGCTTGGTTGGCTGTGACTTACATCCCACTATGTACTTGGATAGTGTCGTCTCCTTCTCCCCCGTAGTGGTGATCTTGCTCTCGATCTCTAATAAACTAGATTCGTCTTCTTTCTGCTTGAAGGTTTGAAACTGGTGGCTTCGCTTCACTTCGATACCCCGCTTCCGAAGATCTTCTATAAAGACGCCCTCTACAACGCCTTGATGGACAAGGAGGATGTAGTCATCGAGAAGATCAGCAACTAATGCCGGATAGTGAATCTCACGTCCTAAACGCCTCAAGCGGCGGTTTGCAGTAGCTTCCCAGAAGCAGATGTCATAGACTTTGGCACCTCTCTGCAAGAGGCTATCTGCAAGTCTGAGCTGACGCAGAGTTTCTATAGTCTTAGGTTGCAAGCCGTCAGCACGGCCAGCCAGAGTCTGGTCGGCTCGCTCATCTATGACCTCGACATTGATGCCAAACCTAGCCAACAGGACACTATATGATTTGAATGTAAGCGTAGGGGCCTGTGGATAAGGGGGTATGTTTAGTGGAGGAGGTAAGCGGTAAGCAGCGATGACGACGACAACGACGACCACGACGACCACGACGGCGATAATGCGTCTTACTTCTACGACTACCTAGCAACCTAACGGGATAGAAACATGAAAAGAAATAAATTAAAACTTACGCCAACATTAAACCAGCAGGGCCAGCTCCGACGACGCAAACTTCAGAACTGTGTCGTGATCCGTTGGTTTCACGACGTTTGGCTGGGCCATGACCATTGAGGTCGCCATTGGTGTCGCCCTTGGTATCGCCCTTGGTGTCGCCGTTCTGTCGCACACCGTTAATCTCATCTACAATCATGGCGCCGATAGAAATCCCGAGATGATTTTAATCATGCGAGTATGTAAGTTTTAAACCCTTATTTATTTTCTATTTTGGTCCTCTTCTCATTAGTAGTAGAGCACAATAAGATAGCAAGGTGGTGGTGATGGTGGTAGTGATGGTGGTAGCGGTAGCGGTAGCAGTAGTGGTAGCGATGGTTGTTGTGATGGTGGCTTGTTTTAGGTAGCAAGAAAAAAAGGTAATAGCTGGAGGGCCGGCCACTGGGATGATGGCGGTAGATTGGTTGGTTGACGGTTGGCCCGATCGAGGATGGATTGATGATGGATTGATTGATATTTTTTTTTTCTTTTCTTTTTTTCTTTTTCATTCACTTAGGTGCTTTAATTCGGTGGGTGGACGGGATGTAATGTTGTATGTATGTATGTATGTATGTATGTATGTATGTAGGTATGTATGAAGACTCATTAAAGAGAGAATGGAGAAGTTGGAGTGTCATCCCAAACAGTGTATCACCGGCGAACAGCGTTCCGTTTAGTTTACATAGTACATACTTAAATGTAGTAAACTCGAGTAGTGAAGTGACTTGGGGAAAGGGGGGGGAAAGGTGGTGCGCGAGGTGCCCAGGTGGTGACAATAATAACGAATGAAGCTTACAGGTACCTAGAAGCTGTAGGCTAGCCAGGTACCTACCTAAGTACCTAAAAGTAGGTAGGTAGGAAAGGTACCTCCTACACCAGGGAGGTAAGATTTAACTTAAGATTTATGTGAGACGGCTCGCACTGTGCTCAGACCACTCAGACCACTGTCAGGTGGTTTGGTGCCATTCTCGAACCACTCCGATCCCTAGTCGGGGCTTAAGAGGTGAGAGGAGCCGTGTAACTGGGTGTTACTGGATGTGAAAAAATGTGTGGGCTGGTGTGGGTGCAAGTGTGGGTTGTTTCGACGTCGTTCTAGACTAGGTACCTAAGTATCAAACGTCTCTACTTTACACGTACCTACCTAGGTACTTAGTACTACTACCTACTATTACCAGGTGTAGTGTAGTAAGAGGTAGGTACGTGGGTAGGTAGGACCCTTAGAAACTCTTTAAGACCCGTGGACCCCTGAAAATGTTTGCCCCTCCCCCATCCTTTCTTCCTCCCACTTCCTACTAGGTACCTAGGTACACTACGTATAGCCCAAGTACCTACCTTACCTACATTACCTACCTAGGTACCTAGGTACCTACACTAGGTACATACCCTTGTCAGAACACAGAACATCACACCACTTTTATATATTCATTCTTTTACGTCCAAGCATTTCCGATACAAGCAGGTGGATAAGGTAAGAGTTGATAGGTAATCGCACCTACACTATAAATGTCCTAAGTTTTTGATTTGATACTAGGTATACCTATTAGGATATCATCACGATACCTACCTCCTACCCAGGTAGATACCTGATACCTAATGCCTAATACCTAAGGTTAGGGTATTAATATGCAACATACCTATTAGGGGCTTAATGATCAAGTTGCTATTCACGATATCCCCATAATCCCACTCCCACCTTGGACCTCCGATAATAGTCTGGTATTGTAAGGCAAGGTAGGCAGCTATTATATTCCTCTATACGCCGCTAATGAAACCGACTGGTCGACGAGGCCGAGCTCGCAAGTGAGCATCTCGTAGATACCTAGGTAGTTGGCCCTTGGTCCTTACATAGTACATACAGCAATGAGCAATGAGAAACAAGTTCAGATGATCCACGATATATTAATACATACTATCTTGACAGTATCGACGTTGATGTTTCGGTGAATGAAATTTTATCATTACCCCTTAATTAAATACGTACGTACAGTTACTAGTCCCCCTTCCTCTACCCATCCGATTCGGATGAAACACGGGGTCCATTTCGCCATGACAGAAATCCCCAACCGATGGCAGGATAAGGTCCGCTTGAAGCTCGACGCTCAAAGCCAAGCATTATCCATCATCGCGAACGATAACGTATGTCCATCTTTAATCGTAATCACCAAATTCTGAATACCTACTTCGCCCGGAAAGTTGCTGAATTCGATCGAGACCATAGCCTCCAAATGTCGATTCAACCGTGGTAGATATCGACGATATCTCTAACCTGGTCAGTCGTATAGCTTCTAGTGAGCTAAGCTCCGAAGCTGTGACTAGGGCATACATACACAGGTTCAGTAGACACTTATTGTTGACCCGAGGCTCGGTCATCGTGTCTTATATTAATAAATAAAACTACTAATTTTTAATGTAGCGCTGTTGCAGCACACGGCCAGGTAAATTCACATCCAGACCCATCGTCATAGAGTAATGAATTTGACCATATAATAGACGAACTGGTTAGCAATCCACGTCGAGTTATTACACGATAATTGACTAAAAATGGTGATAGTCTCACCGAGGTCCTCTTTCAAGATGCCCTAATACAGGCTCGTGAGCTTGATAATTATCAGATTCAGCATGGAAGCCTGATCGGACCGCTTCATGGTGTCCCTATCACCTTTAAAGATCAGTTCAATGTTAAGGGTTATGACAGTACACTCGGATATGTCAGCCGTACATTCATTCCTGCGGCCGAAGACGCCGTTCTGGTTGAAATGCTCAAGAAGCTCGGCGCTGTCGTGCTGGCTAAGACGAATCTCCCTCAGAGCATAATGGTAAGACCAAACACTCATTCTTAGCATTGAGTGGTAAATCGCGTCTCTAAAAACAAATGAATTGTAGTGGTGCGAAACAGAAAACCCCATCTGGGGACTCACCACAAGTCCTTCGTGTAAAGACTACACTCCAGGAGGCTCAACGGGAGGCGAAGCGGCCCTGTTAACCCTTCATGGTAGTCTCCTTGGTTGGGGCACAGATATTGGAGGTAGCATTCGAATACCTTCTCATATTCTTGGCCTCTATGGGTTCAAGCCAAGTGTGAGAGCCTCTTCGTTATGCCGTCCTGTGATACCCGGTCTGACAATGGCCGTTATAGAGTTCGCGTCTCCCATATTATGGAGTGCCTGTATCAACCGAAGGCCAAGAACATGTTCCTTCATCAGTAGGACCACTAGCGCGAAGTCTGCCGTCATTAACCCTAGTGATGAAAGAATTGATTCGAATGGAACCGTGGAAATTCGATGCTCGATGCGTCCCAGTGCGCTGGAGGGACGATATCTTTCAAAAAGCCAGGTCTAAGCCGTTAACCATTGGTCTTCTTACCGATGACGGAGTAGTCCGACCGCACCCGCCGATCACGCGAGTGCTACTTTCGTTGATTGAAAAGCTCCAAGCAGCTGGTCATGATATCGTCGAGTGGAATGCCGACCTTCACCCTGAATGCATTCAGGTTATGGTGAGACGAAAGCCCTTGTAACTAATTATTTCCGTATATAATGTTTATTGGGTTTAGGATGATTTCTATACAGCCGACGGCGGCGAAGACATTCGTCGCGATGTTCTAGCAGGGGGAGAGCCTTATATTCCCCACGTAGAAGCATTGGTCAACAGGGGCCAGCCCATCTCCGTCTATGATTACTGGCAACTGAACAAGCGCAAAGTAGTGCT
Source organism: Jackrogersella multiformis (assembly GCA_902806575.1). Classification (NCBI taxonomy): domain Eukaryota; kingdom Fungi; phylum Ascomycota; class Sordariomycetes; order Xylariales; family Hypoxylaceae; genus Jackrogersella; species Jackrogersella multiformis. The sequence goes on from CADCXD010000019.1 coordinate 67,142, forward strand.
TCAGCAGGCATATCTCAAAAAGTGGGATGAGATCAAGTCGCCAAAGACAGGCAAGCAGGTGGACGTTGTGCTTATGCCACCCATGCCTCATACTTCTGTCCCACATCGGTCTTGTCGATGGGTAGGATACACCAAGATATGGAATGTATTGGACTACTCAGCCCTAGTAATCCCTGCCGGGAAAGTTTCTTCTGTCGACGGCGACGCGCCGTGGAACCATACACCGAGGAACAAACTAGATGAGTGGAATACTGGGTTATGGACGCAAAACAAGGACAAAATGATCGAGCTTGGTCTTCCTGTTGGGGTCCAGATCGCCGGGAGAAAGCTTGAAGAAGAGAAAGTCTTAGCGATCGGCAGTGTTATCGACGAATTGCTTCGAGGACCTCAGTGTAGTTAGAGTTTCTATACAGTTATTATACGGCTTTAGCATGTATGGCTGGGATATAAGATTTGTGCAGATTTTTATTTTCATGATATTTTACTATTGCTTATGACGTTTTCAATTAAATACCTCTATTCTTAGAGGGTGCCCAAAGAAGAGATGTAAAGGTTGACCTTCAAATAAGATGGGGGTAACGACCCAGCCTTTAGATTCACCCGCGAAGCTACTCTTTGGATTTCTTCAGAATTTCCCCCGGGGGAGCAGGCATCATAGCGCCCTCTGGAGGTTTGTTCTTACTCTTGAAATAGTCACACATCTTCAATGGTTAGCAATTCCAAATTATCTCAGGCTATTGGACCTACTTACCTCGGCGAACGTCATCCATTCCACCCCTTCGTGCTTGTTGATGTGCTCGATCAACCTGTATTGGAGATAAGCAGTGCACAAAGATACGATTTATGGAAGTTTTATTTACCTCTCATGCATTAAGAGTACATGCGGTCGTCCCGATACATCGGGGTGGATAGTCATTGGGAAAATGAACTCGTCGTACTCGCGGTAAAAATAATCAAAATGGTCACGCCAAATATCCTCGACATCTCTATGATAAAGTTAGACGTTGTCAATAAATTTAGATCCTTTCGCGAACCTCGGATTAACCCATCCGTGTGAGTTTGCCGAGTTCTTCATGAACATCATGGGTGGTAAGTCGTCGATATACCATGAGCCTGGGATTTCTACCAGGCCTGTCGGCTCTCCCTTAATCAAGGGTTTCATCCATTCTTCTGCTTTCTTGGAATAGTCGATCCTGCTCCGTGTTAGTGAAATCTGCTCCCAGTGAAAATTCCAGCTTCTAAATATCCACATCGTCTCCTTAGGATGGAGTGATGGCAAGGGGAAATAATACAACGTACTACAATTTAGTTAGCAATCATGAAAGAACGTCCAATCGACCCTAAAACCATTCCAGGGGCCTAGAAAAGAGGTTGGCACAGGGTTTGATTATACTTACCTTGGTCCAAGTGTCGCCGGTGCGTAGCCAATACATCTGGCAATCTTCGTGGGACATAGAATGGTCGTACTCAATACCGTAGGAGAGCATCAACTCAGTGCCTTCCTTGCTCGTTTCCCACCAGGGCGCTACGCTACCCCTCGGAGGCTTGCCGCAGAACTCGGTAAGAAGCCTGAAGGTTTTGTCGAGTACGTCTCGCTGCTGTTCAAGCGTCATATCGACGGGATTTTCATGCGAATATCCATGCAGCCCGATCTCGTGACCAGCATCTCTTACCATAGCACATTCTTCAGGGAACGTCTCGAGGGAATGTCCAGGTATAAACCATGACGCCTTGATATTGTACTTGTCAAATAATTTGAGGAGACGGCGAGTTCCAATTGTGCCGGCCCAGAGACCTGATTAGACAAGTTAAAAAGTGATCAATAGCTAAATAATTTAACGAACGAGAATGATAATGAATATATATCTTCTCATCAAAGAAGTCCAACCTCTGCTGATGTCACTAGTACTATCTTCACCCCCGTAGGAGCCAAGCCAGCCAGCAACGGCATCAATATCTACGCCATAACTGGTTTCGGATTACATCAGCTACTATAACTAAGGTGAGTATGAAGTTTGGTGTTGAGACTCACCCAACGAGGATCTTCTTCTTGCCCATGACGAAGCGATGTAGGCGATGGTCGACTTGACTGGGGCGATTGCTGAGCGAAATATTGAATGATACTCAAAAGATAATACCCAAATGTCACAAGCAGGCTGACAGGTTTTCAGCTTCTTTAACTTAGATTATCAGATTAATACCCCGCTGAAGCTGTCTAGGTATAGGTAGCAGGTATGCTGCTAGGTTGGGTCTTCGGGGTTTGGTAGAGATTGGCGCCCGCCAAGCTATGCTATGCCCTAGTGATATAAGGGACATTCGAAAGATATAAGACGCAATGATCCTATTCGTCCCATTATGTGGCTAGACAAGAAACGATAAGGCGTTCTGTTAGGGGAAACAACCCCCATTCTTGATTGCCGATTCCATGTACCCCGCAAGTGTGCCTCGTTCTCGTGGTAATTCGGGCGTCTCCGACTTATTATATCGTACACTCACTCTACTCGTAGGTAGGTATTGTTCGGACGAGGTATAATATTGAACCACATGTCATGTTTAGATCTTTTCGCATTGGGAAACCGAGCCAGGATATCAATAATCAAAAACCACCGAAAACACGCGGTATGTATCGTCTACGCCCTTAATTTCCAGGTTTAAAATGCCGAGGTCGTTCGTCTCTCCAATTGAACTCTTCTAGTCCGCCTGCGATGACCTTGCTATTTGCTCTAGCCACCAGACGTGAATCCGAATGTCGTCGGTTAGCTCTGGGTGGAAACTCGTTCCGAACACATTCCCTTGTCTTAGCGCCACGATATCTCCTGCTCCTTTACGGGAGACGACTTGACCATCTCCGCCAACGGTCGAGGCCACCTCCGCCGCCGCCCTCTTGTTTGAGGCGTGACGTCCTGGAAGAGTTGCCAGGATCTCGATCTTCCCTCTTGAAGCTTGAGCTGGGCCCCCAGAAACTGGCGTAGCGATTTCTAGAGCCGTCAACATTTTGCCGTCGATTGATCCGATGTCATCGGTTAACACCTGATCTACTACGGGAGCTCGAATGAAGACGGCTGGGAAAGGCGCAACCTTGATTCCTTCGCCTTCTCGGGATAGGAAGGGCAAGTCTAAGTCTGTTACGAAGCTTTCTATCTGTCGGCCAAAATGGTTGCGGTGAACTTTGACACTAAGCCCCCCGATCAACTCCTGTCCATCTCTCTTAGTAGCGCTCGCTTGATCGGATAGGAGGATAAGACCTGCACAGGTTCCCCAGGTTGGTTTCTTGCTTATTCTTATGTTGTTAACAAATGACAATAATCGGCAAGCTTCTCTTTAGCGGCCGTGGATGCAGACCCTACTCACTTGACAAACTCCCTTAACGGCTCCAATAATCCGGACTGCGCTGCCGCAAGTGATAGGGTGGTACTCTCCCCCCCGGGTATGACTAAAGCGTCGCATATGGCTAAGTTGTCGGATGTTCGTACCTCGGCGAAGTTGAAGGCTAGTATTGATGGCGATAGAGCCAATATATGAGCGGCTGCTTTTCTTAGAGAGATAAGATGTTCCGAAAAGCCTCCTTGAAGTGCAAGGACGCCCACAGTCACCATGTTTACTCTCGTCGTCGGATATATCATATATCAATATTACCCTCCCTAAGTCTCTATCTCCCCTAACGACGAAAGCTGAAAACGAAAACCGAAAGTTCTGGTTTTGGCCAACTGGCACTAGTACTTGGAGAAAATCGAGGGCGCGAATATTGTGATTATCGAAAATTGTATGCTGACAATTGGATGTTGGATATTGAATGTTGGATGTTGGATACCTATCTATATGTAGGTAGGTATTGAATACCTACATGTAAGGTAAGAAGGCTCTTCCCTTCTTTTATTAGGAAAACTTTATAGAAAGCCCTGGAGGCAATATCTCTTCCTATTTGGTAATGCCTTCCTATGTTTGCCGCACCCCGCGGAATTATCATAATACCTACCTACCTAGGTAGACACCCTTACTACTTCCGCCTTATGTATCTACCTACGGTAGGTACTTTGTTTGTACCGAGCAGACCCCGAGACCGGCGTTCCGTATGCGTCATTCATCCCGAAGTACGGGTTAGTACCTTTTTCCTTCCGCCTTCTCACCCTCAAAAGATTTCTCGCCATTTAGAGTTTCGAAACTAAGACCATCTTAGGTAAGGTCATGGCTCCATTTAATACCTGGGCAATCATCTAATTGGTGAAAATTGACCTTGTTTCCCGGCTGGTCCCTGAAAATTCCCTCGGACGAGACGGCTATGGACGGCAACCATAGGTACATCTATGAGCACTTAGAATAAAGCGAGTAAGTACCTAGCACTCCGATCTTCACGCACCTTGACCTTGTCACTATCGAAGTCTCGGTCTTGGTTTAGGTACTTGGCAATCTCATCTTTGATTCTCTTTTATATTTTTCTTCTAGTTCCCATTTTTCAGCTTGTCGATAGAAAAAGGAAAAAAAGAAAATTCAAAGTTAAAGTGATTAGGAAACCTTTATATATTTACCGTCACCATCCAAGTCTTAGTCAAGATCCATTTAGCAGCCATGACGAACAGCGACGCAAACGGTACTTCGGCGCCTGCCAATCGCATACCTTTACCCTCCTTATCCAAGTCTGACCTGATCGTCAAGGCAGGACTGGCACAGATGCTGAAGGGCGGCGTCATCATGGACGTGACGGACGCCGCCCAGGCCCGCATCGCCGAAGATGCCGGCGCCTGTGCCGTCATGGCCCTAGAGCGCGTTCCGGCTGACATCCGGGCCGAGGGTGGCGTCGCGCGCATGTCTGACCCGGCCAAGATCAAGGAGATTCAGGAAGCCGTGACCATTCCAGTCATGGCCAAGGCGCGTATCGGGCACTTTGTCGAGTGTCAGATCCTGGAGGCGCTGGACGTCGACTATATCGACGAGAGCGAGGTGTTAACCCCTGCCGATGACACATACCACGTCGAGAAGAGCGGCTTCAAGGTCCCCTTTGTCTGCGGATGCAGGAACTTGCCCGAGGCTCTGAGACGCATCGCCGAGGGCGCCTCTATGATCCGCACCAAGGGTGAGGCGGGCACGGGAGATGTTGTAGAGGCCGTGAAGCACATGCGCACCGTCAACCGCGACATCGCGAGGGCAAAGGCTACGCTACAGGAGGGCGGCGACTTGGCCATCCGGGCTCTGGCAAGGGAGTTCGGGTGCGATGCTGCGCTGCTAAAGCAAACGGCGGAGCTGGGACGCTTGCCGGTGGTCAACTTCGCCGCTGGTGGAGTAGCGACCCCGGCGGATGCTGCGTTGATGATGCAGTTGGGCTGCGACGGGGTCTTCGTCGGTAGCGGCATATTCAAGTCTGGCGACGCCGCTAAGAGAGCTAAAGCTATTGTGATGGCTACGACGCATTATCAAGATCCGAAGGTGCTAGCCGAGTGCAGCGAAGGTCTTGGGGAGGCAATGGTTGGCATAAGCGTTAGCAGCATGAGGCCCGATCAAAAGATGGCCGGGAGAGGATGGTGATTGGGTTTGAAAGGTAACCGTACCGAGGGGCTCCACCGCCCCTGAATTTCAACAATTATCAATCGTGGTCGATCTAGATCACTAGGGTGTGGAAGTAGCCAATAATTTGTATTAAAAAATGTCTAATCGACCAACATATTTACACTATGTATTCCGCGATACCATAATTACATCTTGCTACCGGGACCTTACTTATTAATAAGATCGCTACCACAGAAGTTGGCCATTCTTAAATTCACCAACTGCACTCTAAACCTTTTCATCGCTTCATGCAGGAAGATTATTCCAAATCAAGTTGCTGAGTGTCTTGTTGGGAGTAAAATAATGTTTGAAATCGGGCTCCTTGCGGATAATCAGGTCTGCCATCATCCGGCCGAAGACAACGCCTCCGTGCTCATTTAGATGTGTCGTGTCCAACTTGTCGGCGCCCCAGTTGAATTGGTTCGCAGCTGCCTTCCCTATAGCATTGACATACTTCAGGCTCGCAGCGTTGAGGTCGATCACAGTCGAATTTGTCGCTTCGGCCGCCGCGATGGCAGCTAAGCGCTGATCGTGAAGCGAGTCCGTGGCGTTGTGGTCTTGGCCAGAGGGAAAGACACGGCGTGTGAGCGACGACGTTAAAAGCTAAAATTTATGTTAGTATCAAGTATCATCCCTTCCTTTCGCGTCTCTTGATTTCTCTGCCCCTTCTCCCACCCCCCAGTCGCCTTCCCCTTCCCCTCGCCCGAAAAAGAGAAAACTAGGTACATACCGGCTTGCCACCTAGTGATATGACCTCCTTGGCGAATTTGACAAGGTTGGCTTGATATTGTTCGAAGGTGAGACCACTTGTTGACTTTTGGTCATTGTGTCCGAACTACAAATGTACAGCCGGCGAAGGTGCCGATCCGTTAGCTTGTGCCTTTCTTGGGTCTCATGTCCTTACGCTTATAGTGACATAGCAGTCGTATTTGTCTGCATTCTCTTTCAGATGTTTCGTCACATTGGCCCAGTTTCCGCCGGCAGAGAATGAAGCGGTGGTGGCGCCACTCTTCCCGAAGTTGACACCCCAGGCCGGAGTTTTGAGCGTAGCTAGCAAGCCGTCTCCCCAACCACCATCCGGAGCAGTTGTTGAATCGCCCGCTAGGAACAATGCCGGAGGCTTAGAGCACTTGGCTAGCGGATGTCCTACGGCCAAGGTAGACAAGGCCGTAAGCCAGAGAATCAAGTGCGACATGATTGTTATAAGCTAGAATGCCAGAAAATGAAGCTGACGATTATTTCTTGGCGGCCATATCTACAAGAACCTAAATCTGGGAACGAGCGTTTTATATCTTGATGTTTGTGCATTGAAGATTCTATATACGGACGAAATCATATATATCCCAGATACGTCTAGACCTCTTCCCCAAGTATGTTGCATCATCGCAACGGGTTCCGCCATGGAAAAATTGCCAATTCTCGCAATATCATACACCGAAACAAGGAATCACGTTGTGCTCAATTGGGCCACCCTTGGGGTTAGTGGACACCGGAGGACAGCTTCCATTCACCCGGTATGACTAGCTATTGTGTCATGCGGAGAAAAATGTATGCTTTGGAATGGCACGGGACGGCATGTCTATGTATGCGGACGGGGCAGTAAAATGTTATATTCGTCTCGCTACCAGCCTTCGACGGCTTTCCTTCGAATGAGACATTAAAAAATGTATTTAGGCCGTGCGATAGGCCTCAGAGTTGTATTGAGGCCTTGCTCGCTGATGTCTCGCCCGGCCCCTTGTAACATTCCCCATAATCCCCATATTCCCCATATTCTTAAGTAGATTCTGGACGAGCGAGAATCACTAGCTTGACCTTGCTGTCCTGATACAATCAGTCATGAAGAAATGCCCGTTGGCTATTTATCGCCATTGGTGCCAATGATGCGATGGTGATTGTCAGCGACTGGTTCGGCTAGAGCCTCTTGTGACTCGGGCGTATGCGCCATCACTTCCCAGCTTTCCGACGTGCTGGTCTCCATTGAGGACTGAGTCGCGGAAGATGAACCTATTTAGTCATGTTGTAGACGAAGGAAGAGGAATTATTAAATTACATAACTGGTTCTGACTTATTGACTGGCGTATCGTGACGTCCTGTAATAAGTACTATGGCACTGCAGAGGGATCTAGTAGATACAACTCAATGGCTTGTTTTAAGCGCCCTTTTAGTCTGGTGAAATTTCGTTAGTAAAAGATGTTTCTAAATTTTGGTGATTCAAGCTTTTATGTCTCGGTTTGTATTTAGGTTGGGCGCTTGAGGTGAAGGGACGGACGGAATCGAGTCAAGGGGCAGTCTTCAGAACGAACATAATCTCCTCTACTCTACGTACCTAGTATGAGGCCACTAGGTAGCCTGTTCTGTGTAGCGCTCAAAAATATATCCTTAGGTTGTCACTGTGAATGACAAAGCAGATAAACTTTGCTGCATTAGTAATCCCACATAGCTTAAGATATATAATGCTACCGTCATCGATGACCTGTAAACTCTAGACCAAGTGAAAAGTAAAAATAAAGACATTAGTATGAGAATAAGCTGCCTCACCGAAATCCGTTGCGAACACCCTACGCCTCCCCATGCACAGATTCCCTGTATTCGGGGAACGGAGCCACGTTAGGTATACACGCTTTCTGTCCACGAATTGACTTGCAGCCCCGTTTCAGCCATGTTAGCATCCTTCAGATAATCCAGCGGCATCCATACGAGATGCCCCTTGATTTGGTCAAGTTTCTTGCGGATATCATCTGCGGGTAGGAACCTATCGAAGATATGGCCAGCCTTAACCCCTTTTGGAGGCAAGAAGGTGTTGTAGTCCTCAAACGTTTTCACTATATTCAGATCAGCTACGCTCGACCCAATATTTTTCAGCGGCCTCACATAGGGAACTTACCGTAATCATCGGGATCTGCGTGGAACAGATGCCTGAAAACTTGCGTATTCGTTGTTGCATTGGTAGTCCACATATCCCATAGCTCATCATCCATAGGGTCCTGAACAAACTTATAACTATCATCTCTATCCCAGACGTCGTTAGGTGAATCCTCTCCAGGTGGTTGAGCATTCGGATCGTTGCTCCCATCGTGGGGTTGCGGCGGCAGCAGACCTAAATGTTCTCGCCAGAGATATCGTCGCAAAGTGGCTGCATGCTTTCCTGCCTCGAACGACTGCCCGTCCATGACACTCTGGATCCTATCGGTATCCTCCATGACGATTGACAGTTCACTATCGTGATTGCCTAGCTGGCTGCGGTCGTTCAGGTTGCTCGAGCCGCATATCACAATACGATCATCTACGATGAGGAGTTTGGCATGGATATATAGCTCCTCTTGGATCCAATTGTCAACTTCCGCCTGGGGGTCGTCCTCCCAAAGTTCCTCTGAGAGCTTACCAGTGTTAGCCATGGCATGATGAGCTACACTGAAAGCCGACTTGGTATCGTGGCCGTCCTGCTTAGCTTCCTCGAAACGACGCTTGGCGTCGTTGCTCTTCGTAATTTTTTTAATCTCCTTCTGTTCCTCTCTCTTACCCATGTGTTCGTCCCGCTCACCCTCAACATCTGCGGTGCCATGGATACCTTCACCCATAATCTCCTCTGCCTCGGCACGCTGAACTTCCTGGTACTTGACGCCAGACACCTCTTCCTGCCTCTTGACTGCAGGTGTCTTGTTTAAGCGATCGTAAGAACGTAGGTTGAAGATAAAAATATGGTTCTTAGGATCAACGCCCTGCGCGCTGATCTGTTCGAAAATTGAATGTTCACCACGACATATCGATTTATACTGGTAATCCATAATGGCACGTGTTCCGGTGGCGGCATCGTCACGAAGGTCCCCAGCGAACCCGGGAATGGCAGGAATTACAATTATGACTCTGAACTTCCTCCGTTCCTTGCCAGCTCTTACACAGGCATCCACAATTGATCTCCCTATCGTGTTGTGAATAGGAGATTGTTGATCACCAGTCGCAGTAATGAAGAACTGGTTCTCAATGTAGACGTAATGCTGGGCATTACGGATGACCTCCGAATATGCATTCTGAATGGTGTGATCTATCAGTATACCGCTGGACCAGTCAGCGCTGCTTCGTACGATCTGGGCATGAATAGTTCCTCTGTTTTCGAGGTTCTTGTTCTCCATGGGCGTTAAAGGATGCAAGATGTAGTCACCCACGGGGTGTTTTGGTCGCTGTACACCCACAAGGTCCTCATCATCGCCCTCTCGGCCTCGTAGCATTAGCCAATCGAATCTGACATCACGCTTATATTTGTCTCGCTTGACGAAATTCCAACGGTGGACAAAATGCTCCGCGATATCGTAGACGCAAGGCCCAATCACTCCCATGGCTACGTCGTGCCATGGCATCCTGCCGTAGTCAGCCTTACTCAATTCATTCTGCTTCCAATCCTGGACGTTCTTAAAGTCCATAATACGGTTATTATTGAAGTCCTGGCCCGGCCAGACTTCGTTAGCGACACCTTCGGGATGGACGTCAGAGAGGATATGCTGGTGATCGTCCCAGCGACCGAAACAAAGGTCTAAGCCTCCAATAAAGGCCATCGCGTAGTCGATGATGATGAACTTCTCGTGGTGAGCCCAGTAGAAAGTCATATCTGCGGCATTCTCCAAGAAATTGTGATCAGGGTGTCGCATTACCATGATGTTGCCGTACCCTGGAGAGCCTTCAGGGCATAGGCTCTGTAGTGCATGCTTAGTATGTTCGGAGTTACAAGTTATCGCCGCTTCAACTTCGCGGTACACGATGATATGAATTTTTACACCGGCCTCAGCGCGGCGTTTTAAAATCTTATCTAACCGCCATTCCTGGTTAAAATGCGGAGGCCTACGGAGGAACAGTTCGGGTGAAAGCCACCAATCCGCAATGTAGATAGTCTCCTTTGCCTGCTCCAGGGCTTCGGACACGGCCTACCCAAAGAGAATAAGTTTTCATGCAGAAAGACAACCACGATTTTAGGACAGACTTACCCAGAAGTAGTTTCTCCCGTCAACATACCATTTAATAAGATTGCCATCATGCTCGGGGAAGTACGAATTAAAACGATGTTTCTCGGAAATCTTGTTGCGTTTCTCATCGCAGGCCTTCTCGTGTTCTTCATCGTGACGGTGTTCCGGGTTGAACTATACAAATATTTTATGTGAGTAGCATGCTCATGAGAGCAGGTGGTGTCTCTAAAGGGGAGACCTACGAGATTTGCAAGCTTTCCCAGCTTGTGCCTGAGGTCTAATTAATATGCCAGGTTGAAGTTCGCTGACAAGAGTTTATACATACTTCTTATTAACGAGGCTTGCTTTGGCATCATACAGATGTGTGTCCTTCAGCTTTTCTTTTAAGTCGTGGAATGGATGTCTTAGTTTGTCGACGAAGTCCGAATGTTCGTGTTCACCATTCTGTTCATGAGAGCTGGACATTGTAGACTGCTACACTACCTACCTCATTGGTTATGCGGGTAGCTTGAGGAACTTGTGTGCCTAGAAAAAGAGATGACGAGGTTGTGCACTGTCGGAGAAAAGTGCAGATGGAAGCTGATTTAAACCGCACTATCTGACCAGGTATATGATGACGACGATGTGGAGCGCAGTAGGAGACACTAGCTAGGTAAGTATAGACACGGGAATCGAGAGGGTAGAAGGGATAGATACCCAGGTAGTATATATAAGAGGTAGGTAGATAAAACGTAAAGTCAGGTGGGAGAATAAAATCAAGACGGTTTATTGTATGTGGAGATGTTAGAAAAGCGGTTGAGTGCTAGATGTTATGTAGGAAGGTGATGTCCGGATGTATAAAAGAACATTAAAACGTCATCATAAGTGCGCAGTTGGCAGTGGCTAATAAGTTGTCTTGAAAACAGGCAAGACCATGGACCATGTAGTTAGCCGAACTTGTCCTACCTTACCTGCCTACCTGCCTGCCTGCCTGCCTAACCCTAACCTTAGGTTAAAAAAAGCAAGATCTCTTTTAACTAGGTACCTATAACAGTCGTTCCTGTACCTACCTAGGTAGACAAGGTTCACAAAGAATAGAAGAAGCAACATTCGAGGTCGATGACGGCAATACGGCACACGCCCGTTAAACTGTCGATCTTTTTCACATTCATCTTCAGCCCTAGTGTATGTACCTAATTTGCTTGCCGGAGATACCAAGCTGCCAAGATACCTGCAAAAGCCAAGCATTTAGGATACAAATATGCAGATACACTACCTAGATATGTTCCCGGACCGGGACCGATCTTGCGATGTCAGACATACCTACCTACATACCTATACATAACTAAGCAGCTAAGGTACCAGGTAGTGGCATGAAAAGGGAGGCTAAGACCATCGAGCCATTCGGACGTCGAGAACTTCCAATCATGCAACTCGAGCCTAGACAAGCATGGTGACGTCATAGGAATTTGGAGAGACACGCGATTAAGGGTCCGAGGCCTTAGGGTTGAATTAATTCAGCCACGAAGACAAGCCACACATACCTAGGTATCCCTCCCTGTAGGTAGGTACCTAGGTATTGAAAGAAAAGAACTGTAGCTACCTAAGTAGGTAGGTACCCCGCCCCCTCTTTTACCCCCCATCACCTTACGTACCTACCTAGTGTTTCTAGGTAATACAATCAAGACCTATTAGTCCAAAACGATAAAATGGAGACCTAGTCTAAAACGATAAAAGGATAAACCTCCTGAAGCTATCCATAGTTTTTTGTATTATTGGATGCCCATGCCTGGAGCTCTAATCCACTTAACTTTACATGATTGACCGCCCTTCCTCTTTTTATTCTGGTATAAGTCCCCATCTGCACCATCTTGTGTGCATACTTTCCTCGATTTATCTACCATACTCAGGTATTCCAAGATACAAGATACAAGATACAAGATAATAGCCCTCTTCCTCTTTTAGCAGATCTTCAACCAAACAAGCCAACACCATGTCTACCCCCGCCTTCCCTCCTGGTGGTACTCTGATCCAGACTTTCAAGAAGTCTTTCGTTGATGTACCTATCGATGCCAGTAACGACGATGCCATCTCCACCACCGAATTCCTCGAGGCCGCCGAGTCTCTAACTACCATGTTTGGTGTGTCTTTATGTCTTTAAGTCTCTAGCCATAAGACATACTCGTTACTCACCATCGACCCCGCATAGATGTCCTTGGATCGGTTGCTTTCTCGCCCGTCAAGTCTGATATGTTGGGCAACGTCAAGGTAAGCGTCTAAACTCAGAGCACTTAGTGGTTACCACTACTAGAGATTAACCCCTACAAGAAAATCCGCGAACGTCAGCTCGCCTCCCCTGCCGAATCCGAGACCTTACAAGCTCTCGCCATCAACGAGCTAAAGACGAAGAAGCACGTCGCCACCGAGGGACTCCTATGGTTGACTCGGTATGATGATGCCCAACCTAACCTTGCACAGTGATCATCAACTAATATAGCTTCTCAACTTAGAGGGCTGGAGTTTACCTGTATCGCATTAAGCCAGAATATAGCTCAGGAAGCTGAAGAGCTCTCTACTTCCTTCAGGAACGCATACGGCTCGACCCTCAAGCCCCACCACGGCATCCTCATCAAACCCGTTTTCTCCGCCGCCATGAGTGCCTGCCCATACCGCAAAGATTTCTACCCCAAGCTGGGAGATGACCATGCCAATGTTGCGGCCGAATTGACAACCTACTTGGCTGCCCTGGAGAAGATTGTCGGTATACTGAAGGCATTCCAAAGCCGCAAGGAGGCTAAGTGGTGATCAAGGAAGAAAAATACTCTGTACATGCAGATTGGTGGTCTATGAAAATCAATCATACATTACATCTGCTTGTCAATAGTTATATGGCATGCTGTCAGTCGTAACTAAGAGATTATATCGTGACGGTGATTAATTATAGTATTATCATCCTGCATACTGAAAGAATAGGCATGGCAAGTGTTAACTTTCGGCCCATGTTCCTATGTATTCTCGTGACCTATTTGTACTCGACCAATGGCCAATTTGATGTTGAATATGTTGGGTATTAACTAGGTTAGGTATCCTAGCAACTAACAATCGAATATTAAATGTAATGGGTCTAGAGTATGCTTTATTATGATCTCATGTGAAGTAGTTGCGTAGCAGATCTGTCAACGGCTTTAAAATATCTATGAATATTAATATTATTAATACAGGTTCAGCATGTTTCTTCGATTCACCCTGTAATTATCTGGATATCTCAGGGGTGACCATTCCGGGAAACCGGATATATAACCAGGTACTTAGGACAACATTAGCTATTTCTACTGATTCGATAAGTTGATTTGATATAGTCAATTTTAGTTCATCTAGTATTGATCCAAAACCTCATTTTAGTAGTTCCGAGATCACATGTTATAATATTCATTAATTAACATTCAGGCTCTCCATTTACCCGTTAACTTATCGAGAGAAACGTAACGTTAAATACCTATGTATTATTAAACATAAATAGAAACTAGCTTACATAATGAAGGGTAAACAGTTGTTTTTTCCCGTATCCATAGTCGCCACGCATCTCTAATATAAGCTGTTGATCTTGCTTAATATCTACCGTAGGGGTAACTGAGTTGCTCTTAATATGGCCCAGCTAATAGGGGCCGAGTGACAGGTGAAGTTTCCCGTGGCACCAACATGATCATCAAGAGGGAACCTATTAGGTTACTTTGTATAAGCATATAAATAGCAACAAATGTATCGAAACATTTACTCACCGTATGAGAGCCACGTTGATATTATCTACCACATCCTTACTACCAATATCGACCCTCGAATTTAAGCCGTCCATACGATACACACCAAACGCGCAGGTTCCACATACAGCGAGATAATTGTACCCAGTATCTGTGTAGTCTCCCGTTTCGAAGAATCCCGGATTCGCCTTTAGTTCTGTCATGATGGCTGAACAATCGCTGCAGAGCGCCGAGTCCGGGGTTGACGTCTCTACGAAGTTGGTCTCGGCGCAAATCTCGTAATTGTGTGTATCGTTATGATAGGTATTATAGAACCGCTTATCGCGTGAGCCTCTGTTACTATGTGCATATTTATATGAATCTCTGATGAATATGTTGACGGTACTACCGTTCAAATGCTGGACTTGGTGCTCAACGAAAGTCCCGTTGAGATTCGGTAGCTGTGTTGCTACCACCAAGCTGATGGCAGAGAGAAAGATAGTCGCGGTGATTGTGACTAAATGCATAGTAAAAGTGTTTCCTAGAGTGATACGATCTGTCAAAATGATGCTCTGTAGATTTGTATGTGCAAGTTTACTTCGTACTCTTGATCTTTCGGGTGTATTAAATAGTTTACTCCTAAAAGATTGCTCTTAAATAGACAAGTATTCATATTTCCAAATCATGCCCTTGGGTACAGCCGGAGTGACTATACCATGAGGCACGAAAACGTCCTAGAAACAACAACTACCAAGTGTCTCGTTCACCTGAGTTACCTTCCCAAATAGGATACACCAGGCCAATTATCGCTTCAACTCTGTGTAGGTAGTTCAAGTCACATGTAACCAAATCTCCAACACTCCTCATCACCTATCCGAGTCATACAGTCATCCGAACTCTCCCAACTCATCTTCTGACGTGTTTGCTTTCATTCGTTTACCCCCTACGTCTAATCCTAGAGGCCGTCGGCGTTTCCCCCCATTATCTATTTCGGCAAGATATTCATCTCGTCTAATGCAAGCTTCCGAAGCGAAACCATGCATATCTGGTTTATAAAAGTTATAAAGAGCCTTTAAATAAGTATATATGAAGAAATATTAATTAAAGGTACTTCGTGGTATAGTCAAGTACCTATATAGTTTCTTAAAAATACATATTTACAGCTTAATCTCGTGGGCTTTCTCTTTTTATAACACATACAATGAATGTATATTTTTAAGCGATCTTTTGTTAATAATCAATACACCTACTCTCATATAGGTAGGTATTTATTACTTATTAATAACGTCATAAAAGCAGGATCGAATCATATCATATTTACGAAGATTATATTAACTTATTGACTTAGATATGATCTTCCAAATTTCCAGCCTAGATTCCTTCTGTGATGAAACTTTATGGAGTGTCTCTTCTTCAGGAAGGTCAATGTCTTCCTCCGCCCCTGGGCACCTGGCTATCTTATGTTGCAATCTAGCTGCCAAGGCCTTAGATTGTCACCATCGTCGTAGCACTACGCGTATGATTTTATCCTGTAGAAACAGGGATTATACCTAAATAGTAAGCTACGAGCATTTGATGTGCCAATATCGTGACGCTTTAGGTCAGGTTTTCCTTATATAATCAAAGGTTACGTATACATAGTTTGAAAAACTATGACCAGTTATATCTACTCGAAATAGAGATAGACATTCGTGACTACTCTTTCAGGTTACGATATACCGCCGAATGGTACCTTTGACAGATGTACTCCGATGGGATTTATTTACTATCCTCCTGCCTCACGGAGGGATAATGAATGTCGAACTCTACCAAGTTTTTATAAATCTGCCAAACTATTATTCAACGTTGCACTGCTGGCTCTATACATGAGATAGCTAGTAACAAGACGGATGAGACGACATCATGTTCATTATTTTTGATCTAGACCCCAGTTATATAAGGTAGCGATAGGGTTGCATATAGTAACTCCATGTTCCATTCCAAGGACGCGGAGCAATGACTTTAGCCATAACACCAACCAATCATACCACTGACTAGTAGGACCCTGTATGCCGTGTTAATATAACACTCTGACGATCTGGGCGCAATCCTTGGCCATTCCACGGCGCCGGACCTTGCCTATACTTTCGAGGGTTGATCCTGGGCCATTTCTTTTATCTAGAGCCCGTTGTAGAATTAAACTGCCAAAGTATGGCATCTTACTTCTAATTGTACGGTCATTGTTCTCGAATTCGACTCGCATAGCTTCAAGATGCTTATTAGTAGAGTTGGTGCCGTGGTAGGGCTGATCGTGTCATTTACAGCTGCAGGTCCAACTTGCCCGATTGATGGACCGGCTTTTCCTAAACCTCTTCGGCTTTCTGAAAGCGAGGCGATCAAGGCCGCAGTGGCGACACTGAAAGATAAATTCACCAATGTTACGGCGGATGCTCAGAAATATTCCATGTCAATACAGGTCTTCTCAGCCAACGACCCGGCGCCCCTATTCTCCTTGTCGCATACGGCACCGAACCTCGCAAGGCAAAGAACAACCGGAGTTAAAACTGTTGATGAGAACACAGTCTTCCGACTTGGAAGTCTGACTAAGATTTATACGATATTTTCATTCCTGATCAACGCCGGTGATAAATACTTCAACGAGCCTATCACGAAGTACGTCCCTGAGCTCCAAGCACTGGCGAATCGGTCGGATCCGGTAAACCATGTGGCATGGGATGTTATTACTCTCGGAGGTCTAGCAACGCAGTTAGCGGGAATCCCACGTGAATGTTAGTGACAGTTTTGAACTCGGATGACTTCCAACTATTAACCCATGGCAGATGCCTTGCTTGGAGAACTCACACAATCCAAAGAAACGAAAGGCCAAGTCCTACAGTATGGATTTCCGCCTCTATCTAAAGACCAGACACCTCCGGTGAGTACGTAAAAAAACCGCTCATCATTGACATTATCATCCTTGAAGTATCCTGAACCTATTCGGTAGCTCTAAAGAACCTAGATTTGTGTTCAGATGACTTAAAGTGAAATTTGAACCTTTACTCCCTTTTTGTGATTACTATTAACATTAGATGTTATAGTGCGGAGCATACCCAACCTGTGATCGAGCACGTAAGTTTCAAACATCATCATAGCGTGGACTTTCAATACTAATAACATCTAGAGTTCTTTAATGGGATTGGTATGTTCTATCCATCCCTAGCTCCGTACCAAACACCTGCGTATTCCAATGTTGCATTCCAGCTCCTGTAAGTATATCGTGACCTTCGTTAGGTAAATTGATAGGCTGGCTGACATGTGTTTTTAGTGGTTATGCCTTGGAAACAATCACGGGAAAGACGTTTCAAACCCTGTTAGAAGAAACGGTGATTAAGCCGTTGGGATTGAACAATACTTTTCTCCAAGCGCCAGAAGAATCACGCGGAATAATTCCCGGAGATGTTAACGAGACAGGATGGGCTTTTGATATCGGTGAATCAGCAGCGTAAGCGTTTGAAATTTGGCTATTCTGATAAATACTAACATACCTCTAAAAGGACTGGGAACATGTACGCTTCAGCATCGGATTTATCAGCACTAGGTCGAGCGATCCTTAGTCACAAATTGCTTTCACCGGTTGCGACGAGGCGTTGGCTAAAACCCTTTGCGTTTTCGTCAGACCCTTTAGCTATGGTTGGCATGCCCTGGGGTGCTAGAAGGATCAAATTAGAAGACACGTATCGTTATACCACAGCTTTCAACAAAGCGGGAAATATTGGAGATTATAGCGCTCTCCTAGCCATACTACCGGATTTTGATATTGGCATATCGATTCTTCTTGCCGGTGAACTGCCAGGTAATGCTGGTTTCAATCTTGCAGGTATATATATATGGAAATATCAATAATATCCTGGCATGGAAATTCTGACGTAAAAGTAGACACCATTGGCGAACCTCTTCTTCCCGCAGTAGAGGAGGCCGCTCGCTCTGAAGCTGGAGCATTATACAGTGGTCATTACGTCTCCGCAGATCACAAATTAAACTCGTCTATGACAATTACCACTGACAAGCTCCCTGGTTTGAGCATTTCCCAGTGGTTCAGTAACGGCACAGACTTCGCTTGGATCTCTACGGTACTGCAGAACCAATACTACCCAGTAACACCACGCATCAGGCTTTACCCAAGCGGACTCGAGGGGCCGGCCGCTGATGGCGGAAAGCGTGTGGCATTCAAAGCAATGTTTGAGGATGCAGACGGCCCAAGGAACGAGAACAAAATGTTCTCGACCGAATGTGGATCGTGGGTTTCTATCGAGTCGGTCATATACGGGTCAGCAGCTATGGACGAGCTGATTTTCAATCTGGACTCAAGCGGCAAGGTTGTTAGCGTTACGTCGCCGTCTTTGAGAGTTACTTTGATCAAAGAATAACATTTTAAAACCCTATAGTTGTTGTTGTATTAATAAGATACTAGGTTATGTTCTAGGTTAGTTTTATTTATCTAGGGTTAATTTCGAGTTTCCAATAATATGTAATATATGATCAATTATGTGAAAGGGGAAACTTCGCTGTTGCGATTTCGGGTTGCGATAAAAGTATTACCATTACCCCTTTCTTTCTTTATTATTTTACTCCATACTACTACGCCGCATCGTCAAAGGCTAGGTTAGTGGATTAAAAATAACACTCATTAGCAACTACGCCATTGGTAAACATTTCGCTACGGCTTCATTAGCCAAATCTACCCTCGGACTAGTAGTTCTAAAATCGACATGCTCAATACCTATGTTCCCTAGGGGTACCTACCTAGGTAAGGATAGAGTGTTGGTAGAAAGAAGAAGTATCAATCTCCAGTAGAGACAACCTGATAGGATCGCTCAATTACACAATGGTGAGGTTAATATGGGGAATCAGACAAGATGGGCTGATCCTCCTCCTAATGAATCGCGTTAATCTTCAATCTCGGACTGGACGCGGAAATTTCAACTTGTCCGGTTCCCGCAGTAGGAACAAAGTCTGCGAGCGAGATAAATATAATAGATATCATTTCGATACTCTTAATCCATGTCTTTAGGATTTACGGTATTCCTGTTGAATCCTCACCTTTCGATTGGAGCAAGCTTCAAGTCGTACATGACCATCATCTGAGTTATTCTGCCTACCTAATCACCTCCTGTGTAAATATTGAGCATATAATCTAGTTGTTAACCTACAATGCCTTTCTTATCGACTCCTCTGACACTGTCAGCCACTGGTGGTATTCTGGGTTCCGCGTGGATATCAGGTAGGCTTGCGAGGATAGCCGATAAGGCCATAGTTACTTGTCTAACATATATGGAATCTATCTAGGGAGCATCGGGGCTCTGTCTATCTGCGCGGTACCGGCAGTCCTCCGGAGCGGAACCACCGCGGAAGGGCTTCTCAGGGGTTGGCACTTACAATTCAGTAGGGGGATGTACTACATACCAACGACAGGTGCCTTAATCGCGCTTAACTACCTCTACCTGGCGTACCGACACCGCCTAGTAGGTGCAGAGTGGAGGGGCTTTGCGGCAGGAGCTCTATCAAATCTGTTACTCCCCCCCTTCACGCTGCTCTTCATCGGCGGGATCAACAACATAATGATAACGGCTAACGCGGGCGCGGGAAAGCCACTCAGCCAGGAGGCTGCTAGGCAATTAATCGGCAGATGGGGAAACTTGAACGCTGTTCGAATCTTCATGCCGCTGGCGGGGCTGCGTTCGCTTTGTGGAATCTGCTTCAATGATTGAAAGTGGTCTTGGTAGGGTAAAACGGATAAATTTGCATGAATAAAGGGGGGAGGGGGGGGACCCAAAGTAGTCGCTACGCTACTCCGTGTTCAGTATTTCTCTAAAGACAAACTGTAACATTAATTATGTCCAAAAATATGTCAAATATATCTTTTATCAAGTTTGGCTTCAGCATATATCCCAGTCTCAACCCCCTTAAAAACTTGTAAACGAGTTCACTCTAGGCTGTACCAGGTTATAATATTCTGTGATGTTTTTGTCTTGTTGTAAGCCCTACTGAAACAGATATAGGAGTTGTTGATGGTATAGTATGATTATATATTTATGGAGAATATCTAGGTCGTGGTAGCATAGACCTTGTTGTAAATATTCTATACAGCGCCTAAACTGAGGCTCTGGAGGGAGGCACCGACAAAACCTCAGGAGCTTAGACCAAAACCTCGAGTCTCATAGATCTAGGCACTGCTTCCACTGATACAGCGCTTGCAGCAACTGCCTCTGTCTCACTGTGGGGTTCCAGCTCGACTTCTTCACCTGCCGCTGGCTCACGCTCACGAGGAGCTGGATGAGCCCTACGCCTCGTCCCAAGACCAAGTGGTCGCAGAAACTGCGCAAGACTGCTGAGCCCCGCGGGCCTGTGAAACGCCTCCTGGATGTTTTCTAGCGACCGGCCGCGAGTTTCGGGCATGTAGGCGGCGAGCACGATTACGGTGCCGAGAGCTAGACCACCGAATAGGAAGTAGGCACCAAACGCGGACGCTTCTAAGAGGATCGGGGTTAGGATCGCCACGAGGAAATTCGTACCGAAGCACAAGCCCATAGCAACACAATTCGCCGCTGCGCGCGTGTGCCCCGGCTGGATCTCGCTGGCGTAGATTTTACCGACGATCCCCCAGGTCGCGCAATACGTCAAGCCGAAAACGAAGACGGCGATGATGACGAGCCATCTAGCGATGCCGTACGGATGAACCACGCCTGCTGCATAGAGGCTTCCCATGAAGAACATACAACTAGCGAGCGCAAGGCCGCCGTAGATGGCAGAAGTGCGTCTCCCCCATTTGTCGGCCAGTAAAAAGGCTGGGATGGAGATGATGAGCATCAAGATGGACGAGAGACCCGAAGCTAAGAAGGAAGCGTTATCTGAAGAGAGTCCAGCTTGTTCGAAAAGGATAGGGGCGTACTAAGAGGTAAGATGTGTTAACATTCCACGAAGTAACGTGCTGCAGAATAGGGGCGAGCACGTACGTAAGTGATAGCATCTATGCCTGAGAGCTGGACCATCCCAAGGATGAACAACGCTAGAATTGTACGGGCGCGATAACCTCTCCTGAATAGGAGAGAGAAGCTCTGCCACGGCGACAGGCTAGGCGTCTGCTCGGTATTAGTGAGGAAATCTCGCTCGGCTTCGACCATATTGAAGTCGAGTCGCTCCAAAGCGCGACGTGCCTCGGCTTGCCTCCCCTTGAGCATGAGCCACCTCGGAGAATCCGGGAGTAGAAGGCAGGCCCAGGCGAGAAAGGCGGAAAAGGCGCACTGTAAGACATAGGGCAGACGCCAGGCCATGTCTGATTTGATATTGACGGTACCGTAACAGAAAAAATATCCAACGCAAACTCCAGCTGTGGCCATAAATTGTGGCAATCCCGCCAAAGTCCCGCGGTACTTGACCGGTGCGATCTCACAGATGTATACGCTGGCGTTGCTGAGGCAAATCCCTTGGCCGAACCCAGCGATGGCTCTGCCGGCAATAAACTGGCCTAGACTGTAAGAGAGTCCCTGCACCAGCGCCCCTGTGCCGAGCAAGAGTGCACCGGGGATTATAACGGATATACGCCCGAACTTATCGGCAAGGTGCCCAGCAAACACGGATGGAACAGTACCCGTCAGCATGATAATCGAGATCGTAATTCCTAGCATCGTAGACGAAAGTTGTCCTAGGGATTCGCTGAACTGGGGCATGTGTGTGATGGCACCGATCGAACCGGTGTCCAACCCATTAAGCAGACCAACGATTGAGACAGCAACTGATGCTATCACGTATCGTGGCGCAAAATAAGGGGACGAGGGGGGAGATGAGGCCATGGCTAGGATTGTACTTTTATCGAGATACTCATTTGGATTGTATTACTTGACGATAATGAAGGATAAAAGAGAAAAAGGGACGAGTCTATATGTATACAGGTAGGTACCTAAGTAGGCATATATGTGACGATATTTCTATACGCACAACTATCACACGGTAAGAACTAAACCATTTCTGTCCAGTCTAGGTAAGTTAGAACGACCGACCGACTCCCCAATCACAAACATCCCTTACCCCATCCCCATCGTGATCCCCGCCGGCCCCGGAGTTGTGTGGTATCCACCCACCGGGGAAGTTCCGTATTATTATTGTATTCTCCCATGCTCCGCTCAAGCTTCCATGTCATTGACGAATGAGAAAAGACTGGTTTATCTGCGTTCTACCCCGTTAATGCTCATGGAGGTCATCGAAAAGTCTCCAACGTTGAAAAGATGTGTAATAGATGGGGCTAGTATCGTGAAGCGGTGTAGATGGGTGTGGAAATAGACACTTGTTCTGGACCGGAAGATAATGCTTTCAAATCAAATCATTGAGGGGAATTATTAACACGAGGAGTCGATGTCGAAAATTCCCACTCCAGTCTACTGAGAACGGGGCGGTCTTGGAATATAAGGGCGAAGTTCTACATTTACCCCGGATTATCCTCTGCAAACTATTTGGTTAAACCTTTTAGTATTTCGCTTCCTCAAAGTTGAATATGTGGTTGATATCAAATATACATCATATTTACAGACCAGCGCGCGCCTATTACAAATGCGCCCTACCCTCTAATCTTCTTCTCTTTCTTTCCGCCTTAACAGCCTTCTTGAGTTTCGCCGCCTCTTCATTATTCAGCTTGGCCTCGGTTTTGCTCTCTGGACTAGTTGCCTCCTCAAACAGCTTTGCACCTAGCGTATCCGTCAGCCTCAGAACCCGCGTGCTGACCGTTGCGCCGTCCCTTCTGTTCTTGCCCTCACGTCTGCTTGACGCGATGCGCTCGATGAAATTCCAGAGCCTGCCCGACGGCTGTAGGGCACCAGAGTTCGGATCGCGAGAGGGCATCCACTCAGATGAGAGACGTAGGCTAGGCGGGACCCTCGAGTCTTTTGACCGGACCACGTAAATGATGCCTTCCTCCTCGAAGCGCTGGTACGAATTCTTCAGCGTTTCCTTGTTCACTGCCTCGAAATAGCTTAAGTCGCCTTGGTGGTAAAGAGTTTTGCCCGCCTGTCATGGATGTTAGTCTTGGTTCTTCTTATTTTTAAAGCAAATATTTGATTGAGGACTTACCAATTGGGTGGTGTTTTGCGCCTTCGCTACCTCAATCCAAATTACATCACCATCTTTCTGCCCGAGGGGAGGAGTAAGTCCCATCAACGAAACAGCAGCAAGCCAGGTAGACTCGATGAACGGCCAGATTAGAAAACAGTAGAAGTCATAGTTCTCTCTTCCAGCAGCTCTCTCTTCTTCGGCAAGTCCGATGCTCAATATACTACCCTGCTCATCCCTTTTGAGGTCGAGAACACGGTCGTTCTCTAACCCAACCAATGTTTTCTCTAGATTTACTGCTAATCCTTCCCCTGGGAAGATGAACTCTCCACGGAATAGCGACGAAAGGAACAATACTTGCTCCTTCAGGTTGCTGTAGGATATTTCCTGGTGAGCCGGGCCGCCGCCTAGTTTCACACGTGTGTACATGCCGGCGCTGATTAGAGCCTCGGAGATAAAAAGGTGAATCGTCATATTGCGATCTACAAAAAATTAGCGTTTACTTCAGCACTTACACCTTTAAGGGAAATAAAGTGGTACAGGAATATCTACCTCGGGGGTGATAATTCCAATGGGGATTCAATCAGGGAATTGTAGGGGTCGAGGATAGACTAAATGGGATGAAGGTATGACTTAAAAGTAACTCACAAAAGGAGAGTTGAAATCTGTCCACGGCATAGTACGTCGACTCTGCCAGTCCTTGTACAACACCGACGAGGTCCTTTCCGAGAACCTCTAACCCTCGTTCTACGACATCGGATAAAGGGGCACTCCCAAAATGCGCGACACGCCCCCCTTTTGCTCCCACTCGGGCAATGAGCCATTCGATCCGCCGGATAAGTTCCGACATACCCACCCCACGGCCTCTAAGGGTAAGCAGTACGGTTCCAATCAAAGCAGTAGGCATGACCACGGACACGTTGTTGATGTCCGACAGAACTTTGTATCCCATAGTCCTCAACAATTTCTGCTTGATTGCAGCATTCTCCAGCGTCTTCATGTCCAGTTTCAAAGTGTCAGGTGATTTAGTGATCTTCGTCAGCTGTTCGTCGATGTATGTGCGCAAGCTCCAAGGCTCGTGGAAGCGAACGTCTACCCTCCCTAACCGCAGTGATAGGATAGATGATCCGCCGCTTAAGAAATCGGCCAAATTCTCTTTCTTTTTGGGAACCCCTAAGAGTTCTGTAACGTAGCCCTCCGTCTCGATAACCTTGTCATATTGTGTACTCACTGGGCACACGATGGCGTCCTCGACTCTACCGGATAGTAAGCTATCCAATATGAAGCTTAAAATTCCGAACTTAGGTGGGAGTAGCTTTCCCGTCCTTGAACGACCTCCCTCGATGAAGCACTCGAAATTATATCCACCCTGGAGTAGAGTGTCTATATAGGCTTGTACGAGGGTTGTGTACAGTGTGTCATTCCCGAAGGACCGTCTAATCCACATAGCGCCTTAGATGGTAAGCTCGCTGGATGTTTAGCTAGGCGCGGTGGTGATAAAGACTTACCTGCATGCTGTAGAAAGCTCCCAACGACTGGAAAATTAAGATTATCTCCAGCAACAACAACCGGCAATGCCAAACCCAACCTGTAGCAAATTAATTGCATGGAAACGTAATCGACATGTGACCGATGAGAGGGCAAAAAGATGATGCTCTGCTTCTTCCTCTCTGCCACTTCAGCTACCTTTCTCAATCTCAAAACTTCTTCGCTAGACACATGTATTCCTACGCATCTGATCAGCACATGTAAGCGAGCACGAAGGCATACCGACGCTCACCTTGGTGATATGCTCTCGTAAGCAGTTGTGTGACCAAATAGTATGCGCCCCTGATGAAGGTTTTACTCTCGAATT
Source organism: Jackrogersella multiformis (assembly GCA_902806575.1). Taxonomy (NCBI): domain Eukaryota; kingdom Fungi; phylum Ascomycota; class Sordariomycetes; order Xylariales; family Hypoxylaceae; genus Jackrogersella; species Jackrogersella multiformis. Next base: position 92,287 of record CADCXD010000019.1, read on the forward strand.
TGCAAATCATATGATTCGTCATTTTTTCTGCCACCTCTCGAATGCCCGATTCTATGATAGCCCGCCTCTGGGCCTTTTTGCTAATGAAATCCTTGTCATCTTTTCTAAGCCACCCTTCCCTCTCCTCAATTTCCAGCCGCTTGTCAGCTAGGTGGGATATTCGAGTCTGTAAGAGAGGTGCTGACACGACAGCATTCTTCATCTGCTCGGAGAAACCAGAGTAGAACAAGGGCTGGCCGATGACCTTGTCGTAAGCTCGCCACCCCGTGCCAGAGACGTATAGGGAGACTTCACGGAGGAATCTAGATAGGCGAGGGATTGGTGGTTAGCATTCTACAATGTCCAGCAGTACGGAAAGCAAAGGTTCGAACAGCATACTGCAGAGGTTCTGACCGGAAGCGAGCCATGTTATGCATCAATGGTTCATCTCGGTCATCATCACGGCGAGCTTCGACGTAGCTTCTCGGCTGAAGGGTAATCTGGTCGCCTAATATTTGTAAGTCAGGCGCAGAGTCGCGCGTCGGATCTTCGTCTTGCGCCATGATGATATTATGGTCAGGGACTACGGAATGGATGGGATCGATGGTTTTCGCATTGGTTGCAGCCGAGGATATATCAGCAGCTTAGGAGTATTACATGCTACGAGCATGGCCGAAGGAATAAGTATGTGATTTCCATAGAGAGAATGAAAGGGAATTATTTCATTATTCTAGTCTATAAACTTGGAATATGTCGGAGTGGTCTCATTACTAGGTACCTAGGGTGTAGAGAAATAGAAATCGACTACTGAAGACACGAAAGGTGAATGGGATCCGTGGATGTGGATGTATTTGGTAAGTTTACTACGGTACCTACCTCATAGTGTATTTATCTGGTAAGTTTTGTCCACTTGGGTAGCTCCTGACCAGGTAGGTGTGTACCTAGATAGCTAGTGTTAGAGGGCAGCTGCCGGGTAAGCAGCCAGTGGAGGGACCTCGACCGTTTAATGCCGAGGCTTCGGGGTGGATCATTTGAAGCCGCTAAAAGCCTAGTGTAGAGCTACCCCATGGTCCCCACTAGGTAGGTAGCATCCACTAATGGATGCCAGCCTCTAAAGTTCCAAAAATCTTCAATACCTACATACCTAGGTACCTACCTAAGGTATCTACTTCGCACCTACATAGATGGTGCCAGAGAGAATTTAACAGCAATTTCCTTCGCGCCAAACCAAGATGCGATACATGATTTACTAAATCTCGAATACAACAACCTCCATATCGACATGGCATCAAACAATACCAATAACAAAAATAACCAGTCACTAACCCACGAGCTCCTCTCTCGAGCCCACAGCCCGGATAGCACGAATCGCATATTCGCCGAGAAGATTCAACACCGACCACTATTCCTCAAGCCAAACTCTCCTCCTCCATCCTCTAGCGCCCGCGACGCCCGAAGGAAAGCTCGAGACGAGAAGCAGAAGCGCGCGAAGGCTCTGAAACCAAAGCCTCTATCGGCGCGGCAACGGCGCAAGCTCGGGGTCTACGACGTTCCTAAAGACGGCCAGAAGTATGCTGTGTTCGAGCCGTTAAACCGGTTGTGGCTGGGGTATATTCGGGAAATACTAGGGAGCGAACTGTTCAGCGGAGGGCAAGGCGCCGCGGCCAAACTAAGCGCTGCCGACTTCCATGGCGCCGAGGTCGAAGTCTCTCGCAGTGGCTGTCCCAGTCGCGTCGGCATCCGGGGTATCGTGGTCAAAGACGCGCGCTTCGTCTTCGAGATAATTACGCGGAGGAACCAGATTAAGACCGTGCCGAAGGAGGGCACCATGTTCCGCATCAGCGTCCCTCCCGCGCAAAATCAGGATCAGGCGAACGATGCCACTCAAGATCGGAAACCATTTACGTTTGAGATACATGGCGACCAGTTCCAGCACCGGTCCACAGATCGCGCAACCAAGAAATTTAAGCTTCATTATTTGAAGAATCTCTGAGGCTATCTACTCTTGGCAATTATTGATATACGCTCCAGCTGCATAATATCCTCACCGCCGTAGCTACGGCCATATCGGCAACTACTCTGTGTCAGGCTCAGCAACGTTCTTGCTAGAATGGCCCTCGCTTTATGCGTAACCAATGCTGATCGGATGCCTAGGGATAGTCATCGGATCGAGCCCCACGAAAGTAGAAATCCCGAAAACTGAAATTATCAGGAGGCCACTCGCATCCTATTTCAGGTGCTTATGCTGAGGGGCTTCTGAATTGATTCTGAGGGGACGGACTTCACAACCTTGAATTGGATGTAATTCCATGCCTTACGAGCTATAGGCTTATGTAAGAGTAACCATACCAGATCGATAAAGCTAGATTATCGTCTATGATGTCGTCCTCAAGGAATGTAGAGTACACAATTGAGGTCCAATGGCATACGATGGTCCCAAGTGTCCATTAACCAGAATTTATTGTATGTCACCTAATGAAAACGAGCCCAATCGTGTGTCTGGTCCATTAGGTCATCATATACTAGACTAGAATAGGATCTACCCACCTCCTATACTTGACCATCTTTGCGCCAACATGGTCCAACTACCTACCTTCCTATTAGTTGCAAGAAGGTTCCTCACAGCAATCTCATTTACCACACCACCGACGACCGAAGCATAAAAAGAAGACAGCAATTCGGGATTTTTCCTTCTTCAGATAAGAAACCTCTCTACGGAGAAATTGCGACGTATCGGCTCATTAAGGAATCCTTTAAGCTTCATGCGCAGACAAGATTTAAGAACCACTAAACAATAATAAATACAACCCCCAGCATCTCGAAGGGTCGCACTAAACCCAGGACCCTCGTCTCGTTTCGCACATCCCACGCGCGCGGGCCAACCTGCACAAGCACCAAACCCGGCTCTCCTACCCCCCTTTCACGCAGGCACAGCAGCCGGCAAGCCCGCCTCCTCGAGCAGGATCTGCGCGGCCCTCAACAGCTTCTCGTCGTCGTACCTGCGCGCGACGAGCTGCAGGGAGATGGGCGCGCCGCGGTAGCCCTCGGCGCCGTGCGTCTTCCACAGGCCGTGCACGTAGGCGTCGGCGTCGCTGGCGGGCGCGTAGTCCGGCTCGTACTCGAAGGGGGCCTCGCGTTCGGGCGCGGCGACGGCGTCGGCGGCGGGGAAGACGACGGCCGGGTAGTCGAGCAGGTTCCACTGGGCGGTGTAGCCCCAGTAGCGGCTGGTGTCGAGCTTGGGGGCGACGCCGGGGCCGGCGGGGCACAGGATCACGTCGACGGGGCGCCCGGAGGGGCTCGACTTCGCCGTTTCGTTCCACAGCTGCGCGTACTTGGTGCGGTAGCCGTCGCGCTCGGCGGCCGCGTCCCAGAGGGAGGCGACGGTGTGCTCCTTGAGGTGCGGGTTGTCGTGGAGGATGAACTTGGACAGGGGGAGCCACGGTTCGCCGGATGATTCTACCGCTTCTCTTTCCTCCGCGCCGCCGTCTGCGAAGTATAGTTTCGCCTGTGGGCTCTGTTAGACATGGTGCGGGGACGGTGTGATTGTGATCATAGAGAGGGGAAAACATACAATGATAGACCACGCAAGATCATGTTTCCAGGGCTCCCAATCCACGATTTCGATGTTGGGGCTCTTCTCGAGTTTCGCTACAAGCTCGGTGAGAGCCCTCAGGATGGGAGGGTGCGGTCTCACAACTTTGTCGTTGTAGATGACGCCGACTCTAAGTTTCCTATCCGGATAGAATATCGCGGAATCCTTCCAGTCTACGGCGGCTAGGTTCGGCTGTCTCAACCACGGCTTTTGGTCTATGATCGTCTTGGAAAAGAGTCTCAGGCCTTCTAGGCTCGTTGATAGAGGTCCCGTAGTACCAAGGATGGACTCGGCGCCAGCCATGGCAACAGTCCATCCGAAGTTCGGCAGGCGTTGAGTCGTAGGCTTGAAGCCGAAAATGCCATTGTTCGCTGCTGGGACCCGGATGGATCCGCCGATATCACTTCCTATACCGAGGACTGAGCCGCGGAGCCCAACAAGTGCGCCTTCTCCGCCCGAAGAACCGCCAGCTGTCAGCGTTGTGTTGTAAGGGTTTACGGTGGCTCTAAACAATTGCCAGTCAGCTAGCTCTAAGACACTTACAGCTACCCCCTCTAGAGCAGAGGTGAGCTGATGCCGAGGTGAATACTTACCCGTACAAGTTACTATGACTCTCGATATGCATCAGTGTTTGCGGCTGCGTAGTTCTCACATAGAACACCGCACCGGCGTCCCATAGATATTGTAGGATCAAGGCATCTTCTTCGGGGACTCGTCCGACCCAACTAATGTAGGCCGCATTCGTCTCTTCGCCCTTGAAGCCGATATGCTCCTTGACGCTGATCGGGATTCCGTGTAGTGGACCGATCGGCTTCTTATTAGCAGCTAGATATTGATCGAGCTCAGCTGCTCTCTCCAGAGCTCGCTTCGGCATCACCTCTGTGATGCAGTTGCTCAGCGCCTGGGCAAGGCCGGCCCGGCGCAAGAAAGCATTGGCGACTAACGTCGAGCTCCATTCGCCCGAGGCTATCTTCTTAACCAAGTCCTCGACATCTGTACCCGTAATCTTAGTCTCTTCCTCTGTTAGCACTTTATTCGGAATATCCGTAGTGTTCAGGGGAATCTCCTCTGGACGTAATTCCGGTACCGGCGGGTGAATCTCCGCGATTGTTGCATCCCTATATCGCTGCCGGTCGGTGGCAACATCCTGCCATGTTGCCCCGTTAGCAATTGTGACGGTAGCGGGAGCCATATTTAACTATGGAATTCGAATGTGAGTCGCGAGGAGGGTAGATGGAGTCCGGACTGATTTTAGACGATTTCAGACTATGCGATAAATCTACCTACCTAGGTACCTAGGCATGCTCCCATTCGAGGTAAATCACAAGATATATATCCAGTCGTTACCTCCTGGAAACGATAACCCGTACGGGTAATAGATCATCCAATGGTTTATCAGCATGGTTCCAAGGTTACTTTGGGTTTTTGATTGCAAAGAGACAGGAAAGATAGGGATCCCGCGATAGACTTGCTTGATAAGTTAGACTCATGCAAGAGACCGGGTCGATACGGCATACCTACCTAGGTACCTTAGGTGGTAGTTAGGTAGTCCTCCAGGCCTCAACCTGCTCACCTACCTGGTAGGTACCTATCTCAATATCTAAGTGTCAGACTAGGCTCCCTAGAAAAACCTAGACAGCTAAATCCCACCATAATGAAATGCGACGTCGATACTCTCTACCTAGTCATCATACCAAATTTAGCTTGATATCTAGATACCCTGCAGTTGATGTAGATCCCAACTGTAGCGACACCCCTTTATTACGACTTCGCCTTTTAGTTGGAGGTAAGGTTATTCAAGGGTAGAAGATAAAGCCGTTCTTATATAGGTTCCGAAAAATGAGTCATCATTGGACACGATGCTATCGTAGTGCATATATATGTTGCTTCCTCGAATATGCGTCAATAGACAAGGAACATAAAGGTTAGGGAATGATGTTGGTCCAAATAACCTCATTAACATCAATGCAAGTGAATCATTTATCCTCACCATCTCGGTTGACTGTTTAGCATCAGCGTATACATCAATCAAATTTAGGTATCAAGGTCCAGGGGTAGGATCGTAGATCGAACTTGGCCCTGTTGGCACCGTTGAAAGACAGACGAATGGATTATTGGTTCGCGCCACCCTGTGAGAAGTTCATGCTGTAGCCGCCAGTCTTTTCGTCTTTGACCATTTGGAAATTTTCCGTGTTGAGACCGAAGGGTTTCAAAATCCCGTTTCCAAGCTGCGCATATTCTGTCAGTGACTCGTGACTCCATTCGCCATAAGACATCTATCCCTCTCTGTTCTGCAACGAAGTGGAATACTCACATCCTTCAACTTCCCCCACATCTCCGACATCTCCTTCTCCTGAGCTGCCTTGGTTCTCGCGGGGAGAGTTCTTAGTTGCGTCTGGACAATCTTCCGATCCGCAACGCTGAGATTTGGCATGGCCGATAAAGCTTTATAGTCCTCCTCAGCACCAGCTAAATTTGACCAGCCGCCAATTTCACTCTTTGCCCTGGCTCGTCTCATCAAGGCTTTTGCTCTAATCCTGATGATATCCTCTTGTCGTTTTCGTCTTGTGGCCTCGGCAGAAGTCTCCTCCTTCGCGGCAGGGGCGCTCTTTTGGGCTCCAGAACTGACGATCTCCTCTTCGATATCATCATCCTCGGTGTTTTTTTTCTGCTGTTCTTCTTCGGTTTGTTTCTTGGCAGCTTCCGCTTTCTCCAGACGACCCAAACCATCGATAGAGTCTGTAGCAGCCTTGATGGCTTCCTTCCATTGTTCAAGCTTCAGGTGACATGCGGCAATGTTGGATTTCAGGACAGCAAGCTCGTAGTCTAAATAGTGTGGGCATATGGAAGTAGCTTCTTCGTACTTGATGATGGCGTTCTCGTATTTGGCCGAAGAGAATAACGCATTCGCTTCGGATTTCTTATCGTTGGATTCTCCTAGAAGGCTCTAAGCAGTAGGCATAGGTATCAGTTAATAACATTCTATATGATAAGAGTATATAAGTATTTTATTATAAAATGATGCATATACCGCTTCTTCTTCTGGAGCAAACTTCTCGAGTATTGCCGACTCTTCATCGGGATCTTGATTTGCGGTTTGTAATTTGGGCTGGTCGGGTTCCGTCTTTCTTGTTTTTGACAAATCAGCCATATCTTCATAGCGGAAAGCTCCAAAAGTTGAGAGTCAGGATGTGAATATCACAAATATGAATAATGAATGTTTAAATTAGGAGTAACGTTAGGGATAGATCAATTTCCAGCTTTGTTTTTCTACCAGCCCTATGAACCTTTTTTTGGGAATACATGTGACATTTATCATAGGACCTAAGAAAAGGAGTATCTTCAACCAGGGTCTCTGGGTCTCTGGGTCCCTTACACTAAAACTCAGGACAACCCTGGACACCGTACAAGAGTGGAGAAATACCCCGCATGACTGTACCGCCCCGCCATAAATTCAATTAAGAGAACCAATATTTCTAACCCCTCCTCCTCCTCCTCCTCCTTTGATAGGTACATACCTTATGTACCTAGGTAGGTAGTGGTACCTTTCTTAGTGCCAAACGGTCCTCAATATAAACAACTCCAGATCATATTTCTCAAATTGCAGTCCTGCAACGACATAGTGTATACACCATGGCGCCTCGCACAGAGCAAGTACCTCTGTTTGTAAATAGTTGCATAGTCCAAAGCTAACATCCAACCTCCCCAAAGCTTCCCGCCCATAAGAGCTTGTCTATTTGACATGGACGGCCTCCTACTTGACACAGAAGACCTGTACACGCTATGTATAAATCTGATTCTCGAGAAGTACGGCCGGGCATCGCTTCCGTGGTCCATCAAGGCGAAGTTACAAGGACGGCCTGGTCCCGAAGCGAACGCCCTCTTCCACGATTGGGCCCAACTTCCTGTCTTGGAATCCGACTACCTCACTCAGCTAACCGCCTTGCAGCAGCAACACTTCCCCACCGCAAAACCTTTGCCGGGAGTTGAAAAGTTGCTCGGCGACCTGGGGAGGACGAGATGGTGGGATTTAAAAGACCAGAACGGCGTGCATAACGGAGAGAAGGGCGACGGTAACGGGCACGGGGCCCAAAGAGTTCATATTGCGCTAGCAACGAGTAGCAATTCGGGAAATTTTGCGGTCAAAACATCTAGGTGGGCCGAGCTGTTCTCCGTGTTCGAGTCTCATCGGAGGGTCCTAGGTGACGACAGGCGCATCCAGCCCGGCCATGGCAAGCCGCTCCCGGATATATACCTGCTCGCGCTAAAGACAATCAACGATAGCCTTGACGAAGGTGAGAAGTCAATTACACCTGAAGAGTGCCTGGTCTTTGAGGACAGTGTCCCTGGGGTTGAAGCCGGCCGGCGTGCGGGTATGAGAGTTGTATGGTGCCCCCATCCAATGCTGAAGAAAGAATACGAGGGTCGGGAACCAGAGATTCTAGCTGGGCGCATGGGCGAAGCAGGTGAAATCGATGTGCACCAATTAGGGGAGATCGATGATGGCTGGGCTGATTACTTCCTCGATCTGACCAACTTCCCATATGCTAAATATGGAATAACAGTCCCACCTGCCGAGGTAGAATTGGATGCGTCCATGAAGGAGGATAACAAGTGACGAACTTTTTGCGCAGGGCGTTAAAATCACAGCAGCATAACTATCTGAAGACGCAAACATAGAGCTTAGACTATATCAGCATTATCAGTTTTGGAGTTGTCATAGTCATACAAGGAAATAGAGCACCAACAGTGAGCCTGAGTTCCTACTTAGCCTCAGAAATCATAGTCGTATAATTCGACTACCTGCCTACTAACTTGCTCGTGAACGTAAATACACGATACAATATGATAAGTAGACTGTTTTCGATGCCGTGGTGAGTCTTCGGGAATAATTAGCTCTCAATAGATATCCCACAGGCTGATCTTCCCGTCCTTGCTACCAGCCGCTAGCCAGTGAGCTTCATTTGCCATTTTAATACGCCGGTCCTTGACACTAAGCTGGCCCGGCTTGGGTAAGGCCACTACAGAAGTAGTGTCCCCGGTACCTGAGATGTCAGCAGCAGCCATTCCATTTTTGACTTGCTCGCTAGTATTTTCATTGCGGATATTTCGCTTAGTGTAGTCTAATGCTTGTCCATCAGCTAATGTCGCAAACGCAACTGTGTAGCAGCCAACTTCGTGCCACTTCAACACCGCCAGCTCGGACATGGTCTTTGTTGAATAGACGCGCACTTTCGAATCCCATCCTGCAGTCGCAAATATCTTACCGTCGGATCTGATGCGCAGACCCTGTTGTCCTGAGTGTTTAGTGTTGATAACTTTCAACGGTTGCGTTTCGATATCCAACTTTGCCTGCCTAGGGGGTATCGTAGACCTAGGCACGGATGAATGAGTGGTAGAGAGCAATGGCGGACTGGAAACTTCAACGCTTTTTCTGTCTGTTCGATGCTGCGGCTCCTTGATGGGAACAACTGTGGTAGGAACCGGATGCTTTGCGATGACAGCATCGGCACCAGAAGTTAAGAAAAATTCCTTATGAGGGTCCACATCTAGTGAGAGCACCGGTTGACTATGCACTTGTGCTTTATATAATATATCCCATGTTTCACCCTTTCCAAGTTGCGCTACCACTGCAAGGCCAGATTCATAGGCAACGGTAAGGGTTAGGTATCCTTCGTGCCAGAAAAGGCGCAACGACATAACCATACCCTTCTCCTCCACCTTGCTTCCAAGATTAACGGTATGCTGGCGAGTTTGACTTGGGAGTTGGAAAATATCAACCTACATGGAACGTGAGCAGCAGAACATATTTCGAGGGATACCCAGTAGACTCACAGCCTCGGTTACTAGCGTATTAGGAACCGCGATGAGGAGCTCATCGTGAGTATTGTTCGGTGCAGTAGCGCAATACGCAAAAGAACAAAAGTTTAAAGTGTTCACCTCGAGTATATGCAGAACCCATGGCTGAGTTCGCTCGGGTGCAGATTCATCAAGTGGAAGAATAGTGCTCATCGAGATCTCATCTTGGCTGCCGAGTTTCCATACAACTAGGCGGTTGTCTCTGCCATGCCTGAGAAGTACGTCTTAGTCATCTAATAACCAATAGAGAAGCTAGACTGAAATAAAAACGAGATATAAAGCGCATGCTGTGAATTGCGGAATGAGACTAAACATACGTGATTATCTTGTTGTTCCCCCAGTCGGATATGCCGAGGATGGCGCCTGTGTGAGCTCGCCAGACCGCTCGGGGGCGCATGATAGTCAGATCCCAGAGTACCACGAAGCCATCCGCGTCCCCAGATGCTAGTCTTTGGTTGCTCCTGATGAATGTGGTAACATGCACCTGGGTGCGATGACCTCGAAGGACCGACTTAGGCTGTGCAGACTGGTGCTGAGACATGATTATTTTTTTCGTAGTGCCAGTCAACCGTTCAAAGTTGAGTTACCTCCCTACCGAGGGACCTAGGTAAAGAATGGTGGAGGTTATTCTAACTAGAGCCTCATCTAATGGACGTTAAGTATTCGTCAAAACTTTCCATGCTCAGTTTTGGTGATGTCTAAGTGCGGGTAGTTTACTTAGGTACAGTAGGCAGTTAGTTGGTGGGATTCTAAGGTTGAACTGGATAGATCAATATTGGACATTTAATAATTTACTAAAGCTACGGCCAGCTCTACAGCTCTAGCCGTTCACCCTAGTCTCCCATTTTACTAATCGAATAAAGATGTAAATTCGTTTCGTATCTACATATATACTAGGTATGTACCTACCTAGCCCATAAAGTGCATACCTAAATGGTCAGGTACCTACTGAGTAAAGTGGGACTCAGAGATCATTATCGAATTTATTCTGTACATCCTTTTCAAAAGTAAACACGAAAAATTTGCATTCATTATGATCGAAACAGGATATTGCTAACAATACCTACCTAGCTAGGTATCACATTCGGGTTTCCCAAATCCATGGCAGAGGGTTTACTAGGGGATATTAAATATTTCGACAAAGCTGTTTCTCTAGGGGTGGTGAAAGTCCTAGACTCTAACTAGACTCTAAGCCTGGCTGGCATTGGTCATGCAGGAAGGATTATGACCTCGCCTCTGAGTATGAGGTTCTACAACGCCTCTACCTCTGTCGTTCCTATGCACCTTTAGGTATCATATCAAGGAAGCAATACAGTACCAGATAGTACAGGCCCCGCCGAACCTCCCGCTCGACAAGTTACGTTGCTTATTTGACAGAATCGCGATTCATCGTCCCGAAAACAACACAAAGTAGCCTCTAAGGTTGTGATACCAAGATGCATACCTACCTACCTAGCTAGGTATCTACCTACCTAAGGTATTCTATAGGTATCTAATGGCAGCTTTCACTTAATACATGTATGTATTGTACCATGTTAGATGCAAGCAGCTACCCGCAACAAGCAGCATTGAAGCACATGGCACTCGTCGACGAGTATTATTTACCGGGTCCGGCTTTTCACGAACTGGGTCTAAAATTTGGTCTTTTTAATATCGCTTCTATCTCGGTCATGCTCTTTACTGGTCGAGTTATCTGGCGGCTGGCCTGCTGGCCTACCTAGCAGCCTAGATAGGGCCCTACCTGATACGTATCTGACCTTAGGTACTTGTCAGAAGTTGTTGCTCGCCTCCAATTCAAGGCACGTGTCATACGTATCCTCACTTTTCTAAAGAATCATCTGACATTATCTGCGTCTCCTCGCGCTACCGTTCAGATTAGCCATTGGGAACCTGTATCGGCTCTTCTTTGGGGTTTCCTGTGGACTAGGATATCCGGTGGCCTACAATTTAGTAGCTTGGCTGAGAGTCCATACCTTATGCTAATGTACAAGGTAGTAAGAGCTTGTGAGCTCTCGGTTCCCGTCGAAACCGGCGAGGAAGCAACTTGATCGGCATTATTAACCCCATAATCTGTCCATTTGCTCAGACCGGACGGTAGGGGTTTTCGCTTCTTTGCCGAGATCCATCCGGATCGAACGCACCGCACTGCAAGCCAATGTTGGTTGAAACGGAAAACTATTCCAATCAAACATCAGCGAAACAATTGTCAGTACCTACCTACCTACCACCTACCTACCTGGTATGCACTATGATAAGCGCCCCGGACCACATTCAAGACAAACATGCTTCTTCATTTAGAATACCTATAATAGTTAGTACCTTGATGCAAAGTGCTGCAAAACAATGTAGTGATTCCGCTAGAAACGATTGGGGCTGACCTCCTTTACACTTATTTATCGCTTTTACTTACCATTACCAAGCATATTGGCGGGGTCTAGATGGCAGCAGTGAGACGATCAAACAGTACCGAAGCTTCACAGCCACTCAGCCTCCAGAAGGTATGAGAGGTCGTATTTCTGCATTGCGGCATAACATTCGAAAGAATCATATGTCCAACAAATCGTAATATTTCGGTTGATGCTGGAAGCAATCCAGCAATCATTTCGTGCATCTAATTTTAGAACCATCTGATACCTAGGTAGTGTACGTTCTTGAAAACATCCACGAGAGGTTTACGACTTACATAGTACACTGACCTACCATTGTACCTATTGTATGTACGCAAAAGCTTGGCAGGGACCCGAATGCGAATTTACATAAGTATCTACCTGTGTAGGTAAGCACCTCATCGCTCATATGTGATTTGTTTGCAGCTTTTGCCCATGCGTTGCAGCCTTGGAGTGTTTTCAGTTCGGATTTTACCTACTACTTACCTTGTATATAGTAGTAAAGGTATCCGCTTGAGCCCCCTGGATTTTCTCGGCACCTCTAGGGCTCCTGGAAGCAACTTAAGCCGAAGGACATCTCTAACAAGAGATACTCGTCCAGAAAGCGGGATGTTACCATGATACTGGGGCAGTGGGGACGCACAGGACACCGAAAAGGGCACGACTCGTGGGAAGTAGTTAGTTTTGACCAATGTAGTTGGCTAGTTGCCCCCCTAGTCGGATCTGCGTCCAGCTCTGGCTGTCACTAACAAGGGTAAAAGTTAGGAAACATGACAAGGGGTAACGTTTTGGTATTGAAGGGATCTTACGCCAAAAGCTACCCCTGTAATTATATTAACTGAAGCCTCTTCTTGTAATCCGCAAGTAGGAGAGTGAGATGTATGTACGTCCGTGTTATTTCGTTATCCCATCGGTTTTTTTTTTCCCTCTTTCTAGAAAGTCTACGAAATTCGTCGGAGCCTTCTTCAACAAACAACAGACGAACTGTTAAATCATCTGTCGAATAATATACAACAAGCCATTAACATCAGATGACCATACCTCACTAGTGTAGTGCCATCTACCTACCATCTACCTACCTAGGTATCATCTACTTACCATTGACTTGAATTGCTTCGTCGTCGAATTCTCTTATCAAGCTTCCCGCACGCTACACTAAGAAGAATCTATCTCGATAGCTTCCACTTTAGTCGTGTGCATTATATGATCATCGTCGTCATCCCGCGTATTATAAGTTATATATACACACATCACTCGGGCCGGGAGCCGTTTTGACTGGAGGTTGTTCTTTTGCCTTTTAGTTATTTTTATTTTTCTTCTTTAAGCATTGCGGCGCCCCCCTCTTTAACAACCTTGGAACTTAATTACACTGCTGCATGCTACCTACATGCTATATACTACGAGCTACATACTAGATACAGGTACATGGCAACATTGAAGGAATATCCGTGACTTCCAAGTTCCTACTCCTTGACCTACCTACATAGGTACCTTCATATCGGGCACCTTCATACCTTCCCATCTCTTCGATACTTTTTAACTTCCGTCTAAACTCTAAATACCTACCTAGGGTACCTATTTCAAATACCACCAGGACAGTGCTACCTACATGAAGGCACATATTTACCTAGGGGGTAGGTAGTTACATCAACTCTGGTACTTTTATTTTTATTTTTTTAAACCTTCCAACGTTCCTCTCACTTCGCTCACCTGCTCACCGACCCAAGCACACATCAAGAGGCTAATTCGATCTAGACCGTTCGGAAATAAGTGTATTAGAGACGCAGGGAGACAAAGATAAGAAAAGGAAAAAGGAAGAATAAAAAAAAAAAGAATTATCTGACTGGACTCCCTGGACTTCCTGGTCATCATCTTAAATTGGCACGACATACCCATACCACGTACACCACTCGCAACGGTACACCACAGCTTCGCCTAATCGGGAGCTCCCAATCAGCTGGCGCCTTCTCGATCAAACCCCGAGACATTCGGTACCTATCCCAAGATTCTGTACCTGAGCTTAATTCTGGAGAATACCTAGGTAGGTAGGCGGCCGCCCGCGTACAGAGCACACACCCAGACACCGTGCCAAAGGATCTCGAGGCGTTCAACAGCTTCTATCTATCCCTCCCCCCACCATCCGTGTCCCATTCTCGACAATACCTACCTAGCTAGGTGGACTTATACTTACCCAACAGATCTCTACCTAACTAGGTAGACATTGTGTATTGATCATCAACGAGGCTGTTGGTAGCAAAAAGAGGGCATTGGCTTCCAATCATAAGTCGCAAAATATAGTATCTCACCATCTACTCCGTCAGCTCTCCAGGGTTCTAAGCAGAACCACATTTTTTACTTCTTCTCATCGTCAACTCACCCCGCCTAGACAACCTCGTGCATACGGGGACTTATCTACCGTAGTCCTGGCGGCATACGAAGTCGCCCCGTCGAACCTCCTCGTACCGGGCTACCCACTCGGCGCACATGCGCCATTGACGCACCACTATGCCGAGCAGTCCTCGCCGCCGTGCACCGTCAACAGCGGCTTCCCAAGCGATCAGTTCTGCTTCCCTCCGAAGCGCCGGAGGCTCTCTAGCCCCGCTTCTCCTAACTCCAAGAAGAGCACCTCAGCTAAGTCCGGCAAGGCCGCCGATATGACTTCGTCCGATGTCGTGCCAACCAAGAGCAGGAGAGTCAGGACCGGCTGCTTGACCTGTAGAGAAAGGCATCTCAAATGCGATGAGAATACGCCAGACTGCCTGAATTGTCGGAAGAGCAATAGGGAGTGCAAACGAGGCGTGCGCCTGAACTTCATCGACATGACCTGCAAGGAGCCACCTTACATACCTATGACGGAAGAGTGGGCGGGTACGTCCCCTTATGCGGGAGGCCGGTAGATTCTGCAGGATGCTAACATCAAATTTAGTGCAATTTCAAGACGAGTCCCGTATGATTGCGTCAGAATATAAAGGAGGCGTCAGAAGATATGCCAATTTCGACTGCCAGCCTGTCACTCCGCCACGGGAATATGATCTCAACCCTACTCCTCAACGACAACCACACCCCATTGAGAATGTGGAACCGCAGAGCAGGGTTGAGAATAGGCCCGTCACAATGATGCCAACGACACAATCAATTTACTATAGTGACCGGAGCCAGGCACATACAGATCATATGGCAGACAGTCATCTATATTCGCGTAAGGGAAGTGATGCCTCTTTCATGGCACCTCTAGGCTCTGCACACTCGACAGGATACGGTAACATGGTGTCAGACCCGTTCGGGTCCGTTAAAAACGAAGGAAGCCGGGCTCCCTCTCACAACGGGTACAGGAGCAGCGATGTATCCGCCGCAAATTCCGTAGCCGGCTTCACAGGTGTTGGCCCGCCGTCCACCTTTCGGGGTGGTTCAGGGGATAGTAACGTGGAAGCGGATATTGATGCAGGTATGATGACGCCTTCGAGTGAGAAGTCAGGAGAACGAGAATACCTTAATTCGCCTGAGGAGTTACGGTTCATGCAGGTCTTTGTATCGGAAGTAGGGGTTTGGATGGACAGTCTCGACAAGGACAAACACTTCTCACGCCTGATTCCGTATCATGCGCTCAAATGTCCAATGCTCCTAAACGCGCTTCTTGCATGCGGAGTAAAGCACCTAACTCTTACACAGCAGTACGGCGATGACAAGGCACTCTTCTACTACGACACGGCAACAACACAACTGCTGCGCAGCCTGCAGAATCCGGAACGCAACACCGCCGAGTGTGCAGCTACCGCCGTAGTGCTTAACGTGTATGAGATCATGAGTGAAAAGCCGACGCAGCGAATGAGCCATATCGCAGGTGCGCGGGCGCTCATTCGCGAGTGCGGATGGAACGCCAAGAGCGAGGGCTTGGGCGCCGCCTGCTTTTGGTTGAACGTGGGCATGGAGCTTCTCTCGTGTCTGGCCTTCAACTGGCAGACAGCATGGGAGCCAGACCAATGGGGCGTCGATATGGATTTTAGCACGGAGAAGGATACGGGCGACGCGGAGATTTGGGTCCATCGTATCTTTTATGTCGTGGCCAAAATCGCCAACTTCCGCGCCAGCATTCCCAAGTTTCAGGAGCCCAGCCCTCACGACGAACAG
The DNA here is from genome assembly GCA_902806575.1 of Jackrogersella multiformis. NCBI lineage: Eukaryota > Fungi > Ascomycota > Sordariomycetes > Xylariales > Hypoxylaceae > Jackrogersella > Jackrogersella multiformis. The sequence continues at coordinate 108,232 of CADCXD010000019.1, forward strand.
GTCCGGCTGCAGGCCAGATATGCAGAGTGGCAGCGCCTCAAAAATATGTGTGACAGCTGGAACAACTCGTGTCCTCGTCCCATGCACCCGTTCGGTTATTTGTATCCTTCCCAGCAGATGGGTGCCAATAATTCGCTATTTCCTAACGTTTGGTATGTCATGTCAATCCCCGTTCCCGCGGTATCGCCCGCGCTCGTCACTGGTTGTACATACTTAGAACTTGAAGACTAACAATAACACCCAAGGCTTATAAAGCGCGCTGCCATCGTTGGCAGGCTCCACTACCATACGGCACAATGCCTACTTGCGCAAATCAACCCAATTCTCCCCAAGGATTCCGAGGAGGCGCGCAGCGTACAGCAGCATCATGCGCATCAGGTCTGCGGGATCGTGGCGCATACTAAAGACCGTGGCGTCGCCAGCGTCTCGATTCGCTCCCTAGCTATCGTAGCCGAGATTCTAACCGACCTTGCAGAGCAGCAGGAAGTAGTAGCGATTTTGGAGAGAATCGATCGCGAGACAGGCTGGAAGCTTTCGGGCGTCATCCAGAATCTCAAGAAGATCTGGGGTTGGGAGAAGATGGGACAGAACGGACTCGCAGCGCAGTTCTTGCCCCTGGCTAATAGCGGTCATAAAACAATGATGGCACTGCCAAAGCGCCAGCAGCAGATGGAATCCATCCAGACTACTCGGACTATGACACCCCCGCAACAGCCGATGATGCCGATAGTTTCGCAGTCGGCACCTCAGCAGTTGGCAGCGCCGCGGCCGGTGCACGTCAATCCGTTGAGTTTTGCCGATTTTAGTCTCCCAAACCACCCATACCAGAATTGGTATGAACCGCCCAGTCGATCAAATGCTTATAATTCTCAGGGGCTTCTCTAAAATGCATGAAAACAAGCAATATTAGAGTAAGCTTCAACAGATATGTGTATATATATATATATATGTTCAAGGGTCAAAAGGGGGGGCGTCAGTTTGTTGTCGGGCATGAGGGCTGGAATGTTGATACCTCCGGAGGCGGCATATGCGGTGTTTTTCTCTTTGATTTCGTGTCCACTCCTCTTGGCTGCACATTTCTCTCGCCGGGCGGACGATGAAACTTCACAGCGCCGATAGACGGTGCTTGGAACTGTATGTAGAAAGGATCAGAGCAAATCGGGTCGGGTCGGAAGCTTGGCATCAACGACGGTTACTTCGCGAGGACTGGGCTTGGGCATTGGATGGGTTAAAGCATCGGAATATGGCTGGGCAATATGCAGTCTGCAATCTGTTGGACACCATCACAGTTGTACATAAAATTACGACGGGAACGACGGGACCTATCGAATAGGATGAGCTGTTTCCAAGCATGAGTTTATGAAACCTTGTGTTCTTGTTAGTATTTATTGTGACATGTTTAATATTAATGCCTTTTGTGCTTCTTGACTACCTAGGTAGGCGATATTGAACAGATCATGATTGTGTTTACGTCCGAAGGGCTATACAGCAGTTGGTACACATTAGCAGCGCGCAGCTATGGCGCATAGGACGTCTATAGTATCCCTAATATCGAACAGATATGTTACAGAGGGAGGTAAAACAATACCTCTCGGCGCCTATTACTATCAGCCTACCTTCTAGGGGGGAGAATATAGCTCAGTGATACCCAGGCAGGAATTTTCAAGTAGCAATGGATAGGTGATACTGACAATCTTGGCACCGATGCACAACACGCATGTAAGTTACCTCAACGAAACCTCATATCTAAGTAAGGTCTTTCCACGGGGGGACTAAGGCTTGTGTAAATTACATCTTGATCTGAAATAATAAATAACGAGTCTCTGATGGTCACCTATTTCTATTGGTAAGTGTTTGGGGGGGGAGGTAGAAGGTCTGAGTACCCCTGAATAAGTCACCGGTCATTTAGCCGCTCAACATGTGCGTAGTATTATTATATGGTACCTATGTATTAATATGAAGTTAGTAGGCACATGTATGACATAATAATACTTTATTGTTTTGATTAATCGAAAGTCCGCTGGTGTCGTGACATTCGTCATTTTCGTGAAATATTAAGACAGTCTTATGTAGATGGAAGTGTAGAGAGGAGAATCGGTTGGAATTTAGGATGAAGGATTATATTTTCTTTTCTATGAGAATAGTTTGTCGTAACTTATACTCGGCCTCCAGAGCTAGAGGTTTAGGCATATATATATATGTGTGTGTGTGTGTGTACGTGACATAACCATATAGTTCATCATGCTATCTTATAGTCTGGTCATGCAGGAGAAGTGTTGCTAGTATCTATACTATGGCAAAACTCATGATTGAAGAATAAATTCAAGCTTTTAAATAAACCCCCCTGATTGAATATATATATCCCTTCTAATATACTAGGTATCATCATAAAGATTAGAACAGGCTGTGTACATTTACTGCTCCCGTCAAAGCGCCATCTTGGCCCCCTATAGTTGGGGGGCTATCGCATCATACGTTAGCTTCAAGTAATTTGGTAACTTAGAAAACAGGAACTTCATAGAAACCTATTTTAATACACATACATTTGCACGGTGTAGTAGCTTATCGTGCCCTATTTGGTCTTCCGTTGATCATGTATCAACGGCAACATTGTTAGTGATATCCTTAAAAGCCTCCAGAGCATGTTCGTAAGAGTCCGCTGCCCTCTTTACTCGACCCGTCATATCAGTACCCAGAGGAATCACTCGCTCAGCTTCACGTCCGGCTCCGATGCCCTCTCCGACCACCACATCGTAGACAGCTTTCATAGCCTTGTCTTTGTCACCTGCGCCCATCGGTACGCCTGGCATTGTGGCGCCTGTAAGAAACTGGTACATCTGGTCTGAAACAGTGCCCTTGTAGTCATCGGGGAGCGGGTTCTTGCCCACGACTGTGTGAGCACCCATATCCGTATTGAATGCACCCAAAATGACAGTCAGAGCTCGAATATTGAATGGAGCTATTTCTTTTGCTAGGACCCTTGTTATACCTGTAAATATGTACGTAGGTACGGTTTCGTTAGGACAAGATACCCAATGTAAGAACTTCATAACTTAGAAGACACTCACCATCGAGGCCGGCTTTAGCTCCCGCATAAGCTCCCATCGTGTCTCTTCCATCGAGAGAGGCACCGGTGCTGAAATTCACAATAACACCATACCGGCGCTTGCGCATGTGGGGGACCACGGCTCTGATTAAGCGTAGAGGACCGAAGTACATGGTTTCAATATGCCCACGGATCTCTTCTTCGGTGGCGATCTCTATAGGAGCGAAGATGGAGTAACCGGCATTGTTCACTAAAACATCGATCTCCACGCCCGATTTCTCAAGCTCTTCGATGGCATCCCCAGTGTTTCGGTCGTCTACGTTCATCGTCAGCCATCTCCCTCCTTTGCTCTCGACTTCGGTAACAAGCTCGGGCGTGCGCGAAGGGTTTCGAGAGGTCGCGATGACGGTGTGGCCTTTGGATAGCACCAGACGGGCCAGCGCGAGACCAAGCCCGGAGGAGCAGCCTGTGATAAACCAGGTCAACTTCGTCTTAGGCTTAGTGAACGTGAAAGACATTGTCGTTGGTATGTCCCTGGATCGACGGAATTGGCAAAATTATCAGCGGAGAAGGAGTGAAGCAAATTAGTTTATCTTTTGGATACGGAGAGTTATATGTGAGGACTAAAGAAGGGGGAGACATATTCAATTTATAGTATTAAGTCTGGTAGGTTACTTTCCTTCTAGTATCATACCTAGTGGGTACGGTGTTAATGCAAGCTAGAGCCGTGATGTGCATATAGCAAGTTTTGACCCTGTGTTAGAGCCTCAAGGTAGCAATTAGCCCCGGGAATAAAAATTGCTTGTTTCTTCGATCATTCTAATGCTTATTCCGTCCTTCGATGCCTATCTAGGAAGTCGTGTAGAAAACAGAGAACCCCATTCGATATAATTTAAACAGCCAGTAGACTATCGGAAAATACCCTCAGTAATAACGTTAATAACGTTAAGAACATATCAAGATTACCCCTTTTTCCTACAGGCTACTTATTACTTGCTACAAGTACTTCGTATCTAAGTAATTCATGTAACCAAACACTAGAGTCGTTATTAATACATAGTATACTAGTATTTTGTATTAGTTGTTCTAAAAAGTAACTATTAGTTTTGCTAGTGGAAAACAGTATTAACTACAAGGAAAGTTGCTGACGCCATCCATCTAAGTAACAACACATGTGATAACATGCCACCCGATGATCTATGTAAACCAACCTTGGGGTACCGGGCTTAGGGAATTATCCCCGAATAACTCCTTAATAAACGCTTAACTCATAGATATTTGCATGCCCAGGTAAAAAATAACACTGGGTCAGATATCGTCTGGTACTAAAGGTGCGGCTGTAAATGTAAGTCTAAATTAACTTACCTCACAGAGCCCCTTATTTTCCTAGGTAGATATTAACTGCGATTAGCTTGAAATGTATCAATGGTCTTATATGCATACCCGTCACAGGTTAGTTCTGCTGTGCGGTCTAATACCTAACGAATCACAAACTCTCAAGTAATCAAAGCCCCCAAGCTTCATATTACTTGTACTACATATCTAGGACGCAAGTGAATCTGCGAGGCTCTTCAGCTGGGCCTCTTTTCTGCGATATCTAGAACAAAACTCGACATGGACTTTCCGATAGACTTGATATTAGCGGACTGCCAGGGAAACTAGTATTTATCAGAAGCTGCGTATTATCAAGACCGTCCACAAAGTGCCCCCCCAAGACAGTGAGAAAGTTGCAACAACAAGCCAACCCATAGCTGGGAGAATTCGAACTGATGGGCGTACTTTATCGACACCGGGACCAACTTCACGGTCAGCCTAGGTCCAAAGGGGGAAGACGGAGATTACTCGGGGACTGTATATAATGACTATGTGCACTTCAAATGCTACCAAATGTCTTTAGCCTATGTCTACAGTAGCAATAACCTGAGTTGTTTCCAGAAATGCAATTGTCTTCATAATGGTAAGTTTACCCTCCCTATAGTTTTGTGTTAAATAGTGAGAATATTTACATAATTTGCTATTATCTGAGAAGTTGAAAAGTCGACTAGTATTCAACTCATGTTCAACTCATGTTCAATATATATACAACCCCTTACTGTGTCGGGGTTAGGGTTAAGGGTTTTTAGCTGTCTATGGTATATGAAGTGGCACTAGTACGTGATTTTAATACTAGATATAACTCCAAAGGCATCTTTTTATGAGATAGTACCTAGGTAGTTTGTTTCGAAATATATAAACAATTTACTAAGAAATATGCCCGAATTATGGATGCTGTTAACGTTGGATAGAGGATGTTGTAAGGATGAGATTAGGTACCTAGGTACATACCTACATAGGTACTTAGGTACCTGCCAGGGTTTATCTTAACTTCGGGAACTACCTAGGTACCTACCTAGCATAGGTGTACATACCTATGTAACCTTGGAAGGTACTAGTGTATATACCGTAGTAGAGGCCCCACAAGGCTTTAGCTTATCAACGGCACTATGTAGGTACCTATTGTGACGTCGCGCTGATAAGCTTCTGTCTACGCTAAAAACACGGTTCATCTTAGGCTTCCGACCTTCAATTCAACTCCATTACAAGGTTCATCTCACTGTCTACTCCGTTATTGTCTATATGTAGACCTCTACTCACCGAAAATTTTCATATTGACGAACTACATATTATGCGATCTCGTCTGCCTGTTTGCTGTCTTCAAACCAGCAAACAAATCCCAGAGAAAGACTCGTTTCACGCACGTCATTGATTAACTGTCATACCTCAAGGCTGCCGGCATACCTACCTAGGTGGGTATCCAATATAACCTCAACCTCATCACCAACATGAGTGAACTCCTCAACTACCTAGTACAGCACGACGAGAACTTTAGAAGGTAAAATAAACTTATCTATTATCCTAGCATACCATACCATAACAATGCCGAGAATATGCCTGCCCTAACAGAAGACCCCTACCAATAGAGCCCGTCTCCCAGCCCTCTACTCCGACTTCCGCTCCCAACGAACACTTAATCCCGATGGCTTCGTTGCCAACGTCGCAGCATGGAAGCGGGGGCTCTCCTCGGCCGCACTAGCCGGACGTACACCATCCAAATCAGCGATACGAAATCACCTGATTCTCGACCTAGATGGCGATTCTCTCTTACGTTCCCTCGAGAGCAAGCAGTTCGGACGGCCGTTAGCGCTAGGTACCGTGTTGCAGGAGGCTGTAGCGAATGGAGAGATAATGCCTCTACAGCAGTTCCTCAGGGCCAAAGAGAGCATATTCTACCGATCGTGGGGTAGCCTGCCATGGGCTGTCATGTCGTGGGGATTACGGCAGGCAGGGATATGTGGGCCAGGTGACAACCTACCCAAGGGCCAATTCGTAGTGTTGCAAAATCTAGAGGTAATCGCCAAGGCCTTCAGCGAGGCGACCGTGGACCGCACATCGCCGTTTGAGCGGACCTTCTCGAAGGTCCATTTCCGGCGAACATTCGCCGAGGGTTTACTAGACAAGCAGCAGCGGCTGTCCGAGACGGACTTCGAAGTATTCATCAAATTTCTATCACGGGACAAGCATTTGGTAGCCACAGACGGGAATACCATTCGAATTAGGGGCAGTAGTTCTCAGGCTGAGGATGCGGCCATTACGGAAGAGGACTTGGCCATCGGATCCCTTAAAGAGCTCATCGAGGATTTGACGCGGCAGACAGATATGCTAACCCGACGCATCGACGAGCTGAATATTACTGCCCAGGATGCTGTTCGCAGAAAGAATCGGATTGCCGCGCTGGCGGCCCTCAAGTCAAAAAAACAGGCCGAAACGAACTTGTCGCAGCGACACGCTACCCTTAGCCAACTAGAAGACATAGCCTCTAAGATCGAGCAGGCAGCCGACAACGTACAATTGGTCAAGGTCATGGAATCGAGCACCGTGGCGCTGCGCAACCTGAATGCTCAAGTCGGCGGCGCGGACAAGGTCGACGAGGTACTAGACAGCCTACGCGAGCAGATGGGCGAGGTAGACGAAGTAGGCAACATCATCGCCGAAGCTGGACCCGCGGGCATCGTCGACGAGACGGAGGTAGACGACGAGTTCGAAGCTATGTTGGCGGAGGAACGAAAGAAGGACGAGGAGGCAGACAGGATCAAGCGGGAGGCGCAGCAGGAGAAGGAAGCTGAGGAGACGAGACGAAAGTTGGCCGCGTTGGAGAAGCTGGCTCCTTTGCCTGTGCCCGGCCAAGCAGAAGAGAAGAAAGAGACGAGGCCCGATACGCCCGTCACTGCTACGGCTAACGAGCTGGGAGGGATACACCTAGAGAATGGCAACAATAAGGCGGAGAAGGTACCGCAGGCGGCTGAGTAGATTTACTAGCGACCATCTAATACTAGATCATCTTCTTGAACAGGTAATTTGTAGATAGCTATTTTATGATATCGCTGTGGTATTGGCTGAACCATCTAAATCTACCCTCCCCCTCTCCCCATCTGAGTGCTGTACGTTTAAGGGATCTGGTGAAGGAACCTCGCCGGTCAAATCAATTATGCCAGCTGCTTGCATAACCGGGGTAAATGGCCCCTGTGGGTCTGGACGTTCTAGTGAAGCTACCATCTCCATGTCTAGCTGTGGTGTAGGCTGTTCTCTATTTTCCTCTGCTCTACTCTCCTCAGCCTTGCCGGCTTTCTGCTCCGCGAACGCTTTATTTCTGCGTGCGCTAGTTATCAACTCTTTGAACGAAGCATCGTGTCTGGCGGCCCACGCCGCACCATCAAAATCCCTGTCCTTAATTTGTATACCCAAGTTGACCGACCTGGAAGACGTCGGCGCTTTGGCGCCTACCGTTCGCTCCCAAGCTTCTAGATCGTGCAGGAGCTCTGTTTTCCGCCTCGGGTATTGCGAGTCGCAGTTCGCGTTCCATATCGTTGTCCACTCCCTGTGCCGCTTCTCTAGCATCTGCCGGCTTCCCATTGTCGATATGCCTAGCTCCGCCAGTTTCTTCCTGAGCTGTTGGTCTTTGAGCATTGAGTAGCTCACCGCGGGTAATCGTTCGAAGTTCCTCGGTGGCGGCCTTTTGGGAGAAGATGAAATAGAGAAGGTATTCGGCATGCTGGTAGAACGGGAGTTTTGCTTTGAAGGTGTCTTCTGCGGTTGTGGTTCGCCCGGACAGGATGTGTCGAGGTGCCTGTCAACCTGGGGCGCTTTCATGCGCTGCCAGCAAATGGGACATGCAACTAGACCATCGTCGGGTTCGAAGTATGTTGGGTCTTGGTCGGGGACGTCGGCTTCTAGACGCGCCATCTCGGAGGTCATCTCCATGCTCCTCGTCTTGCTCAACCTTGTGGAAGATCGTAGTCTCTTTCCCGAGGGCTGGCTCGCCGACTCAAAATCCTCTGTCTCTACCAGTTTCCTTTTCGTTGTTTCGGCCATGGCATCCTGCTCCCTCTTTGCGAAGAGCAGAACGTCTAGACGAGTCTTGGTGAATGCCGCGACAACCTCCTCCATAGACCAATTGCTACGTAGTTTCATTTCCTGCTCGGATGTGCGACACATGGGACACTTTCCGTCGTTGGAAAGCACGCGGCGAATGCATATGGAGCAAAAGGTGTGGTTGCAGGAAGTCAGCATCGGCGTCTTGTAGAAGTCTTTGCAGATTTGGCATCGCAATGCAGCTTCTACAGCGGCGAGGCCGGACAGTGGCGTCGACAGCCAATCTGTTGAGTCGGCGACATCGTCAAAGGGTTCGAGGACGTTGTCGTTCATTGGGCCCGGCAAGGAGGGTTAGGATATGTACGTATTAGTGGTTAGGCAGTAGCAGCGGCAAAATCCAATCATTGAGGTCGCTCAAACTCCGACAGTAGTGATATATACTAGTTTATTATGTGTGTGTGTGTATCATCGGGAAAATTGAAAAGATTGGACCTAAGACAAGGGGAATAAACAAAGAAAATGGGTTCGGAAGCTAATATCTGAATATCTCATGAGATCATTAAGTTGGGACGACGCGCTTACCACTCTCCAGGGCAGGGCTGCCACTTAAAAATTGAACCCCTGCCCTGTAAGTGCCTGGCCCCGGCCCCACTGTGCCACCACTTAACGCGTCGTGCTTTCTAAACGCGATCACTTTATTAGAGCACGGGATATTTATTTTCTAACTTCGATATTTAAACTTAGGATTAACTTAGCAATTAATACCTACTTTTCTGCAACTTTTTATATCTACCAAGAAGAAGGTGACTTGTTGTCTCTCATTCGGCTATGTTGAGGATCATTTAATCGATTATTCTTATCAACAATCAATCAACATGGACGACTATAAGCAATATCTGGCTCAGAAAATCCTCACAGAGGATCAACTAGTCAGTTTTATGATATACATCGGTAGCCAAAGATAATCTCATTAACGCATCTTATTAAAGGTCACATATCGCCTTCTGAGCCGAGCCTTGAAGGTCCATGTCAATACTGCCAAGGAGTACGTCTCTTCGTTCCGCAGAATCGAACAGGGCTGACGGGTTCTTAGGATGCTCTATGAATTTCATAAATGGCAGAATGACAAACATCCAGGCAGCCTTCATGCTACGTATCTCGTGTATGGTGCCACGAAGAAGATAGCAAAGGCGAAAGAACAGGATGGCGACGTGGAAATGACCGATTCACAGAATTCGGAGGATGAACATGTCACTTTCTCAGACGAGGTTCCCACCTATACGCTCTCTCTTATTAAGGAAGAGCAACTACAAGGTCAGTAGAGACACCAAGACCTTCGTAGTAGAATTCACTAATACGGAATAGATGTGCTTTTGCAATATGATGAGGTCATGTCAATACACGTCTACAGCCTGGCGCCTCATCCACTAAAGGATCTTCAGCTCTTAGCTGACACGGCTCGACAGGTATTGGCTCTGTCGACAGCGGGCGAAGTTCCAGCTTCGAGCAAGGACTTTGGATCCATTTCTAACCCTAACGTACGCAGAAGGGAGCGCCGCAAGCCGGTATCCAAGTCTGTCGCTAGTACACCTATTGTCATAGCTGCGCCAAAAGAAGAGTCGAAGCCTGCTGTCGTAAAGGAGGAATCGAGGACAATCCCTCAGACTACCGTCAAGGGGCCATCAACTGCAGCTGCCAAGAAAGCTGCTGCCGCCTCATTGAAGCGCCAGGGCTCTTCAGGGGGTATTGGGCAGATGTTTGCTAAACAAGCGGCAAACCCAAAGAAACCTGCTGCGAAAGCTACGGGATCAGCAACGTCGTCCGCTGCAGTGAGCGCTGCCCAGGAAGATGAGAAAATGGCCATGTCAGATGATGGAGAAGATGATGCAGAGTCAATGCCGGATGCTAAGAACGAGTCGCTTAGCGCCAGGCGATCCAGAAAGGATCGTCGAGCCGAGCTTCACCGTATGATGGAAGAAAGCGACGATGAAGAGCCCGAGAAACCGGACAGCCCCGCAGAGGAACCTATGGAGGAGGAGGAACCGCCCGAACCGGAACCGGAGCCCAAGGCAGAAGAACCCGCGGAAATAGTGTCGAGCGCGGGCGATGGCAGGCGAAGGGGAAGACGACGGGTCACGCGCAAGAAGCAGGTCATGGATGATAAAGGATATCTTGTGACAATACAAGAGCAAGGCTGGGAGTCATTTTCAGAGGAAGAGAAGGCTGCTCCCCCACCGCCCAAACCGAAGGCACAGCCGACCAAATCAGAACCCACTACGAAGTCCAAGAAGGCGGCGGGGAAGGGTCAAGGCAATATCATGTCTTTCTTTGGAAAGAAGTGAAGATAGTATTAAAAAGGTACAGGTAATTAGTGAGGTAATTGACTTAGATGGAAGGTTGCGGCGGAGATAGTCAAATAAGCCGAGTTGGCCCCTCTGTTAAGAACTTTTTACGCCGAAATATCGTGCTAGAGCATCTAGTTTATTATGTTCAACTTGAAATCGAGTTATATTACTACGTTAATAGAAATGAAGAGTCGCAAGGATTTTAATTGAACTACCCTTTTACTATGGTAAAACTTATAGCTACTTGTATACTCGAATTAAGTGTTATCTGCCTTTTCTCTGGTTGGTTAGGTAGATTTAGGAGTTTACTGTAAATTCGGTTTATTTACCCTTATCTTTTACTTCGCAATGCCCCAGGGCTTTCTATTCAACTAATTTATATAATTTATATGGTATTTGCTTTCCTTGATCATTCCGAGCTTGAATTTCATAACGGACCTACGATACTAATATCATGAAGACTAGTGCAAGCGAGCCCTACTAAGCATAGTATGCATAAATGCGTACACGTGTGGATGCTTTGATAATGTATGAGATCGACGATTTGCTGTAATATTTGAAAACCATCCACGGGAGCACGGATACAATACCGAGAACCAAACTATCCTATCTTTGTTGCAGTGCAGCAGTGTTCTGCATGTGAGTCATGCAACTTGCTTACACCATTGCGCAAGTGACTTTGATGGACAAGGAAGTACTTGGCAGGTCTTCAATTGAGCAATCATCATGGCTCTACTATCCCTTATGTGGCATAACCTATCTAGCAGTCTACACTAGGCAGCTAAGATGGACAGGTCCAGCAGGATATTTTTACTCGAATACGTGGTAGATAACAACCGACCCGGCTGACCTCGGAGGATGATCCCTCGAATAACTAAACCGGGAATTTACATAAGCGCAGGAACGGAGCAATATCCAGACCGTCGGGGTACGGGGTTAGCGGACTCGGGCATGAGAGGGGCCTAGCGAATGCCGCTGACACGAGCAGACGAGGCGGTGCAAGCAAGGTTAATAAAGCGAGAGGTCGCGGAGCATTTCGTGGAAGGAAGCTGAGGAAGATCCCGTGAGCTATTATGCCACATGTACATAGAGTAGCTGTGTAGGTAGCCCTCCGAAAGCCTCACCCCCCTTTTGTCGCACCCCTTGCCCACTTGGGGATTTCGAGGCGGCTGAACGGATCTTATTGTCTAAATTGTTTTAGTACCACAGCAAACGAATAATATGTATGTATGTACACAGTCGCGTCGCGTGCTTCCTCGAAAACCTCGTTGAGCGAAGGTTTTTCTTTTAAAGAGGGGCAGGTGTGAGAAATTTATCCAACAATGGAGACTCGAGAGGAGCTTGAGAGGAGCTTAAGAGGACCCTTGGTGGGGGTTTCTTTTTTCTTGTCCAATTTTCCTATTAACGGGTTCTCTCATTGGTTTGGCTCGTTCGTGGCATGAATCTCAATAAGATTACCGATATCTCACGATACTAAGATCTCATCTACACGATGGAGCGACCTGGAGGTTTCACTAGCAATAAGTCAAGTTTTGATCTGAAAGGGACCTGTTTATCGCCACTGCCAAGTTAGCAATGCCGTCTGCCTTGGCTCTTTGAAGAGGAAAAACCTGGGGTAACTAGGCCAACATCATGAGATATTCCCCGCGATAGCTTCGAAATGCTGTAGTGTATGTAATACGTAGTAGTAGAAGTGTATGACGATACACATTCAGGAGCGGGCGGGCGTGCGGGCAGCGTCGAATTCCGACAGACTGGGATCAAGATTCCGGCATTACCCACGAGCTAGGATGATGGCGTTTCCTCATTGGGTATCTCGGCCAGGCTGGGACGAATCATAGGCGTCTCCCATAGGCCCGAAGCCTTACACGCGTCCTAATCCTCCCGGTTTGTTCTCTTAGCTCGACAGAAATTGTATCCGAAGCTGCCGCGCCGCTGCTAATTCTACCGTCCGTGACATTCTCATCCTGTAGCCTGCAAGCATAAATGTCATTGATCCATGGATGGATTTTTAGTGTACGATGTAGGCAATAACATGGCTTCGTCATGGGAATCTTTTAAATGTAGTGAAGATCTGGCCTCTGACCGAGTTGGGGGGGGGGGGGGCAATACGTACAATACAGTATGCCGTTTACCTAGGTAGGTATTCTACTATGTAGAAAATGGAGGTTATTTTGCGGTGAAGAATTGCCTTTGCCTAATAGTACCTATGTTTGTTACTTGTACTAGTAATAATATACCTGGGTATGGTATATACTATGGAGGTGAGGGCTTTTCATACCTCCTAAGTAGGCTTACTATAAGATATCGTAGTTACCTCGATAGGTACCTATATATTCAAATTGGTATATTGGTCTTTTGGTAGTATTAATATTAATATCGACATTGTAATTCTTGTCCCTCGACTTGGCAAATACCAATGACGACAAGTTCTAAGAGAGTGCATTATCCTAGAAAGGCTGTAGCCTACCTACATGTACCTACCTAGGTAGGTAGATACCCTAGGTAGGCTAGGTACTTTTAGGTTACGTCGTGTGTGCCCACCTCCAGAGCTCTACCTAGGTACCCAGTATAAGAGGTAGCAAAATCATTGCCTGAGTCACAGCACTGTAGATACCTACATAGTGCAGATAGCAAGAAAGCAAGAACCTTAAGCTACCTCATTATGCTACCAAAAGCTTAAGAGGTATTCCTTAGTACCTAGGTAGGTATTTCCAATAGCAACACTAACAGACTTCTCGGATCCTTCCATTTTAGCCCCCCGGGCTCCACTGACTTGATTGGAAATTCATGGAAATGTAACCCCAAAAGCCAACTGGAAAGAAGGAGCCGAAGACGTTAGTATAGGGCTAATGCACGCACCACACCCTGGACCTTCCCTCTTCAACTGCCTCCTAAAGAAGAGTCCTGTAGTACATAGTACATACGGTAGGTACTGTATACCGTTGAGAGTTTAGTGCGTCTAAGGTACCACTGGCACCTAGAAGAAGAAAATAAAAATAAAATAAAAAATCCGATCCATCAATTTTTATTATTCTACCCCAAAATCCAAAAATCCAATATCATCCACCAAAATCCCATTCGACACCAACCCATTCCTTTTTGACGAGATTCTTTTCTCTCCTTCGTGTTTACTTCTCTACAAACAACACTACATCAATTTTTTAATTATAGATTCGCGCGTTTGTTTGACGGCTAAAGTGCTGTCAAATGAACCTGCAACGACCAATTTTACCTTTTCTCTATGTAAGTTCGTCTCGTCGTTGATTTACTTGTTGTTTTTCCCCTTCGTGCCGCTCGCTCGCCCGCCTTGCGACTCGGAAGAAATTTTGTGCTCGCGCGATGACCTCAGATCGCCAAGTTAAATCGCGCGCGCAATGATCATAACAACCCTCTTTCCTACCTACCCTATGTCCAATCCTGCCGAATATGTCGAGTCCATGCTGACCAGATCTGATTTTGCCACTTTTTCAGTCACCCTCCCCTCCTGGTGTCATCTAAATGCCCACCATCTACTCGTCCTTGTACCAGAATTTCATCCGTCAAGGATTCGCAAAGTCTTTTACTCACGGCTACGCTCAATCAGTCGTAGCTGCTACCCATCCCCATGTTCTAAATTCTCAGAACCGGCCGTCGTTTGGTCGACGTAATAGCCAGCGCGTCGGACGCATTTCTGGTCTCCAGCTTCAGAATGCCTTCCATAGCTCTTCGAATGCTCAACATGAGCTCCGCCATGAGAAACATGGCACCTATGGAAGCCTGGATGCCTACTTCGAGGCCCTGAGGAAACAGCAGGACACTGGCGATGTCGACAAGGAGTGGACTCAATTTCAATTTCCCAAGCCCATAGAGTGGAGGCCGAATGCTTCCTCTGTCCTCGAGGGCCCCGAGTCCAAGACACCGAACCTCGATGCTGCCAAGGCTCTTGAGGCCGGCCAAGATGGAGCCGAGGACTTGCCGGCTCCCGTCGACGTAGAGGCGGCGTTGGCGCATATCGATGCCGCTATCGAGAAGGAGATTGAAGTTCGCGGATTGCGAGAAGCTCTTGAGGAGAGCTCCACGCTTTCCCCGAGGGCACCAACTCCATCCGTTGCGAGTGGCATCCAGTCCCGAACCCCCACCCCCGTCGTTGAGAGATCTGCGACTCCAATCAGTGTTGCTCGGACTGCAACCCCACCAGTGGATCCTCAATCGCAGAGCTATGCAGACCATCTCAACAAGCTTTCTGAAGATGGCCGGTACGCTGAGATTCCAGCTGTCTTCGAGGCTATGCTTGTTGCCGATATTAAGCCCATTGCCGCGGCTTATAATGCTCTGCTTGTCGCTGCTATTCATATCCCCAGCGAGAAGAACGAGGTAGTCTCGAAGGCCTTAGATGTCTACGCCGACATGATGCGACGGAAAGTCGTGCCAGACAGCGATACTTACAACATTCTAGTAGGGTTGTTAGCTACTCGATGTCTGGAAGTGACCTGCCTCAAGAAGGGACTTGAGGATAAGCGTCTCCGTTTTGGTGGTATGGATGAGCCTGGGAAGTTTATGTTCGCTTCGAATGAGCTGGAACACGCCATCCTTTCGGAGGACGACAGGCTCGACTTCGCTATCAAGCTGTTTGAGACCTCTGTCTTAACATACAGAGCGAACTATTCATCGGAAACCTATCATCAGCTCATCTCGGCATGTGCTCAAGCTGGCCGTGTCTCTGACATGCTCCATCTTTTCGAGCATATGGAGTTGAGTGGTGCCGTCCCCTACGCCGCGACCTTCCCCTCCATGATCACCGCGTTCGCCAACACGGGTGATTTAGCTAGCGCTGTCGAGTGTTACAACGAATACAAGGACCTTGCTGTCGCTGATGATAATGGCAAGTACACACTGAATGAACGACTGGACTCGCAAGTGTACGCTGCGGTAATCAATGCCTATATCATCAATGACAAGTTGGAGGGCGCCAAGAGCTTTTATGAGAAGATCGTAGGCTCGTACGGAGTGCGTGCTTCCGAAATCCAGGACGCCATCATCAGCGCGGGGTTTGTCAAGGGGTTTACCGCCAGGGGCATCTATCACGAAGCGCTTCAATGGGCTCAGAACATAGAGAACAACGCCCGCTTAAGCTCCTTAGCGGAAATTGCAACTGCCGCGGCGGACTCTGGAGACCGGCTTACTGCAGTAACTGCTTTCGCCAACCTCCCTACAGTGTTTCCGGGTATTGCAACTCCCGCGATGGCTTTATTAGCTCTTAGCGTTCGAGACGGCGATGTTCCAGCTGCTGCTAGATACTGGCACGTGTTGAGCAGCCCTGAAACAAAGGTCGACTCATCCTTCATCGAGCCGGCAGCCATGTATGCCGTTGCGATGATTGGTTCTGGCCAAGTTGCCGAAGGGTTAACCGAGTCCGAATTGATGTTCCAGCGAATCCGAGCGGTTGGAGCCGATGCTAAGCCACATCTCGCTGATGAACTTGAAGAGGGTATTGAGTTTATCTCAAGATTCATGGCTATTCGCGGCATCGCGGATCCTCGCGAGGTCGCTTCTCAAGCAAGCTTTAGCCAGCAGACGTTTACCTCATCGCCTTACCCATCAACGCCCACTGTCTCGAGCTTTGAGGATAACTCCGACCCCTATGCTCACAACACCGACTTCAAGGGCTCGTCCATTATTTCGGATGAGCTTGAGGGTGCACATGGACGTAAGGGACCCCGGCTTAACGAGGCACTCGCGCGTTTCCGTAATATGCGACGCGCGGGACGACACCCCCGTTACATCACCTACGCCAAGATGATCTCTGCTGCGGCACGGGAGAGCAAAATGGACCTGTGCCATGACATTCTAGCCATGGCCCGAGCGGATGTCCCTTTCCTCCCACAGTACTCCGTCGTTCGTTACGGCTGGTCTTCTATCCTCGATGCTGTGGTTGGGGCCTGCCTGACGCTTGGTGACCGCGTTTTGGCAGAACAGTACCATCTTGAACTCCTTGAGATGGGAGCTGCTCCTTCGGCAAACACCTTCGGTCTTTATATCACCACTCTTAAGGAGTCAACCAAGACCTTCGACGAGGCTTCCGAGGCTGTCAAGATCTTCCACCGAGCCAAGGCCGAGGGTGTAGAGCCCTCGTCATTCTTGTACAATGCTCTGATTGGCAAGCTTGGCAAAGCCCGCCGCATTGATGACTGCCTCTTCTACTTCGCTGAGATGCGCGCCCTGGGAATCAAGCCAACTAGCGTCACGTATGGTACGATTGTCAATGCCCTATGCCGTGTCAGCGATGAGAAATTCGCCGAGGAGCTTTTCGACGAGATGGAGTCTATGCCCAACTACAAGGCCCGCCCGGCTCCGTACAACAGCATGATGCAATTTTTCCTCACTACCAAGCGTGATAAGTCTAAGGTCCTCGCCTACTACGACCGAATGCAAACCAAGGGGATTACACCGACTGCCCACACCTACAAGCTTCTTGTCGACACTCATGCCACTCTCGAGCCCGTGAATATGACGGCTGCTGAGGTCGTCTTGGACATGATCCGTGCTTCTGGCCAAAAGCCCGAGCCGGTACATTACGCTTCGTTGATCCATGCTCGTGGCTGTGTTCTGCACGACATGCAAGGCGCGAGGAAGATCTTCGATTCGGTTATGAGCGACCCAGCTATTCGCCCCAACGCCTGCCTTTTCCAAGCGTTGTTCGAGGCTATGGTTGCTAACCATCAAGTCGCCGACACCGAGGCAATCATGTCCATGATGAGGCAAAAGCGCGTCGAACTTACTCCTTACATTGCCAACACCCTAATCCACGGCTGGGCTGGCGAGAAGAACATTGACAGAGCTATCTCGATCTACAGCAGCGTCGGCCGCGACAAGCGCGAGCCTAGCACATACGAGGCAATGACTCGCGCCTACCTGGCCGTCGAGGATCGCGAGCATGCTAAGTTCGTGGTAGGCGAGATGCTCTCACGAGGCTACCCCAGCGCCGTCGTTAACAAAGTGCTGGAACTCCTCGGTGGCGGTAGCAGCGAAGAAGCAGTTGTCGTTTAGGAATCAACCATGCGATCAGCGTTGCTTTGATAGCCAATTTCCTTCAGTTTTTTTCCTTTGTTCTTTGCTTCTAATGCGATACCCCGTGTTGTGATGCAAGAGGTTAATATGGGTTTTACCGGGGTAGTCGGTTAAAGCGAAGGACAGCATGACTTCTCTTGGGCCAGGCGTTTTTAGGTTGCATGTAAACGGGTTACAGACTAGGCACAAGGGAAAAGGGCATTGTCCGGCACGGATTTATAGACAACACTCCACTCTGCATATACCGCGAAAGAACTTCCACATCATCTACGGGCGGTGAGCTACTAAGGGGCTAACGACGGGTCCCCGAGGGTCGGGCGATGGTCAGCCCGCCAGACAAAGAGGGCGGCGTTTAGGATGGTTAACGGATGGCAATGCACTCACGATACACCTATGGTGCGTGAGGGCGCTTAAGGCTTGGCGCTGGCATAGCTCCGCTCGCCTTGTATGATACATAGAACCAATACCATGGAAGTTATTCTAACCCGCTTCTGCGCTTATAAGATGTGATGTGACGCGTCTGTTTTTTTGTTGTGTCTATATGAGCTGATGGCCATACCTATCGTAACATTTATGATGATATGCCACCTACGGCCCTATGTGATTGATATATAACTAGGTACCCTTACTACAAATAGGTATGTGTGACGATATATTGATTAGTTATACATATCACTCTGTCGATCATAAATGGCTCTTAATGCTATAGTATATTCAGAATGTATTTGCAAAGTAATCCTTACGTAGGAATTCGTTCGTCGTAACCATCGTACCTTTTATCTACATCCCTTTTAACCCCTTTCACCATTTTCACCGAATAAGTATTATCTCATCCTATCTCATCTTATCCCCTTATCCCACATCATCCAATATTAAACTCCCCAGCCGCGCTCATAACCGCCTTCATCTTCATCCTCATCCTCTTTGCCGCGTCCTCGTCCACAGCTCCAGGTTCCGTCCTTGTTTCCCCGTCACCATCATCGCCCTTCCTCTGCCCGCTGCTACCGCCGTTACCCTTGTGCTGGCCGTTCCCGGCCCTGAAAGTTCGTCTCGACGGTCCACCCCCGATACCACCAGGCGCCTCGCGCAGCGCGAAGCTCTTGGCCGTGTGGCCGAGATGCAGCTGCGTTATGTCGAAGTATTTGCGCTCGTCGCGAACGTGCGTGGCGTAGGCGCGGATGTGGGAGCGGAAGGCCTGGCGTGCCGAGTCGAGGAGTTTAGCATTACCCCCGCCTTCTTTTTCGGACGCGAGGAGGCGCTGCTCGAGGTGGAGCTGGAGCGCCTCGGCGCGCGAGTTTGGGGTCTGCCTTTCCGATACGAGGGTCTGAGGCTCGGAAATCTTGTTTAGTTTTGGGAGGGTTATGGGTGTTACGAAGCCCTTCTGGAGTGTCGATTCGTATGACTGAGGCGCAAGCGGTGTGGCGGATTTAAGCACGTCGACGTACCCCTCCTCGCAACCTGGTTGGAGGAAAAGTGCTGATTTGCCGGGCCGGCCTGCTCGTGCGGTTCGTCCTATGCGATGGACATGATCGTCGACGCTGAAGGCTGGATCGTACTCAATTACAAGGTCGACTGCGGGTACATCAAGACCACGGGATGTAATGTCAGTAGTAATGAGCACGGATGGATTTTTCGATTCGTGGAAAGCGGCTAGTGTAGATGTACGAACTGGTTGCTGAAGGGAGCCGTGGAGTTTTAGGAGAGTTATATCAGGGTTAGCTGGTGATGTGATGTAGGCAGCATCAGCGACAGTGTCCTTGATGAGGAGCGTATCGTTAGACGAAGAGTGCTGAGATGATACAGATCGGAGTAGCTCGAAGTGAAAATCGACCGAGTCGGCACAAGTGATGAAAACGATAGCTTTCATAATCGACCCTTTGCGAGCGAAGGCTGATTTGAGAAGCGCCATCAATGTTACCAAGCGTAGTTTAGCTGGAACAACGATATAAGACTGTTTGAGCTGAGATGGTGCGCTAAACGTAGCGTCGTTGGCCTCGAGCGTTGCATCGCCCTCATTCTCTGACTTAGAGGCCGTGATATGGGTAGCGTCTTGTAAACTGATTTCACCCAGTTTCTGCACGTTCATCTTCATCGTCGCAGAACAGAGAACAGTGACGCGCCGTTGTGGTAAGGCGCCGAGGAGCACTCCCTCTTTATTTGTCTCTTTCAGTTTCTCCTTGCGAATTTCTCCTACGATGTTCTTCAATTCTTCTTCGAATCCCATCTCCATTAGCCTATCCCCTTCGTCAAGAACAAGCCATCTCACAGTTCCTACGTCGAGAACCTTTGTATTGTCCAGATGATCAACAAGACGGCCGGGAGTAGCGATTAATATGTTAACACCCTTCCTCAGTCGAGCCTTTTCGGATTTTTTACTCTCTCCTCCTATCACAGTGGTGCTAACGATCCAAGGAGCGCAACGTAATAATTTCTCCAGCACGGTAGCGATTTGCTTAGATAACTCTCTTGTCGGAGCTAGGATAATAGCAAATAGACCTGAATCGCGATGTATTCGAGTTCCTGTGTTAGAGCCGTCTTCATGATTACTCAATGCTATGATCCGTTGCACGATAGGTAATAGATAGGCCAAAGTCTTTCCCGATCCGGTCTCAGCCTGCAAAAAAGCATCGCTGTCGTCCTTTATTAACAGCGGGATAGTATTCTTTTGTATAGATGTTGGTGCCTTCATCTCGAGCTTGGATGATAAGTGTTGAGCGATGCGCGAGGACAATCCAAGGGCGCGGAAGTTTTCAGCCTCGTCTGATAATGGAGCATTGGATGGCTTTGCGGGTTCGGTCTCCTCGATTGGCTCGTCAAAGACAGTTTTCGGTGTTGGATTTGAGGTGAATAGCCTCGAGGTGATACCGCCTGGCTTAGCATCCATACCACCATTCGAGCCGCCGAATGTCCTCGGACGCTTTGCCGGTCTCTCTTCGTAGTCATGGTCATAGTCGTGGTCGTGGTCGTAATCATGATGGGAATGTCGTCGGTCGTTGGGTAGCGGGGTGGAATTGACTGAAGTGGCGGACCCGTCGCGATTCTTTCGTGCGCTTCGCTGGGCATGGACTCGATCTCTCCAACGACCACCTGTGAATTTCACCTGCTTCTTAAGGAGTGGCGCATCACCTCCAATGTCGAAGTTCAACAGCATGCCACCGTCAGCCATGATTGAGAGAGATTTGGGTGGGTACCTTGTTGAAGATCTGGAGAAGTGAAGAGTTGAGATTAGGATTGGGATTGGGAGTGGGAGAAATGCGAAGTGGAGAAGTGAAAAAGTGGCAGAATTTCCTAAACTTTTTGGCGGTCAATATCTATCTTATCTTGTGGATGACAGCTAGCCATATACATTATTTCCGCCAAACCGTTAAACCATGTAAATATCATTATATAAATGCATAATATATATTATATTTTACAGTAGCCCCCTGTAAATACAAAGAGTATAACGCTTTATATCGTTATATTTATATTTTTATAAAAAAGTTATAAGTATTACGTGAAATTTTTTCGTTATTATTAATTAATTTTAAATTTAAATAATTTTTATAATATAATATAAATTAAAATATAATTTATATAAATAAATAATTTTAAAAAAATTAAATTTAATAATATATTTTATATTAAATATATTTTATATTTAAATATATTATAAAAATAATAAATAATATTTTAATCGTTATTTAATCGTTATTAAATAATTAATAAAATTTATAATTTATTATATAATATTTAAATATATATAATATAAAGTTTAATTATTTAATTATTATTAAAATATTATTAAAATTAAAATAAATTAAAAATAAATAAACTTATTTTTTTTAATTTTATATAATTTAAATTATTTATAAAAAAATATATAATATAAAATATTATATTTTTTATATTTATAAAAAATTATTATAAAATATAAAATATATTATATATTTATATAATATTATTTATATAATTTAACGATTTAACGAAAATAACGTTATAATTAACTTTATAAATTTATTAATAATTTACGTATTACGTATATATTATTATATAATAAATAATTTATTTTCGATAATTATATATTATTTAAATATTTATTTAAATAAATAACTTATATAAATTTAATTTTTATATTTTTTACTTTTTTCGTTTTTAATATATTTAAATACTTAAGTAATTATATTAACGATAACCTCGTTGTAATTTATATTTTATATTTTATATTTCTTCGATGCCCTTAGTAGAGTTTAACATTTCCATACTTTCTCCTTTAGTTTTGCAAAGAAAACTGCCACAGGTCACCGGACGAGGTCACCATGTGGCTCCTAAATACCACTTCTTTGCGCCTACATGTATTCATAGGTCAACACCTGCCCAAGTACGCCATTCTCTCTCATACCTGGGGCAGTGGAGAGATCCTATTCCAAGACATACAATATCAACAGGTACCGTAAGCCACACTATCCAGCAGACCATACCTACTGACTCGGCTTGGCTTTTAAGATGACTGGTGGTATAATGCAGGGTATAGAAAGGTTATAGGTAGCTGCCGTCAGGCTACTCGAGATGGGTTTCGGTTTATATGGATCGACACCTGCTGCATAGATAAATCTAGCAGTGCAGAGCTATCTGAGGCTATCAATTCCATGTTTCTTTGGTACAAGTCTTCAAGCGTTTGCTATGCCTTCCTCGAAGACATCGAGATGATAACCGACCTACCTAAAAGTCGCTGGTTAACTCGAGGCTGGACATTGCAGGAACTCATCGCCCCTGAGACCGTTCGTGTGACAAGGGCAATAAGGCTTGGAACTATAGTTCAATTTTGAATTATAATTCTCTATAGTCTTAAGGTCCTTGCCTTTTATCTCTTCTTACGAAGCGAGGCGTAATGATTTATATGTATATAATTTGAATATTTCCTTAAGCGCCATTAACGCCCCCTTAATCCTGTTAATTTAATTTTATATATATTAATTAAGTTTTTTAATTAATTTTATTTAATAGTTTTATTTTATAAGTTTTAATATATTTTATAAGTTTTAATATATTTTATATTTATTAATATATATATATATATATTAATTATATTTTACTTTATAAAGTTTATTTATATAATATATATATATATTAATTATATTTTATTTCGTA
Organism: Jackrogersella multiformis; assembly: GCA_902806575.1. Lineage (NCBI taxonomy): Eukaryota > Fungi > Ascomycota > Sordariomycetes > Xylariales > Hypoxylaceae > Jackrogersella > Jackrogersella multiformis. Next base: position 131,212 of record CADCXD010000019.1, read on the forward strand.
AAGTTTATTCGTATAATATTAGCTCCTTTTTTCTTAATGTTTAATTTTAAGCATTTTAAAAAATTAAAAAATTATAAGGTTTATCGGTATATTATTTATAAAATAATTTAATTATTACTTTTATTTCGTCGTTAAATATATATTTATAAAGTTTTTAAGTTTAATGCTTTTTAACCGGTTAACTTTTTTATTTTATAAGATATTTTATTTTACTTTAATTTTTAATAAAGTTTATAACTTATTTTATTTAATAATTTTTAGATTTTATCGGGGTTATTTTACGTAAGATTTAATTAAAGTTAAAAAATTCTTAATTATTAACGCGATAAGGTTTAATAAGTAAAATAAGTTTTATCGTTATAAAAAAAATTACTTATTAAATTTTAAAAGGTTTTAAGAATTTTTTGTTTAATTTTTTAATAAAGCGTTTAATCTTAATATTTTTTATATTAAACATTATAAATTTTTTTTTTAAAAGGTTAATATATCCTTTTATCGTTTATTTATTTATTTATTTATTTATTAATAACTTCGTTTTAAGTGTTTTTATATTTTTTAATATATTTATATTATTTAATATATATATATAATTTATTTCTTAAATTACGTAAAATGCTTATAAAGGGGTTATAAGCGGCTAAATAATAATTATAATTAATATAAAAAAGTATAAGTTATATTAATAATAAAATAATATTATTATAAATAAATTTAATTATTACGAAAAGGTTTTCTTAATTATTTATTTTATAATTAATAAAGGCTTTAAGGTAAACCTTTAAAATTTAATTAAGACGTTTTATTTAACTATCGGTTTATAAATAAAACGTAATGTTTATATAAAATTTAATTCTTATTAATTTAAGGAAATCTTTTTAAATATAAGAAATAAACTTAAAGTTTTTATTAAAAATAATGTTTAATAATACGTTATATAATTTTTAATATTATTTAGTAAAGATTTTAATTAAATTATCGGACTTTTTTCTTTTTACTTTAAAAAAAATAAAGTAAGTTATTTTTAAAAATAGATTTATTATTACTTAAATAAAGTTATAATTATTTAATAAAAAAAGATTTATAATAAAGTTTATTATTATTATTAATTAAGGTTTATAATATAATTCCATTAATTAAAAATATTTATATAAAACGTAATAAAAGATTTTATTTTATTAACATTTTAAATAACCTCGTATATAATTTTAAACGATATTTTTAATATTTAATTATTAAAAGTTTTAAGTAATTAATTTTAAAGTTTTATTTATTTTTATATATTTAACGATAAAGGTGTCGTATTCGAAGGAAATAACTTTTTTCTAAAGTTTTATAAATATTTAAAGCTTACCCTTTCGATATAAGAAATTATCTTAAAGAATAATATCCTTAAAAAGGTTTATAATTTACGTAATATATTTTAAGTTATTAATAATTATTTTCTTTAATCTTTTTATAAAATTAAGAGCTTAATTAAAGGTAATAAAGTTATATAATTTTCTTAATATAATAAGAATAATTATTAAAAAGGTAAATAAAGTTCTTTAAAAATATAAAAAATGTTTATCTTATAAAACCAACTTTATAAGTTAGTTTTTAATTTTTCCTTTTTTAAGTTAATATTACGATAATTTAAAAAAAATATCGGCTTTATTATTTTATTTTTTTAATTAATAATTAATAATAAATTAATATAATAATAATTTTTATACTTATTAAATTTAACGTTAATTTAAAACTTTAACCGTTATAAAATAGGTTAAATTTTAATAATTAAAGTAAACTTTAATTCGTTATTTAATATTTTTTAAGTATTAATATTATTTTTTAAAAAAGTTTATTTTAAGGGATTAAAATATATTATAATAAAAGTTTAAGTAAATTAAAATTAAATTTTTTTAAAAGATTTGCTTATTTTTTCGGTTTATTTTTAATCCTTTTTATTTCTTTTATTTACGTTAATAATTAGTTTTATTATCTTCGAGAATTTTTTTATAAATCGTCGATAAAAGTTTATAAAGTTAATAAACTATTAAGATCTTTTAAGGGATTTAAATATTTCTTAATTATTAATATAATTAACTTTATTTTAAGTTATTAAGATATTATTTATTTCGATAATATATTTTAAAAAGTTTATTTCTTATATTTTTTAAAAATACTTTTATAAATTAATCGTTAAGTAATGTTTTATAAGTTTTTTTAAGATTTTCTTAATAATCTTATCGTATCCGTATAAATAAAAAGATTATTTAAGTATATTAAAAGGCTTAAATCGATAAAATCTTAAAAAATATTATTTATTATTAATTAAAAGGTTATAAAAACGTTAATTAATTTAAATAGCATTATTAAATATTTAAAAAAGTTATATTTATAACGGAATATTATTTTTTATTCGTTTCCTTTTTTAATCTTAACTAAATAAAATCTTAATTTAAAGTTAATTTTTATAAATTACTTTATAATTTTAAAGTAAGTTTATAATTTAAATATTAAAAGTATAAAATAATAAATAAAGATAATAATATTATTTAAACTTTAATAATTAACTATTAACTTAAAAAGGTTTTAAGGATTAAGTTTATCGATAAATATTATAAATATTATATAAAATAAAATAAATTTTTAAATTCGGTTATTATTAATTATTTTATTTAATTATAATTTAAATATATTAAGTTTCTTTTTATTTATAACGTAAAAAGGTTCTTAAAAAGGTATCTTTCCTTTTTAAAAATTAATAAAATAATTTTAAGGTTAATAATTTAAAAAACGTTACCTTACTTCCTTAATCATAATATATATAAATTCATAAAATTCCTTAAGAATATTTCTTAACGTTTTATTTATTTTAATATTTTTTATTATCGCTATATTAATTAACTTTTCTAAATTATATAAGGTTAAATTAATATAATATTTCTAATAATAAAAGGAATTAAACTTAATCTTTTTAAAGTTTAAAAAAAATTTACGGATTTATAAATTTTCATTTATTATTATAATATAATAATATCGCATTTATTATTTAAAACGTTTAACTTAAAATTAATTTAAAAGAAATAATCTTTTTAATAAAAAAAAAAAAAATCGATATAATAACGTTTTATAAAAAGAATTTAAATTAAATTAAAAGTTAATATAAATTAAATATATTATTTTTTAATAATTAATAACTTTTATTTCTTTACTTTAAAAAGAAATATTATTAAAATTAAACTTTCGGAATTTAATAATATTTATACTTAATGTTTATTTTTATTATATAATAATATTATATTAATAATAAGTTTATATTTTAAAGTTAATTTTAAATAAAGTTTCTTTATAACCTTTATTTTATTTTTAATTAATTTTTTAATTATTATAATTTAATATATTTTATTTTAATTTAACCGTAAGATTTAATAAAATATAACGTTAAAGCCTTTTAAAAATCTAAATCGGAATTTTCGATTTTTATAATTTAAGAATAAAATAATTTCCGTAAAATTATATTTATTCGTATCTTTTTTTATAATAAAAGTATAGGTTAAGTATTATTATTTCGGGGTTATTTTACAGAAAAAACTTTATTTAGATTTAATAATAAGTCCTTATTATTAACGTCTTTTTTTATAAAATAAAATAAAATTTAATAATTATTACGTTTATAATATTAATAAAATTTCTTATTTTTCTTTTATTAATTTATATTTATTTAATTAATCTTTTTTAAGATATCCTTATTATTAAATTAAACCTTATTTTTTTAATTTAATTTTAACTTACTTTTATTTTTAAATTTATTATTATTTTTTAAGGATCGATTTTAACCCGGATTAAAGTAATTTTCCTTTTCGTAATTAACTTAACTTAATTTTAAAGGCTTTTAAGTCGAAGCAAGCTTTCTTTTTCTTAAAATACCAGAATTAATTAATATATTTTTATATATTTAACTTACTTCTTAAATAACGATAAGGAACTTTTTATTTATATTTAAAAATCCTTTTTATTTAAAATAAATTAATTTAATAATTTCGTTAAAAAGGATTTTAACGATATAATTTTAAAACGTCGTTTTAAATTATTAAACCACTTTATTAAAATTTAATAATTTAATAAAATATTAAATAATATCTTTTTAATATTTAAACTTATTTTTTTTTTAAGTTATAATATTTTTTTAAAAAGTTTATAAAACGTTTTTAAAAGGTAATAACGTATATTATTTAAATATTAAAGATTTTTAATTATATAATTTAATTTTTACGTTATTAATATTATAATTATACTTTTTTAAATAATAATAATTTAACTTAATTAATATAATAAAATTTTTTAAAAAAACTTTTTATATATTTTTAAATATGCTTTAATTTTTATTTATTAAATTTAAAACTTTATAAAATCCTTATTATCGTAAACGATAAGTTTATTAAATTATATTAAATTAATAATAATTATAACGTAAAAAAAATAAATTAATTATTTTAAAGCTTTAAATAATCGGTTATTATTACTTTAAAATAAAAGATTTTCGTCGTTATATAAAAACGTGAGATTACCTCGGGATAATCTTTTAAAAAGGTTCTTAAGTAATTTAAGGTTTTAAAATTAATTATTAAAATCGGAATCGCTTAAGTTATTATTAAATGTTTCGGCGGTTTTTTTAAAAGAAATTCCTCTCTTATTACTTTTAAATATAAAAAGGTTAACTTTAATAAAATCGAATTATATTTAAGCCCTTTTAATTATTCTTTTAACTTAAACTTATAAAAAGGATTATAAAAAAAGAAGGTTCTTTATTCGGACTTTTAAGTTAAAGTATTTAATAAATAATATTTTAAAATATATTAAGTTTTTTCGATTAAAAAAACTCGGTTTAATTAACGTTTTTAATATAATATACCTTTTAATACTTTTTAAAACGAAATTAATATTAATTAATTTATTAAAAGTTAATTAAATATTAAATTTATTAAAAACGGCTTAAGTATAAACTTTTAAATTATTAAATTAACGGTAAATTTTTACGTTAATATACGTAAAGTTTATATATTTTCTTATAAAAAAATTATTAATTTAAGATTCTTTAATATAAATTTAATTTATTACTTTTTATTAAAATCTTTTTTACTTTTTAATATTTTAATAAAAAGTTTAAAAGGCTTATTAATAATAATTAACCATTTTTTTAAGTTTATTAATAATTTTTTATCGAGCTTAATTATTTTATATATATTAAGTAATCGTATTTTAAACTTATTATAAAAAGTTTAAGTTAATTTATTAAACTTATTATTTAAAGTGAGTTATTTATTCGTTTATTAATATTATACCGGTTTAATTAAATTAAATTATTATATTATAAATTATTTAAATTATATTATATTAATTTTAAATTTAATTTTTATTAATAATTTAATTATTTATAACGATGATAATAAATATTTAAATAATATAATAATTATTATATATTTTTTAATAAAATTTAATAAATTATATAAAAGGATTATTAAAATTAACTCCGGTATTATTAATATTAAAAACGTTTTATATAATTATTTTATAATTTTAAAAATTATAAAGGATTATAATATTATCGTTATTAAGTTAAAATAATCCGAGAATAAAGGAAAAGTTTTAAAGCGGTGTGTTTTTTATTTTAAATGTTTTAATAAAAAATCGCGTATTAAAACGTTATTTAATTTTAATAAGTTTTTATAAACGGCGATTTTCTTTATACTTATTTTTAGCTTTAAAGTTTTATAAAAAAAGTATTATTAAAAATTTAAAAGATTATTCGTCGTTTAACGAAAGTAATTTAAGGTTTTATAAATTAATAAGTAATAAAGTTAAAATATAAATATTTAACTTAAATATTTATAAAATAATAAAGTATAAAGTTTTTTTTATAATTATAATAATATATATAATAATAAAATTAATAAATAATGTTAATATAATATATTTTAATAAAAAACTTTTTTAAGTAAGTTAATTATTTATAAATAATTAAAATAAAATAATTTAATAAAAAGATTAACTTTTTTTCGAAAAGCACGTGCTTTTTTAAAATAAGGTTTTTTTAAAATAAAAAAGAATTATTTATAATAAAAATAATAAAGCTTAAAACTATAATTTAATTTTAAATTATAATTTTTTATAATTTTAAGGTTTTTACTTTTTATTTTTTCTTACGAAATAAAACATAATAACTTATATATATATAATTTAAATATCTCTTTAAACGCCGTTAACGCCCCCTTAATCCTATTAATTTAATTTTACATATATTAATTAAATCTTTTAGTTAACCTTATCTAATAATTTTATTTTATAAGTTCTAATATATCTCGTATTTACCAACATGCATACATATATTGATCATACTTTACTTCGTGGAGCCTATCCGTATGACAGTTCGCTTCTACAATAAAAACTGGCACCTGCTCGGCGATCGCTTTCGACTAGCCCCTGAAATTGCAGGTGGGTATTAGGTTTCGTAGTCCTTTGCCCTCTAAATGGGCATATTTTGCTTCTATTTAGTTCTGCCTTTTTTATCATCTACTAACCCCCCGTACCAAAGCCCTGACCGGCGTTAGGATAGATATCCTCACAGGCGGTCATGCTATCAATGGACACCCTTGGGAAACCCATAGTCACATCGATAACACAAAGGACTTGGGTGATAACCCCATTCCTGAACGATGTAGAAGCTGTCGACGTAGTTTAGTACCTGTCGATGATATACTTAAAGGCTTCTGCGTCGCAGAGAAGATGTGCTGGGTTTCTAATCGAGAGACCACTCGGATAGAGGACATAGCCTATTGCCTTCTCGGAATTTTCGGGGTCAACATGACCTTGATATACGGAGAAGGCATCAGCGCCTTTCGCCGACTACAGGAGGAAATTATCAAGCGTTCAGATGATCAGTCCATTTTAGCATGGTGTCATCATAATTATGACCCTCGCAACATTTCGCAGAGCACTTTCCTGGCCACGCACCCAAGCCAATTCCGACTTGGCGTATACAACGTCCAGCACAAGCCGTACTCTCTAGCAACTATACCCGATCAAAATGTCGCAAGAAAAATAGAGATACAACCGGGTAAATTGTCTTTATCGACACTCATTTGTCACTGGAAAAACTGGCAGGGACAAGACTTGGTAATTGCAATTCTAGATTGTGTCCTAGGAATTGACTTAATGTCGAGACCCGCGCTTTTATTGGAGAGACTACCTACCAACGGGGCCTTATTTCGTCGGCTTTATACGAGAACTGTCCTCAAGGTTGTACCTCCCGGTCAGATGGTAATCTACAAAAGATTGTCGACAAACGAGCCGTCGTTTGATAATGGTACGAAAGCATACAAGCCTATATGTTCTAAACTAGTTCTACCGTTCTAGATTTCGACCTTAGCAACGCTCGCATGGAGAGTATTAGCATCGTAGAAGACATGCCCGGGTGTAGACCCGAGTTGATGTTGTATTCACATGCATATCGTCGATACATGTTCCCGCAAAATGTACACTCACGCATCGCGCAAGTCAGTCAAAATAACACTGGCGATTTGCGATATGATATTACAGACTCTGTCCCGCCATGGATTGACAAAGGAGCCTTTACTCTACCACCCGCCCTAGCCTTTGTCGTGGCTTTTGAAAACAAGTCATCGGCCTTCTTTACAATTTGGGGCCCCGAATGGGAAACTCAGTGCTTTGCAATTTCTCTACAGAACCTATGGAACTATCTCCGGAGGCATTCCTCTCATATTGTTCATAGTTGTACAGTCGCGGATGTCATGAACACTTTGAGGACTGTACAAATAACAAAAGACGATGTTGAGAATCTATATAAAGCTTTCGAAATAATCGGCGAGCCTGGATCAGACAAGTTCCGAGTGAGCGCCAATGCTAAATCGATGACATTCCTAGACTCAACAGTTTTTGAGGTCAAAGTAGACATTGCCGAATTCAAACATAAGAGAGGATAAACGAAGCACTGGTTACTACAGAACTGGAGAAAAAGTCGATGTTGTCTGGCATTAGAAGGTATATCAAATAGTCAAAGTCTAACTAGGTAGATACATTTACATGATTAAAGCAAGGTCGGGTCAGATTATAAATATATCTTTTTACGTAACTGGTACTTTTTTTCTGAACTGAACTGACGATATTAGTTGAAGATAAAGGGGTCATCTCTTCCACCCAATATCTCCAACACTTAATAGTGAATAAAGTGATGGCAAACGATGGACGGGTCTTAGTAGCTATATTGGTACCCTAGGCAACAAGGAGCTTCTGGTAGAAGATAAAAATATGTACATCTAAGATAGAATGAAACCTATGCCCTTCATGCTCGTCCAAGTCTACACGGAACCTCCCATTTTAAATCAGATACAACGCATCACGACCAGCACATTACGCCTCGCGAAATAAACCAAGAGCTCATGGATCGATCTGATCAAAGTCAGGAACTCGAACCGGAGAACCTGGTATTGCATTACATGAAAAGATGTAGTCATTTCACCCCCTCCCTAGGTTAATTACCGTCATACAAAATGGGCCATGTGAAGAACCTTCTAAACTATTGCCGTACCGTACCGTCCCATGCCGTCTAACTGCCTAACCAAAATCGTCATTAGCTGCGCCTGTATCCTGTTTTTCCTCCTCCGAAGCGTCGAGCTGCGCTTTCAACGGCGCGGTTTCTAGGCTCGCCGGCCCGGCGCCACCTCCAGGGAGGCCCAACGTGCTAATGCGTCTTCCCCTCGTGTCTAGGGCCTCGCTCTCCTCGTCGATGGCATCGCTCTGTTCACCGGTGTCTGAGTCGTCGTCATCCTGATCGGCCGCCTCTAGGTTCTCGTTGAGCCGCTTCCCGATGCCGAGCACGAATGCGCTGGCATAGCTGAACTTGTCGATGCCGTTCCTACTTGGGAGATCTGAGTATGTCTTGCGGGCTTCGTTGAGACACCGCTGCGCTTGTATGTATTTAGATTGGACCACCCATGCTTCGGCGCCTAGGACACTCCACAGTGCAGACTTCCGTCGTCTGCCACCCCAGTGGTGTGTCCCAAGGCCTTGCTTAGAGGCATAGCAGACCGCTAGGCGTTCCTTGATAAGGGCATCTCCTACGGGACCCATGATCTTGCTTTCTAAGAGTCGTATTCCCCATTTCGCCGCTTCGTCTACACTCGAGCCGCCGCGCAAACGGAGGAGCTCCAGGCCGAGGGAAAGACATCGTAATGCTCCATAAGGTGAGCTACAACGTGTGATATATGAGTAAAATGCCGCTTCGAATGCGGTATCTACCGTTTCTGCTCTTGATTTGGCTGATAGGTTCTGAGGCATGATGAGAAGACTGATGGCGGCCATCTCGCTTGTTGCAGCGTGGTATTTCCACGCCTTGTCATTATTGAAGTCGCCTCTCAGTAGATCGTATGTCGAGTGAGCTAGTTTCCAATCCCGCAGCATGAAAGCGTAGTCTGCCAACTTCCGCATGATGGCTTCGGGGGTATCCTGGCGATAGAAGCCGAGAGAATCATAGTTGCTCCCAGAGCCCTGACCGGAGAAGGACGACCTAGCATTGCCACCAAAACCCCATCGTTTTGTCAGACCAACAAATCGGCCAGCTAATCCTCTTCGCCGCGAAGCTACTTGGTCATTCCATACTGATACATTGCGCTCCATTGTGGGTATTATAGATTGCATTACCATTTCGCGGATGAAAGTGCGTATTGCGGTCGCGTCCGACTCAAATATGTATCTCGTCGGATCCTCAAAGTCCTGATCTTCACTCCTTCGAATATCAACCAACTCTTCTGAAGCTGACATCCACTCGCTCCGGGGAAGCGGAATACTATCATCATCGGTAGCTACGCTTTGCGTTCCCCTTATGCGGAGCAGGTGGCAGTGAAGGCCAAGGTTTCGCTTCATCTGATCGAAAAGCGACATGGATCTCGTGATATCGTCCCTCTCCTCCTCGTGGACCAGGACATAATATCGCAGGAACTCTCCATCGACCCAGTTAGGTAGCCGCTTATCCCCCGTGCTAGACTCGACGTATAACCGTCGAAGTGTCTCTATTGGGGTCTGATTTCGAGAGCTTATCGCAATGACGCAAGCAACTGGATGGGCGAACGTCTCATGCGGTGCTAGGGGTAAGCCAGAGAGCAACCTACGTAGGTATAAGGCGTAGTACGGCGAGGGTGTATCGATGTCTAGGCCGTGACTGGTAGGGCTCTGAGGTAAGTTAAAAAATGATTCTTCGGCATACCTCAAATGGCGGTTTACAACAGCTTCGACGTCCGAGATCGCGATCCCATATCTTGGCTGCCCCCTCCCAGGGTCGGCCGAGACACCGTTTGTTCTCGGTGCTTGCGCAGATCTCAAGCCGGCTGTTACGGGTTCTGGGTGTACAACATCCTCTCCAAATTGAACAAAGTGTATGGAGTAGTCCTCATACGTCCGACTAGAGCCATTACTATCTCGTATTATAACCTTGCCTTGGACACGCTCTCCGAAAGGTCGAAGCAGCTCCCATAGGCCGCGGCCAAACCCCTTCTCCCTCAGCAAGATATCGGTATCCTCGGAAGTATATACCGCAACATGAGGCACAAAGGCCCTAAGAATGAGGTTCAATGGGTCGCCCGGACTGTCGCCATTGCCGGATACGAGTGCAAGTGCGTTGTTTGATGCTGCGCCGAATACGGAACCAGAAGCTATTCGCGAAGGTGGACGGCCAACAGGCGACTGGGACCTAGAACCTGGAGGCGACAGAGTCGAGGCATAGAGAGAAGCGGCGGAAGGGTGTGATCGTCGGTATGGTAGGCTGGCTTCGGACTGGTAGAGTGGTGAGACATCGTTGAGTGTGTGGCGGCTCTTTTGGATCCTCAAGGCCTGGGATGCCTGGGATGCTACGGGGGATGCAGGGAGTGATCCACTCCCGAGCGGTGAATCATAGCCGGAAGGGTGCATGAAGTCAGACGGGTATGTCTGTGGTTTTCTGACCGTCGAATCGACTCGACTGTTTGTTGTCGCATCTGTAGATGACAATGTGAGATAGGCGTAGGGGGGGGAGGAGGGTAGGCGTAATTGAGAGGCGATGGCGTTCAAATCACTACAAGATGTACTTATGATACCAAAAGTAAAAACATGGGGATCAGGCAAACACTATGTATGGAATTGAATGCGACCTAAGCTACAATAGTAGGTTGTTTTCTGCGCACCCATGTCATTGAAGAGGAGGAGGAGGAGGAGGATGGTTGATGATGATAGATAGCCTTGGAATCCATTCAATTAAAACAAAGTCGGGCTTATTATTTAGTAAAGCAAGAGTTATTAATTAAGAGTTGGGTCCGGCCCGGTTAGATAGTAGAGCTGGCCGTATCGATAACAGATACAGATGGATATCACTTCTATTTTAACCTCTCGATAAATAAATATAATATACTTTAATTAAATAATCGCGTTTTACTTACAGGTAGGTAATTAAGTACGTTCTAAGTAAGGTTCGCATTCTTATACCTAGGTATTTAACAAAGTTTCCAAGGTTATTTCATAATTAATAATTAAAACTTATACTTAATAATTAAACATTCATTACTTCGTATCTGGCACTAACACACTCCCAGCTTCATTCCAACTACCTACATACCTAACCTAGGTACTTACATCACCAACGAATCCTTCAAAACGAGCACGAGTTCGCCGCTGCGCTCTCAACTTGATAGAACACATCATGAAACTTTGGTCTGACTCCGACCCAGGATCTCTCCCACATATCTCTCTCATGGTTAACCCTACACTGGCAGTCTTGGGCAACCTCATCCCGATACGCCTTGTTCCATCTGAACTTCCGGAAATTTGTTTCGGCCCAGTTCTTCATGTCTTCCGATGCCTGAGAGGCGTCTTCAAAGGGGTACAGTGACATATTAAAGCAGTCAAGGCAGAGACCATTGCGCCCAAGTACCGGTGTTTCCAAGCATTCCAAAATACGATTGTCGGGCGTAAGGACTTCTGTCAAGGCCGGAAATCTCGCAGCAAGCTGGGCGAGCGAGGGCTGGACGCTGAAATCAGTTGTCCCCATGGCGTCTAGGCGAGAAGTGACTTCATGGAAGCCTCGAGCGTGATCGAATTTGTAAGTGGCGAGTAATAAGGTCATGAGCTCCTGAGGCTCTTCCCGCACTTCGGAAGGGTATCTCGACTTGAACCACGTGAAAAACCATTGCCGCATTATGGTGGGCGGCAATTTGTATTTGTCCAGGGCAAGCAGAATGCGCGGCAATTCGTCCACAGGAATATCATATGCCCAAGTATGTGTGTTCTTGTCGTCGCTTTTTAACGGCGCCTGGCAATGCTCGTACAAGTATCTCCTGAACCAAAGGAACTGTGTCACCCCTTGAGCTGTAATGCTCATTGTCTCGGCGATTACCGCTTGCTGGAGAATGACTTGTATGTGTTCGAATAGGAGGAAGAAATGGGTACAAGGATTCGGATGCTTCTGGACTGGCCAACTAAAGTTGCGCTTGCTTGTCCTGATGATGAAAGACTTGGTTTGATCTAGAAAGGCGCTCTTGTTGTGCCATCGGATTAAATTTCTGTTGTCACGAATATGCTCGACAAGCAGGTCTCGGGTAATCAGCAGGTCTTCCCTTGGAGATAGGCCATGCTCCGCTGGCTGCATCACGTCACCTGCCGGGGTTTTGCTGTCCTTCTGCTCATCCGGAGCATGTGGCTGACTTGATTCGACCAGCTCTTCCTCAAGTTATGCAAACTTTGTTATGTCCATACTCCTGTAGACCTTTCTCCTGAGAAGATAATCATCCCAATCATCCTCAGGCCCGTGTCCCGGGTACAACTCCGCTATTCGGCGAACCACAGACGCAAGCTGTTTAGGCTTTATCGCGTATCGTGGGAAGGGTCGCATGGTTCGGACAGAATCGCCTGTCTCGTCAGAGTAATGGTTGAGCCACCAGCGTAGTTTCTCTGGCTCTAATTGAAACCCGAGTCTCCCAGGACTCTCATAATATTCGTCCTCTTGGGGTTCCGGATATGTAAACCATAGTAACTCGAGGAGGTGAAGAGGTGTGATCTTGTACACAATGCCATACTTGGAATTCTTGCGCTTGAGCTCTTCTTCCGGGCGCCACAGCGTACTATTATGGTTGAGATACAGGGCTTCGAATACAGCGCCCATCGCTCGGCCACTGATCCCAGCGTCTTCGTGAAGATGTACCATAGGGGCTCGAGACTCGGCGAATTCGTCTTTGGTGAGCATGGCCTTGAAGACAGGTGAAACTGCCAAGACTTGCCAGTTGACTTTGAAGTCTGTGACAGTGGTAACTTTGCCCGCGACGTCAAACGGGTCGTGTTCCTAGGGGCTTCAGTGTTAGCAACTGTCCATCTAACATAATTTGGCGGTAGATCGGGTGGTTTTAAACCGTACATGGACTCTGATAGTTACATCGCTGTTCTCATCGAGTACGAAGCTGGCTTCCTTAGCTGGTGAATGTTGCTGCGCCTCGTTTCCTGTGAATTCATTTCTGATTTCTTGATCAGGAGACATGTCTCGACGCTTTCTTTTATGGTTCTTTTCCTCGTCCATCATAGTTAGGTACTTGGGTGCTAATGAGGTATGAAAGTAGATTCCCTATCCTAGAGCATAGAACTTAATGGATATATGAAGTAAGAGGATAGTTTAAGTACCTACCTACCTACCTAGTAGGTAATATATACGAGCAGAGAAATAAAGGCGCGTTTGGTGGCACGGATAGAGCGGACTGCGTCAAACGGGCAGCTGCATGTATGCGACGGCTAGGTTTGACGCAAATGGTACTATGTACAACTGAGCTACTTAATCTATAGTGGCTTGATTGTAAATACATAAAATATTTTCCTATTACTTATAGATATACTAGGCTATAGTCTTCTAAATATTCCCATGCGAATTGCCTCTATGCGTGAGGAGCTAGATCTATTCTAAAAACCTTATGCTTTATCGTTTGCCTCCTGGGTGGTGCTGAAGCAAGCTGATTGGCTAGTGCTGTTTGTCAAAGCCGAAAAGGGCAATCATTAAGATTAGACCGATAACTATGTACACTATACTTACATTAGAGTACCTAGGTATACTAGAATACTGGAGTATAGTAGTGATATAGATATAAAAATGTTCAAACATAAATAATATCATGGTCTAGATAAATCAAAGTATAAGCACGAGCAAGACCGTGAAAGATCTAGGTTCGGTATCGTATGTTACGGCCGTACCATTCTCGATTTTAACTACCTACCTAGGTACATATTCCGGGTAGAGTCGAGAGGGAGGAATTCGCCTTACCATCGAGATATAACAGGTAGACAGACAGAGGATGATTCGATCGAAAGGAATTCCCTAGCGTAATATAAACATCAAATTACGCGTGGTGAATTTTGCCAAGGCGGCTGAACATACAATAGGTACCTAGGATAAATTGGCAATATTTAATATTCGTGCAGCAGGGCTCGTGTTGACCTGTCTGCAGTGTTACCCCGTCTAATATTTGACTTCTCGTAAGCGAGCCGATCTGTTAAGGTACCGGTCAGACACGCCGACGAATAGAAAGCTATTCCTTCATTCCTATTGCATATGTGCCGGCCGATTCGCGATGTTCAACCCATATTTCCTCATGCAATATGTATATTAAGCTGACGAGGCCTTGGCTACTTAGTCTACCGTTGATGCTACCTAGTGTACACAATGAGATTTGGCACCACTGGCTAGATCCGTGTATCGTCTTAGCCCTAGGTTGATGACTTTCGAGCATCCATTTCACGCCACTATGCCGGCGCGATGGATGCCGTTTTATTTATTCTCCTCTTGGCATTTTGCCGACAGATCTGATGCATCCGTAGTCGGCCATTCTCGTATAGGCAGCAGCCACTTTGTGCAACGATTAGACATGGAATTTACGCCATGAAACTCGAATAGGTAAGCTGGCTAATTCCGAAAGGCCAGTAGTATTGAAGTTTGAAATCGTGTATATATGCATCTATCAAGTTAGTTACCAAGTTCTAAGCTCTAGCAACATAGTCTCATGGAATTCTAGGAAGTTATAAATTATAGTCCCGAATATAACCATAGTCTGCCACGTCGAAAGAAAAACAAACAAGGGAAATCTCTGCAAGCCTCTCAAAATGCCGGATTGGGGGTTCCGCCAAGCCATAATGCCGCCTTCTCTGATTAATTTGCTCGTGTTCCTGACTGCAGTAAAGCTCCAATGCATCAGATCTAGTGTGGAGAACCCTGTCGGGAACACGCAGGACAGCAATATTCGGGTTCAGCCAATATGCTTCGAGAGGACGTTCATTTAGCCATGCCAATGGGGCCCATCAATTCCATCAAGATGTAACCTTACATCTTGCGAACTAGATGAGTTATGATTTCTCCTACGAGGCAAAGACTCCGGTCGTCTCCTTCAATATAAGTCTGGATCATGCCGCTAGACGAACTGAATCTAGGATGATCGATCCTCCAGCTTTGAGCCACTGAGGAACTCAATATGAGGTTCACTCAAGTTTTTGGCGGCATTACCGCCGCCTTGCTCGTGAGCAGCGTATCAGCTGTCAAGATTCCGAAGAGACAGGAACCCCCTCCTGTTTCTTCTTCGACGCCTGCCCCTCCTGTTTCTACTGAGCCGCCTGCCCTGCCCCCTCCAGCATCGACTGAGACCCCGGCGCCACCTAGCACTATTCCGTCTCCTCCGACTCCCGAACCAACTAGATCCGCGCCTGTTACCCCAGCTCCGGTCGAGACATGCGAAGCGCACCTGGTAGTCGACGACTTCTCGCAATGGGAAACGGGTGAGAACCTGCTGAACGGTGCCACGAGCGGTATGCAAACCCCAGCTAACCACCCTTACCCTTACCCCTAACCTCCTGTTCTACCAGAAGAATCAATATTTTGCTTTTTTATATAACCCCCCCCCCCCCAAAAATCTGCAACCAATTATATCTACCTAACCCCAACCTCGCTAACCCCCCGACCAGACGACCAGACGATGAACTCGACGAGCACGGACGGCGGGATCCTGACCTTCACGCCGAACAACATCGAGGTGTCGTACATCTACGAGCAGTTCGACTGCCTAGACAGCACGGCGCGCGGGTACGACTCGCTGTCGTTCAACCTCAAGGGGCCAGCGGCGGCCTCGGTGTCGGTGGAGCTGCAGACGGTATCGGGGTGCGGCGCCGCCGAGTACGAGAGCCACTACTACACCGTCGACGGCCTGAGCGGGTCGCTGCAGACCATCAACATCCCGCTCACCAGCTGGGGCGGGGCCAACCTCGACGGCGTCGTCGGCGTGCTGTGGTACGGCTTCTCCGCAGGCCTGACCGGCACCGATAACCAGTGGCAGCTGGACAACGTCCAGTTCCTCTGCGCCGCGGTCCCGCCGCCCGAGGACCCGGCTCCGCCCGGAACCACTTCGGTGCCCGAGGGCCCGACTTCGGTGCCTTCTGACCCCGAGGGGCCCGGAGCTACTGTTACGACTACAATCTTTGTGACTCTGCCCGGGGGCGGCGTGACCACCACCACCACTGGAAGCTGGAGCACGTATACCCGCACCACGGGCAAACCGGCGCCGACGACTACCCCCAAACTTCCCATCTGGCCGACAAGCGAGCCCTGGTGGGACGACCCGTGGACCGACTGGCCCGACGAGCAAAAGATGCAGGCGGCAGCCACCGCGATGCCAGCGCCGGTGGAGGCCTCGACGAACGGGAAGCAGGTCGTGGTGCGACGAGACGAGTGCAACCACATCCTGGTCGACGACTGGATATCGCAGTCGCGCCTGACGTTTCTCTACTACAACGCGCTGCTGAAGTCGAGCAGCGACGACGGCACCATGAAGTCCGTCGTGGTCAAGAACAACAGGGTGACCTTCACGCCTACGAACACCGACTCGTATTTCTACACCCAGCTCGGCTGCCTGGACGTGAGGGCGTACGGGGGCGTCTCGCTCCGCATCTCGGCGCCCGCCGGCAGCACGTTCGACGTGCAGCTTTCGTCAACGAAGGGAGCGTGCGGCACGGAGCAGAGCGACGACGTCTTGCTGACGACGAAACAGCTCGGCTGGACGTTCGACGGGAAGGAGCAGCTCTACTCGATCCCCTTCTCCAAATTCACCGGACTCGATCTGACCAAGCTCGAGACGATCTACATTGCGAACCTGAAAAAGGCCGTGACGTTCGGGCCGATGAGTTTGTACTGCGGAGACGACGTCGTCGAGTACATACCGCCGGAGGTAGTGGAGCCGTCCGAGCCAAGCGAGACGGTGCCGGCGCCGGCGAGCCAGGCTACGAATCTCGTGATCGACCAGTTCGCGAACAAGGACACCAACGCGTTGAACCAATGGCACGGGGCGGACGAGGGGATGACATTGACTTTCAGAAAGAACACGATGACGCTGAAGACCAACGACTCGGACTTGATGTGGGTCACGCAAGTCGCGGAGACCTGTAGGGACTTGACGGAGTTCGACGGGTCTTACCTCCACATCGCGTACACCGGGAGCAAATTGTTCACCGTCGCCCTGCAGCAGCACAACGAAAAGTGCAACAACAGCATATCCCCCTACCCCGCGACCTGGGACTCTCTCGAGGCCCAGCGGTACGCCACCGAGACCGACATCTACATCCCGCTGAGCCACTTCAACGTGGACCTGACGCGGGCGATCGGCTTCGCCTTCAAGGGGTTCTACGGCGCGGCGGCGACGGTCTTCTCCAAGATCGAGATCGTCAACAAGGTTCCTGGGGACTTTACAATTCCGGAGAAGCTACCTTCGGGAACCTTCGTGTTCTCGTGCAAGCGGCCCAACTCCTTCGCGTTCGCCATCGACGACGGCGACCCGGTGTTTGCGCAGCAGGTCATGAAGACCATCGACGACGCGAACATCACCGTCACGTTCTTCACCGTCGGCGCCCCGCTCAGGGATCCCACGACAAACCTGAGCGCGATCTATAACGAGATGGCGGCGAAGGGACATCAGATCGCATTGCACAGCTATACTCATCCTCCGCTAGAAGGCCTTCCGGACGAGGCTTCTATTGACTGGGAGTACAGCAACGACATCGAGGCAGTCAAGGAGACGTTTAACGGACTCACTCCTAAGTACTTCAGACCACCGTTCGGAACTGAGGGTGCCCGCATGCGCCAAAGATTAGCTGCCCTTATTGACGAGCCCTACATTGTGCAGTGGAGCGTTGACGTTGAGGACTGGCTATGGGCTGAATCAAGCACACCAGAGAAGCAGCTTGAGGCCTTCAAGAGAGACGTCGCCGCGGGTGGAGATATCGTGGTCATGCACTATCTCTACAACAGCACCGTCAGCTACCTCGCGGAGTTCATCGAGATAGCCAAGGCCACGGGAAAGCAACTAATGCGTGTGGACCAATGCATGATGGATCCTAACGCACCACCGCTACCGGGTGAGGAGTAGGTAGTCACATTTCTGTTTTTTCAAGGGTGTTCGGTCAAAAGTTCATCGTATCTAGTAGTTCCATGTCGTTAGTATTTAATAAACCTACCATTTCGTCGAAAGACCTGTAAAGGGGTTAGACATGAAAGGTTCCGATTCGCTATAAATCATGGTCTTAGTAATCGCCCTGGTAGATCGCCGGCTCGTCAGAGGCACAGCTATATCCTATTACCATATCAGGATACGAGAGCTCGTTCGTGTAGTGGTTTTTACGTATGCACTACTACTATCAACTTGACAAGGTCGTGTGAGCCTACTACTATCTGTAGGAGGGTTATGCAAAGTTGCTAGAAAGTTGCGTGCTTATCTTGTATGGTTGTAACTAGGGTAGATCCCAATGCACCTAGGGGTATGCAGTCATCGTATGCCGTGTGAACAGAATTTGGTGTAACGACGAGAGCAGCACCCGATGAGAGGAATACCCGTTACCCAATGATAAGATGCGGATTATTAAGTCTGTTCGTAGGGCATCAGTACTAGGTACCTATATGTATAAATGGGAATCTCGAGGGTCAGAGCCTGGTGTCTTCGTATTCATATCCCGCAAGTAATACTCCTAGGTGCTTGTTGCTTGAGATTAGAGGCCTTGTTCGATACTTCAAACGGATATAGACAAGTCTTTATTGCAGTAATTGCTTGCAGCCATGCCTCTCCCTTCTGATGAGAAGGTCGTCCAGACCAGCAGTGACATAGTCAGCACACTGCATGGCATTTTTGGACCGCATCCTGGCTTCCGACCTGGTACTCTTGAATCACATAGCTCCTCCATGCTCTGATCTATACTGATGAAAGTCTATAGCGCACGCAAAAGGGGTTCTGCTGAAAGGCACGTTCACTCCCACCGAGGCGGCAAAGACGCTTTCGAAAGCACCTCACTTCAACAACTCCTCAACTCCGGTCATTGCGCGATTCTCTAGCTCCACCGGAATTCCTGAGATCCCGGACACCGATCCTAATGGCAACCCTCGTGGCTTTGCTGTTCGCTTCGTGCTGGCCGAGACTCCTCGCCGCGTCCATACGGACATCATTACTCATTCCGTAGATGGGTTTCCAGGGTCGAACGGGCAAGATGCCCTTGAGTTCTTCAGCGCGTTCAAGGACGGCTCGATCGGGGACTACCTAGCCTCCCACTCGAAGGCGTTGGCTTTTATCCAAGCTCCTAAGCCAACCCCAGCCAGCTTTGGCAAAGAAAAATACTTCGGTGTGAACGCCTTCAAGTTCGTCGCTCCGAGCGGAAAGGAAACGTTCATCCGATATCGCATAGTGCCTGAAGCTGGCGAGGAGTACCTCGACGAGACTGCGCTGAAGGAAAAGAGCCCATCTTTCCTGTATGA
Source organism: Jackrogersella multiformis (assembly GCA_902806575.1). Classification (NCBI taxonomy): domain Eukaryota; kingdom Fungi; phylum Ascomycota; class Sordariomycetes; order Xylariales; family Hypoxylaceae; genus Jackrogersella; species Jackrogersella multiformis. The sequence continues at coordinate 151,046 of CADCXD010000019.1, forward strand.
CGGAGTACCAGAGTTACTGAAATCTGGCCCGATCTTGTTCAAGTTAAAAGCTCAGATTGCGGAGGATGGAGATGTGACAGATGACAACACGGTGAAGTGGCCAGAACAGCGCCAGGTAATCGAACTCGGTACAATTAAGCTAGAATCCGTCGCGGACGACCAGGCGTCACAGCAGAAGAAGATCATCTTCGACCCGATTCCGAGGGTCGAGGGTATCGAGGCATCGGCAGACCCGCTCCTAGAGGTTCGCGCTGGCATCTATCTCCTGAGCGGTCGTGAGAGACGCGCAGCATGAAGACCGAATTCCTAAGCACTGTCATGATTGAGGCATCAAGTCGCTTATTAGTGCGAACTGGCGCAACAGCAGGATGAGAAGAAGATGAGCGTCGTCAGTGATGTTACCTTCAGATAGAATAATGAAAGGGATAAAGATATATATGAAATGCGTTTAAGTGGTATATGTATATACCTCAGTAGCCTTTGAGTAAACTGAATTCAATGTCATTGCGCCTTCCCGATATAAAGATATGCATCTAGATAAGCTATACGACGGTGGGATTCATCAATAAATACCTGGAATACTCATGTCATGTCGTTATAAACAGAAACAGAAGCAACGCTGCGTCATAGTCCCAAAGTGTTGCCTTATGCTATGCCGTAACTCTTTTGACCCTCCCTCAATTAATAACATCATATTTCGTAAGGCGTTGCGGGTTCTTTAAAAATCAAATGTGGTTTCCTCTTGGCAATATCGAGTATCGTTTCTGCGAACACACCGTTCGCCCCTAAAATATGGTCAATAAAATCTGTCTTTTGGCGGACTGGGGGCTCTACTATCGAAACTTACAAGCAAACCAACTCCCTGAACCACATAATTAGCGAATAAATTTAAAGGCAAAAGGACCATGAGGACTCACTTGTATAAGAATGAATTAGGTTGACATCAACACTTTCATGTATCAAACCGAGTTTGCCTGACTTAAGCACTAGCTTCAGACATTCGGTTATTTCTTCGTCGTCATTAGACGTTTGAGCTTGGATTAGAAGACTCATAGGCCAGGCATTTGATAAACCAATATGAGGTCCTTCAAGAGCGGGTTAGCACGAGCCTAATGACGAATGGTCTAAAAAGCAACTCACCTCCGATGCCTTGGAATTCTCTCCCGGTGAGGTAGTAAGGGTTTGACGACTTCGAGAGCAGCATACGTCGTGTGTTTTGATAAGTTTTATCGTCCGCTTCTAAGAAGCCCATAAGTGGTAAAGCCAGCAGAGATGGGTAGTTTGCGTCATCCATTAGAATGGATGACCCATATCCGTCCACTTCATATGCGAAGACATTGCCAAATGTGCTATGGCGAACGATGCCGTGCTCCCAAACACCATTGGTAATAGTTTGGCTCCATGTCTCAACGGTTTGTGCTAGAACATTCTTGCCAGCATTTTTGAGAATATTGGCAGTCCTTTTCAGTTCCACGGCCATCATCGCGTTAGCCGGTATGAAGAAGCCCAATATGGTGGCATCATCACTCGGTCTGAACGCAGATCGCACGAGACCGGTGCCATTGTTCAGGGGGTTTCCTACACCCCTTAAGCTCAGTGTTTCCGTCCCCGTATTCGTGTTACGGTTGAAGGTGTACTCGTTGCGCCGATATCGACCAGTTTCCGGGTCGAACGTCGACATCGACTGCTGCTCGAGGACGTTCAGTAGGGTTTCCAATGCCAAGTACCAACGTGGTGTCAAGAACTCCTTGGATCCCGTATGGTCATTGAAGTCATTTCCTAGAGCGAGAAAGTGCGCGAGAGAATCTAATTCGTATTTGCACTCGAAGACGAACGAAGGCTCGTAGACAGGGTGGACAGCATCGTCCTGGCCATTATGAGACAGGGGCAGGCCGCTGATTGGTGGTGGTTGGAAGGCATTGCAGTACGGGGATTCAATGACGTATTCGGATTGGGTGTTGATAGCACCTAAGATCAAGTTATATATCGCGGGATCCTTCTTTGCTAGAGGCTGATACGGGGAGAGTTGGTTGGTCGAGTCTCTTAGCCATTCGGCAATGATATCTCCTGTAATGATGAACGAATGCGGGCCCTCCCATTTCCCTTCGTCGTATGAATTTCTCTTGGGTTTCTTTTTAGTATTAGATCCGGTCGTGTGGAACTTAACGGTGGTATCTGTTGTGGACTGGACGTATTGTCTCAGTTAGTTACTCAGTCGCAATTGTATGACAGGGAGAAGAACATAGGCCCGACTGACAGGAAAGGCATTCTCGAATAGACGCGCAAGATCTGGATCTTTCATACGAGAAGTCACATCCTGTATGACCTCCTCTATAGCGTCGGAGTGAAATGTTCGACATCGCGGATTGGGTCTCTGGAAGGGTAAAGCAAGAGGACCATCGCTCAGAGGTCGATGTGAATATGCCGAGTATTGAGTATAGTCGGGACAAGCTTCTTGATATTCGAAATCATTCAAGGGGATCTGTTCCTGTCCGTACGGTTGAGGCCCAGATGCCAATGCGAACATCGAATACAAGCTCGCTAGTAGCAAGCTTGCGCCTATTGAGCCTGTCATTGAACCTGTCATTAATACGAGCGCAAGCTACTCTAGCTCTATTTGGGTCAAGAATTGATCATGGAGAAAGGAAAAGAAGATCAAGAGTTGCACTAGGTAGATGTAAATTGCAACTCGATAGGAATTTGATAGGAACTTGTAGAAATTTGAAGTCGAGTCGGAGTAAGGAACGCCGCGCCTGCAGGGTCCAGATGTGGTTCCAGTCACAAAGAACGAGCGTTCCTTCCAGGATACTACCCGATACAACGGTAAAGCTCGTATCTTAGCTTGGTTGAAGCTCCGCAAAATAGCGGAATGGGAAGCTTCAAACTTCTGCTCAGGTGCCTTATCCCCCGCTACATAGTAACGTCATACCGGTACCTATTAAGCTAAGCATAAGAAAGCCCCATCAGGTACACGTACATTCATCTATGAAACCCGATCTTCTCGAAGTATGCGGTTTCAGGCCGCCTTGCCTTGAAACATTTACCCGTTTATGTCCAAGATTTACATATCAACTAGGACTTATGTCCAATGGTAAGGATGTCTACACGGGTAATAGAAACAAGGGGTTCTATAAGCTTTCGGGAATAAACTGTCAAATAGAAGTAAGTACCTAGGTATTGCATTAGGTACCTTCTAAGGTTGTACGGATACCTAGTATTACCTATATGAGATTTGTAAAAGTAACCTCCACTTAGGAAACTCAAACTGGGGTATATCCTGTAGTACATAAGCTCTATTGGCGTCATCATCAGTGGGGGCATCTTATCGGCTTACTTTATCGTAGCTTATTCCTTTTTTCTAACGAAGCATCATTCCAAAAACAACATACCCCGGCCTCAGATGTCCGCAGCAGAAACTATCACGATTTCTATAGTGTTTACCCTCAATTTTTCAACTGAGTCACTGCGATGGCTCGTGATATCTCAATAATTACCTCATCACGTCCTCCGTAACCTTCGCTGCCATTAAAGTTATCTAGAATATCTTATTAGTCATGTCAACTCCCTTAACACGAGGCCTCGCAGGACGCTTCACCCGAACGATCGCATCGGCCCGTCGTCAAACTTTCGAAACAGTACCGTCCGCTCCAATCCGAATTTTACGCTCGGTTGATTCGGTTAGAAGATGGAGGAAGCCTCAGTATCTCGACCATAGGATCGTCGGACTAGTACCCACCATGGGAGCACTCCACGAAGGTCATATTTCCCTGATCCGTTCTGCAGCCCGCGAAACCCACCACGTGGTCGTTAGCATATACGTAAACCCGGCGCAATTTGGAATCAACGAGGATCTAGCTTCTTATCCCGTGACCTGGGAGTCGGATTGCAAGATCTTGGCCGAGCTAGATCGCGAATTGGCCGACGACGGCGGGAATCTGGGTCGCATCAGCGCTATCTTCGCGCCAACCACCCCCGAGATGTATCCCTCGGGCTTTCCGGGCCAGGAAGTGAACTCGAAGGGAAGCTTCGTGGTGCTGACGCCGATAAGCGAGGTCCTCGAGGGAGGTACCCGACCAACCTTTTTCAGAGGAGTCGCCACCATTTGCATGAAGCTTTTCAACATCGTACAACCTGACAAGGTGTTCTTTGGCCAGAAGGATGTTCAACAAACCGTGGTGATCCGGAAGATGGTTAGGGATTTTATGTTACAGACGGAAGTTATTGTTGGTCCTACCGTCCGTGAATCTGACGGCCTTGCATTAAGCTCGCGGAACGTCTACCTAGGCGAGAGGCGGCGCAAGGTTGCTACGGTGCTATACCATGCATTGAAAGCTGCCGAGTCCGAGTATTTAGACGGAGCTCGAAATCGGGAATCGATCTTAAAGGCTGCCAATGCTGTGGTTAGGGGTATTTTAAACGAGCAGTCGGCCTTAACCCCCGAAAATAGGGTAAGATATGAATTGGACTACATCTCGCTTGCGGATCCCCTATCGATGGAGGAGCTGACTGAAGTCGATCCCGAAAAGGGTGGTATTTTAAGCGGTGCGGTGAAGATGCTGCCTGTCGAATCACCACAGCCGAGTGAAGACTTGGGACATAGCGGAGGGCCAGCAGTCCGCCTCATAGATAATATTGTCTTGAAGCCCTCCGCGGGAGTCTAGGCTAGACATTGTTTTGAATATACCCAACAGAACCATTTATAATAGTAAAATGGGCTAATACCCGAAAATCTACTAGCTCTGACCTTACTAAGTTTCAAGTGCTAACCTATCAATATCATTGGTTGGTTCCGAGAGTTCTTACACTTTCCCACCAACAATAGGATCCCGCTGCGCTGCGATGCGTTCATTCTCCACCTGCAATCTTACTTACAATGATGTAGACGAGTGCCACGTTATATACATAACCATAATTCGGCTTAAAGGGGGCAGGTTTGAAGAGGAGTCTTAAGTTCCAATCCCCCTTCCCCGCAGAGAAAAATAAGGTTAAGCCGTTTCCGTCCCGTCCAGTGGACTTTCTTCAGACTTGGACCCGCCCCGTACACCGGTGCTAGAAATCTCAACTTTATTTAAGGTTGAACTGTCGTAAAGTCATTCAGAGTTACGGGCCGAAGGGATTTAACCTTGTTAACCTTGTTATACCGGACGCGTATAAAAAACATACCTAGGACCTAGGTACATAGGTTAGTTTCGTTCGAACAACTTCAGTCCCCTGTCGATCATTTATTTATCTCCAATTGACTTACAATAAAAAAATATAAAAGCTCCCAGATGCCGAGCACACCCACCGCCGTCTCCGCTCCGGGCAAGGTTCTCCTGGCCGGAGGCTACCTAGTTCTCGACCGCCAGTACACCGGTCTCGTGTTCGGCTTAAGCGCCCGCATCAATGTCGTCGCCCAGGAGATCAAGACCAGCAAGGGCGTCCAGCTGAGCGAGATCATCGTTGAAAGCCCTCAGTTCCTCGAAGCTCAATGGCGATACGGATACCATCTTGCTCCCGAAGACGGCGGCATTAAGCTAACCCAACTGCACGTGTAAGTCATGTTTCTCTTTTACTAGTTCTCAATTTTATATTCGCATTCCATCGTGTCTCTTTCGGATGTTCTATTATATATTATGAGCATTTATAAACTGCTCACATCACAATGTGCTCACTGTCATCTTACCTGCATCTACTTCCTAATATCTCATCTTATTTATCACAATGTATTATAAGTATATTAAACATAACCACTACATAACACATATCATCACATACTCATATATCCACAAACTAGCGGCTCAAATATAAGCTCCAACCTCTTCGTCGAGGTCACGCTATCCTACGCCCTCACATACATCACCGCGGCAGGTCACCACAAGCCGTCAGATACGTTCGACCCCGTGCAGTTCACCATCCTCGCGGACAACGACTACTACTCACAGCCACACTCTTCTTCTTCGCCGCCTCCTCCTCCTTCATCATCCTCCCACCCGGCTCGCTTCGTCAAGTTCCCCACCAAGCTCAAGGATGCCCACAAGACCGGGCTCGGCTCGTCCGCGGCGCTCGTCACGGCCCTCACCGCCGCGCTGCTGACCCATTACCTGCCGCTCTCGGCCTTCGACCTCGCCAGCGCCCGGGGCAAGACCACACTGCACAACCTCGCGCAGGCCGCGCACTGCGCCGCCCAGGGCAAGGTCGGGTCGGGCTTCGACGTCGCCGCCGCCGTCTTCGGCAGCTGCGTGTACAAGCGTTTCTCCCCGTCGCTGCTGCGCGACCTCCCCGAAGTCGGCGCCCCGGGCTTCGCCTCCGCGCTCGCCGCCTGCGTCGACTCCTCCTCTTTCTCCTCCTCTAAGCCGGAGCGCAAGTGGGACACCGAAGTGGCCAAGGACGGCGCCGTCATGCCTCCCGGCGTCGCGCTGCGCATGTGCGACGTCGACTGCGGCAGCCAGACCGTCGGCATGGTCAAGCAGGTGCTCAAGTGGCGCGACGAGACCGACCCGCCCGGCGCGCGCGCGCTGTGGGACGACCTGCAAGCGCGCAACGAGGCGCTAGGCGCCGCCCTGAGCGCCGGCCGGGTAGCCGATATCGCGACCGCCGTGGCCGCCGTGCGCGAGCTGGTGCGCGCCATGGGCGATCGCAGCGGCGTCCCCGTCGAGCCCGACAGCCAGAAGGCGCTGCTGGACGCGCTGGCCGCCGACGTCGACGGTGTGTACGCCGGCGTCGTGCCTGGCGCCGGCGGGTACGACGCCCTCGCTCTATTGGTGAGGGACGACGAGGCGACCGAGGAGAGGATCAAAGCGTTCTTGCGGGCGTGGAGCGGGGACAAGGGGGGGAAGGTTAGGCTGCTCGATGTCAAGGGCGAGATGGAGGGCGTGCGGAGGGAGGAAGTTGGGCAGTATGATGGGTGGTTGGTTGCTTGAGGGGAAAAGGGGGGGGCTGCTAGTGTAGCGAGTTTTACTTCTTGAAAGGTAACTAACTAACCATATAAAATGAGAATATTCTTTTCTGATTTGATAGATGGATGGATAGCGCTGTTAAGCTGGTGTCGTTGATGATGGGATTTTGAGATGTGTTATGAGTGAATGGATGATATATACTTCTCTTTTCAACAAGGGGTGTCACTCAGTATAAGGTAGAATATCCATCTAATTACCGTGATAGCAGTGGAAGCCCCAGTCAGCCCTATAAGTTCTATATCTCGTCTCCTTGTTGATACTTAAGTAGGTATGCGGAATAAATCACATCACTATCGCGAGCTACAAATCTACCACGAAGAACATCCCCCATACTACGGCACGTCGAGAACACAGGTAATAAAGACCAAGATATGCAATTCATGTATACGTAATCACCGAGAACCCGGCTCCGTGAAATTTAGGTACGTATTTGTGCTATGACACGCCGGAGCAGAGCAACAGCTCTCTCGCGGATGGATGGGGAGGAAACCGGGAAATGAGAACCAAAAAAACGCCGCCCCTCGAACCGACCATGCATGCATATAGCCAACCGACCGACCGACCAGCCGTTCATTAACCCCGTTATTAAAAACCCCGAGACATGATACCTGACGCCTGGATGTTTTTTTTGCTGCGAAGGAAAGAGACAGAGAAGAAAAAGGGAAGTTAGTACACCGCACCGCACCGCACCGGCATCGTACACCTCCTCTTACGTTATCGTCTGTTACCGCGTTGCCGAGTTACCGTTACCGTTTCGTGTTCATTCGTGGGTGGATCGATCGTCCATTAAGGTAGGGTATGTATCTGTCGTGGAAAGGGAACCGGAGCGAATCATGTGTCAAAGAGACGTGAGACGGCCTACTACAGACCGATTGACTAGGTTCCAACTAGATGCACAGCCTGGGCGCCCTTGTTACCGTTACTTAGGGGAAGAGGAATCAAATATGGTCATAGTTGAGATAAGTTGGGTATGGGATGCGCAACACCTGAGACTTCCTGGAGAATATGAGACCATTTTGGTCTAGGAACAAGATTGCCACGTCTTAATCAACGTTCTGCTTCTTCTTCCTCGTCTGCGCCTCTCATTCGTGCCTGTCCTTACTAATAGACATGTAGCATATAGGAGGTGGGTTACAGGTGCCTTAGATGAGGTTCTCAGCGGGTGAGATGGGTGTGCTGGGTGTTATCTGTTGAGTGTTAGTGTCTATACAATAGGTGAAAGATGAAAAATAAAAACAAGAGAAAGTAAGCTCACCTTCACGACAGGGGCGACAGGTCTAAGGGCCGGCGGGGCAGGTGCCTTGCGGGGGTTGTTGCCGAAGGACGAAGGATCGGCATTGCCGAAGCGGGATGCCGCGGCCTGCTCCTTCAGCCAGGCGATCCTATTCGAAGGGAAATTTGTTAGCCGTCATCTTCGGTGCGCTTACGTACTGCTGCTCCTCCAGGACTGCAGGATCGAGGCGATGCTCAGGGAGGCGCAGGATGTACAAAGGCTATTGGGAATAATACGAGTCAAGGAAAAAAGAAGGTTAAAAAAGGCAAAAAGTAAAAAGCAAAAAGTAGAAAAGTAGAAAAGTAAAAAAGTAAGAATGTAAAAAATGAAGAAAAGAAAGGGATGGCTTACTCATCTTCCGAGACACCCGGCAACGAGACGGTCTCGTGCTTGAAGTCGAAAGGCGCCGACTGCGGTAGGTGGTTAGCGATATGTATTCATATTGTACGAGCAGATCGAAGGTTGGGTTAAATTAGGTAGTCGGCGTCAAGTCTGAGTCTGAGGTACCGTACGTCGGATAGCCAGAATAGGTAACCGACGACGGAATGCAGGCGGTAAGAGATCATATCGCACATGTAAATTAAAGGTAAGTAAACAAGCATGAAACGTACAATCTGCAGAGGCGACTTCTCGGAGTGAGACGGCTTAGACTTGACATCGACGAGGCTCTGCAGTCTCGCGATGAAAGCGCGGAAACCACCGATGCAGCTTGCCATTTTGGCGGTAGCGACGGTGGTAGCGGCGGTGGTGGTGGTGGTGGTTACGGTGGTAGTAGTAATTAATAGTCGTATTTAGTAGTTAGTGCGCGGGTGCGAATCGGGGAATTTTAATTGCTCGGACGAAAGTTGGTAATTGAGTTGGTAAATGATGATAAGACGGATGAGTAATGAATGAATAAGGCGACAAAGACGAATGACCAAATTGAAGATGAGACCAGACGGTGTAAATTCCGAGATAGCGACCGGTCGGGGTTGTGAGCGACGAGCGACGAGGGAAGAGAAGTTGAGATTTGGGATTTGGGGGTTCGTCGTGCACACAAAGAAATGAATCAATGCCGCCTGTAGAGGTAATAAGGTAATAGGCTACTAGCTGGAGGTATCCAGGGAATTAAGGTAGGTACCTGTATGGGGGTAATAGGTGCAATACGGTAAGTAATAGTTTAGAGGTAATAGGTGGTAACCTAGATGTAGATAAAGATGAGGTACGACGTAGCCAACCTAAAAAAAACACGGGGCTGAGGAAAAAATGATTGCGAATGCCCGGCAACGGTTCCAAGGTTGCAAGGTTGTTTAAGGCTCAAATGTCGGTACCAAGGTAGTAAATAAAAATTTGGAAGAATTTGAGGTTCGAGTTCGAGGTTTTGACGTCGTGGCCGAGTCGGTAATAAAATAGAATTGTAATTGTAATTGTAGTTAATCGTAACTCTAGCCCCAGAATGCTGCAGCACCTAACCTTAGACGTACATGGGTATACAAAGCAGGTTACGGCGGTAATAGATGGATGTGTGATGATGATGCGTGTGTGTATATGCAGGTACCTAACTATATCAAGGCAATCGACGATTGATCAACAATCATGCAAGCAAGAGAAGAAGAAAAAACTACCAAAGACCGAGACTAAGAAGAAGGAAAAGAGAGAAAAAAGCGGGATTCTCTTTGCTGAAATATTTAATGTTATGTGAATGGACGCATCTCCGTAAGAATCGCCTGCCTGTCTGTCTGTAAATAGTAGGATGAATGGAGACGGCGAAGGATGACGGGGAGGAATCGTCAATGCACCACAAGCCTCTTTTTCTTAGGGCGGGCGAAGCTGAGGTCAAAGAAAATGCCGTCTTCCAATTTAGTTGGCCCGGCCCTCTGCAAGTCTGACAGGTCGGTGAGCTGGAGCTGAGCGAGAACACGACAGCCCTGTGAAGAATGCACCACGGGATCTTGCTGCTGATGGATTAAAAAAGGAGCGGATGTATGTAACGAGATAACTAAGCGGAGCCCGGCTGACTGGCTGAACCTAGAGTGACCGAGTATTTCGATGTCATGAAAAAAAAAGAATGACAGGTCCGAGTCTAGTTGGAGAGAGAACAGACTCGGATCAGACGAAAGAAGTATCACAAAGAATCGAACATGTGCTGCGCATCATATCGTATCCTATCGTATCATATCGTATCGTAAGAGTTTGGTCTACTTAAAAGAAAAGGGGTTCATTGTCGACAACGGAAGACGCCTTCTTTCAAATACCTACCTACATACACTCATACAACGTACACGTAAGACCACTCGGTCTATGCCAGCTAACACAAGAATAAGATAGCATCGTCACTCCAAATTAAAAGTTGGCATCTCCGGAATGTGGCAATTGTCTCTGGCGAACAAGGGGTCTGATAAATAATAAACTTGGAAGGTTAAGGGTCTCGAGAAATAATAATGACATCTCATTCGTAGGATGGAATTGGCCCAAGAGTGTTTCGAAACACCGCTCCTTTGAGACACAATCTTCAGCTTGCATAACATACTACTGCCTAGGTAGTTGCCGTTCCGAGCATGCATGAAACAGGAACAAACACGACCGCATATTGCCAAAAAGGGATGTTCCCACCCAATCCTTCGACGAGACGTCGACCCGCGTCCAAGGGAATAAATGGCCCGTCCATTCCAGAACACCAAAACCTCCCTTGCCACTATTGGTTCGCATGTCAGCCTACCTACTTCGGGTAGTCCTTGAGATGGTAGCTCTTCAGCTTCACGAATTGATCAAAGCCAAATTTGCTTAGAGTGACGCCCTTGCCCGAATTCTTCCAACCTGTCCAGGCAAGATCCTACGTAGCCATCATGTTAGTAACGCGATAAGTAACTCTCTGCTGAATAAGCACAAAGAGAACCTACCGGACTGGGGAAATCTGCGCGGTTGACGAAGACGGTTCCCGCCTCGACTTGCTCTGCTAACTCATAGCCCTTATCCGTGTCTTTAGTCCATATACTAGCCGTGAGGCCAAATTCGCTATCATTCATCAGCTTCACTGCTTCCTCGTCACTCTTGACCTTCATGATAGGAATAACTGGGCCAAATGTCTCCTCCGTCATGACCGTCATGCTGTGGTCGACGTCGACAAGGAGAGTTGGCTTGACGAAATTGCCCTTGATCGGGAGACTTGAAAATGTTGGGTTCTCCGGCGTCAAGTCCTTCGCGCCTTTGCTCAACGCATCCTTGATGTGAGACTCGATGGCCTCCTTGGAGCGCGTCGAAATGACCGGTCCGATTTGGGTCTCTTTGGCTAGAGGATCTCCAACCTTGTAGTCCTTCAGCACCTTCTGGGCGGCCTCGACAAAGGAATCATAAATCTTCTCATCGACATAAACACGCTCGATAGCACAGCAACTCTGTCCCGAGTTAAAAATCGACCCATCGACTATCTCGGCGGCAGCCCAATCGAGGTCCACATCTCCCCTGACAAATGCAGGATCTTTGCCACCAAGCTCCAGACCCACGTTGACAATCCGATCAGCAGCCGCCTTCTGTACTGCTAACCCTCCTGCTACCGAACCGGTGAAGCAGACCAGAGATATCTTCGGGCTTCGCACTATGGACTCGATCATCAACGGCGAGCCGCAGTGGAAATACTGCAAGACACCAGCAGGCAGCCCAGCTTCTGTGAATATCTTGGAAAACTGCTCCGCAATCGTAGGAGTTTGAGGAGAAGGCTTGAGGATCACGGTGTTACCAGCAAGCAAAGCTGGTATGAGTGAGTTGACCAGGATTAGGTAAGGGTACTGAAGGTAGTTAGTTAAGGTGACTGTGTTATAAGAACAATTTTATTGGATTATCTCACGTTCCATGCGAAAATGACAAGGACGGGGCCAACGGGGACTTTGCGAATGAACCGTTTGAAACCCTTTTCTGGCTCCCCATCTGTGTCTTTTAGCGTGTCTTCGCTGATCTTGACGAGATAGTCAGCACGTTTGATAGCCGTCGTGACTGATGCAATGTTAGTTTATGAGACTCTTTCCCTCTCCCTCCCCCGTTGATAATAAGAGACGGCATAACGAGCTTTACTTTCACCACCGGTATAGGCTATTGGCCGTCCCATCTGGACAGTAAGCTCTTCGGCGAGCTCATCCTTCTTCTGTTCAAGTATTTTCAATGCTTTCTTCACTATGATCTGACGATCAGTCATCGAAGTCTGCTTCCAACTCTGGAACTTTTCGGCAGCAATCTTAGGGATCTCCTCCAACTCAGACGCCGTGACGCCATTGCGTGTCAATATCGGCTCGTTCGTGGTAGGCGAGATAGTAGTAATGACTTCCAAAGACATTGTCTCGAAGTATTGTGATAGATGATAGATGACAGATGGTAGATGTAACAAGATGAGAGATATAGGACGATAGAAAGTCAAAATTATGGGAATTGACTTATATCTAATGATATCCACATAAGTTCCGATTCGGACTTGGTTATCACGATTTGTTTGAAGATGAACGTCACTACCTAGATCCTAGGCGATCAAGATTATTATACCATAGGTTAGTGGGGGATCGACAACCCCTCAAAAGCCCCGGTAAGATTATATTTCTTTGTTTATGAATATATATTTTGCTTATCAGATAATCTTATCGTAAATCTTATCGGTAACTTTCTAGGTCAACTTTACTTCGTACTCATCTCCATTTTTATTTATTTTTATTTCTTGTCACTACCGAAACCATCAATTGCATCAATTGCTCGACCACTGGAATACCTTAACTTCTAAAATACAAACTTGCCTCAATAGGAACTTTTTCAATTCCAAAGTGCTTAACCCCAGAAATGTCTACGGAGAAAAAGAATAACTTCTTAGACGCCAATGAAAGCGAAGACGATGGTAGCCAAGGCTATGATTCCGAGGTCGAACAATTACAGAAGGGCGGTCGAATCGCGAAGCGTCGCAAGCTGAGCGACGATGTCGCAAGTGACGAAGACGACGAACCTAGCGCCGAAGAGGAAATAGGAGATGACGATGTTATAGAGCAAGAGAATGTCGAAGGAGAAGACGACTCCCATACAAAAGTGGATGAGGACAAGCCGAAGCCCAAGAAAGACATACAACTAGGATTGCCAGAACTACCAGGTGCCTCACGCCCGCTTACCAAAAAGAACCTGATGGCCACGGAAACAGCAGTCAAGAAATCCGGCCTAGTTTACCTCTCTCGCATACCACCATTCATGAAGCCTGCCAAGCTGCGATCTTTACTCGAGCCGTACGGCAAGATCAACAGGATATTCCTCACTCCCGAGGACCCGCAGGACCGTTCTCGACGGGTCCGACAGGGCGGAAATAAAAAGCACATGTACACCGATGGATGGGTAGAGTTCCTAAACAAGAAGGATGCGAAGAAAGCTGTCGATCTACTTAATGCTCGGACTATTGGCGGGAAGAAGAATACCTATTATCGTGACGACATCTGGAACCTCCTTTATCTGAACGGGTTCAAATGGCACAACCTGACGGAGCAGATCAATTCGGAAATGGCCGAAAGGACAAGCAGAATGAGGGCAGAACTCAGCAAATCGGCGAAGGAGAACAAGGATTTCGTGAGGAACATCGAGAAGGCAAAGATGTTAGGGGGAATGCAAACCAAAGCAGCAGCAAAGAGAATCAGGGACGATGAGAAAACTACAAGCAGTACCTCTGTCGCGACAAGAATATCTGAGGAGTCTAGAAACATGCGGAAGTTCAAGCAATCTTCCGTGGGGAGGAAAGGGGTGGATAAGGCCCCCGAAGAAGCCAAACGAGTCCTAAGCCAGCTTTTTTGAGCCCAGCAACAATGATACCCAGAATTTCTACATATGCCTGAAGTTTGAAGTGACAATGTACATTGGTGAGATATGCTAGACCTCGCCACCCTCGTCTGTTATCTACACGGTTACGATAGTCAAGAGTGCCACGAGAAGACGTGGATCAGCCCGAACCGGGACGAGGACATCCTCTTCGCCGTTGACGTGATGAGGAACTGCGCCTTCCTGAGCAAGCCCAAACAGCACCAGTATCCTATACCGATCCTCCTACACGTCTACGCCATCGCCGCGCTCAGGCCCTTCGCGAGCCGCGCCTACGACCTGAAGCATCACGTGAAGTCGGGGTATAGGGCCCCCAGCACGGAGTCCATCGAGCATAAAATGCTGACCCACCTCGGAGGCCGCGACAGGGACGCTCGGGGAAAAGTGGTCCCCGTCTTCAACCCTTACGGGTGTAATGCTCAATCATGGTGAATCTATTCAGATCGGGAGCGGCTGATCGGCTAGTTAGGGCTTCATTGGTAGTCTTGATAGTAGGAGGGAATTGATGAGACTAGCTTTTGATTCTTGTAGGTTATTTCTACCCGGGGATATGAACCCCTATTAGTGAGGCGGCCATAGTTGCACAGCCGCGAGAAGTTCATTCAATAGATCTACTTTTGTGTGAAATACAGAATGCTATTGTCTGAGGTGATCGATTTAGTTTCGTCTTTAACTAAAAGGAGCTTGATCGCCTACCCCTATGGTCTCGCACTTTGAAACCGTATACACTAAGCACGCTCAAAGACATGTCGCACAGAACTCGCAATTACTTGATCATCCGTTAATTCATCTAGGTATCTATTTTCCCCATCCCCATTTTCCAGCTACGAACTACAGACCGGACAAGCACTAGCCCTCCATGGTAAGCTCATCAAAGTCCTCCAGCAGCTCGTTCATATCGACCTGCGGCACATCCTCATCCCCATCCCCATCCTCCGTTGTGGCCACGGACATCTCGTCCGGCTGCTTGGCTTTGGCGGGCTGCTTGTACAGCTGGACGCCCTGCCTGAACTCCTCGTCCTCCTCGATGTCCTGCAGAAACTGCTCGAACTCGCGGTCCATGCGCTCCTGGTCGGTCTTCTTGGGCAGCAGCTCGCCGTCGTCCTTGGCCATGCGCTTGACCTTCCAGTGGCGCTTGCGGTTGCGCCGGCGGTTGGGGTAGTGCTTCTTGACGATGACCACGTCCGGGATCCGCGAGGAGTACGTGTGCGATTCCTCTAGCGCCTCGAACTGCTCGTTGTTGAAGTTGGCGCCTGTCAGCATGTACCCCATGACCGAGTCGCCGGCGTGTAGCAAGCCGCCCAGGTGCGTCCGCGCGAAGTATGTCTTGTCGTTGACGCCTAAGTCCGTGGCGCGCGCCAGCTGCGTCTCCGCCAGAATCCACTTCCCCTTCGTCGGGCCGATCGGCTCGCAGTCCATGACGATGAGCTCGACTAGGTCCTGGGCGTCGGCCAGCGCGGCGAACGGCGTCCTCCAATACACCGGCGCGCTAATTTCAGCCGTCTGGAGCGTGTTGGGGTCTAATACGTTGATCGAGGTGCCAACCCGGTAGCATATCGCCAGCGGGGAGATATTTCCAATCCGCTTAGCTAGCGGAATAGGTAGCGCGACTAGGTCGTCTTTGCAGATCGGTAATAACTCGACTGAAAACGAGAACTTATATGACTTCGTAGAAGTGTGTATATCTTGGGAGATGAGCTCCTGGGATTTCTTGACTCGTATGGGAACAACAGAATTTAAGAAGTCGACAAACTTCTCGGCTTGGTTTCTGACAGCAAAGAAGAAATCTATGCCATCTTTCGCTTCCTTGATGTTGATAGTGTCGCGATGGGCGCCGTGCTTCATAATCAATTGCTCGAGATATAAGAATGTTCGCTTATGAAGCACCTTCTGTCGGACTTGCACACTTGCTCTCCATACGTTGGCTGTATATGACTTGGCGCACTCCGGGCATTGCTGATATGCAACGACGTAGATGACCTCCAAAGCCTGCTGCATAACGCGATCATCCGCCACGGCGGCCTGGACTACAAGCTTCACTCGTATTCGCCTGGAATGCGGTTCTGTCCATATGAAGCTCGCGTCGATTATTCGGGTTCGGTTAAGACTCAGTTTCTTCAGACATAAAGCTAGAAGCTCGCGGGATTCGGGCGGAGCGGTGACCCAGCTAGTGGGCGGTTGAAGCCATCGGTCGCAGTCTCGGCAGAAATGAAGGGTGGCTTCTCGTTGGATGCCTTGTGAGATATCTTTTGTGAGTTTGAAGCAATCGTAGCACTTGGCGTCGATCGCCGTGGTTCCGTCGATAGGAGCGCCGCAGTCGCAACAGAAGATAGTAGCAGCAGTGCCGCTAGTACCTTGCGACGGGGCGATCGAAATAGGCACGTCTACATCTATATCCATCGACATGGTGACTATTTGTTGAGTCTTCTGTCAGTGGTGATGGTGAATGGATTATTGTTCCCTTTTAGTTGTGATGGTGGGGGTTTGGAAATCTGGATAAGGAAAAAATGTCATCTAGAAATCTATTGCCCCTCGATTGATAAGCAGGGCCAGGGATTTTGTGGGTAAATATAGTGGGTTATCGCCACTAGCGTACCACTGTTTAACTTTTAGTGGAACCCACGTGTGAAACAATGCAACAATGCAGTATAGTACAATAAGCATCATCAACTTTTATATAAGGTCATCGAAACTCGTGATTTCTAAGCTGTATATTATTTTTAATTTTTAATTCTTAACATTAATCAATATTTACACTTACATTTACATTCACACTAAGTAGATATCCAGCTCGAAATGGCATATGAGATAACATTGCCATGCCGTTGTTGATAAGATGTTAAGACACAAATCTCATCTACCTTCTATAAGGGAGTCTACATCAACGTCTCTTCCCCTTCGTCTTATTACATCGTCAATAGTCGGCGTGACATCGACGAGGCCCGCGTTGGCGCCGTTCCGTAACCTAGCCCTTGTGTCCGACGCCGCCTGGTTTAGCTCGGTGAGGTCCATGATAGGCCTGCTCGGATCCTCGTGGTGCGCACGCTGGTCGAATCCATAGTACAGCAGCGGCAGCAATGATGATTTCCACACGGGCTGTCTGCGATCGCGCACGTTCTGCAGTATCGTGGATATGAGGACCGCCCCTGTGGCGGCTACGAGGAACGTCGGCATCAGGAGCCACTGCCACTGGAACTGTGTGCAAACCGTCATCTCGTTCACCAGGCCCACCACGACCTCTTGACTATCCCAGTCATAGCTGCTAGACCCCGTTGTGCGGATTCTGTTGGTCACGGCCGTGGAGAACTGATCGAAAGCCGTATTTAAAGTATCGAAGCTTGCCGACTTATTGTTATATAAACTAGAGAGCCACCATCTATCACCGCACGATATGGCTTGACCCTGTCGCATGTTGTATGTGCATTTGCCAGAGAGCAAGTCGTTTGCCATAAACCTGTTTAAGCCGGCAACATACGGATACCACATCTTGTACAAGCAATCATCTGGCACCGTGTAGTTTTTCCCCTCGATATTGATGCCTGTGAATATCCGGCTCTCGGTTTTAGGAACGCTTGACATGTTAGACAGGTCATACCATTCCCCGTCGAGAAGACACGGGCTTTCAAGAGCGGTAAAGTTCATATAAGGATCGATATCGCCAGGGGATATGCCAGCTTCTACCCAGTTGATCGGCGCGGACTGAGTTGAAACAATCTTTTCTGACAACACGCCGTTCTCCATCTCGGCGTGGTAGTTCTTCAGGCACGGATAGAGCGAGCATGAGGTCGAGACAAAACCTGTTGGCCCGCCGGAGCCATCGGGGATGGGACAGGTGAGGTTGTTGTTATTGTTCGAGCACGTCGTAGTTGACAGCGCCAGGACTGTCACGTTGATAAGTGCCAAGTCTAGAATCGACGCGAACTCCGGACTAAAAGCAGATGATGCCCAGTCCAGGGAGTCGGGTGCCACATTAAGGTAGGCCTTGTCTGAAAATGCGCTCACCCACATGTTATTAGGCAAGGTGTAGTTATCTGAGCTTATATTGCTCCGGATTGGCCCGGAGACGAAGGACGTGGTATCGATACAGGACCTACACAAGCCTATCGAGGAGTGTGTAATGCCGTTATGGCTCGCAAACGTACAGTTCCCGGTAGCACATGTGGGCATAATAGCTGTGTCGTTTCCCGTCGGGTTGACAATCCCGTTGATCATTGTGCCTTTCATGTCGATCTGGATCTCGTACGTCCCTGCTCCCACCCGGTAGTATGTGCCGCGGCCAGGCATGAAGTGCGCTAGGGGTAACGATGCTTTCAGTTCGTTATGTGTCTGAAGGCAAGGAACCGTCTTGATGGTCTGTTGCGTGAAGGGGCCTATACCAAGCGACAGGATAGTAATAAGCGCGCCGAGCACGCCGAACAAACTACCAGGCGCAACAAATAGCAAACTCAGAGAACCGGAAATGGAACGGCTCGCCTCGTCAAAATATTGTAGGTGGCTGAGTGGTCGCGGTCGAGAGAACCAGCTCCATTTCGTTTGACTGATGACCTCGGCAACACCTACGAGCATTGCTGCTCGCATGATAGTCGAAATCAAAGCGATCAGCGTGTTGAGATTGATGCTTAACGGCCATTCTGGTACTTTTCGTCCGTGGAAGTGAGACAGGACCGAGTATGTGGCTGCTATCAAACCAAAGGACACGATGAGCGACCCCATCTCCCAAGGCCAGAATCGGAAGACATGATGTCGTCGGGCAACGGTAGCTTTCTCTGACGGCGGGTACTGCTCGATGGCTTCTTGGGCATTTTTGGTATCGGAATTATATAGACCCAGGTTTATGCCTTCGTAGGAGGTGGCCTGAGGTACGGACGACTCTTGCCCCAAAGACTCATACCCATTTGAAGTATTGTGGCTGGCCATTCTTTTAGTGCTGAAAACGCAGTCTGTAGCAGAGCTATTCCAACTAGGCCCTCTGAGATCGTCTGCCGCCACTGTTGTAACTACCTACATCAGTAGTAATCTGCATAATACATTTTCGACGGGCAAATGAATAGGTAAACAGATAATATAATAGTTCGAAACGATCTAATGGTTAAGACATGATTATATAATTAGCCCATGTCTCCTCTAATTCTTCTGCCTGGTAGCTGAGACCCATACGCGCCAGGCTCGGACTATTCATGATGGTCTTAAGGACCAATAGTTTTCACTAAAAGCAGTCTTATGAGGGGGGAATGCGAGCCTTGGCGGTGGTCCTACAGCGAGTTACCTAGGAGGACATAAAAGTCCTTTTCAGCCCTATGCGTTGGCTGGGATATTCCCGCCTTTGTCAGATCTTTGGTTCTGTAGATGTGGCCCACTGTAGGGATAAGCATGTATGCTGTGCCACGCTCATTGTAAGCGTTTGACTATTCCAAGGCAATCGTATTTCGCTCGTGCGCCTCGCTGGGGGGCAAAAAGATGGCCATGAGACGACCTGGGATGCTTTTGTTAGAGGAAATGATTGGCAATGTTGTAGGACTTTGAGGACAATTAGAATAGAGACTCTTCATAGGATTTTATTTACTTTGGGGAGGAACATCTACGCCCCGATCCTCCCGAAGTCATGTCTAAAAAAACGAAATATTAGATATGAAGATAGGTTAAAATAATTTGTATATTCTATAAAAAGACGTATCAACTCGGAAATAAGTATCATTTTGAATTATGGGACTTTTAATTGAAGACTTGTCGTGGTGAAAGACTCGACTAATTTAGGAGTGTAAATTCCAGATTATCTTGACATCCCACATGTAAGGTCAGACCTATCCTCGGAATAGACGATGCAAAATAATTCAGTAGCTACTTCACCGACTAAGCCAACATAAATTATGTGACTATAGACTGCGCTCAGCCTCCTATCACAACTCACCATGGTATTATCCTGAGCGAGCTTCAACCTGGCTCAGAAATCCGGGATGCAACGTCTACACCAGACTGCCGAAGACAACACCCTCCGCACTCCGGCTATTTCCGACGGAGATCGGGACGGTTGCTAACGGGTGCATATCTAGTCCCGAATCCGAACCGGCTCTCCTCAACGACGACGACATGGCGCAATACACGACAGCTATCCTAGGTGCGATTCTCGATCCCAAACG
This sequence comes from Jackrogersella multiformis, assembly GCA_902806575.1. Classification (NCBI taxonomy): domain Eukaryota; kingdom Fungi; phylum Ascomycota; class Sordariomycetes; order Xylariales; family Hypoxylaceae; genus Jackrogersella; species Jackrogersella multiformis. The sequence goes on from CADCXD010000019.1 coordinate 171,202, forward strand.
TCGTCGTTCTGCCCTTCGACCACTTCCACACCCATCTCTAAGAATTTCCTCGACATAAATGCTCCCTAGCGTGAGATAGTTAGGGGCGCAACCAGCCGTCCACTCTAGGTAGGTAGGCAACTGGGAGCTCTGCTAAGCTAAGCAAACCCAGCCAAGACTCGATGCCGTCGCACGTTCGATCTGCCAACCTAGGCAAATTACCAGGTTATGAAAAAGGGGGGAAGGGCGCGTACCAGATACGTCACGGGATGGGGAGTCTCGGGCGAACGTAGTAGGTAGCGGGCTTGGTTGCGAATCGCGAATTGCGACTCGCGGGCGCGGATGGCGTGATCGAACTCCGCGATAGCAACATCATGCGCGTCGACACCAAGCTCGCGCGCGGGGTCCACCCGCCAGCCAGACAGAGCCCGCGGATGCTCCGATCGGATCTGATAAGGTGCCTCGATGGAGGGTACGAGAGACGATTACGATGGGGATGGCATGGTACAGCTTGACCATCTGGGCCTTCCTATTGGAACGGCAGATGTTTGCGTGATAAGGTCCTTGCTCGCACGCACGTCGGGATAGCATGATCGATATGGAGCGTTGGGGTTGTATATATTCAGCAGACGATGCTCCCCCATTCCCGGGTTTCTGGGGATGAACAATAGATCACCAGGTACCTAGCACAGATTATTCATAAACACTATGGCTCCATCTGCTATTTCCACCGTCACCGAGACCGTGTCTCTGCCGCAGACTCTGAAGAAGCGGGACTTCGGGCCGTATAAGGAACTTGCTCCTGTCACGTACAATAAAGAAGTAGAAGAAGGAAAGACGGCGCTTAAGCCGGCGAAGGTGAGGATGCTTTCTCGATTAGGATTATTATATTAGATAGGTACGGATGCTGATCTACCCGCAGTACCCGAACTACCTGCCGACATGGAACCCCAATCAGAAGTACCAGCCCTTGCAACCCTTTGAGCACTACGAACACGGTAAGGACGCCGACACCTCGTACCCTGAGCTCCTACCGGAGGGCTCTACCGTCACTGATCTCACGCCGACCATCGGAACGGAGGTCCGCGGCGTCCAGCTGAGCTCCCTCAGCAATGCCGGCAAGGACCAGCTCGCCCGCTACGTAGCCGAGAGGAAGGTGGTGGCGTTCCGAGACCAGGACCTGGCCGACCTGCCCATCTCCGAGGCCCTAGCCTTCGGCGGCTACTTCGGCCGCCACCACATCCACCCCACCTCCGGCTCCCCCGAAGGCCACCCGGAAATCCACCTCGTCCACCGCGGGGAGGGGGACAAGTCCTACGAGACCTTCTTCGAGACCAGGACGAGCTCGGTGGCCTGGCACTCGGACGTCTCGTACGAGGCGCAGCCGCCGGGAACGACCTTCCTCTACATCCTCGACAAGCCGGAGACGGGCGGCGACACCTTGTTCGTGAACGCCGCCGAGGCGTACAACCGCCTGAGCCCGCTCTTCCAGGAGCGCCTGCACGGCCTGGAGGCTACGCACTCCGGAATCGAGCAGGTCAACGCTTCGGTCTCGAAGGGCAGCATCAAGCGACGAGAGCCCGTCGTCAACGTCCACCCGATCGTCCGCACGCACCCCGCCACCGGCGAGAAAGCACTATACATAAACCCTCAGTGTAAGTTCCAATCCCCTCCTCCACACGTATCCACGTGCTAAACACAAGCCACAGTCACCCGCGACATCGTCGGCCTCAAGAAGGAGGAATCAGACGCCATCTTGAAATTCCTATATGACCACCTGGCGTACGGCGCCGACTTCCAGGCGCGCGTCAAGTGGGAGGAGGGCACCGTGGTGGTGTGGGACAACCGCGTCACCCAGCACTCGGCTCTGGTGGACTGGAAGAGCGGACAGCGCAGACACCTGGCGCGCATAACCCCGCAGGCCGAGAAGCCGTTCCAGACTCCCTACTCGTCGTAGCGCGTCTAGGTATTCATGTATATATACACTATAGAAAGCCTGGAATAATGTCATCTGTTGCTCGCTTCGATTGCGCTCTGCTGGCTGCTTGCTTGCGTTGCTCCCGGATGCGTTTGCGGTCTTCCTGTCGCTGCTTGAGACGGCTGAGGAAATCTCCGTCGGCAGCGTCGTTGTCGTCATCTGATGCGTTGGTTCCCTTTGTGCCTCCAGATTCTGGTTTCTTGATGGTGGGATGTGTTACCTTCGTGGCATGGCGTAACGATGGACTGTCTCTTGCGACATATTGTGTCGTTCTTGGTTTGGGGATTTGGGACGTAGATGGTGGTATTTTCCTATGTGACTTCGTACGTATCTCCAGAGAAGGGGAGGCTAAGTTGTCATCATCTTCGTCTGTTTCTGTTTCACTAGCCCCCCTCGACGTCGGCGTGGTTTTGGATTTGCTGCCTGCAAGGTTACCAAAGGCTGGGCTAGGAGTAGCTAGTGATGATAGAATTTTAGCAGTGCTGAAGCCAGCAGCAGCACGAGTTGCAGTCGCCACCTTCGTGAGATTATCTAAGCGTGTCGCTTGCTGCCTTGGACTTTCCATCAGCCCATACAGTGACGCGACATGCCACGAATCTTTAGTCTCCGGGAGGACGTCGTCTTTGCCTTTGTTTGCCAAAGCCATTCTATAAGCTTGTTTTTGCTTCTCGAGACGAGACTTCCGTTCCTGTTTCTTCTTGACCAAATTAGTCATCCGCCCGACTACTGGCCTCGAGATATCTCTGATGGTGTCCGCGTTCTGCGCTTTAGCAGCAGCCTTCAACCGATGGTACTCGGCGGCATGAAGATGAGCGGTAAACTGCTGCGCGGTTGAGATAAATTCATCTTCCACCATGCGGTATAAATCATCATGTTCCAATCCTTCGATCATGTAGCTGGAGTCGGTATTAGATAAGTTCACAAGTGTATTATGCAGGATGAGCCACACGCACCTTTCTGATAGTGGTTCGGGAGGAGGCGATGTCGACCCAGCTCGAGGCATACGGCTAAGCGTCGCGGACACAGAAGTAGATCTCTTCACTCGCTTAATAGGAGCAGGTGAAGCTACCAACTCTACATCGGAATCATCATATTTTATTTTCTGCTGCCGGGCGGGAGTTGAGCTGGCTGATTTTGAGGTACTGGCCAAGCTTATTTCGGCCTTATTCCATGGAAGTTTACGTGTCATATTTGATATTGAAGATTGTGCATGTCATTCTGAAGGATTTATAAGGAGGGTTCGCAAGATTATATTGTTACCTAGGTAGTCAAATGTTAAATATGAAATGTCGAATCTTTGGAAAGAGATGAGTCGTAAATTTAAAAACATAAGGCACCTTGAATATCTGTTTAAACGGTGCATGCATTTACGCATTTATGCATACATGATATAGTATATTTACGGCTACATTCAATTTCCATTCTTCTATAAATCCCCTTTAAATGGTCCAAACTTTACACAAATATCTAAGATACGATTTAATTAGGATACCATCAATGACAACAGCCTCATAGCAAACATACTTGCATCCCCGCCCATGCTACCTCACCTACCTAGGTAACTAACTCATCATCCCTCCCCAGAACCCGCCTTCTAGTAAGCATATAAAATGGATTAAAATAGTCACCAAAACACTGAGGTAGAAGTACCTAGGTAAGTTAGACGCGATAATCAGAGTTGAGACTATCTGATATTTTCTCTCTCTTCATAATCCATCCATTTTCTTTTTTCCCAGCAAAAAGAAGCGGCGGGGGCGAAGAAGACCACGTCTAGATACCTAGAAGATGCGATCGCTCCGCTCCCCTAAGCTCAGTCTCCCTAAACTACCTAGCCAGCTGGTATCCCGCCTCAGGAAATGAAATCTCGTGCGCGTGGCATGGATAGGGGTAAGCGAGATGTGTCGTAGTCTAGAGCACCAAGACCACCCACTCACTTACTCACTCGCTTATTGCCGGAGAGTCTTCAAGGCCCGCTCCCGCTATCCATCCACCCTCCCCTCTCTCTCCCTCTCCCTCTCCCTCTCCTTCAGCAAACCCTCCCTAGTAAACATAAACCCCATCATCCTCGCCATCCAGCTTCCCCTCATCCTCGAGCTTCCGCAGCGCCTTCGCGACCCGCTCGGCGGCGGCCTTGGCGCGGTCACCGCTAGCCAGGCCCTGGGAGCCTGAGCCCGAGCCCGAGAGGTCGGGCTTGAGGAAGGGCAGGCGGGCCTTGCCGGCGGCGCGCAGCTGCTGGCGCGCGGCCTCGACCCACGCGTCGTCGTAGGCCTGGGCGCCCACCACCACCGCCCGCGGCGCCCCGTGCGCCAGGTTGCCCGTGCCGACTTTGGGCGCGCCGCCCGCCGAGGTTGGGATCTCCCCCTTGAGAACAAGCGGGATGTCGATTAGCGCTGATTGCGGGGACGTGGCGAAGTAGACCACTGGAGGGTGGGTTAGCTGGGTTTGGTGATGGCTGGGGTGTGCGAGGGGGGATGGGAAGGTGGGAGGTAGGTAGGTAGGCGCAAACAGGTAGGAAGAAGAGGTGGAGGTTAGTAGGAGACGAAGAGATCAACAAAGAAGGAAGGAAAGAAAGGGGCTAGCTACCCTCGAAGTCAGGCTTCACAGCCTCGCTGAAGGCCTTGCCGACCTCTTCGAACTGGCCGCAAAGGATTAACGGAATAACCGACATGATTGCTTAGTGAGTTAGAAGTAAGTAGATAGAGTGAAGAGATATCGAAGTGAGATTATCAAGTCAAAGTTGTAGTGTAGTAGCAAGCGATGATAATATTGTCTTCCAAGTGTGCGTGCTGGTCTCGAAATCTCTCCAGGACCTCCCCCCAAAGTCCCGGAGTCCGCGCCTGTTTAAATAATGTCGCCCTCGACATCTTAGTCACGGAAATCGCAATCACGAACTCCCCTCCTGATCATCGCTCGGGGCCGAAAAACCTGATTCCATCGTGTCGCTCTAGGTAAGTAGGTATCACCTTTATGAAACATTACACTCATTAATTGCACTCTGGAGACGTGGTCTAGCCCTCCCCTCCTCCTCGATGCTATTGCTCGCAGGCCATGATCGAAATACCTAACCGCCTGTGCATCATCTCCTAGCCAGGAAGAAGGCAAGTAGGTCGACAGTCAGCCTTCCCCATGACCAGGCAAGAAAGCAAAGCATTCCAATCCAATCCCGCCCAGCATCCCCTTCTTCTTTACTTCCCCCTCTCATCCGATGACGCCTACCAGCAAGCAAGTAGCCAAACGCATCCACGGTACCACGGTGCCACGGTAACAGCTCCCGTCTGTGGCGGTGTCCCCAGCATGTCATGCGGCCTGCGCCGGCGAACGTCTCGGTGCGACGGACGTACGCTCGGGCGTCCCGTGGGGTAATACCAAGCGCCATAATGGCGACTACTCTCGCCCACGAACCGAGTACCAAGCGTCGTCGCATCTGGTAGCTCGCACTGCTGACTGGCCCGGGCCGTCTGACGCGAGAGAGGGGGAAGACAGTACAGAGTGAGTAGGCGCCACAGCGCGAGGAGGATGCAGCGCCCGCCCTCCCGCCCGCCCTTCCGAACGTGGTGGAATGTGTCGAGTCCGATCTTACGCGTCCCCTAGCCAGCCTCGTTGGCCTTCCTTCCTTCCTTCCTTGCTTCCTTCCATAGGTACCTACCATCTTAGGTTCTTACATGTCTTAAGTTCTTACATGTCATGTCTCCCTCCACACGTGGAACAGCCCGTCGGACAAAATTAGAAAAAGGGAAGGAATAGCACGGCACACGGCATTAACCTATCGGTATCGCTCCGTAGTCTGTTATTGCTTCACAAATATCAAGAGAGGGGGTTAGAAACAGACCTCGCCCAATAGCAATCTCGCGTGTTGCTACGCAGGAGGTGTGTGTCTGGTCGCATATCTTTTTCTAGCGTTGTCGTAAGGCTGTGAGTCAGACCATACCAGAGGCGTCATTGTTCTAGGAAGGCTTCGGAACCCCCTACATACGTGTATGTGTGTGTGTGTTATGTGTAGGTACTTGCCTGCCTAATCTACGGTCAAGAAGTTCTACGAAAGATCCGTGTGAACCGCTACGCACGACTGACCAGCTGATATTGATGGATTGGTACACGTACAGCCCACGGCATAAAATCAGGATCCCGGTGCATCCCGTATAGGACAAGGTCGTGGCCTCGGTCGTACCTAGGTAGCCTCGCTTCCTTAGCTGAAAACCTGAGAGAGGACTTAATACCACTGGTGTGATATTAAGGAGGACTTGCTAAAAGTGCATTGTCGGAGGATTTGCGCTATGAAGCCCTGAACTTCCATAGGACATAACCGATTCATATTCTTATATGTTAAGTGACGGCCAAGTTGAGCTTGCTTAGCACACGGGAACCAAATATTGCAGAAATTTGATGAATCATCATTGATCATATTCCATTCTATTCGTCAACCAGGAGTAGCGAAATTCAACGCATTAACGAGGAGAGTTGCACGCCCGGATCCCGTTTTATTTTGTTTCCCCGAACCGAAACCCCAATAAAGCACGTAAACTCACACAAGTCGCTCAACATCGATCCCCTCCTCTCATTTACTAAACATCCCGAACGATCTTGTCTATGGCCTTGGCGACGTATTCAACGTTTTTCGTATTTAAGCCCGCCATGCTGATACGACCATTTTTGGTCATATAAATATGGTAGTCCGAGCGAATCTTTAGGACTTGCGGCTCTGTCAAGCCGGTAAAGCTGAACATGCCGATTTGGTCCGTGATGTGGTTCCAAGTACCTGGTGTGCCGAGTTCTTCCAACTTGGCTCGCAAGGCCTTGCGCATAGAGATAATGCGGCCAGACATGGTCCGTAAGTTCTCTTCCCACTCCGCAAAGAGTTGAGGATCATTCAGGACCGTGCTGGCGATGCGGGCACCGTACAACGGAGGGTTCGAAATCTCGGATCGCTGCAGAATAGCCAGCTGGGACGCAATTCGGGAGATGGTGGCCTCCGCATCTGACGCTGGAGCTGTCACCACGTGGAAGCAACCTGCTCGCTCGCCATATAGACCGAAGTTCTTGGCAAAGCTCTGAGCGACTACCAGCTCGAAACCCTGCTCGACAAAGTATCTAACGGCCGCGTTATCCTTCATCAGGTCGCCAGTCGCAAAGCCCTGATAGGCGCAGTCGAAGAAGGGGAAGTGATTCTTCAGGCGCAAAACCTGTGCGAGCTCCTTCCATTGTTCAAGTGTCGGATCTACACCGGTAGGGTTGTGTGCGCAAGCATGTAGCAAGATAATGGATCGGTCAGGAGCACCTGATATGGCGGCCTTCATGCCTTCGAAGTCCAGCCCTTTCGTCTCCTTGGAGAAATAGGGGTATTTGGCGATGGGGACACCAACATTGGTGAAGATTTGGTTGTGATTTGCCCATGTAGGGTCCGAAATATAGACCTCCTTGTTACCGGTATAAAACTTGGCAAGGAAGAGAGCCCCTAAGTGCACGGCACCAGTACCGGAGATGGTTTGCACAGAGGTAGTACGCTTCTCCTTAATCGCGGGAGAGTCGGCACCGCCTAGGATCAACTCGGCGGCCTTGCTGGTGAAAGAGGTAATACCAGCAATGGGAGCATATTCGTGGTTAAGCTCGGGGTCGTTTCGGAGGATCTCATCGGCCTATTTGGATAAGGGGGGTGATGAGTAAAAGATGGTAGAGATGATGGAGATGCTAGAGGTGATAGAGATGCAAGAGATATAAAAATATGACACGAGCAGTGAGGTATTTCGAGCTAATGCAGGATTTATACCATAGGTAGGTAGGTATTTAGAGTAAATGTGAGAATACAGAATAAATGTGAGGTTAAACATGAGAGTAAACGTGAGAGGAAAATATAAGATACCTTCTTTACCACGGGCAATACCCAAGGCTTAGCATTGTCGTCACGGTAAGCTCCAATACCCTGGACTCCAGTTAGCAGCTATACTCAGTAGCTATATTCACCAAAGCTAGTGATAATATTGACGCATACCAGATCTACTTTGTTGGCATCTTGATCAGCTCGGTAAGCTCTCATAAGCCCGAACAGAGGGTCCTCGGGTGCCTGAGGGACGACCTCGGCGGTAAAACTTGTTGCGGATGGAGGAGACATATGTCTGACTAGGCTCTTAACTCTAGATACTGATTGAGCGTGATATGACGGGTCGAAGGGCATTGTTTAAATGAAAGAACAATATATTTAAATGGTAAGGTAGGATAAGTATGTATTGTGTAATGATAAAGGTCTTCATGCAGGTTGGAAGCTCTTCCGGGCCGGTGGGGGGAACGAGCGAGGGGCGACTTGCGATTTGTCTGGGGCTTGCTGGGGCTTGCCAAGGTGGGCCGATGCGATGGATATCAAACACGGCGAATATTATAGGTCCGTCAGCTTGTCATTCGCATGGGAAATGGCCCATTCCGGTAGTACAGGTGGGTAGCGGTGGGCTCAGATATCGCCTGATACTTCGTTTAGGTAGGTACCTTGGTGGAAATACCTAGTGTAGTCTTGGTAGGAAGGAACAATAATAGAAACTGAAATGGAGTCTAGGCGGTCCAGTAGGAGAGGAAGTATCGAGGGTTGGCGGGGTACAGAAGGTCGAGCTAGGGGAGGTGCGTCACAGCTTCGTAAGAAGTTTTAGCGGCCGGAAGGAGAGATTAGATAATAGATACCTACCTTAGGTACCTAGGGCTGCTAGGTACATACGTATGTACCTAAGGTAAGTAGTGTATTGGTTTGATGCCTACAAATAAAAGTAGAACAAAGAATAGTATGATTCACGATATTTGGGAAAACTGGAAGTAGGTAAAAACAAGGCTAAGGGGTAGGTTTGTAGCAAGCAAGTTGAGGTATGATGAATTCTTAGATTTGATTAAACCTAGCTAGACAAAATTGAGCGAGGTCTCAGCCTTTAAATGGTATGTTTAACAGCTTATGGCGGATCTAACTGCTTTGTATGTCACCGAGTTTGAATATATTCTGAGTTTCTACCTAGGTAGGCAGGAATCATACTTGAATATGGACGTGTCGGGTAAGTAAGACGAAATATCGGCTTCAACGTGCTTGCTTAAACCGAGGTTCCGCATAAGGTTGCGAGTAACTACCTAACGGGTAGGAAAATCAACACTGTCGTCATCGACCAAAACTTACCGAACTCGAACGGCTAACAGCCCTGTAGCTAACAGTCTGACAGGCTAATACGGGTCGGTACAACTCTGCCGAATCTTTCGTGAATGCAAACTCGGCACATACTAATACCTATACCTTACAACCACAACCACAACCTCCTATTCCATGACATTCAATTTCGATTACCGGTTCATTAATTATTTCCGCATCTATGATATAATGCTTTTGAAGATTTATTATAAACTACATAAATCATATAATTAGTAGGATCGTGCCAATTACTTTCAGGGTATCATCTATTTACAGAAAGTAGCTTGCTCGCTTGTCGTTAAGCAGGCAAAAGGAGCACTGCTATAATAGGCAGTCTGGCATGTGATGTGTCTTTCATACCCTTCATCTCTTCACATGCAAAAATAATGCATTATACATACCAACTCTGCCACACATTATTATTGTGATACCCACTTATAAGACAGATACGACAGGTATCTAGCTGCCATAATGCTATTCTATATAACTAGATCCCACACGATTAAGAATGCGCATAGGCCGCAAGTCGCGAAAAACGTGTACTTGGCTGGGCTTGCCTTCTGAGTCGCCTGCTTGAGCTGTCTGTTGCCCCCGCCGATGTTCTCCGCCGTGTTTTCCGCGTCGAATACCAGTTGCTCAATACCCGCCGACTGTGTCGTGAGCGTATCGATGAGCTGTGTCTGGAGCTCTGATATTTCAAGTAGTGACTTTTCCGCAGTCCTATAAGTATGCGTTAGCTTCACCATCCATCCACACTTACACACACACACACATATGTATATATATTCGGAACCTAACCCACCTGACTTGGTCCCACGTGCTCTCGTACAGTTTGAGCATATCTTGGTTGTCCTTCTCAAACATTTGTATTTGCTCCTCGGTCAGATTCTCCGTCGGTATGTAGGACGGCGTTTCGTCAGGGGGCAGTGGTTGACTCGCTCTCCTTTTTGCTTCTATGGGGCTACCCGCCTCTTGTACATTTCCTGCGCCGACCAATGTAGCATCCGGTCTGCGTGATTTCGCTAACACGCTTCTATTCTTCTCCATTTCCCTCATCAATCGTATCTCCATCATATCCTGTTGTGTCTTGACGCATTCTTGGAGCCGGTGTCGCAGAAGCCATAGGATGCTATCCCGGTGCGTGCTGACAATTTTCGCACGTTCTTCCGCCGCCACATGCTCAGGCGATTTGCTACTCTGCATACCACCTGCGGCCCATGCTCCTAACGCGCCTAAGCCACGGGCGAACTTCTTCTGAATTACTCTAGATTCGATCTCGGATCGCGCTTGTTCGACATCTGCGAGGCGGCGGATGCTCGCATTGAGCTCCCGCAGCATTTTCTTGGAGTTCGCATCTATCTCCTCGCGCTCTCGATCTGAGAGCGGTCGCGACTGTCTGTCTTTCTGCGCTGACTTGATCAGTGTTCTTCGTGGCTGTGCGGTCGAGAGATATGATTGTCTGATGCTCCTTAGATCGGCATGTAGCGAGGTGATATGAGAGTTCTAGCTTTGCTGGTTAGCAAATAGGGGGTAGAGTATACGCCTGTAGTCGCGAGCACTTGCTATTCTATAGGCTTCCTTCAAGAAATCATCTAGGTGATCCAAGCTGAAGCTCGGTCTCGTAGTGGAAGCTTCATGTTGCTTAAGGAAGCCATTGAAAACCGGGGTGAGGTCAGTCATAGTTTAAGAATCAACAAGATAATAAGTTTTTAGCAAGACAATATATTCATTGTCATAGTATTGAGCATTTCCAAGCTCTCGAAAGCTGTAAATGGTGTATCGTGGTAAGAGCTGGCAACCTGTTCAATTCAATACAAGAATCCACTAAATGATGTCGATGCCGTCGCGTTTGTCGGAGGTAAAAGCAGAAGTGAGACCGATGTGGCTGGTGATTATGGTGGCGCATGTGGCTAGCTTGATTTAAATTGAATTACCTAATACGATTTCCATTTGTATTACCGAGACTACTAGTGTAGGTAGGTACTAATACCTAATATCTACCAAGACCTTTAGACTTTTCTAAACGAATAAAACAACATAAATTGTCACCATTGCGTATATATGATTACTAGCTTGCCTCACATTGGACCTCAGAATGGCCTTGCCTACTGGTATGTATGTAAAGATTGGTCACTTGCCTTGATATCTACGCTACTACTACTTCAAGGGCATTCACCGATTTGATTGAATCCAGATTGCCGGATCTCAGATCCCATCCCGACTTCGCTTCCGCTTAATTTCTTTGTTCCGAAGTAGGTATGTCAAACAGCCGGGATGACCGTAAATCGGTCACTCGACCCCAACGTTGAGAAGGCCCTCGGGAATAATGATGCTTGGAGTAGCTACCTAGACTTACTATAATTTTCACGGAAATGGCACCTGTGTGGGCAATTCGTTATGGAAATCCCGGAAATAACGCTTTGCAGGACAACCACTTTAACCACTTAAACCACTTACCTTATAGCACATATATCCACTTTCCGTAAACAGAATCTAGAAGGTGATAAGAGGTAGAAAAGCACGAGCTCCGGTTTCCTCAGACTTCACCGTCTTTTCTTCAACACTACTACTTATGTTATTGTAGTCGTGATATAGTGGGAATGGACGACTGTGAGAAACTATCAACAACACCAGAAGGTCACCATCATGATGACGCTCGAAGTCTCTCGTCCAAAGAAGAGGATTTAGAAATTCAAGCCCCTGACCAAGATCGAGAACGGTCCCGATCAGAGGATACGGACAATGAGAGCAACCACGATTCTCAGGATGGCGCGGAAGGGGGCAACGAGGCACCAGACCTTGAGACGCTCTCACGAGTCTCCAGTGGACCGCCATATAGTGTCTTTTCACGCTCCGTAATATGGTGGATAATCTTCATGAACTGTATCTCGGCCTTCATCTCACCTATCACCGCCAACATCTATTTTCCAGCAATCCCGGCCATATCACAAGATCTCGGCGTGTCGATTGGACAGATCAATTTGACCCTGACGACTTACATGATCTTCCAGGGCTTGGCCCCTACTTTCTTCGGTGACTTTGCCGACATCGCCGGAAGACGGCCAGCTTTCATCATCGCTTGCGCCATATACCTTGGTGCTAACATCGGTCTAGCTCTCCAGCGAGATTATGTGGCGTTGCTTGTTCTCCGGATGTTACAGAGCGGAGGAAGTAGTGGCACAATCGCTCTCGTCTATGGCGTAGTTGCGGATATTATTCCGACCTCTGAACGGGGAAAGTTCATGGGAATTGTCGGTGCGGGCCTCACGGTCGGTCCGGCGCTTGGCCCCATTGTTGGCGGATTGCTCTCACAGTATCTTGGATGGCCGTCTATATTCTGGTTCTTGTGCATTCTCTCCGTTGTCTGGATGGTCCCCTACATCTTGGCAGTTCCAGAAACAGGGAGAAAAGTCGTAGGAAATGGATCTATTCCACCGCAGGGTTGGAACATGACCCTTCTTGACTATATCCGATTCAGGCGTCAGGCTCGAAATCGACCGTCTACTCTTGTAAACCGGAAGTTTCGATTCCCCAATCCATTCAACACCCTTGCTGTCATAGGTAACAAGGATATGGCACTGGTGCTGTTTTACAACGCTACACTCTATATAGGCTTTATGATCGTCACAGCCACCCTCGCCTCGCAATTTGCCGACATCTATCACTACAACGATATTCAGCTCGGGCTCTGTTATTTGCCAGTCGGAGGAGCTACTACGGTTTCCTCGATTTCCATGGGATACGTTTTAGACTGGAACTATCGACGTATAGCTAAGAAGTTAGGTGTTCGCATTGACCGGAAGCGTGGGAACGACCTCAAAGGTTTTCCCATCGAAAAGGCCCGTCTTCAAGTAGCCTATCCGCTCGTCATTGTTGGAATCCTTGTGTACATTGGATACGGGTGGGCGCTGCACTACGAAACCCACGTAGCCGTGCCTCTGGTGTTATCGTTCTTCATCGGCCTCTGCGTCACCGGACCTTTCCAGATCATCAACGTTCTGATCGTTGATCTATACCCAGAGGCCCCAGCCACGGCAACGGCTGCGAATAACCTGTGCCGCTGTCTATCGGGTGCTGTGGCAACAGCAGTCATACAGTATATAATCGACGCCTGGGGACGAGGGTGGGCTTTCACAGCCATCGCCTTCCTCTTCGGTACCTTATCCCCCACGCTTTTGGTCATACAAAAATACGGGCCGAAATGGAGAGAGGAACGCTTAGAGAAGATGAAAAGAGCTGTAGAGAAAAAGGAGGCAGAAGTAAGAGAAAAAGAAAAAGAAAAAGTCACAGCTGACCAGGCCAATGGTGTCCTTACAGAAACTCTACCTACGTCTGGTTGAGCCTGTTGACGCTATCCACCGATTTTGAATTAATGAGTCACGCCTCCTCTCCTCTTATCATCACACTTAGACGTATATAGCCTTAGATTTCACCATCGCGGATTCACTGCATCCGCGTAATTACTTGTATTGACGGCCATGGGAGTCCCGAAGTATCTCGGGGGTTCGACGAAACGCGTTTATGAGATATGGCATAGGGCAGGATGAAGGAATGGTATTGGAGGATTACGGATATACTTTAAGGGGCTAAATAGAAGGGAACTGGGTACCTTTATAAATGACTTATACTAATGAATACCTATACGAACTTATCTATTAAGAACCTTGATAATGTGTACCTATCTGACCTACCTAGGGTATTCATGAGATAAGTTGTACGGATCGAACATTAAGACACAGTTTGCTGGTTACGTGGATATCCTGTACAACAGGTATTTCACGGGGCGTGGTGATGGACGAGGAAATATCATACGAGGTAATAGGAAGGCTGTATGGAAACTCTTTGAGGTTTCGTGCATTCTATCAGTACCTACCTAATAGACACTTTAGGTATACTTACATGTAGTTCCTCCGTCCTTGATGTGGTGTCGTTGGTCCCTGCAAGATGACGAAGGCTTTGGCATTTAGCCAACCGATTCGATACGGTAAATAGACATCGAGAAGCCTAGGTTAGATGATAATGGTAGGAATGTAAAACATCACGATAAGTAACAGCATACGAATTATTTATAAGCAATATTTTATGACTATTTAAGTATTTAATTTGAACAGCTTATCTGCCCTTTCATAAATACACGTTATAATTGCTCGTATTGTTTATTTATTTATTCTTGAAGCCCGGCCAGCAACTAACCCCAGGGGAGTGGTGGACCGCTACACATCTATCCTTGTGATAGGGACGTGGCGGATGTGGGTACGCAGTTCATAGTCCGTAGACCAACCTATTTTGGGGGAATTTCGGAACCTAGTGCCGTTCGGTTAGGCTGACAGTTGGCAAATAGTACACACTAATATCATTGCATACTTCTTTCGCGATCCAGTCCTTGGTGTTTCGTACGTCTGTTCTACCTCTTCGCCTCCGTGTACTCGATACCCCTGCTCGTGTGGCTTACTGTAGTATTTGAACTAGGGCTGCCAGGTAGCTGGCTCTCTTCAATTTTAAGACCCTCTGGGTACTTGAGCATAGCGCTAAGTAAGTAGGTAGGCAATATTGAGAGAACGACCCAATCTATCGAACACTTTACCAACCCCAAGTGCGCGACGAGGCTGTAAATACGGGTGGTTTCCACTGTATGCGTTCAGGTGCGATATATCGTTTCTGCTTCAGCTTGGCCTTCTCACGCTGCTTAATCATTGACTCCGGTATGACCAGCTTGTGCTCCCCCTTATGGTAGACCTGCATTTTGAGCGCCTGCAGGGTATGCTCGACATCCTGCGTGGTCATGGCTAGCGTGCTTGATATCTGCTCGATGCTCGATTTCTCGTCCCTCTCGTTGCATTCTATCAATAGTTCAAGTATATTCTCTGACCAATACTGCCTGTAACTAAGGAGACCTAGATCAGATAACGGCTTTTCGGGAGACCCTAGCTTACCCTCAATCTTAGAGAGCTCGTAGGAGAACTGAATTAATAGTCTTCCGAACCCCTTTCGCTGATATTGAGGCAAGGTGAGAATACAAGCGACGTTGTATCCATCAGCGCTCTCTTTCTCCTTGGAGAAATAGCCTACCAGATGATGTCCTTTCTCAGTTTTTTGCGTCATCACATAGAATAAGAAAGGATCCACATCATAGTAGAGAGTCTTGTGATCGAGGAACATCTTAGATAGCAAGCACAGGTTTCGACACCAGGTCCGTTGTCGCCGGCCGTCGATCTCGAAAAAGGAGACATAGTCATCTCGATATATCTCGTTTCCTGGCGGATGTTGGAGAGTACATTTTTGTCGATGCCGGCAAAAAGATTTCTTGTCCCCGTAATAACTCAGACAGAACTCGCATATAAATATGACATCCTCCTGAGTAAAGGACTCTGGGTATGGCGAGAAGTACCACGGAAATAGATCCCATTGGCCAAATTGGACTTTAGATATATTTCGTATTCGAGCGAGTTCGGTAGGATTCTGGGTCATAGAACCGCCGGTCCGTAGCTTCTCGATCTCCGCCTCTCTACTGAATCCCCCTTTCCTAACCTCTAGTGTTTGCTCGTCATCATCTATGTCCATGTCATCCCCATTTGCCGCTGGCGTCTCTCCGGCTTTTGACTCGAGATCTCTTGGTGTTGACGGGGCCTTCGATTGCGACTGACTATCAGCAAATTCGGGCCACGGATGGGGCGTAACGGCTTCGGATGCGACCGACTGCTCCCTCTTCCCTGGGCGCTTCTGGGCCTTGTTCCCGATTATCTTCCTCTTTGGCGCAGTAGAGTTTTTGCCCTTCCCATCTTTAGGCTTGTCCTTCTCAGGATTTGGCCACTCCACGTCCTGATCAAAATTTATTCGTTTGGCAGGCACCCATTCGTCGAGACGTTTGTTGAAGTTGTCGAAGTTGCAGTAGAATTGGCGGCCGCTCTTGGTGTCTCTGATGCTGAGGATTTCGGCGCGACGAGCTTGTCCGTCCTTCTCGACCATGGTGATGCAACCTACGCGTATCGTGTCGATAGTAGCCCTACTCCTCTGTCGCGGCCCCTCTGGCCCGACGGTGGGTTCGCCATTTACAGCGCTAGGACTCATGATGAAATACGATGGCTGCGCGACTACTTTTGATGAAATAGTAATTGTTGTTTTTAGTAATTATTGATAGTAAAGAGATGGAATAGAATCAAATAAGTTTTGGAGGGGCAAATCAATTGAATGTTGCCTAGGTACCTAGGTAGCAGCATATGCACATATGCACCAAAGTCTGACGCTAGGAGATTATCCGTATCTAAAAGTCGTAGTACAAACTGTAGACCCATAGCAGTAACCACCAATCAATTAATAGTAGTCGCTGCTTTACGGGAACAATGTACAGTGTTCATATTATTTACAGTATCTACACACGGTCTCTCCTACCTACCTAGTGTAGGTAGCCAATCCTAAACATACTACTCCATTCTACAGGTTGCTCTAGAAGCCCACGAGACTTGTGATGTTTATATACCTGATCAACCAGTTGGACTAATTGTCTGCTGCTTTCTCTGAGGGATAAGAATGTATCTGTAGTCAATGGTTAGATATTTATAACTTCAGTATCACACGTTTTGACAAACCTGTTCCGCAAAGGATATCCATTCCTCCATACCTCTTAGGTACGGGTCTTCAGCAGAGTTGGCTATGGATTCATGATTCCAGATCATGAGCTCGTCAAATGTCGCCTTCCCTTGCATTGCGCCTATCTTGAGTTGGTCTTCGGGCTCTTCCTGCAGCTCGATATCCTCGACCATCTCTTCCTCGAGCTTCTTTGGTTCGGACTTCTCAATAACAGAACCATAATACCCTTCTGGCAACTTCACAGCTTTGCCATGTAGCTTCCGTCCCCTGAGATAAGCCGTCTTCATTTGGTCTAAATTGTCAATATTGTTAGAGATATAATTGAACCAAGTTTAAGGGGTCACGTTACATACCTTGGCCCTCAGCAGGGGCCCAATATGTGTTAATGGGCTCGACGTTGCCATCGTGGTGTATGCGACATGGTAACAAGTGAACTTGAGACTTTTTCTCGGTTGTTTCGTGAGATTCGACGGTGAAAATTGGATGCGCCATCGTGTTTATTTGTTTTTTCCCAGAGGTTTTGGTAGATATTAAATTGGTTGGTGTATATGGAGATTATCATCCAAGGATTAAAACGCGTATCTATGGGATGACTAATAAATCAATTATAGAACGCGTCTACATTAATTCATTAACGCGTATCACATTTGAGATATGCAAATTAGAGGGATTATTGCATACTAAGGTAGTATGTATGCCGTAAAACGATATAGCGTTTTAAGTTTAACAAAGTTCCCCACCACTCCCGAGCTCCAATTTAACAAAGCAGCAAAGTTAACTCAATCAACTTTACAAACTGTACAAGTACCTACCTAAATCAATCTACCTTTCACAAATCCATTTACAAGAATGCGATGACTCTATGGAATTCGAATTGTATTGGTTCCTGATCTATTAGCATACTAAGTTACCTAGGGATAGGTACGTATTTCTATCACTACACTCTAAGGATCTATTTCTAAGACACTTTTACCAATTTTCTTCAAGTCTTGATGTCATTGACAACTACCTATGCCGGATGCATACCTTACTCCGGCATCCGATGGCGAGATTGTAACGACCTAAGTGCGATCATAGAGAGGCAGCGATATCGCTAGAAAGATGCATACGCTATTCCCCGTTATGGTAACCGGCAGCCCTAGGTACCTAGTATCGTCACAAGCCGGGGCCTCCCCGTCGTTGGATAAGGTTCCCGACACTTGACACTCGCGTGCCATAACGAGGATCGCTACCATGTTAATTCGGTTCCATTTCCATTTATGTGCCTACGCAGCAACTTGTGCAGCAACTCGTGCATCGGAACGAAATGTCAATGCCAGGTCTATCCTTGGACCCCACGCGACCTTTTCGTTACCAGTTTAAAGGATCCATACAGCCATACAACCCTACGAAGTCTTTAGTACGCGAAGGTGAAGAACGGATGAATCCTATCATTTTCTAAAAATCGCCAAGTATATATATCTATACTTGATCTTGGCTCCTAGATTAACGAGTGAGGCTGAAAATGCTGACATGCTATGGCGCCATTGGATGGCTCTTTGCGCTTACATCCTTACGGTAGGTACCTACACTAGGTACGCTAGTAACTAGCATCAATTTGGTAATGTCCGTCCTGAGTCCTGACGCTGTTATAGGCTACCTCTAGGTAGGTAGGTACGTAAAGTACATACAGTGGGCCCCACCGGATCCTGATCTCTTATATCCCTGATCACTTATATCAATCATGATTTCAGCATTTCTCTATTGGAATACGTATCTTGCTACTAACCACCTTCAAGCCTACATGTACCTAGCTAGCATGTAGGATTTACTGCTACGAGACTTTCTTTCAATGCCGGTTCTTATACATTCCGAAACAAAAATGGGGGGCTGGTCCCTGGCTTTCCCTCCTTGACCCATACTGATTATCCCTGCCTACGCCCGAGCGACGAGCCGGTCCTCTACCAAAGAAGATCTAGTGTTCTCATTCTAGTGTCCTCATATTTTGCTTCCCGCAGTCTAATCCTATATCAAAGTAGAATAAGCCGTGGGGACAGGTGCACCTATGTGCAACCGTAGCTCAAGCGCCCCTACCTACCTTAGGCAGGCTGCTAGGTAGATAGATAACTAAGGTAGGTAGGGGATTCCGGATAGCCACATGGCGGTGACGAGCTTGAAACTGTTGCTTTTCGATCCGTGTTCCCTCGGGGTTACCCTCCTAATATACCTAGGCTAGGTAGGTAGGTATAGGTTTTGTTCTCTTTGTTTTATTTTCCACTCTCTGACGTTTTGCATTTTATATCTGCTCGAAAATTACCTACTTGGTAAAATTACTTAGTATTAGACAAGCCAATTTTTAGTTGCCCGTATGAAAATCGCTTACAGTTCGTATCCGCAATTATAATCATATAATCATTACAGCAATACCGGCCCATCCCCTTGTATCCCACGATTGAGTTTAGACTTACAGCCCCGGAGAGTTAATTGTTCACAAAAAAACGTCAAAACCCTTAAGGAAACCCAATTGCTTTCTCATTATACATACCTAGGTACTTATAGTTGAGGAACGTAACTCATCCGAGAGACAATGGCGCCGTCAGTTCCCTCGATCATCGCTAAGCCTCTCATCCGCGGCACCGATATAATTCGCGGAACTTTAGGAAGTTTAACTTGGGGCCCGGCCTTGGCAGTAGCCAAACCCGCCGTTCTCTCGGTCTTCTCAAAGATCACCGTCGGCACGTTGTTGCTAGTCGACGAAACGACAGGAACTAGACTAGTGTACGGGCAGAGACTCGCCTCCAAAAACCCGGAGCCTACCAATGGAAACTACTCAGTCAGAAGGGCCAACACTATCCCGCGGGTTGAGGTTAGAGTTAAAGATGACGCCTTCTGGATGAGGCTGCTTCTCTTCGCCGACATGGGATTTGCGGAATCATACATGCTTGGTGAATTCGAATGCGCCGATCTAACGGCGTTCTTTCAGGTTTGTAAGTCGTCACCCCGTCCTGTGCAGCGTGGCTGACGAAATGTATCATTTATAGCTCTTCATTGTAAATCGAGACCAGCTGAGCAATGGGGTTACATGGTTCTCTTCAATATCCGGTGCGGTCTCAAGTATTGCGCGAACTACGAATACATTGTCGAACGCACTCTTGAATATCTCTGCCCATTATGATATCAGCAACGACATGTTCGCCGCTTTTCTGTCCGAAGACATGACCTACTCGTGTCCCATTTGGCAGCCGCGAGTCTCCTACAATGAGTCGGAAGAGACCCTCCAGGAGGCGCAGATGACTAAACTCAGTCGCTTCATCGACGGCGCTCGGATAAAACCGACCGACCACGTGCTGGAGATCGGAACGGGATGGGGTTCTTTTGCTATTGAAGCCGTTCGGAAGACGGGATGCCGGGTGACGAGCCTAACATTGTCGAAAGAGCAAATGGCGCTAGCGGAACAGCGAATCGACGAAGCGGGATTCTCGAGCCGGATAGACGTTCAACTACTAGACTACCGCAAGTTGCCGGAAACCGCCATGTACGACAAGATTGTCTCCATAGAGATGCTGGAGGCGGTTGGCCAGGAGTACCTAGGAACTTACTTCGCGTGCGTGGACCGGCTGTTGAAGAAGAATGGGGGCATCGCCATGTTCCAGTGCATTACGATGCCCGAGGGGAGGCATGAATCGTATTCCAAGTCCGAAGAGTGAGATTGCCACCCCTTTTTCGCAGAGACCATCGGTCTTAGCTGATGCGCATAACGCTAACATCTCCGGCTCCCCTTTCAGCTTCATAAACAAGCACATCTTTCCCGGCGGCTACCTACCCTCCATTTTGCAGCTGCTCAATCACATTTCGGCAGAGTCCAGGGGCACGCTGATCGTGGAGCGGGTCGAGAACATCGGGGGACACTACCCCAAGACCCTGCGGCTGTGGAGAGAGAAGTTCATGACGAACTTCGAGTCCAGGATCAGGCCCGCGCTCAAGGAGGAACATCCGCAGATGACGCAGCAGGAGATCGACGTGTTTAGGCGGAAGTGGGAGGTATTTATTACCCT
Source organism: Jackrogersella multiformis (assembly GCA_902806575.1). Classification (NCBI taxonomy): domain Eukaryota; kingdom Fungi; phylum Ascomycota; class Sordariomycetes; order Xylariales; family Hypoxylaceae; genus Jackrogersella; species Jackrogersella multiformis. The sequence goes on from CADCXD010000019.1 coordinate 191,930, forward strand.
TTATACCCTTTTTTTTTTTTTTTTTTTTCAAATTTTCAATATTTCAAGCATCCCGTGTCATAATATCAGAGACGGATCATATAATATGAACTAACAAACAACTGTAGTATTATTTCACGTACTGCGAAGCCGGATTCGTAACGAAGACGCTAGGCGACGTGATTATCACGGTGGGGAGAGAGGGCGCTATGGAGTTGATGGAAGATATCCCGGTTTGACCTTTGACCAAGGAAGATGGGTGGTATTTATAGAGGTGTATAGAGAAGGCGCTGTTTCCTTATTAGAGGCGAGGTCTGCGTTTGTTACGACTGCATGGCGCGGCGCGCATCTAGATTAGAGAAAGGGGCACGTAGATATCTCAGGAGTATTGTATGGCGTACCCAGGTAGTCAGTCTGGGGGTGTGTAGGTCTAGCTCTACAGCGTTACAATACAACATTTTGTCTAACGTATGATGCGAAAGGATAAGAGCTTACTTAGTATCCCAGGGTGACGACGTATTATGTAATTGGCTGTGATCTGTTTGAAAAGCCATGTCATATGCTTTTAGGAAATACCCTTACGTCGTGCGAGGGTGTATTAATCACGTCTAGTATGACTGTTCTCTAGAATATGTACATGATCATTGATTTCTTGATGAATTAATACTTGTAAGATCGAGGTACGACAATACTTCTAGGGGTGATCTTACACGGGAAAAGCTTTTGTCAGAAGACGAATCGCTGTATGTAGATCTAAAAGGGGCAAGAGGGAAGGAATAGGGGAAGGGGAATCGCGCAAAGTGGGGAAGCGAAGGTCGTAAAAAACTGCAGAGAATATCGTGAGAAAAAAAGGAGGCAAGAAAGGAATAAAAATAAAAGCATCAGTCAGAATAGATCATGTAAAAAAAAAAGTGAGGACCAAAAAAAGTGCAAAAAGCTCAGTAGCTGCTCGTTCACTTGAACCCTACACTACCTACGAAAAACCCATCCCAGCGGCAGGGTTTTTACAAGAGGGGTGCCGGCTAGACCGTTGAGCCATGGACAGCGTCACATGGCTCCTCGGGTCTAGAGTCGCTTGACTGGCTGATGGTTTGGCTTGCTACTATGCTATTTAACTTTCAGGTCGGTTGGTAGGAGGGTCGGCCACGCCATAGGGTGGGTGGTCTATTCGCCGAAGACGTGACGCGTAGGTCAGGTTCGTGGCGTGAGACTTTTGGTACAGAGGTACTTTGGACGAACGAGCTACCTGACTGCTGTCTGACGTTCACGCGGTAGGTACTTGGGTGGGCGTCAAGCTGCATCTGCAATAAGGGAATTTCTCTCTATTATGTCTCTCCTATACTATACATTAGTGCTTCTTCTTTTTCTTCTTCCCGTGCCCCTTTTTAAGCTGCTGCCCCTTCTTCCCACCACCACCACCACCACCGTTATTGCTATCTCCATGCGCCGTCTCGCTTTCCGTCGTTTTATCCGTGGGGAGGCCGTATTTGCTCGCGTGCTGGACGTCGAACTCGGGCTTCCTCTTCCGGAACAGCAGCATGGCGACCCGCGCGTCCTCGACGCTCGAGTGGTGGCCGGTCTGGATCTCGACGCCGAGCACCTCCCTGGCCAGGACCCGCAGCGCGGGCTTGGGCCCGTGCCCGTACCGCCGGTACCCGGCGAAGCGCGCGGTGTCGCGCACGAGGCCGTTGGGGTGGCCGAGCTGCAGCGCGGCCAGGTCGTGCCGGATGTCGTGGCCGACGAGGATGCGGTTCGCGAGGAGGTCCGCGACCGCGGCCTGCACCTCGTCGAACTCGCGCGCCGCTGCTATGACGCGCGGCGTGATCCCCGTGATGTGCGTCCGCCAGTCCGTGACCGGCTCGCGCGGGCGCACGAAGGAGTCGTACACCTGCCGCCCGTGGAAGTCGACCAGGCTCACCCGCGCCAGCACCGACTCTCGCCCCTCGGGCCCCACACCGACCATCTCGCAGTCCAGCGCTACGTACTTGCCGACTTCGATCCCAGGGGCCAGCCCCTCGTTGACACGGGGCGGGTCCGCTGCTGCCAACGAGGCGTTGTTCTTGACGCCGAGGTTGTAGGCCTCGGCTAGGTCTTCCGGCGAGACGTCGTTGTCTGCTGCCCAGAGAGCTAGAGAGGGCGTGATGGTTGTTGGCGTGCCCTTTGCGATGACGGAGGACTGCGTGACGCCCATTAGTTTTGCTGGGGGTTGAGGGCTGGGTTTATAGGGATGCCTGTTAGGTGGTCTCGATGACGGCTGCCGGTCTTGTTGCTGCTTGGAGGGTTTGTGCAGCTTCTGCCGTTTTGAGTCAGGGTGGGGTGGTAGCCCGTCGTCAGGTTTCCTCTTGATTGTAGTTTTTGGTGCTGAGGATGACGAAGCCGTGGTGGACTCGGCCTGTATTTTTGCTTGCAGCTTCTTCCAGTTGGATGATAACTCTTGCGCCATTGCTTTGGGAATTACAGCGCGGCTACACTCATGATACGGATGAATGAATGGCGACCTTTAACCTATTGCCGCAGCAATACCTCGATCTTCCAGTGACTCAATATGGCGTTAGAGTTGTGATGAAAGTATTAGATAGGATTTAGAGAATGGGGGCTCGTATATCATTCACTCTTTGATGAACCCGAGAGGCGTCAGTGAATGCGCCGGGTGAATTTCATAGAGTATCTAAAGACGAAAATATAAAGTATTCGTAACTAAATACTCATCATGTGCTGCAGATACCTACACTTACTTTCATCACTTTCTATTCAGAAATAAGTTATCAATGTTCATGTATATCTGAGGTTGTCTGCCTTTAGTTGTCGTTGCTGTTAGTGACTATGTACTACTTGGACTTGGGGTAGGTAATTTTCAATTTTCACCCATTCTCTTTAGTCGATATGATATCCTTATATTCATGTAATGAAATGATTATTCTACTACCGCTAATAGTACCTTGGCATCTGCAACCACTTAGACGTACCGCATATGATTGGTTGATTATATGGAGTCAACGCCAAAAGTCGCGTTCCATAAATCTTAGGTACCTAACTACGCGACGGACCCGTTGTTGCCCCTCCACTCTCCACTCTCAACTTTCAACTCCTTAATTCTTTATTTTTTTTTATTCGTCCAGAGTAACTCGTGATAGAAACGTTGTAATAATTCCACCATACCTCCGTATATCGCAACAAATAACTACAACCGGCATCGTCGCAATTGATTCCCTTCACAATGGCGACTCCAAGCGATTCGGGCATGATCATGTCCGACGCCCCTTCGAGGGCTGCTGTCACTCCCAGACAGAGACCTTTCAATAGAGGTTCTTCAGCACGACCGCGAGGTCCTCCCTCCGAAAGTCTAGCAGCTCCTAGCGATGACGAGGCCGACGGCTTCGCAGACGATCAGATACCTAGTCGCACAAGGCGGAGAGATGCTACCACCATTCCTCGAGTAGAGGACAGGATCGGCATAACCGTCCAAGAACACTTTGAAAACTTCATAGAGGAGTATGTCTTGATCTAATCTTGATAGTATATATAGAGAGAGGTCGTAACTAACCAAGGGGCTAGATTCATCGACGACCCTGCTTCATCTGGCGCGCCTACACCGAGCGCCGTCACAACAGACAAATTCTACGTCGCCCAGATCCATGGCATGCGCATTTACCAATTATCCACCTTTTACGTCAACTATAACCACATCTCCAGCTTCCAAAACGGCGGTCTGGCCAACGCTATTAATACGCAATACTACCGTTTCCTCCCATTCCTCACCAACGCTCTACACAACATGATCGCAAAGTACGAACCCCAGTACTTCCGCGAGCATCGACAAGCTACTACCTCTAGCGGCCAGACTACGTCAGGCGCAAGCAATATTGGTTCGGGAAGCCAGTCTGAACTGCAGGGAAGCAAGACAGCGAACCAGCAGACGGACAAGCTCTTCTCCATTGCTTTTTATAACCTCCCTCTCGTCTCCCGAGTTCGTGCCTTACGCGCCAAGAACATCGGCCAGCTCCTTTCCATATCCGGGACTGTCACACGCACCTCCGAAGTGCGACCAGAACTCTCTCTTGGAACATTCTCCTGCGAGAACTGCCGCTCCGTCATTCCCAACGTCGAGCAGACATTTCGCTATACAGAGCCTACACAATGTCCCAATGCCGAGTGCGGAAACCGTCTGGCGTGGCAATTGGATATTCGACAAAGTACCTTCGTCGACTGGCAGAAGGTTCGCATTCAGGAGAACAGTTCAGAAATCCCTACGGGCAGCATGCCAAGGACCATGGACGTCATCCTACGAGGCGAGATGGTAGACCGTGCTAAGGCAGGCGAGAAATGTATCTTCACCGGTGCATTGATCGTGGTACCGGACGTAAGTCAGCTGGGTCTTCCCGGAGTTAGACCAATGGCGATCAGGGATGACCGGAACGCGCCACGAAGCAACGACGTTGGTGGTAGCGGAGTCTCGGGCTTAAAGTCCCTTGGTGTTCGCGATCTGACTTATCGACTAGCCTTCCTCGCCAACATGGTTACGCCTGACACATCTACCCCAGGCCAAACTTCACGTCAAGTTCATGATATCATAAATTCCCTAACTCAAACCTCTACCGACACGGCTGAGACAGTTGAGGAGGCTCAGACGTCAGTGTTAAACTCCATGACGCCTAGCGAGATCGACGAGCTCCGTGAGATGGTCCATAGTGATCATATCTATCACCGCCTTGTTCAGTCTCTCGCGCCCACAGTATACGGCCATGAGATTGTGAAGAAAGGTCTTCTTCTGCAGTTGATGTCTGGTGTCCACAAAACCACTGCTGAAGGCATGGCCCTTCGAGGTGACATCAATATCTGCGTCGTTGGCGACCCGTCTACCTCGAAATCTCAGTTCTTAAAATATATCTGCTCATTCGCCCCTCGCGCAGTTTATACGTCCGGCAAAGCCTCTTCCGCTGCCGGTCTCACAGCTGCCGTCATCAAAGATGAGGAGACAGGCGAGTTCACAATCGAAGCTGGTGCGCTCATGTTGGCTGACAATGGCATCTGCTGCATCGACGAGTTCGACAAGATGGACATTGGCGACCAAGTTGCCATCCACGAAGCTATGGAACAGCAGACGATCTCCATCGCCAAAGCTGGCATCCAGGCTACGCTCAACGCCCGGACGTCCATCCTCGCAGCCGCGAACCCGGTGGGCGGACGATACAACCGCAAGACATCGCTGCGGGCCAACATCAACATGTCGGCGCCCATCATGTCGCGTTTCGATCTCTTCTTCGTCATCCTGGATGAGTGCAACGAGGCTGTGGACCGCCATCTAGCGGAGCACATCGTCGGACTCCACGCCCTCCGCGACAGCGCCATCGAGCCCGAGTTCAGCACCGAGTGCCTGCAGCGGTATATCCGGTTTGCGCGCACGTTCCGGCCCGAGTTTACGGACGATGCAAAAGAGCGCCTCGTCGAGAAGTACAAGGAGCTGCGTGCGGACGACGCCCAAGGCGGCATCGGAAAGAACAGCTACCGCATTACGGTCAGGCAGCTCGAGAGTCTAATTCGGCTATCAGAGGCCATTGCCAAGGCCAACTGTATCGAGGAGATCATTCCCGACTTCGTCGACGAGGCGTTTAACCTCTTGCGCCAGAGCATCATCTCCGTCGAACACGACGACGTCGAGATGGACGAAGACGAAGACGACTCCCCCGAAGACGCGGCGGAGCTCATCGCCGCAGCGGACCGCGCAGCCGCCGGCGCTTCCGGAGTCCAGGACGAGGAAGGCGACTCGCCTATGGGCGACGGCGAAGACGCAGACAATAACGACAACAACAATAATAACGACAACGACGACGACGCAGACGGACGAGGTAGTAGGGAACCGAGCTCGGCGGTGCCGGCGAAGAAGAAGACGGCGATCACGTACGAGAAGTACATCGCCATGGTGAACCTCATAGTGTCGCGCGTGAACGAGGACGAGGCGTCGGGCGAGGGCGAGGGAGTCGACGGCGACGCGCTCGTCGAGTGGTACCTCGAGCAGAGGGAGGACGATCTGGATGGCGAGGAGGACTACCACCGCGAGATGGGCGTCGCGAAGATGGTGCTGAAGAAGATGGTCAAGGTATGGTTTCCCTCTATCCTTTCCCTTTTCCCTTCTCCCCCCCTTTTTGTTTTATAACTAGTCTGTCTACACACGTCCTTTTCAAGCGTAGCTGTTTCATGTGTTATTAGGATGATGCTAACGGGGGAAATAGGACAATATCCTTATGGCGGTCCGGGGCGAGGGCCTGGCAGAAGGCGGCGATGGAGCGGCGGCGGCGGAAGCCGGTCCCTCGGCCGAGCAGCAGAAAGTCGTTTATGTCCTGCATCCTAATTGCGCCGTAGAGGAGTACTAAACTACACGGTGGCATGTAATGGATTAGGCTGTTGTGCTATCATGTTCGAGTTTGAGGAGGTTCGGAACTGAGTACTACTCATACCCACACAGGACACGTTTACACCTACCTTAATAGGTAGGTTGGTGTGGATGTCCACACGATTGGTTAATGACGAAGATGGAATCGCTCAAAGTGCCACGAAGACACCCACGTACATAACGAAGTGAAATAACTACGGAACGAATGCTCTCGAGGAAGCGAGTTTTTTTGTAAGGGCGTCTGGAGTCCGGGCTGGGCTTGGGCTAGGGCTGGGAACGATGATATCATTAATTACCCCGAGGTACCTTAGAGGAAATATAGGGCGAGATGAGATCAAATGACTAATACGAGATGATACGTGATGAGATGAGATGAGATCAAATGTCTGTGCTTGGTCTGTTGGGATTGAGATATGTGTATGTACGTACGTACGTTTGTGTGTCTATGCATGTATATTAGGTATGCATGGCTCTAGGCTTGAGACCAAATGTGAACGGTTGAAAGTGATCGCTAAATCAGATCAAATCAAATCAAATCAAATTTAAATCGAATCAAACAGCATGATTTCCATATATGTAGGTAGGTAACTTAGCTGAGAGCAGAGGGCAACTTATAATGGGCTAGATTAACACATGATAGCATTAAATTCACTTAGGTAGGTACCTACCTCGAGTTGTAGAACTAGTTAACTTGGACCAGGTACACATATAAATAGGTTGGTTAGTTACTCTGTTCATCCTCCTATTGCTAATAGAGGATGAGAAACGAGCCTCATGTAGGTACCTACCTGGGAACCTAAGGAAAGGAAAGGAAAGGAAAGGAGGCAGGTACCTATGTAATATGCCATATATGTACCCTTATGTATGGGGGCAAGCATACCTACCTACTAGAGACCCAAAAAAGGGGCATCACAATATGAAGTGCCTGGCTAGATACAATCCAATATGGATACGTCTGTCTCCTTACGCTCATAGCACTAAGCAGGTGATAATTTATGTCATCTCATACCTAACCAATCGTCAAGACATGTAAGGCGAAGAAAGTAGGTACGGCATCTAGTTCGACTCGGCCTGATGTAGCTCTATAGGTGGCTTAGCTAGTCCTACAGCTACTCGCTCACATACTCCCGACCTCGCCAACTTCGATTGTGATACTCTCTACATTGGGCGTCATTGCAAGTCGTTATTAATAAATTATCATGAACGAGTTATCATCAAATTATCATCAAGTTATTACTGAACCAACCAACCAACCGTGCCACATCAAGTATCAAGCATCAAGCATCAAGCATCATTACCATCATAAGCCACAAGTCACAAGTCAAGTCAAGTCACAACACCACAGCCACGGAACAGACAAGTTATATGAGAGCAGTTTCTTTATTAGTTGCATTTCTGATAAGAAGGACTTATCTGCCGTGCTAGGACCTATAGCAAGGAGCGGGTTGAGCTCGACGTCGACATCGTATCCTCTCTGCATCCGTATGGAGTAGATAATAGGGATAGCTCAGAGTGACCGAGCGACTGACCAGCCTTCTCCAGCTCGTACACACATGCTTATCGTGCGAACTCACTCGTGCGTAGCCTAGCAGTTTAGAAAAAAAGGATGGGGGGAGTAGCACAGTTCACGCATGCTCGCATGCCTTGCCGTTGCATTGTTTTCAGATTTATCATTTTGTCTGTGTGATTGATATAGGGTTTGTCTCGTCATATCTAGTCATCCGCATTCGGAAGACTTTCCAAACCCTCCTGTTCCGACAACACCCCAAGGTTCCATAGTCCGACAGTCCGGTGTTGTATATGAAATGTCATGATCCGTCATGACCCAGTCCGGTGCAAAAAAAAACATGCACAGATGTCCTCACTGAATGCATCTCGAAATACCAATAGTAAGGTCGACAACGAGATCTGACCCTAGATACTGGTGTCGAACGGACTAGTTTAGCATTACTTCTTCCGTACTCGTAGTCTGGAACCAGGGGTTGTCATATCATAGTAGAAAAAGGGCCAATGACATTTCCCTCGTATAAGAAGTACGCAGAAAAAGTGCGCCGTGAATGTTGTTGTACAAACTGCCGTCCGGGGGTACGCTGATTATCCGTACGACAGTAAGAAGTAGATGAAACCCGCAATAATAATTTATTGCAATCGAGTATACAAGGAAGAGTTTAGGTGAACGCCGCTGATGAGTTGGGCGTGATCGAGCAGCTGTCGTATATAAATAGTTGTAGCTGGTTTGATCTTGCAACTTTCGAGCGGATTACGTTTACCAATGTGGCGCCGCGACAGCCGCCGCGTTTCTGGTGGAGTTCTCGGTTCGAGGTCTATATCCTCCACGTCCGCTGCGGGTAGAAGGGCGACTGGGTGGGTGGGATGAAGTGCGATCACCGGGGTGGTCAGAGTGCTCTCTGCCGCCGCGTTGCCCACCGCGACCTGATAATCGTCGGGCGCCTCCTCGGGGTCCCTGGCGGCGTTGGTTACTATTGGAGCGACTGCTCGCGAAAGGCATTAAGAGGGTCTTTGCCTCTGGCATGAAAGGAGCCGAGACTCGGATCACGCTTTTGCCATTCAACGTTTCCGGCACAGGAAATCTCAACGCCTCAGCACACGTCGGATCGACTCGTAGCTTGATCGGCGTGGGATCAAAGTTGAGCTCCGCAGCTTGCCACAATGCATCCGGCGCCTCACTAGGGAGGCGGACAGCAGGTAGCGAGCCCATCTCCTGTTCTCCGAAGCATTCTTCAGCCATTTCCTTGCTGGTAAAGTCACTAGCCTCAGAAGCCACAGAGCTTGCCGAGTGTGAAAGCCCAGGTAGTGCAACGGTTGCGGGGTCGTACGAGTGGGTGTGTTCTAGTGCGATTCTGCTGGAGGAATCCACATCCATAGACTTTGCCGGAGGAGTCGACTTCTTTCCCATAAGACTGTTAATCTTATCCTGCCAGTTCTCCTGCGACGCAATCTCATGAGGCGTCTGAGGAATCCCGCCGTAATTCTTCCCTCTGCTAGAGGGACGGGGAGCGGCTGACTGCTGATTCCCCCTGGCAGGTGCTGCAGCTGCAGCTGCGAAAGATATCGGCGCCGGCTTAGCAGACGGCACGATTGGACTAGGGCCTGCCGAACCAGTTGCGGGTGGCAACTTGACGACCGGACGAGCTGGCGGCAGAGCTACATGCGGACGGGTGGCGTCACCGTCAAATACGGGATGGCCATCGGCGGTTGGCGGAGGCGGAGTCGGAGACTTCGTGCGGGCCTGCTCTTGACGGCTATCTTGGGGTTGTAACTCTCGGGCAGGAGGGAAAAATCGAGAGCTGCTCCTGGGCTGAGCCGCGGGGCCAGATACATTTCTTTTACTCTGACCAACCTCATGGCGGCTACCATTGATCTTTCTACCAGCCTCCTTAGAATCTGCTCTAGCTTGAAAGTCGGAAGGCATGACACCTTTCCAACTGGCAAGCTCCTCCGCTGTCGGCTCAGCCCTTTTGGCCGCCTCTTTGGCAGCCACCTCCCTAGCATCAGCTCTGGCTTGGAAATCGCTAGGCATAAGACCTTCCCATCTCGCAACCTCTTCTGCAGTCGGCTCCATCGCAGGGCGTTCATCCTGAGCGGGATTCGCTGTCGAATTCCTTGTAGGAATGTACGAACTGTTCGGCCGGACATCATTGTGGTTGCTAGGGGGATTCGGACCTGGACCGTTTGGTCCGTGCCTAGTCATGTGTCTCTTGTCGCCAGGCTTCGCACGCCAGCCCTCGGTAATCGGGATTACTGCATCATCCTTCTGAGCGTTGATCCGCTCTTGCAGTTCCCTCGCTCGCCTGAGATCATCCTCTTCAACGGTGGCGGCAAAGGACTTCCACGAACTCGCAGAATTCTGCTCGGGTCTCTGAGACATATTGGAAGGGCGGCCGCGGGGCGGGCCAATAGGGGCCAAGCGGTTACCAGAGATAGACTCGGGACGCACAGGTTGTTGCGATGTAGTACGAGGAGGCCCGATGGGCGCTGGGCGATGGTTACGCTCGCTGACCGGAGCTGCGCGGGAATCAGGTAGTAGCCCTAAGTCTGGGTTGAACGTACCGTTCCCGAGCGAACGATCGTTGCCAGGAGCACCCCAGACGTTCCGAGACGTGTTCTGATGACCACCGCCCCACGAGGTAAACCGCTCCGGTTGTTGAGGGGCTTCGGGCCAGGTCGCTGTAGACTGGGAGTTTGACACGTGAGGAATCTGCATCGTGTGACTTGGAGATCGTTGAGCATCTCCGTTGGCTCGGTTGTCACCATGCGTTGCCATATGGCCAGATTCAACCGTGACCTCTGAAGGGGATTTTGCCTCTGGATTAGCGGGAATACCAGTGCGTGGAGTGTAGGTAGACACGGCGGGGGAATCGTCTTTCTTGCCCTCCTTCTTCGCACTCTTACGCTCAGGAGCAGGGCCCATAGCCTTAAGCTTCTCGGCGATTCGAGCTTTGCGTGCCTCCTCCTCGCGCGCTTCCTGTTCTAGTCTACGCTTAATCGCCTGCTCACGGCGCTCTCGCATGATTTTCTTTTGCAAAGCAACGTCGTCCTCTTGAGGCTGTACATCAACAGTAGGTGAGGTATAGTAAGGCGTAGCATGTGTTTGGGCGGGAGAAGGTCGGGGTTGATACGGGTGGGTAGGCTGTAGACGTGGTGTTGGCTGGTGATGAGCAGACACCGGGCTCTCTGCACCTCCTGTAACAGAGCCTGCTCGAGATTGGTACGATTCCGGAGGTGGTGGAATATCGTATGGTTTGTTAAGTTTATGGGCCAGCATACCACTAGTACCGCTGACGTTAGAGGAGCCGCGACGACGATACGGACCTTCTTGGCCACTGGTTCTGCTCGTCTGGAAAGCAGCAGATGGCTCTGCAGGACCTTGCTGGTCGTGATGTTGAGGTCGCTGCAGAACAGCTGGCTGGCGGCCATGAGCCTCATTCCTGGAACCTCTACGATCCGTCACCGGCTCATATCGTCCCGAGTGCGAGTTATAGAGCTGACTATTGTTACTAGCCTGCCCGTCTCTGAACCCGGAGCGACTGAAGTCATCGGCAGCGATTTCCTTGGTCGGAAGAGAGGTTGCACTGTTAGCCATAGGGTCCCGTGCCGGAGAACGCGAAACCAATGCTAAAGTAGGCGGATCCATCTGTCCAGGAGACACCCTCTCAACGGGTGGTAAGCGTCCCCAAGGTGACTTAGCAGGCGTCGGCAATGCTGGCGGTTTCGCAACCAAGGTGGGCTTCTCAGGTGCACCCTTGAGCACCAGGCTCTTCCCCGCAGCTAGAGCGTTCGGCTTGACTGAAGGAGATCCGGTTGCGCTAATAGTCGGAGCGGGTGATTTCGGCTTAGGTGGCACGGGAGCCGGTTCCTTGTCGAACGTGGCAGGGACCATAGGGACCATAGGGACCGCAGAGACTACAGGGACTGCATGGACGACGCTAGGACTCGGGGCACTTTCATGGGGTAATGTAATCTTTGTTCCATCAGTCCACGTTATGGTCTCGGGGGCCCACTCCTCGTCGTCGTCGATATCAGCCCAGTTAGATTGACCTTTAGCATCTTCCGGTCCCAGACGACCCGCCATGTGTATACCGAATTTTTGCATTAGCTCTTCGTCCGACAACTTCTTCTGTTCTGGCTGGGATACGGCTACTGTAAAGATTAGCAGGAGTCTAAGATTAACCAGCAGCCCGAGTTATCACACTGTTACTTACGTTTATTCCGATTCCAAACGGTATTCGGATCGGGAGCAGAAGCGGGTTTACCATTGCTACTCAGAGTCTTGGTGGAACCACCAAGGCTGCTGCCAGACTTGGCGACCAGTTTGAGGCGAGAAGCAGATGCATTAGGAGGAGGCTGCGGCGTCGAAGAGGCAGAGCCGGTGGCGGAATCGGGGCGGGCGGTGGAGTTCGAAGCAGCCTTCGAAGCAAGATAGGTTCGATTCACCGAAACGGATTTGAAGCTCTGAGGCCTCTTGATGCTCGAGGAGGTACGCGCATGGTTCTTGTCACCGAGACGTGCCTTAGATGATTCTGTATCTGAACCCCCGCTCACGCTAACTTCAGCCGAGTTCACTAGTTCGTCGACGATATCTGCGATTTGCTTATTCTCGACGTCGGAAGAGGTTCCGTTTAGTGTTGCACTCGAATGGCCAGCATGTTGAGCGACGTCGCTTGAAACAGCTGAATGGGTCTGTAGTGAAACGTGTGTGAGTGGACGGGTTTGCGACGGGGGCGCACACGAGCAATTGCATGGGGATAATGGGGATCATATGGAAGCGGATGATGAGGGAAGGGAGAAGATGGCAAGAGGGAGGGAATGAATGATTTTGGGGACGAAGGACGACACGACACGAGATGTGATGTGATATGTACTTACGAGGGCAGGTTCAGTTAGAGATGCATCCGGCTGATTATCGTTTGGCTCAGTCGCCATCATCCAACTTGAGATGTCGTGAAACGTAATTGTTTGCGTTTGCGTCGCGATCGAAGAGTACGGTGCGTTGCGTTGCGATGCTCGAGCGCGAAGTGATCAGTGGTGGTAGTAGTGGTGGTGGTTACTTGAGGCTGACGGTTGGTAGAGGTGGTCAGTTGAAGGTTGCGTATTTGGCGTCACGCCGTTGAGAGAAAATCGGAGTCGGGTTACTTTACTAACGGTACCGAATAGGTATCTAAAAGTAGAAAGTAGAAGAAGAAAAAAAAGGAAACGAGAGGAAAAAAAAAAAAAAAAGAGACTTGAATCAGCCTCGTTGGCTCAGAGGCGCGACTAAAATTGATTTTAGTACAAGTACCTCGCTCTCGATATAGGTGATGAGGGTGTAAGGAGAGAGTGTATAGTGATTCAATACCTCAAAAAAATGTAGTGGGTTGTTGCAAAGTTGAAGGTTTAGTCCTAACGGCCCTTCCAAACCAAATGTTCAGCGTCGTGTTGTCAAAAGTTTACAACATTGGGTCCCGAGCTTTTGGGGCTTGCGCACTAATAAGAGTGGAGAAAAACGATGAATTGGTGGAAGACTGTTAGAAGAGAGCGGCTGGGAAAAGACGAGGTGGAACCATCCAGGCAAAGTGAGGGTGGGGCTATTGTGGCTGAAGTGGTGAGAAGGACACCCGGTGACTCGCGCCTTCTGGCATCTCTGAACACCTGTCAAGGACTAGCCTGACAGCTGCCACTCGACTGACTCACAACCTTCCAGTGTGTATGATGTACTCAGGTACTACCTACATGTAGGTACCTAGGTATCTGCCTATGTAGGTACATGGGTACATACTTAGGTATAATACCTTAGGTAGGTAGCTATGTAACCTGGACGTAAACGAAGAAAATGGTAGGGTACTTACATATACGCAAGTGTTTATGAAATATCTGTATGTCTGAAAGTTGGTGATGACCTTTTTCTGATCGATAATGTATGTGTAGGATGTAACGTGAGAAATACGTGAGAAATATGTGCGATGTAAAAGTGTAAAGTAAAAAGAGGAAAGAGTGTCCAGGAAATATGGATGGGTAAGTTTGAAGAAGGATTACCTGAGAAAAAGAAACGCGGAAGAAGTTTGTGGTACCGGTTCTTAGGTGACTCGAAAATTCCATTATGATCTCTATAGTGATCCTAGTTACCTAAGTCGCCTACGCGTAGGTACGTGTTATGTTTCGAGGGTTGGCGTCACGCGGCAAAATCAACAAGGTCTACTGAGTATATGTAATAGCGTACCTACCTACCTAGGTAGGTAGGTACTTAGGTGGGTTGTGTACCTATGATTCAAAAGCGAATATATAAAGGTATATAAAATGACTTGGAACCAACCCAATGGGATATTGCGTCATTCATCGCAAATTCATCCTACGTACTGGACGAGGTGAATGCCACATCAGGACAAATATGAAAACTGTAGAATTCTTTGACGAGACTAGGCTCCGTTTTTTTCTAGTACACAGAGGCTATCTATGTTTGATGCCATCTATCTTATGTACATCTTGCCTGCTTGCCTGCATGGCCCTATCTAGTTCTCCCACCCGATGCCTTAGGATAGTAAACCTGCCTAGTGGGCGTTGTTCTTGTGGTGACCTATAGTGATATTAGAATTTACATGTGGATTACCTAGGTAGAATAGAGAGTTATAAAGGAAGCTTACGTAGGTGGAAGTAATAGGTCATAGGGTATCCAACAACGAGGATGAGCCCAATCGCATGGATGATAGCTATAGGAGAAACTCATTAGTACAAACATTTCCTCGCCCCTAGGGATCGCATAGGCAATAATGAAGATCGTTGGACATACGCTTGGCGGTAGGATTTTTGCCAAAGTGTTTGGCTTGATATCTGCCGAGTAGACCAGTGGCTTGGATCTCGGGAGCAGGTCCTCGAGGGAGTTTCTCGTAGAAGCTGACAACACGCTTCATGCGGACGGCATCAGGAGCAGCGCCGATGGCCTAATAGCATATCCGTCAGCAAGTTTATAACTCTCTAACTCCTGCCGTACCCTGTCCTAGAACCATGCAGAGAAAAATGCCGATTTCGAAAGCGAATGCAAACTCGTGGTCCTCCCAATCGCATCAAGGCCTAGAGCTAGGATTCGCAATAAAACGAGAAGATTCGGATAGTGTAGCATATATTATATTGGTACGTACATTCGGCGAAGCAACCTAGAATATCAATTAGCAACCCGTAGCTATTATATCTGCGGGATCCCACGGACCTTTGGAGGGATGAGGGTCGAGAGGGCTCGACGAGTGACGAAGCTCATTGTGGCGGGTGCGGTCGCGACGGAGGGAAAAGAAAGGAAGAGAATGGGAGGGCTACAGAGATTATTCAACTGTGTCAAGGAGTGACGCAATTAGTGACCTCTGTTGCGATGCGATGCTGTGCTTGCTTGTAATTAAAGGTTGAATTGAGCTCAAAAGTGGGAAGGCCGTCGTTAATTGACGAAAGTATGAAAAGACCTCGCAGAAGTTGTAAAGTCGTACCTGGTCCGTGCGTTTAAAGCCTTTTAGTGCGGTAATTGCCGCTCTAGCCAATCAAAACCCCTCATAACCCATAACCTTGGAACTCGATTATCTACGTATCTATCTCAACATCTAGGTTAACTCTAAATCTTAAGTTATTCTTAAGTCAAATCCTAAATCGCTTCAATACAAGAATTCACCCACATCCTACCTACCCGCATAAAACCCCTTCCAATCGCGCCACCATCTACATTAACCTGCGGCTCCTGGACTGGGAGGGTCCAACTCACAAACACGATATGGCATCCCTCATGACCCAAGCGGCGGCAGCGAGCCTGCTAAGGAATGCGAGGTTGGTCTCGAGCAGACAGGCTCTAGCGATGGCGCAGAGGCGATTCAAATCCGACGACTCGACCACCTCCCTCGCCGAACCGAGCCAGCCTGCCGTCCCCGAGGAGAAACCGCGCAATGCGCCCGACTATGGCGTCCACATCGACAACGCAACATCGTACGTCCCGTACCGTCCCGCTCACCAATCCAGAAAACATAGTTGTGGCCGGAGTCGAGATTGATGCTGACGGGTATTTCATAGCACATTTACCCCCGTACCGAAGCGGTTAATGGATGGTAGCGAAGATCACGACGTGCTGCCGGCCGCCGTACTTTCCGGTGCTCCAATTGAGCTGCAAGCAAGAACTGTCCGGTAGGGAATCATCCGTTGCTATCGTATCTATGAGCGGCTATCTGACGAATGATGTAGCATATATCGACCTGCAAAGCCCGCAACACAGTCCGGAACATGGGGTGCCCATCACTGGAGGATGGATTGGGATATTCTCTCCAAAGGACACCGATGGGAGAATCCCTTAATGGGATGGCAGTCGTCCGGCGATTTCATGCAGGGCACCAAGCTCGAGTTCAAGTCCAAGGAAGATGCCATCGCATTCGCAGAGAAGCAGGGTTACGAATATTTCGTACAAGAGCCGAACGAGCGAGCTTTCACGCCGAAAGCTTACGCTAACAATTTCTTATACACGTCTAAGAAACTCAAGCACATCCGAACCAAG
Source organism: Jackrogersella multiformis (assembly GCA_902806575.1). Taxonomy (NCBI): domain Eukaryota; kingdom Fungi; phylum Ascomycota; class Sordariomycetes; order Xylariales; family Hypoxylaceae; genus Jackrogersella; species Jackrogersella multiformis. The sequence goes on from CADCXD010000019.1 coordinate 208,315, forward strand.
TGATTAATTAGATGGGAACAGAGGATCTGGAAGAAGTCACCGCATGGTTTTGTAGATAGATATACTACTACACAATAGTATTTCGAATGCACCTGAGTACACCTAAGTTTAATGCGCCCTGCGAAGCGGTCCTAATTCCCGTGATTGGCCGTCGCATTCTTGCCCCCTAAGCCCTAATGTGAATCATGCCCTGAGTGATCATCGAAGCCTTTTATGCCCGTCTAAGCATGAAGCCTCTTCGAACAACTCCCACCGGCCGAGAACCTAAAACGCCTAATAACTGTTGAGGAGTACTCGAAACCGACGAGCTCCCAGCTCTGGATATTTCCTAACCTATAACGCCTGCCCCACCTCCAGAAACGCCCTTAATTACATGTCCTGTTTCCACCGTTTTTGTCACTGGGAGGGTAGTAGGGAGAAAGCCCGACTAAAATCATCGAGACTGCCCTGGAAAGGCTGATTACCAAGCCACTATGTAGTGATCATCGGCTCATGACCATTTTCCGCTCCACCCGAATCGTCACCGTCTAGACCCAGGTCAATTCTGGCTGGTAGGTCCTTCTTACCCTCTTTGCGAACTACTTCTTCACTCCAAGCTCTCATCTGCACTAGATGGCGAATAGCGGCATTCCTACGCTGCTGCTGACGATCCAGGACAGCTTTGTTGACCGTATCTGCAACTTCCCGTCGAAGACCTGGTTGGAGAAGCTTTGCTAGAGAAGGATCCAGATTGTCGTGGTCAAATACGAGAAGGGACATCGTCTTCTCCAAATCTTCCAAGAACTGCGGTGTGCGCGGAGCCTTTGGTCCCAGCTGCGTTTGTGCAAATTCCAATGCCGGACCGATATCACCGCCAGGACGTGACTTTCGGATTAGCTCAACTAACTGGAGGCGAAGAAGTGCGAAGTGAAGGGGTTCATCTTCATCTAGTATCTTTTTCAATGGTTAGCTAGCGGATACAATATGCAAGGCATATTGAGATATATCAAAGCAACAAAAAAGCTCATAGAAAAAGTGGTTGTTCCTCATCAGTGGTCCGAAGACCATATGAGTGGTGCATGTAAACTCAAGTTTTAATCATAGCAAGTCGGATATGGAAAAAAATAAAAACAAAAATATGAATCAGAAAATTTTGCAATAGTACTTACTGAAGGATCGAGGTCGTTTAGGCTGTGTATAGCATTCTCAATTTCGCCTTTATGTATGAACGTCTGTATTTGCTGTCTAGCATGGATGGCGGAGGAAGGCTGCTGAGGTGACAGATTTGCTTCGGTAGAGAACTTGGCGGCAGCGTTGGGATAGCCAGCTACGGTAAGGTAGTCAAGTATCAAGGCGTTTATGTCGCTTTGCATTGAGTTAGTCAATAGGCTTTGGGAAGTGTCAAGGACGTGTAGGTAGGTAGAAAATTTGTTCAGAAAATTTTAATAAACGATCTCCGCATGATATTCTCAGAGAGATTCCCATTGTTTAATTTGTTGCATCATAACAAAAGCCCAAGATAGGAAATAGACGGGAAGCAATGACTCTATATGGATTAACATACCTTTTTTGAGTTTTCACCTCCTCGACATGTCTCGTGAAGGGATGCTTCATCGATTTTGTCGTTGACGTAGACGAAGTCTACCCATTCTACTGTTTAGCGCGCGTGTACAATAGCGTGATGAGTATTTGTGGCATAAAGCATACCATTTTGCGTTCTAGAAGTTCAGAGATGTATCTTGCGTGACGAAGATGGTTCTCGAGTAAGAGATCGCTTGACGAGGACATGCCCTACCCCTCGTTGCCAATATGAGGCGCGTAATTAGAGGATAGAGGCTATGTGATAGATACGTAGAGAAAAGAAGGCGCCCGAGGAAATTCTATAGATTTCCGCCACGAGGCTGGGCTTTCTTGCTGACGTTGTCGCGCATAGAAAAGAATATGGAGAGAAGTTGAAAGAAGGAAGATGGTAGGTTAAGGTAGGTAGGTTTCAAGTTTGCGTACTGTTAGAGAGGTGCAGAAATGTAAAGAATTAAAGAACTTTGGGAGCTAGACCCATTACGTACCTAGGTATGGCGGTGATCCGTGGCGGTGGCCTGTGGCGTAGAGGCGTGCTTACTTACCTAGTATTCGGTTATGTGCATAAATATAGGTAGTTGGCCGTAGCTGCTTGGCTGCATATAGATATGTATATATATGGGTGTCACACTTCGTTATCAACACACCCCAAGCTCTAGTGTAGGAGGTACCTAGTACCTACCTAGGTACCTACCTAGGTAGGTAATCGACCTGCTGAATTCGAATCGTGCAAACCCACACACTTTCTTCCTATTCATAGTTGGTTTTTGGGAAGATCCTCCCTCTCCCTCTCCCTGTCCTTTTCCATTTTCCCTTTTCTTGTTCCTTTTCTATCTTTTGGCCTGAACCTCTTAGCAGTTAACTCTGGTACTATTCAACGGTGGGCTAGTTAGTTTGTTTGCCGAAAATATCTAAGCTACCTAGTATTAGATGGTCTCATCTTCTTAACCTAGTCAACTTTTCTCAGTCTGTCAGTGTGTGCTGTCAGCCTAGACGACACTTGGCCATAGTGGGCACGCGACAGCAATTACCTCACAATTCTTTCACTTTTTAGTCCTTGTAGCAATTTCCATATCGTCCAGAACATCGCCTTCTCCATGTCCTTTATATATACCTACCTAGGTATATAAGCCCACAGCTTATACAGATCACCATGAACACCGGCATTGGATCGCCGGCCATCGTGGCTGATAACAATCCAGACACAATTGCCAAGAGAGCCCACTATAGCCCTCCGTGGGCTGACCTAAGCATCATTGGCATTGCCGGTAGTTCTGGGTCCGGAAAGTCCACATTGTCTCATGCCATCGTTAGCAAATTGAACTTGCCTTGGGTCGTCATCTTGTCAATGGTAAGCATAGTTGAGAGAGAGAGAGAGTAACTTCTTGTCTCACTCGTCATAGGACTCCTATTATAAGCCATTAGATCCCGAGAGCTCGAGAAAAGCATTTCTCAACGAATATGATTTCGACTCGCCCGAGGTTAGACCTGTTATCTGGGCCCTGTCAAACTTGTATTGATATCCGTCTTGTAGGCAATAGACTTCGATTCCTTGGTACAGACTCTCCAAGACTTGAAAGCAGGGTAAGGGAGTCGTAGTCTCTGCAATAAGGCTTTCGTAGGCATGCGTACTAATCCTCTTTCCACATAGCAAACGCACCGAAATACCAGTATACTCCTTCGAAAAGCATCAGCGTGTGGAAGAGACGACAACCATATACTCTCCTCATGTCCTCGTTCTAGAAGGAATCTTCGCCCTATACGATGATAGGGTGATGGATTTAATGGACATGAGGGTATGTGCCTGATGACTGTAGGTTCCTTAATACGTTGCTGACCTCGCCGTAGATATATTGTGAGGCAGACGCAGACACATGCCTTTCTAGGAGAAGTAAGGGGTGATCTAGGTCGAGGATGAATCTCCATTGACTTAGTTATTATAGTCCTACGAGATGTGAGAGATCGAGGTCGCACAGTAGAAGGTTGCATCAAGCAATGGTTCAACTTTGTGAAGCCGAATTATGAGAAGGCAAGCTATCTCGACCTGTCTAGGGACCGCGGCTAACCTTTTTCTAGTACGTTCTGCCACAAAGGAACTATGCAGGTAAGAAACAATATCTTGGGATTTCTCCATAATATACTATAAACTATTCATTCGACGTTTAGGCTAATTGATCTCTAGATATCATTGTACCACGAGGCATAGAGAACAGAGTTGCAATGGGTAAGCCATGATCTATTCACACGAAAGGTATGTGCTCATCAGCATAGCTATGGTCACTCAATACATCGAAAGGAAGTTAGTAGAAAAGTCAACGCGCCATCGAGCAGCCCTTAGAAGCCTCGAGGCCGGGTTTGATAGCGAACCCCTTTCTGACCGGGTCATTATTCTCAAGCCAACCCCTCAACTCAAAGCTATGAATACGATAATCCAGGACATTGATACTTCAAGCGAGGACTTCACATTTTATTTCGATAGGCTCTCGTGTCTTCTCATTGAAGAGTGAGTATAATATGTTACTCTCGCGCTGCAGCTTACTAATTACTATAGAGCCTTGAACAACGTTCATTTCAAAGAAATGGCCGTCGAGACACCAGCTGGCAAATTATACAATGGACTAGCCCCTAAAGGCGAAGTCAGCGCAGTCATTGTCCTTCGCGGTGGTGCTGCCTTCGAGGCCGGACTGAGAAGAGTGATACCAGATTGTCGTACAGGACGTCTCCTGATCCAGTCCAATACGCGAACCGGAGAACCCGAACTCCACTACCTGAAGCTTCCGAAGGATATCAGCAAGCATGAAAGCGTCCTGCTCCTAGACGCACAGATGTCTAGCGGGGGCTCTGCGCTGATGGCCGTCCAAGTCCTCGTAGACCATGGAGTGCCGCAGGATCGCATTGTCGTTGCGACGTTCTCGGCCGGGCACGTAGGCGTCCATCGTCTGACGAAAGTATTCCCAGAGGTCACTGTTGTCATCGGCGATATGGTCAACGACTTCGAAGACAGGTGGGTCGAGAAGAGATACTTCCGATGCTAAGACACATGGTAGGCATAAGCCTAAATACATAGATTGCCACAGCATCCCAACAACCGTCGATGTTATTATCAAATTATTCACCGCATATACATATATCCTGGGTCGATCGCATATAAAGGGGGGTGCCAGCTTAAGGCTAGCAGTCAGATAGGATATGAATGTACCGCTAAGGTAACATGTTAGATTCTAAAACGATACTGTAGATCATGAACAGATATAATATATATATATATATAAATTTCTTTTTATAAGTCCCTCTTCGAACTTGACCATGCTCCGAAAAGGTGCGCAGGGGTACTGGTTTTTGTATCTGGCAGCCGCTATGTATGAAGAATCCAAAATCGCGCGATGGCCATTTCTAATTTATGAGCGCGGCGGGGTTTATAGGAGAAATTGAAAGGAAGGCGAGGGTGCAGAATTGAGTATGTGCTTAGATGGGTTTGTATGTCAGGAGTTGTACAGATGGGTTTCGTGATTGGTCTTGATAAGCTCCGGTTGAGTGGAAAAAATAAACGTCCAAAAAAAATTTCCCCACCAAAATACGCCAAAACTTACCAGTTTTATAAAGCGATAACTTATTATAATTATACATAAATGATATATAAGATTTTATAAGCGTATTTAAGATTGATTAAAGCTTATTATGGCTTTTTTAAAATATTTTTAGGATTATTTTTAACGTAGGAAATTTAAATAAAAGAAATTTTATTTAAAAAGTTTTCGAAAAGTACCACTTTTATATAGGAAAACGTAAGATTTTTAACTTTTCGTATATTTATTTTCTTAAATAATTCTTTATAATATCATTTTAATTTTTATAATTTTTAAAAAATCCTTTTTAATATTATATTATTACGTTAATATTAAATTCGATTTTTATTTATTAACTTATTTATTAATTTATTAAATAAACTTAAAAAGTAAAAAATTTTATTTTTAAAATATAAACTCGATTTATATTATTAATTTTAATTATTAATTTCTTAAATTTTAATAACTTATTTAACATAAGTTATATTATTTATAAAATAAATTACGAGTTAAAATAAGTAAGTTTCGTTAAGTTATGTTAATATAAAGTGGTGAAAATAAAAATAAAAAATGCATTAGACGTTTTTAATTTCCTCCCACTGTAGGTACCTACCCATCTAGAGAGATGAGCCGTTATTTATCGTGGGAATGTTCCTAAACTTCACATCTTACCTAATTATGCATCACCATGAAGGTCTCCTTAGAAACCTGAATACCTAACCTAGGTAGGTAGTCGACAATACAATCTCCTAGAGTATATAACAGTCGAGCCCCGGAAATATCCATATGGTAATAAAACTCGGAATACATGTTTACTAATGCTTTTGTTCAAGTCAGGTAACTTTCTTGGACCTTGACCCCTAAATATCTAATTGCTCGCTCATGGAGTTATTCTAGGAAGGGGGTAATAAGTTTCATATAAACTTTTAGTGCGTCTTAACATGGAAGTGAATACATATAATTCTGGTAAGTCCGCTGGCTAATTAAAACCAGGGCTGCTATTCGGATTCAAAGCTATGTCTATTTCTTCCGCCCCGTCTTGCATAACCGTTGACATTCCCGTGCTCGGCCGCGGTAGGCGGGCCGTCTACTTGGTTGGTGGAGAAGTCGGAATTCCCAAAATGGCATTTCCGCCACGCGTGATCAGCTTCACCTTGGATCACTAGCTACATATCTGCATTTGGAGACGGTATTATCGAGTGGTATTTTATATTACAAAACCCCTGAGTGTTCACGCGCTTGATCCAAAAAGACAGAGTGCAGACAGGACATGGCTTTTTACTGAAGTAAGCCTATAATGTCTCTCTTCTTTCGTTGCAGAGTCGTTTCGCTTAGCGGGCGTCGTGGTTTTGCATCCCTTACCCGACATGGACGCTTCAGAAATACACCTACCATAGTGAAGCCTTCTGCCCTTGAGACTCAAAAGGGGCAACTCGAAGATCGAAACCTAGAAAAAGCGATAGGCGCCATGCATAGGGACGGCCTCGTTGTCGTTGAAGATGTCATCCACCACGAATCCTTGGACCACTTAAACACGAAAATGGTTCAGGACGCGCGGACTCTGCAAAACCGAGGTGAAGACGGGCCGTTCAACTATAACACCGGGAATCTGCAACAAGACCCACCTCCGGTAGCTGAGTATTTTAGCCCGACGATTTTTACGAGTGAGTCTCGTACGGTTACATAGTTTCAATGATGCTTACGACTTGTAGATACGATTGCCACTCAGATCACAACCGGGGTGCTTGGCCCTTGTCCTAAGTGGACATTCTGTTCAGCCAACTCGGCAATGCCCCCGCTACCGGGAGGGACGCCCGCAAGGCAGCCGGTGCACTCTGACGCGGACTTCCGACATCCAGATCATCCCTTCGCGCTTGTCGTCAACGTCCCGCTCGTCGCCATGACACCGGAGAACGGCTCGACGGAGATCTGGCTCGGAACCCACACGCACGACACAGGCGTGGACGGACAAGAGGGCGCGCACGGCGAGAGAGCTAGCGGCCGCATACAGGAGAGCCTACTAGCAGAGCGCCGAAACGTATGCTCTCCGTGCCAACCGGTGGTCAAGAAAGGCAGTATCATCATACGCGACCTTCGGCTGTGGCACGCCGGGATGCCGAATCTGAGTGATGAGGTCCGCGTCATGCTCGCCATGATCCATTTCGCACCGTGGTACAGGAACGGCATGCGGCTCCAGTTCTCGGACGATATCAAGGCCGCGCTGGGTAAGCTGGAGAGCGAGAATCGTCTCGGATTAGAGGTCCCGGTCGATTGGATAAGCAGGGAAGAAGCGTTGAATACATATTTAAACAGGGGGTTCGGAAATAGCTATGATTTTAATCAGGCGCCCTAGTGTAGTAGATGTGTGATATATACCTAATATATATATACTTAGGTACCTAGGTAGGTAGGCAATTGTGAGATTCGGACTGATGGAGCTGAATGATGAATCTGATTGAATTGCTAAGACGGAAAAGAGTGAAAATCAAAAGGAAGCAACGAAGTATGCATCCACTAGAACCGATGACCGTCTAAGACGGTTAGCCTCGGTCTTAATATAGGCAAGAGGTAGGTAGGTACACGTAAATGAGGTTACATCCATGGTTAGACTGTACGACATAAGTACGAAATAGGTAGGAGCTGGTTAGGTTTAAATAAGAAATTTAAGATTATGAATAAATAGCTCTAAATACCTAGCTCGAGCCAAGTGCGAACACGTACAAACATGTAGGTATGTGCCTACCTACCTTAGGTACCTGGGTAAGCCTAAGGTAACCAACAGGGGGATGCTGAGCCACGGATCGTCATCATTTTTTTTTATTTACCTATGTTTATTTTCTTCTACCTACCAAGTACTTCGGAAGCGTAGGTAGGCCAAGGAAATAGGAAATGATACCCCCCAAGGACGGGGACGGAAGGGAGGGGAAGAGGGTGATACATACGAAAACGAAAACGAAAATGAAAATGAAAATGAGAGTCAACAAAAACAAACAAGCGACCAAACAGGAGTACTTGTAGTTTTCTAATGTAGGAGAATCCGAACCAATCCCGACTCCTCCGATGCGACATCTGACAAAGCCAGAGAGGAGAGCTCCAAAGGCAACCCCTACTCCCCCGACGTGAGTGAGCTGTGCCATCTCATCTCGTCAGTAAGCCAATTATTGAAATTCTTTCCGAGTGGCGTCGTGAGTCGTCAATAATGTGGCCCGGACGTAGCATCTACTCGTGGATTCTTGCCTCAATATTCCAACATGGTACTATCTTAGCCGCCCCTACTGTTAATCTTGGATACGCGACGTATGAAGGCTACTTTAATAACACGTACGGCCTCAATATTTGGAAGAGGTAAGCGGCTAGCTCATATTCGAGGCGATATTTGAACCTGCATGGAACCCTACGCTGACTTATGCCAGTGTTCGTTATGCAGCACCTCCAGTTGGAAGCCTGCGATGGCAAGCTCCTCAACCTCCCGTCTGGGACAATATGCGAGTGATCCCAGCCGTCGATCAACCACCTCTGTGCCCGCAAACTGGTGCCTTTGGTGTTCCTGAGGCCTACGGCTTTAACTCCGGCCCTGGCGACGAGGACTGCCTCTACCTTAATGTCTACGCAGCTCCTAATGCCTCCAACTTGCCAGTCTTGGTCTGGATACGTATGTCCCTTGCTTCCTCTTTTAGTTTAACTCATAATCATTGAACCCTATCATTTAGATGGAGGAGGCTACTCTGTCTTCGGAGCTGAGTACGACCCAAGTATTTGGATGAATACCAATGATAATGGGTTCGTGGCTGTCGAAATCCAGTACCGATTAGGTGCATTTGGGTATCTCGCTTCTGCCGAGGTTAAGGAAAATGGTCAACTCAATGCTGGCCTCTTGGACCAGCGATTTGCTCTCGAATGGGTTCAGGCACATATTTCCAAATTCGGTGGCGACCCAACCCGCGTCACCCTTGGCGGCGAGTCATCAGGTGCGGGTTCAACCTTACACCATGTCATGGCTTATGGTGGCAAAAAGTCAAGTCTCTTCAATAACGTTAGTCGACCCCTTTATTTTGTAAAGGGGTATTTGTTAACTTACCATCCCCTTTTAGATTATCGCCGCCAGCCCGTACCTCCCGCCAGTATATAGGTATAACGATACAGTTCCAACGGCCCGTTATGACAAGTTTGTTGAATTGACTGGCTGTAGCCGGAATTCATCCAACCTGAGTAATCATTCAAGCACGTTTAACTGTTTAGTTGCCGCCGATAGTGCTGTATTGCAGAATGCTAGTGGCACTGTTTCCACGACTCAAGGTTACTTTGGAAGTTTCGCATTCTTACCTGTTATTGATGACGTCTACATACAAGAGCGGCCATCAGCACAGTTGTTACGTGGAAAGGTGACTGGAAAACGTCTTCTGGTTGGCGTACGTAAACCTTTCATGAAGCCGAGATGCCATGTTAACAGGTTATAGAATAACGCCAATGACGGTGTGCCCCTAACTAACCCGGATGTCGATAATAGAGCGAAATATGACGGATTCGTCTCGAACACCTTCCCATCGCTCACTTCAGAAGATTTTGCGTTACTCAGTAATGTCTATCAAATTGACTCTTTGCCAAGCAATGATGGCATCCCGTTCGACACGCTCGGGTTTACCGGCCCAACCGCACTCTATCAATCTGGCATCGCTACAGGTATACAGCAAGCCGTCTTCAACCTCGCTGCCGAGAATACCTATAGCTGCCCGGCGCAATGGTTTGCGGAAGCTTTCAGCACAGGCTCCCGAATGGCCTGGAAATATCAATACTCAATTACCCCATCGTATCACGGGGCCGATCTAAATGCCTACTTCTCCGTCGGCGTTACTTTCCCCAACGTAGACTTTAGGCATGCGATGCAGAAGATTTGGGGGAACTTTATCATCCATAATAACCCCGTCATCTCGATTTCTGACGCGACTGCTAATTATGAAAATGCGACGGTTCCGGTCGGCATGTATGGCAATATCAAGTGGCCAGAATTCACCCTTGAGAATCCGGTGCAGATGAACCTTAACACCACCGGAGGGAATCTATCCACGACCACAGTACCTCCTTACTTGAAGTACTACATACGGGGTGGGCTAGGTATTGTAAACAATTTCAATCTTTCTGATTCATCCACCTGGGAAGGCGGCCGTGGTGAGCGTTGCGAGTTTTGGCGTAGCATCTCGGAGAGGGTTCCGCAGTAAAGGATGAACATGTTGGATAATTTCGAGGGTGTATATAAGGTACCTTGCACCATGTTATTTGCCTGTATGAATATTTAACTATGTACCTTCTAAATCCAGTAAATTAATACGATGTTGCGCAGCCGAACTGTTGGAAAGGGGTAAAAATACGAAAAGGTATGGTTATTCGGGGTAACACTATTCTGTACTTTCTTATTGGCCAACGTCAGCATCAGCGTATCGCCGTCAGCGCGGTGTTAGAACACCCCAGAGAACGTTTAAACACAAGACGATGAAAGAAGTCGAGACATCTAGTTTACACGAGCTAATAATAGACCAGTTGAACATTGATGCATCAGATTACTCCCGGAGGCCTTGAAGTACAAATTCTCCAAGCTGTCGAGTGTGATTTATCACGTTAGTCAGATGTACCACGTGTTGGTAGTTGGTCATTCTCCGCCAGAAACATGGTGTCCGGTCAGTAATAGTAACATGACGAGTTTTCTTTGTCTTTGCGCAAGCGCATGGCATGGGCATAGCCTCAAATTTCAGGTGCGATTGAGGAAAATGTGATATATATAAATCGCCGGAAAATGATTTAATCAACCGCACTCTCCTCCCCTGGGAGAGTTTTGAAGAAGGCATCGAGTTCTCAAGCACTCTCAAATCTACTCTAAATCTTACGCGGCTCCGTTAAGTGACACGACACGACACGACATAACATACACGGGTGGACATGCATAAGTCAACGACACAGCCGGCATCGATGGCGCGGCAATATCCAGTTACGTGGTGGCATAGAAACCACCTCCAGTGCCCGAGATACCCCGAGCTGCCGACAAAGAAGGAATTTATCTATCGCGTCTTTCGAGCCGCGTATCCTCATGGCGCAGTAAGCATTTTCCCTTTCGTTATGCGAGTCACCACGCACCGCCTCAGCCTCACTTCGCACTCCGTCCGCGCACGCGCCAAGAGTAAGGTTTCGGATATGAGGCTCTGTCGATTGATTTTCACTCCCCTTCTTTTAATCCCTACCTATCATTTCGATCTTCAGCTGCTTGCTTCTGGCTGTTAGCTGTTGGCGCATAGTGACTACCTAGTAACCATGGTATAGTTCGTAGACGACGACCTCAAGCTAGCCGAGCTGAGAGACAAGAGCGCCATCTGGAACGACCTGGAGTCGGAGATCGACAAGGCCAAGCGCGACCTCGACGCATTCATCGCGGGGCTGCCGGCGGCGCAGCCGCGGCTGCGGGACGGCGCGGAGAGGCTGCAGCTGGTGCGGCAGTACTACGCCAGCCTGGCGGACGAGGCGCGGCACGCGCTGTTCGTCTCGCAGAACGGCCGGTACCACGAGTTCCGCACCATGGAGGAGCTGGCGGTGCGCTACCGGCTCGCGGGCGGCCAGGCGTGGACGCGCGACCTCCACGGCGCGAGGTCCGGCGGCGTCCCCGTCGTCGGCGGCTGGTCCTTCGCGAGAGAGCATCTGGAGCCGGCGGCTGGCAGCCATGCTAGCGCGCTCCAGGAGCAGATTCGGACGTTTGAGGCGGGCGGTTGGCGCGGGTAGGTGTCTCTGGTCTGGGCTGGTCTGGCTTGCTGTGCGATGGATGGTTATGGGGTGTAATAGGGGCGTTTGGGGGGAATCATTTCGTAGTGGTAGATTGTGATTTTGGGTTAATGGGAGTCGATAGTGAGGCGAATCCTCGGAGCTAATCTCGCGAAATTTATATTAATATTGAACTGTCCTTGGTTTTTAATAGGTACCTTAATACCTAGGTAGTGATCTAATTTTGATATTATAATGTGATAGCTTCTCCCGGTAGGCAGGTATAATTACGACATGCTACCCAGGTACTACAGATTTCCCAATGAAGACAAAGGGGCGACTTAATACCACCATACTTATAGGCGGACTACCTTATTATACCTTGCTAGTTACGGTGTTCAATTAGGTACCTAGGTAGGTATCGATCCCTTGATTTTCGTAGTCGCCCCCCCTTACGTATCACCTTGCATCTTCCCTTGCCTCTGTCTGCCGGTTATAGTAGTGGCTTTATTTCTTTTTTCGAAGTCAAAGTAGTGTCTCAAGAATAGGGTCAAAAATGCGAAATTATATGCAAGATTATGGCTGCAGCATATAATAAGGTAGCCCAAATTAGGGAGTTGACCCCCCTTTTCATTAGCGTGTTTTCATTGGACTGAAGAGAAGCCATTCGCTATAAAGCGCTATAAAGCTCACGTTATCAATACCTGATACCTGACCTAAATTGCCCTAGATAGGCAGATAGGTACATCGGCAGAACGGGTGGCTGATGACTAAGATGATTTACCTGTCAAGGATTAAACTTTCGGGCCCGGGGTTACTAAGGTACCTAGGTAGGTATTTGGCTTCTTCGGCGTTCAGGTGATTCGTTATCATCGTTCTTCCTACAACCTCCTCAAACGCCATCTTCATCTTCATAATGCCGCCAAATTCAGCAACGTCGCAACCGATATTCACCCTAGAAATATCGAACCATCTCAAACTCGATGAGAATATATGGCGTATGCGGCTTCGTTTGATTGCTGGGGGACAACTCGCCTAATCATCCGTACCTTACTCTCTCTACCTTTGAGTACCTAGGTATGTATCTACTATCTACGTGTCTTGCAGCGTCTTTCTGTAGAGATATCTACCAAACACGCCCGACCAACACGAGATATTTGTTTGCTACAAGGGAGCCACGTGTAGGATGGGTCATTCAGCGAAACAGAGCAAACGAAATGCTACCCCGCTTCTGAGGGAGTCAGCTCTACATAGGCTCCAGGTTGGTAGCTTGCATTCTCCAACTGTCGAGTTCTGCGAGTTGTTGTTGAAGTAGCGGCAGGAATGGAACATGCATGAGCTAGCCGTGAGCTGGGAGGTCAGCTTTGGTAGGTATTGCATGGGATCAACTCAGGCTCGCATAAGATCAACAACTTGTGTGCCACACCATGCGTCCGAAAAAAGCATCTAGCCTTCTGGTTATACTCTACCCGACCAGCGATCTGTGTGTGACAGTGAGACAGGCAATCGGGCGATTTTAAGGGTATTATTAAGAGTACTTGCTTAGAAACCTTAACTAGGATGCAGGGCCAAACGGCTGGGCCTTTTCTATTCCTATCTAATTCTAAGATTGTCCTACTCTTGTCAGATTTATATCTTTATATCTTCGTATCTAGTTCAATGCTGGTTACCGTTTGGCTTTAATCGCTATGGCGGCGGCTACCTACAGCCCCGAATACCTTGCGGAGTCTAGGACGACGTTACTTAATGTGTTTTATTCAATACCTATCCCCCTCGAGATTCTCAGCACGGTCTTTAGACTATGGGTCAAGGCAAAACCCTCGTCACAAGGCTATTGGGCTTTTGACGATTACCTCATGATTTGGGCCACAGTATGTCCATCGATCCTCGTATGAATCGAGTAGAGGCCTAATCATTATTGCTTAGATGGTCGCCGTCGCAGAATGCATTGCCGGCCTAGTCTACGGTCCGTGTAATCTAAACTCTATCATATAGAAAGTAGCCCTAATCTATGTACTTTAAGGGGCACCTAATGGACTTGGACGTCATATACAGGCTGTTTCACTTGAAGACCGGCAGAAGTTCCTGATGGTAAGCTAGAAAATCCTCCTTCACATGTCAAGGCACAACTAACACTCAGCAGGGCGACTACATCTTTAGCCATTTCTATGATATTGCCATCGCCAGCACCAAACTTTCGATTCTAGCACTATATTATCGGATCTTCGTTACAGACAAGTTCCGTATTGTTGTTATTGCCACTGCCGTTTTCGTGTTAATGTGGCTTGTGTCAATGGAAATTGTGCTAGGTCTAGGATGTCAACCTGTGCAAGGTTGGTGGGATGCAGGAATAGCCTCCACTGCTACATGTGTCAACAAAGTGGCATTCACGTATTCCACTAACATCACAAACCTGATCACCGACTTGTGGATTTTCGCCATGCCAATACCAATCATCCTGAGTCTACAGGCCAGCCGGGATAAAAAGATAGGGCTCTGCTTCCTATTTTCTCTGGGCTTGGGAACGTGCGCCATCAGCGCCGCTCGCCTATCTTTTGTTGTCTCAGTGGTATCTGAAGATATTACGTGTAGGTTCTCACCATCGTCTCCTCTATACCTTCATATATCTAAAACAAGTTCTGTCTAGGGCACGAAGTTCCCCTGGGAATCCTATCGGCATGGGAGCCCTGTGGTGGCATCTTGTGTGCGAACTTGCCCTTGATCTATAGAGCCGCGATCCGAGGCATCAAGCAGATCCGCTCGACGGTTAAGTCCTCTCGAACTCGTAGTCGCGACCTCAGCGCGCGGCCCACTTCGCCATATCTCGATTGGACTCGACTTAACCATAGCACTTCAAGCAATACTTGTGCTATTTCAAAAGTCACCGTCTCCAGAGGCCCAATAGATCAGACCGAAATGGACAAGATTGGAAACACTGGGATAAAGGTAGAACGTGATTTTAAATTTCAAGAATTTCATCGTAAATATTAAGCTAAAACCCAATCTTATCTATTGGAACGGCCTTTGAACCCATCGCGATAAGTTTTCCTTCAACTTCTGCAATAAGAATATTATCTACCTCTATGTTCAATGGGGCGCCCCTTAATCGAGAGTCGCAACCCAGGACTGGAGAATATTGTTCACTTCGGTGGGACCTTCGATCATAGCCCAATGACCAGTATGAACCTCGGCTCTCGTCAATTTATCAAAGTACTGGTCCATACCTTGGGACAGCTCCGGAATGAGGACTGGGTCGTTGAGAGCTTGGATGAATAGGGCTGGCATAGCAAATTTGTGGCCACCTGCCTTGGCGATTGGTAGCTCGTCCTCGAAGTTAATCTCAGCTGTGCGGTACCAGTTTAGAGGGCCCCGAAGACCACGGAGCTGGAACTCTGCCACATATTGATCAAGCTCTGTATCGCTGAGGAGAGACGGCTGGCGCAATTTGGGGAGCACATTGAAGTCTAAACCGTCGGGCGAAAAAGCGGACGTGCCGTTAGGTGGCTTCGCCTCATATACCGCTAGCAGTAACTGGCGGATCTCGGTTGCGGTCTGGAATTTTCTGTCGAGTGAGGGTTTCCGAAACTGAAGCTGATATTTGAATGTCGTCCAATTACCAGCGGCGATCTTGTCGGCTATATCAACATACTCGGTCACGGGCGGGAAATACGGATATGTGATCGAGAAAATTCCCTTGAAGAGATCAGGATAGTAAGTGGCAAACGGCCACACCAATCCACCACCCCAGTCGTGACCACCGAGAATCACCTGCTCGCCGGGCACAATCTGATCTAGCAAAGCCGCTAGCTCGTCAGACTGCTTCTTGAAGGAAAATTCGTCAAATTCGCTCGGCGAAGATGTCTGCCCATAACCTGTCATTTCGGGGACAATGACTTGGTACCCAAGCGAGGTGAACAGTGGCACTTGGTTTTTCCACCCATATGGAAGACCTGGAAAGCCGTGGAGAAGAAGGACGGTCTCTTTGGGCTCTGCAGAAGGTCTGGCTCGGAAGTAGCGCCAAGTGTTTTCTCCGATGAGCACGGAGTGACTGGAGTTGAAAGGGAACTGGACGGGCAGCCCTTGCGAAGCCGTAGCTATAGCCGCCGTTAGGCTCAGGACGAGGATTTGGAATATATTCATCACGTATGTCATGCTTCAGAGATGTGACAGATGTTGTGACCTGTAACTACGACTATGATGTTCAACTTCATGTCGACCGAACTACCAGTTTATATAGCATCCCCATATCGAATTGATTTATAATAGGCACGTATTACAAATCTATAATATGCCATGGATAAAGGAGATGTCATCATTGACGAGGTAATATCTATGGGGCATCGGACAAAACCATTCACCAGCTTGAATAGAATTCTCATAATTAATCTAAGTTCTACATAGGCAAGGTGCATTGCTTACGACTAACGTAATCATTAACGCCGTATTATACCGGAGTTGCAATAGCGTGCTCGCGCTAGTTACTGAGATTCCACTCTCAATCGGCGAAATTGGCCGGGGCAAACGACTATTGGCTGGACAAAATTCTTGATTATGAAACAACACCTGAGGCTCCAATGGTCTTGTTGGAAGGCTGGTATCATACTGGAGTCTTAAATCTAAATAGTCTTGCTATTTTCGTGATAGATATGGGTTACATTAACCAATTTGGAAATCTATCTAGGTACCTCTCAATCTAACCTTGGGTATTGCCCAGATGGATTACCAACCAAAGTGGAGTAAATATATCCCACTTTAAGAGTTTAGGACTTGGCATCATTATTCCAAAGCTATAAGACGATAATATATGCATGATGCGGATGTCGTATAAGGCGTAAAAAGGTTACAAATACACGTTGGAACTAGGATTTTATGCATACTTTCAAAGGGCAGAGTTTGGTGAAGCTTCTTTAAAGCTTGTGGTAAATACTTGCTACACTCTTTTGTCACCTTTTTCGCACTTCCTCTCATGTTTATGAATATTGCTTGGTTAGGTAGGTAGGTAGTTGGTGAAAACTGGCTATTTTTCCTTTCTAACATATTTGACCTGTAAAATGAAAAACGCATAGCAAAGACATCCAGACTGTTTACTTCACTTACCAGGTAGGCATGACAAAATAACTACCTAGGTAGGTACCTAGGTACGGAAGGAGTGTTAAGACGCGTGACGCATTTCCTGCTCAACATGCTTGCCGTTGACTATAATATTAACCGACAGACCTACCTACCTCTTAAGTAACTACTTCATAAAATGAACCTTGCCTATACAGTTTCTCGTATAATAACACATCATAACCGCGCGCACGAGGGCATATATTAGGATAGTAGATATCACTGGGATAGAGCGATACTTCTTAAATCATCTGATATTAATACCAAATGGTCACACGCTCTGTCTGTATGTGAAGTAAATTTTACTGTACCTACCTAGGTAGGTATTGTGAGTTGATTTATTATGACATAGCTCCGGCCACAGTTGCCAACTCGGATGCGGTGAATAGTATTAGGTTCGGCTGTGTAACCCGGATGCCCCACCCGGCCCGATTTATTACGTTGGGAAATATCCGGCTTAGGCGGCGACTGAACCTTATTTCACTTACACCGGCCCCGTAACTTCCTAATCGGGTCACGGAAGCACACGCGACTTCCGATGAAGATTTGTGGTTTCTTTTATAAGTTAACACTTCGAAATTTCTCACATCCTTAGTCTTTTTTATTCACTCACCATATACCATCTGGGTACAGTCTACAGCCTGGGTTACATTCTCAGCGACAAATCACTAGATATCTTTTTCTTATGAATTCCCCTTTCGTGATGATTAATCATTAATATCCTATTATTATCATTATTTTATTACTTAATATGTCTACCTTAGTTTTACATCCATTTTCTACACCCAGATGGCAACATCGAGGATCTTCTGGGATGAAAAATACACCCTCGCCAGAGGAACACTCTTAAGTTTCTAACCTAGGTGGTATCACCAATGCCCCACGGGGATGAAATCAATGGAAGCCTCAAATCCCCCTACCAGCAGCGATCTAATCCACGGAACAGCCACAATGAGTTTGGAATGAAAACTCTACCAACACTATTGCATGGAGACCCGATATTTAGGATTTACTACTTCATGTAAGTGTTTTTCTTATAACTACCTACTGATTACACCGTCCTTCTTCCAGAAACTCATCCTATGTCTACCCACCTTTTTACTTACTAGGTAAACAGGTGGTCGTCTAGACAAGATTATGACGATCCATCATGCGAGATCATGGTGGGCAATAATGAGGGCCTAATGTCTCCAACCTACCCTAAGCTTTTGGCCGTTGGGGTTATCTAAAGCCGGATGATGCCATCCATTACAACAAAAAAGACAGCGTCAAGATTTCATCATACGCTTCTATTATTCGGACCAAACCTTGGAAGATCGAAGGCTCTCGCTTAAGATATCAGGAAGCCTATACTTTCTACGGAAATCGGTGAAACTACCAGGGCCGAAATTCCTTCTCGTATTGTTAGCTGAGATAGCGAAAACTGGATTGACTAGCACGCCTGGACAGAACAGCTTCGAGAAGAAGCCCGAAGCCTGAAGGAACCTTCAAACTACATTTGTCTCTTGTCCTTATTTTGTATCGTCTGTCCCTTTTTTCTAGTTTGTCTCTATAGAGAGACGCCACACTCTCCCCTGGGACGGGGAGCTGCGATGAACGATTCACTGAACGTGAAGAGAAACCATTTGATGGTCTCGAGCTCGCACAGAGGATAGGAGGACCGCGTTTTGGGGGGGATCTTAGAACAGGAATAGGTAGAGGGCGATAAAGAGGAAGCATGTTGGAGACTGCAGAACAATCATGTACGTGGAGATGGCATACGAAACTGTACTATAATTGAGCTGAAGGTTATTTGTCATCGCTCTTCTTTGCAATGATTAGAGAAATAAATCCACGACAATAACCTTGACGATCCTTCGTTTCTCTCCTACCATGCGAAGCCATCATGTCTCGACTTTTCCTCGCAGAACCGAGTTCCCTAAGAGTATTTCACGTACAGTTATTTTCACCTTAGAAGCGGCTATTTACTTTTATTGGCATTTATGTATAGGTGACCGAGTATTGACAAGCTAGAGCTATATAGTACTTAAGCTATGTAGGACAACCGAGGAATCACTGCTGATTCCAGTTCAAATGAAAGGGGATCCCTATCCTCTTTTGCAACTTGTGATACTGCCCTTCTATAGCTCGAGATTTATCGACGTTCCCTTCCTCTACTTCTTAGTAGCAAATTGCATCACCTCAAACAAGTTGGTCCGCAATTCCGTAGTCTACCATGGACGTGTCCCAGTGCACGGATCCGTCGTCTGCGTCTTCCTCCGCGTACTTCTCTTCGGCATCTTCCTCTGCCTTGCTATTCTTGCCTCCCTGTTCTTCCCTATCGCGGTCTTCGTCGGAGTTCTCGTCTTCATCGCTGTAGTAGTCATCATCATCATCGTCGTCGTCGTCGCTGTCATCATCAAAGACCGAGGGAGTATCCAATATTCCGTATTCTTCGCATTCGTACTCGAAATGCTTAGTCTCCACATCGTAGTAGCCTGCCAAGCACCAAGCATGGTGGTCGTGGGTGTATACTTCCGTGATAATCTCGTGGTGGGTTACCGTACGGATATCACTATCGTAAGTGGTAAGACAGGTGGGGGATTCCCGGTTGACAAAGGCGAGGAGGCTCTCCTCAGGGATCTCGGCTTCATTCTTTGGAGCCCATGAATGAGAGCCGGCGATCGTGAAAGATTGTAGTTGGAGATCCGAAGAGTCTCTCATAGCGAGTATGTCAGTATTCTTCACCCCGCACATGATTAATGCTATATGCCGTAACTCTCGGGAGTGATGCCTGCAGAACTGGCGATACGCGTTGGGAGGTAGCCAGGCATGCATCAGCTTCAAGGAACATAGATGCGGCCAGCGACATTGTGAAAATATCGCATTGGTGAAGGGAGCCGGAGACGCCGTTCTTTCGAAACACAATGACAGTTGCCTCAAGTGTATTGCTGCACGCAAGCAGGCTACGAGGCCGTCTGCCTGGGCTCGGTCCATCGAAGTGAGGTGGCTAATGCACAGGTCTAACGATGTCAAGGCACGGAAAGCCGGCGAGTAATCAAGCTCCAGATTCAACACGAAGCTTTTCGAGCTTGCCGTCTCGTCTGCCCAATGCAGAGAAACGATTTTGGACCCGGTTTGGCTCATCACCGGTAGCATAAAGCTGAAGAAACCATCATTGCCGGTAGGGAATTTTCTCTGATCTTGGTACCTGTACAGGTCGGGTTGTAGCGGATATCCCCTATATTCAAATACTCGATCATTCGGCATGGGGCACGAGCGGAATGCTGTAAGTTTCGGCAATCGATCTACAGCCACAGCAAATCGAGATAAGAAGCTCGCCATGATGTACTTGCGGCGCGGCAGCTGTTCGTGGAATTCTGCAGTGGTCTTCGGAAGCCAGAACAATTCCTGATCGCTCACGGCATCGACCATGAGTTGCGTGATGGAGCTGAGCGCGCCTGCCTCGAGCTCCCCAGACTTCTCTAAGTTTTCTTCCTTCTCGGCAATCACTTGGTTAAAGAGCCACGAATTTTCATCGTCTGGCCAAGTCCAAGCTTCTAAGTTGAGCTCATGCCAAATAATTTGTTGGACATGCTGAGCCAGATGATGGTGGGAAGTAATCTGATCGAATGCATCTCGGTCTTTCCTGAGACGAGAAATCCTAATATACCGAAATAGAAGAGACGCGGCGGGCTGTTCAAAGGCACGACATACGAGGCGTAGGTCTTTCCAGTCTGGTCGTGAGAATTGTGGGTTAGATATGATATCGATGATCACGTCGTAGGGCAGAGTCGCCAGAGTAGGAGGAGGGCTTGATTCGTAAGACATTGTAGATGATTTGACCTATTTTATATACCGGTAGGTAGAGATATGTACCGTGTCGAAGTTGCAAAACCGCAAATCTTGTTGAGTAGAAATTTGGCGATACTTTATAAGTCAGGGAATTCCTAAGTACGTAATTAAGTAAGTAAGTACATGTAGGTACCGGTATGTAAGTAAATAAGTACATAAGTAAGAAAAAAGAAAGGACGAAAGAAAGCAATTACGGTTGAGAGTTAAGAAATATAGATTTAGGTACCTAACCTAGGTAAATTCCCCTCCGGGCGTGACTGACAAATAAGTCACTGCCTACTGGAGGTACGTACCAATATAAGCAACGCACCTACCAGCCGCCGCCTGTTGCGCTGAACTGCCTAACCTAAATAGTGGGTTTTTGTGGGTGGTTATGAAGTTACCATGAGGCTATTCAGGCCTATGTATCCACTCGGTTCCTCTGTTGCTTTGGTGGTTAGCATTTGGTTATATATATGTGACTTATTTCCCATCTCGCATTTATATAACTTCGGAAGGATTCTAAGGCTCGGTATTGATATACTGACTTTTTTGAACTGGAAGGATTAAAACCTTTCCGAGGAATTAGCGGCGAGACTTAAAATCTCGAGGGAATAGCGAAATCTGCATCTGCAAAATACAGGTACTTAACACATACCTAAGTAGGATCAAGTCTAAATTTTCGATATGCTTCAAGTTCATCTGATCGGAGGATCGGTATTGTTTGCTTCGCCCAGTATCGACAAAATCTGGCAAACATTTGCGGATGAATTGGTGACTGTAAAGGTGATGATAGTAGGGAGAATGTAAGTAACCTAAGGACACTCAGTATGTAACTTTTAATAAAACTGCTTATATACATAAATGTGCTGGTAGTACTTTATAATCGCTTAGTGTAATATCGTTATATTGTGAGTAAACGTTCAAGTTATTACCTAGGTTAGGTAGATACCAAGATACTTACCCAGGTACCTTAGGAATGTTAAACATTAAGTATTACCTGAAGCATACTGATAATTAATTTATAAAGATATTGTCCGAAGTCTAGTCTATCGAAGGGTAGACCGAACGGGGGTTCGGCCGGTTGAAGGTGTGCTTCCCAAGAAAAGATCGATAGATAAAGGCATGTTTCCTGTTTATATACAGCGATCCATGGTAGATAGGTTTAGAGCTCCTTGCGTAACAAGATCGTTATTACTCATACCGCTAGGTCTGCCTCATGCTTCTCGATTCCCGGTGGTTTACAATATATATGGTTAGGTACTTTCTCTGTCTAGTTCAGCCTAATTTTTGATGACGATAAAGGGCAGGTTATTAAATCCATACTTTTCTTCCTGTTTATATGTAAATAAGGATGTCATGAACAAGGAGCTACCACTAGGATTTAGAGTGTTGTTTGAAAGAAAAGACAGGGAAAGTGTGAAAAATTGTCGAAAATTACGATGCAATAACAAGACGATTGCCCCATGTAAAATCTGAGGGCCTCTGTGACAAGGGCAATATAGCTTGGAACCGTACTTCAAATTTCGAATAATAATTCTCCAAGGTCTCAAGGTCCTTGCTTTCTCTTTCTCACGAAGGGGACGCTGTAGTCCTATTTGTATACAGTCTGATTATCTCTATATGCGCCGTAGGCGCCCTCAATATCCTGTTGGTTCAACCTTGTAGGTCTCCGTCGAGTCTCCTAACGTTCCTCATCCAATACCTCTGTTTCATACGTTCTAACACTTCTAGTATTGACCAACGTGCATATATTGATGGTACTCTGCTAACGAGTCTCCTATCCGTATGTTAGCCTCCTTCCTATACATAAAAAGGGGAAATTTATTTCACGTGTGTGCGTTGTATTCCTTGATATATCTCTTACGTGTATAATGAAGACTTGAGTAGAATATCGAGCGACTGGGTAAGAGCATACCTCAGTAACGTAAGTGGAGAAAAGGGGTAAAATATATTCAATTATGCTGGGCCTCCTGCATACGATTTGGAAGAATGGCCTCGGAGTTCAATTTTAACATCTCTACACGAAGCTGTTCTTATATTGAGTAATCCGTAGCTTGGTAAGTACTCATTCATCCGTATATTACACTGAATGTATCCTAGATAATTTCTACTTGGATGAACGGTACTCGTGTGTACATGTCCTGTTCAAAATAAACCAAAAGAGGACCCAAAAACAAAAATGAAGATACCCAGCCTAGCTGGAGACTTCGCGGTTACTGAAATGCATAGCTTTTATATTTACCATATAACGATGGAAGCATTTCAATATTACATTCTATCATATAATCACCTAGGTTAACGCAATAGATTTAATTTAATAGAAGAGCCGCGCAGTTTGGGTACTATGCAGTAGTTGCCATCGGACATGACATGTAACCGAGCTTCGCTCTTCACATTTCCATTACGACTAAAGCTAGTTTCCGGTTCCCCCCCTGATCTAACCTCTACGCGCATCTCATAACGAGGCCAGAACTCCTCCAAACCCCGTTGCTCTGAACCTGAAGTGCCACTTGAACGTAACCCTAACTCCCTCTTAACACCTTCACCTCTCATGTAAAAAGCACTCGTCTAGGGAATCTGAAAGCTGGAACCTGAACACTCCCCTCTTCGTATCCTTCTACCCGTTTAGAAGCTCATGAGATCTATCGACACGTTAGCAAGTCGCCGACTGATAGGGAAACCAAGAAAATCAACTCTGTACCTCGTCCGAAAAGGCCTCGTTTAGCCCAATCCACTAGAAAAACAAGTCAGCAATTGCTTCTTAGGTATATGGTTTAGGGGTGTCAGGCATGTCAAAGGAGTAACAACTCCACAGCCAAACTAGGAGTGGTTGGCTCCCAAGACAGGCCAAGAAGGGGAGGAAAGAACTCTCGATATTACATACTGGCCATCAGCACCCTCGTTCTCACACCCACGCTCTGCGCAAAGTACACACTGCGCCACGCGTACACGGCCCACAAGCCGCCTGTGATTCCCCAGCCGCCGCCTAGATCGAACACCGCTGAGTTGCCTACGTACGCCAGGTTGCCCAGGTGGTGATACTCGAATGCCTTGTAGCACGCCTCGTCTAGGTCTCCATCTCTGATATCATTTGCTCGTAGCCCCGGAGCGGCGTGCGCCAGCTTGTTGAACTTCTTGGCCAGATATAAGCCCTGCTGGTTGGCGCGCTGCGCCGTTGCTGGCAGTGAAGTCAGCTTGCTATCGATCTGCTTCAGTAGCTCCCGAAGCTCGCCGAAGTCTAGCGTGCCCGATTGGTCCTTGTCGAACTGCTCGAACAACTTATCGAGGCGCTTCAGATGCGAAGCCGCTTGCGGGAACCGCCGCTTGACGTTAGAGGCCACGGCGCGCCAGTCGCTGAAATGGAGCTCGACGGTTTCGGGGTCCTTGCCTAGCTTGAATGAGTGGCCGCGTAGGAATGTGACAACGTTGTCAGCGATGTTGTTCTGGACAGTCGAGCAGTCACCAATTGCGTAGACATCGCCCAGAGGAGTGCCGTTGAGCCGTAGGTGAGTATCAGTTTCAAGAGCGTGGCGGTTGTTCTGTGCGGGCCCTAGCTTCGCAGCGATTCGTTTACATAACTCGGACTGGGAAACGCCAGTAGACCACAGACAGAACCCCATTGGTAATTCCTTGGTAAGGACGGCGCCATCTTCGGCCACTTGCGTAAACACGATCCTGTCCTTTTTTACCTCTTTCACTCTAGAATTGACGAGGATTTCAACCTGGTCGCGAGCGAATCGCTCTTCGGCATACTTAGAAAGGGCCTCGTCATATGTGTTCAGGATATGCCCTCTGCTTTGTATCAAGTGAACAGAAATTTCATTCCGTAAGAGCCGCGGGAACCTCCTAGTTAGGTCCTCATTCAGCAAGTCGAATAGCTCGGCAGCAAATTCGACACCCGTGGGACCACCACCGCTAACGACAAATGACAGCAGTCTCTTGCGCTCATCGTCAGGAGTCGTCGGAAGACAAGCAAGCTCTAGGTTTTTCATAACTTGATTCCGGATCATTCGAGCGTCATTGATATCTTTGAGGAAGAAGCAGTTCTCAAGCCCCTTGACTCCATGAGGGTTTGTCACAGATCCTACGGCAATAACTAATTTGTCATACGGTAAGTAGAACCTAACCTCCTCTCCATGGGAATCTATCTGCGAGACCTCGACCAATTTGTGGGAGAATTCAATGTCCTCGGCTGACGCTCGGAGATAGTGGCCGCCAACTCTTGCCAAGATCCTGCGGATGGGCTCGACTAGACTTCGCATCTCTAACGTACCAACCGTGGCCGAGGGTAGCATAGGGGTAAAAAGGAAGTAATTCTTGGGACTAATAACTGTAACGTGATAATCATCAGGGTTGAGCTGCTTAAGAAGCGCAACACTTCCCCAACCACCCCCCAGAATCACGAGCCGCGGCTTTGTCTTCCTCATCTTTGCTTCCTCGTTATCATCGTCGTCGAGTAGGGCCTCTATGATGGGTAGGTTTTTGGGTCCTCCCCGCCGGGGCGACAAAGCCTTTTCGGATACATGACAATCACCAAATGTGATTGACGTTTCTTTGTATGTTGTCGAGTCATATAGAAAAAAGGCCACGAAGCAAGCTCCTACAAATCCAACTCCTGTCCCAAGTATGGCAGCCGTTCGATATGCGAAGTTGAGAATCACAGATCGCCTTTGCGGGAGGGGTCTCCCTGAGATTGTACGCGCAGCGCGCCTCGGTGGAAATAGACATTGTATGGGTTTCGCGGGGGTATGTCGTTTCGAGGCATTAGATCTAGATAGAATACCGAAATGGCACACATGGACGCGTTTTGTCTGTTTCAGTAAAGTCGAGTACACGAGGTTATGACTAGGAGAGCTCTGGCGGCTGACGCGGAGGGCGAGGGCCGTAGCAACTCCTAGCTGAGGTGGCATCGTCGATAACTACCTAGGTATGTATTCACCACTTCGAACTATAAAGGAGTGACGATAAAGAATGAAGTGTCATAACGCGGCATAATGGATCGCATAGATCGCATAGATCGCATAGATCGCAAACAAGGTCAATAGTTCACGTGTCGGTAGATAGAAAAAAGAAGTTTAATTAGGAAAGAGTTTATACCTGACTACCTAGGTACCTACCCAGAGGTAAAGTAAATAATCCTAGCCTCTTCGGCGCTTCCCTGGCCAAACTTGTGTGTTACATGGATGGATGAGTTAACTTCACATGCAGTGCGTCATACCCGCTGGAGTGGGACTACGATCGCCGTAACACCCACCTCTGGGAATAGGCTATTAGGTAGAACTGTGAACTTTCAAGCTTATCTGTACATGGATCCACTTTTCGCCAGCGCAGTAAAAAAACATCACTGGATGCGCAGGGCTTCATACCAGGTACCTAGGTACGTGATTAAAACATCACGTCTATCCGTCCTGCGAAGCTACGATAAGCTCTGAGGCTCAACAATCAATATACTCCATGTGCCTACCTAGGTAGGTATGTTATATGGTCGCAATGCTATTAAATGTAGTATACCTTAGGTATGTATATGTGACTTATCGAATGTTCTACGCACTGCTAGGTAGGGGTTCATTCTGAGAGAATATGTGCTAGATAATGCATGCATTGGAACGTTGTAGCATTGGTTACCGGCTCACCCGACAAATCGGATCTCCGATGTAGGACCGGAAATATCTCACAGCCCAAGAGCTTCAAGCGTAGCTAATAATCCATACTCTTCAATAGTCATCGAGTAGATTACTCATGCCCTAGAACTATTATATCCTATCTACCTAGATAGGATATAATGTTTACACTAGATACTAAAGTCCTTATAAGTCCACTTCTCCGTGAGCTTAGTCTTCTTTTGTTTCTTGAAAGCTATCCTCCTTCGAGCCTCCAACCTTCCTCTGATCACCAAGCTCCGGTAGCGGTCCTTCAATAAGTTGCCTTCAGGCTTCAGGAGGCGTAGAGAGTCCTGTAGTTCGTCTGGTAAAACCAGCTCTAGATCCTTCTCGGGCAGCCTCAGTCTGCCCAGCTGACGCCGGCGAAGGACGTCATCATCATCATCGGCGCTACTGTCGCTCTGTTCGAGATTCGCAAGTGCTAGATTTTGTTCGTGCTCACGCTCCGCAACCTCCTTTGCGATTCGCTTGATTTCTTCCAGCTGAGCCTTTCGAATCTTAGTCTTCGCCTCGTGTTTTAGTCGACGCTCCTCTTCCTTCCGTCTCTGGATTCTGTTTCTTTGCACCTTGGTTTTGCGCTCCGGTCGCTTTGAGCTAACCTTGAGTTCCTCGCCACCGCTCTGGAAGCCTTCCCATTCCGAGTCTTCTTCCCACTCTGATAATTCGGCCCTGGCCTCTGCAGCCTCCGCCTCAGCGGCTGACCTAGCAGCGGCTTCCACCTTGAGGCGTTCGGCCTCCTCGGCCTCCAGGCGTTTCCGCTCGGCTTCAATGGCTTTATTGGATTCTTCAGTATAGCGGGCTTCATAGTCATTGAAAACTGGGTTGTAGCTGTATCCGCCCTTGGGTGTCGATATGGCCTTGGGGGTCTTCCCACTAGCTAATAGCGAGATCGGTTTCTGCGAGAAGGACCTGGGAGCCTTTTTCTTCTCATCCCTCTTGTCGTCTATTGATGTCTGTGCTTCGGGTTCGGCTACTGCCTCCCATGGATCGTACGATGCTTCCGCGACCTCGACTGTAGATTCATGGACACCATCTGCTACTCTACGTAGCCGATTAAGCTCCTTATGCGTGACATATTCCCTTCTTGGTCGCTTTTCTGGGAGGATACCATCGGTGGTCTTATCTCCCGGACGTTTGCGCGAAGGCGGGAGGCCAGGCACAGCTGAGCGCGCGGCGATAATTTCATCAGCCTTCAGAGGTTTCGAGGTATGCTTTGGGAACTTTTTCGGCAGCGAGGCATCGCCAACTGTATCGACGACAAAGAGTTCTTCGGAGGGTCGCTCAGCAAGTACGCCGCTATGTTGATTACTATGTTAGCTGAAGGTAATTCCATAAACAGGAAATTGTGCACAAACCCTTTGATTATTTCCTCGTTTAACTCGTCGAGACCTTTTTCAACTTCCGTAACATCAACATTCTTCCGCCACGCCTTCTTGCCTTTTCTTGATGGCTGCTTGTAAGTCGCGGGCGCATCGATCGACCCCTTCAGGGGTTGTATGACTGGCATATTTTGTCGATATAAAGACCATAGAATTTGAAATTGCAATCAGTTAGACAGACAGTTGAAAACTGAATTGAACGAGTCTGGAGTCTTGAGTCTACAGTATTTTTTTTTGGTGGGGCTCTTCGAACTAGAATTTTTACAATTTACAATGGCAGGATGCATGGTTGGAGTAAAGTTGTTCGATAAGATAAGAAATTCAAGATTGATTTGTCCTTGACGTATTTCGTACCCGCTTGCTTATGTAACTTACACTAAGGCTTATCGATTGCCATGCTACCCCATCCCAGTCAAGGCAAAAAGTCGCCAATCTGTCAAGGCTGCAAAAGCCCAAGCGCATTTCCGTACCTAGGTATTGGATCGGAAAGGGAACCACCTCCTTTTGTAGGTTGAGGTGGGAAAGAACAAACCCCCAACTATCCAATTTTCTTCCCGACTCTTGACTTTTGACTTTTGACTCGCAAAGAAAGAAATAAAATTCAATACAGTGATTTGTTCTACAAGAATATTTAATTCGTTTGATTTTTATTAATCTTCCTCGTTTTAACGTACATCCGAGAATTCCCAACCATCCGACTTTCGACTTTCGGTTTCCGACTTTGATTTTATTGTTCACTATTCGTTGTTCGTGTTATATCCTGCAGTTCAGCGCATCTCGACTGATTAGAGCCGGCCGAGCTGTTCTTAAATACCCCTGCCTACCCTTACGAACTCGACGACATATTACGACGAGCAGCACTTTAACGCGAACATGGCACAGACCGGAGGAGCAGCAGGCGGGTACAACAACCCGCTGAAGAAGTTCAAGTAGCGCCGCCCACCGACTCTTATAGCATAAGCCCATCACTAACACTTGCCAGGCTAGTATTCCTTGGTGAACAAAGCGGTACGCAGCATACATCTCTCTCTATCTCTCGAACAATACGAGTCGACTGCAGTCTAAAGGATGGGATATATTTGTAGACAACAGCTAACATTATACCTCGGCTCAGTCGGAAAGACATCCCTGATAACGCGGTTCATGTACGATTCGTTCGACAACATGTACCAAGCTACGATTGGCATCGATTTCCTCTCAAAGGCAAGTTTGGGTCGCCCACCGCGGTGCGAACTGTGAAGATGCGAGCTGGGTTGGTTGACTGATAAGGGCTAGACAATGTACCTCGAGGACCGAACAGTACGGCTACAGTTATGGGATACCGCCGGCCAGGAGCGATTCAGGAGTTTAATCCCTTCCTACATCCGAGACTCGAGCGTTGCGGTAGTTGTCTACGACATCTCAAGTACGAACCATGGTTGATCCTAGCTTACAGCTAGACAATAGCAGGATAACTAACACGTTTGGGCAGATGCGAAGTCATTCCAGAACACTAAGAAATGGATCGACGACGTGCGCGCGGAACGCGGAAACGACGTGATCATCGTGCTGGTGGGCAACAAGACCGATCTGAACGACAAGCGGGAGGTCACTACGGCACAGGGCGAGGAGGAAGCCAAGAAGAACAACCTAATGTTCGTCGAGACGAGCGCGAAGCTAGGCCACAACGTCAAAAACCTCTTCAGGAGGATAGCGCAAGCTCTCCCCGGCATGGAGGGCGCAGATGCTGCAGCACATGCTTCATCGCAGAGTGGGTCACGCCCGCAATATTTTCCAACGTGGAGCGAGATGGTTGGACTAACATATTCTGTTCGCAGTGATCGATGTCAAGACCAACCCCCAGACGACCCAGCAAGAGGGATGCGCATGCTAGTAACGCGGTGCTGCGCCTCGGTATTGAAAGAGAAGCGGTGGCCTGGCGGGTGAGGGAGATGGAAGCAAGCGAGGGCCGAGCAGGATATTTCCCGTGCATAGCGAATGAACCAGCCACAAAAGTTGTTGTATAATAATACAAGGCAATCCACGAAGCAAAGTAACGAGAAGAAGACTAGTAGCAACGATTGCAGGTATCACGTTTAGTATATGTACCTACCTAATGACTTTTTTCAGATTCCAATTCAAGCGCCATCTAAAATGATGAAAGGGGCTCGATGCCCATGTTCTGTCTCGTGCTCTCATGTGCCCACACCTAAACTCTAGTAGTCTAGGCACCTATGGGTGCTAATTTTCTATTCATATTTCATCTCACATAAGCTAGAAGACAGTAAACTGCGTAACAAATCAACAACTTTTGCAACGGTACCAGGATGT
The DNA here is from genome assembly GCA_902806575.1 of Jackrogersella multiformis. Classification (NCBI taxonomy): domain Eukaryota; kingdom Fungi; phylum Ascomycota; class Sordariomycetes; order Xylariales; family Hypoxylaceae; genus Jackrogersella; species Jackrogersella multiformis. Next base: position 238,453 of record CADCXD010000019.1, read on the forward strand.
CCGGTCGTCAAGCTCGAGCAAACGCGACATCTTAACCCAATGTCTCTACCTCGCCGTCCGGCCTCCCGAAGTACGCCTTGACGGGCTTCACGCCCTCCACGTCGGGGCCCAGCTGCGCGACCTGCGGGCCGTTCAGGCCGGTGAAGATGCCGACCTCGAGCACGCCGAAGATGCCCTTGATGCGGGCCAGCAGGGCGTCGGGCGTCCACAGGCCCGCGGCGGGGTCCAGGCGGTCGGCCTCGCTGTTCAGCAGCAGCGGCGGGAACGGCGCGTCGATGATGTGGTTGTGGTTGTCGGTGATGGTCAGCGTGAAGGTCGGGCCCGACGCCCGGATCTTGGGGTTTGTGCTGCCGAGCCGCAGCAGCTCCCGCCGCACGTACTCGGCGCCCATCGGCGACACCTCCACCGGGATGTAGGCCCAGGCGGTCAGCAGGCGGTCTGTCTTCTTGCGGCTGTCGGCGACGCAGATGAAGCGCTTGGACAGGCGCGACACCAGCTTCTCCTGGAAGTGGCAGGCGCCGCCGCCCTTGATGCAGTTGAGCTCGGCGTCGACCTCGTCGGCGCCGTCGAAGTAGATGTCGATGGGCTGGTGGTCGGCGGCGTCGGGCCGGAAGCCCACCTCCAGCAGCAGGTCCGGCACCTGCAGCACGCGCAGCCCCGCGTTGCGGATCAGTGCCGTCGACCCCGACCCCGTCGGCACGAACTTCATCCCGCCCGTCACCCCGCCCCCCAGCTCCGCGATCGCCTCGACCACGTACGCCACCGTGCTGCCGCTGCCGATCCCCACGTACGCGAAGTCCGGGCTGAAGTGCTCGGCCACGGCCTGGCGGCACGCCGCGCGCTTGGCCGACTCGATTAGGTCCGTGGTGGCTGCCGACGCCATTGGGTCTTTGGGTTCTGTCTCTTTTGCTTTTTCTGTCCCGGTTCTGGTTGTTGGGTTGCTGGTTGAATAACGAGCTGCTGCTTCTTGTGCTAACCGACTGATGGATGTGTTACTACTATGCGGGTTTCCGGTGTTTCCTAAGAGGATTTGCTGCTGCTGCTGATGATGATGGTGTCGGGTGTGGTTATAAGTATAGCTGCGAGGAAGAGCAAGCGAGGTGAGCGCGGTGCCGGATAGGGGATAGGCTCTAAATGCCGCACGTGGATTACAGGTGATGGTAGTAGTGGTGGTAGTAGTGGTGGGCGGGAGCGAGAGCGAGAGTCGTCGGGTAGATGCGCTTGCGACGGCCCGCGAAAACGACGGATTCATGAAACCCAAGCTGAGACGAAGGTTGATGTGGCGTTTGTGGATTGTTCCAAATTCACTCCGAGCTCTTTTATGACATTTATGACATTTATACTTTTATGGCTTTTATGAATGGAATAATGGAATTGAAGCTTTGTGCCCACGTTTGTCACGATACCCCTCGTGGTGGCTGTTTTTGGTGGTACCATTGACAGGTGCTGTTACCAATGACGTGAGAGTGTACAGTGCGGGCTAGGGTCAATACCTTAGGTAGGTATTCAATAAGCCCAGCCCGATCTCCGGATATCATGGGTGCTGACTCAGCCAGGTCGGCCTTGTCCCGAGGAATTGAGGCTTAGTCGTGAGGCTCATCTTATATGCGATCTGTGGCGTCTCATCTCGAATTTTACATAAAATAGCTTAGAAGTTAGATAGCGCAATTTTTTATTTCTCATCCCAGATTTCCAATTCTAACTTTTTTTTAAATCATATGTTCTTCTTTACTAGAAATGGTTAAGTACCTAGGTATAGATAGAATTACCTAGGTAGTCTACCCGGAATTCTATTGCTAAGACACTAAGACGCTAAGTGTATAATAATACTCCAAGAAGTAGACCACTACTATTTATTTCTTTGGGGAAATCTCGGGGTTTGACAAGGCGGTGTTTGATTTGATTAATCTACCTGCTAGTGAGTAACTTAAGCCATGTCAGAGCGGCTTCTAAAGTGCTATGTCGCCTTAAAGATTGGACTCTGTAATGGTACTATTTGACGATAATAATATATAAGGTTCTCTTAATGATCGAGAAGCTTCAATAGTGTGCGACGAAAGTCGAGTAATCTTAGACATAGAATTGAAATGTATATGTTCATAATATTCGTTAAAGAAACGTGCTCTATGCCTATGTAGTTGAAGACTATAATTCCATATACCATAGGTAGTATCGTTGAGACTTTTGCAAGTGTTGCGTGCAGTACTGCGGCGGCTATCGGTGTTGGGATATAGCAAGACAGCAAACCAATCGGCATAGACTTAATTGACATCAGAGATCTTTCCGCATAGCAGATGCAAACTATGATCGTCAGATAATTACCAAGGTACTTCTACCTAGTAGTAATATAGCGGTATTTAAAATAGTATCCGCGAATTCTATCAATAACTGCTTCGAAAAGTTGAAGTTGCATCTCTTCAGCGGCTCTCGGTCGCCTAGCTTAGACGGCTAAAGTCCTAAACGTGATTGGGAGATAGAAATAAAGATGGAATACGGGGTGGCCCGATTACCGGTTCGAGATGATGCAAGGTATAGCCCGGAGATCTGGTTGGCCAACGATGGCGTTTTCTGACAAAGTATTAACGATAATTGGTAGAAGAAACTCGAGGCTCAAGGCTAAAACGATGGCGTGATTACAGTGAATGACGGACTAATTGCACTTGCGGGGCCATAAAAAGATCCACACTCGGGGGGGGGAAGGGGTTTTGAAGACGAACTATGATAATTTTAGGTAGTCGCCATTATCTAAAATTCCCACCTAGGCACTTACGACTCTCCCAAAGGCCAATGCCGGGGAAAGGAAAAAGAATTTTATCTCTAGTGTAGATTTAATTTATATGTAGAGGGGTTTGTCCATCATGTCGTTCCTATTTGGAAAAGCAGAGTCTTCTGCTGTTGTCGCTGCTTCTGTTTCTGCTTCTTCCAAGTTAGAATCCGACATGGCGACGCAGAATATTCAAATTCGAACTCCTGAAGAGGCAGGTACGTTACAAACAAATCTAATTGTTTTTGTTTTATTTTGTTTTTACTGTTTTATGGATGTATTCCGTACTCTTTTTTCTTGTTTCTTTTTTGAAATTCAATTCCTTCAATCACATGTACCCCGCCATCCAATTCCAATCCTAATCCTTTCATTTATACTTACACTGTCGTCACTACCTACATACATACAATACAAACACATACAACAGAACCAACATCTAGTTCCGATCTACTCTAATATTCATAAGAAATATCCAAATTTAATATACAAGCATATTAATTTAGCTAATTTAATTTAAACAATACAGTGGCACGAATCGCATACCTTGCTAGCGATGTCATTGTCTCAGTCCAACCATCTCAAGGTCAGGACTCGGCATTCTCTTCCCACCTTAAGAGATATGCCGCAAGAAAAGATCCAGGTCTAGTCGCTAAGACCGAGGCCTCTGTGCCGGAGGTGTGTTCCCTCTATCGTGTAATGAATACCTCGACAATTGACCCAATGGTGCTAGATACAATCTTTCCGACAAAATGTCGACCCTCTCCTCTCTGTCTTCGCTCCCATTCGCTCAGGCCGCCTTACCTCCGTAACCACCACCTCAAACATTCTTCTCTCCTCCATTGCGCAATTATATAAGCTAGCAAACTACCCAGTAGTCATCCATGTTTCTCTATACCCAGCCCAATTCCCCGACTACTCTGTCATAACCGCCATTAGGAATTCAGGATGGACCTTCATCCAGTCCGAGTCCCTCCAGGAAGCCCAGGACATGGCTATGACGGCCCATGCTCTGGCCATCCGATCTGGCAAGGGTGTCATTCATTTCTTCGACCCGAGCTGTAGTTCTCACGATAAGCCGATTGCAGCCGAGGATGCAGCATCATTTCGCGAATTACTCAGCCTGGACGACGTTCGTCGATACCAAGCCAGCTCGGTTTCAGAATCAGGTATCTATGCCGATGATGGAAGAGTCGTTGTAGCTTCGGATCACCCCGAAGGACGTCCAAGCCCCCTAGCGAACAGTCTAGCGGACTCGACCATACTCGGCGCAGCTTCAAAGGCAGCTTCATCCGAAGCTTCGGACAAATCTAGCCAGCAAAGCAACTCCAGTGCCCCGCCAAGTGTCTCTTCGGCTACAACCATCGAAGCCGCCCCGCCTCTCGTTACATCTGAGGACATTTACAAATACGTGACCTCCATATGGACCCAGCTCAAGGCGACTACGGGTCGTAGTTACAATGCCTTTGAATGGTCTGGCCCCGCAACAGCAGAGAAGGCTATCTTCGTCTTTGGTTCCGATGCAGGTCTTTTTGCCGAGGCGCTTGATGCGGCTAAGCCAGATGACATATATTCAAAGGCTGGATTGATCACAGCTAGGCTGTACCGGCCGTGGTTAGGCTCCAAACTCATCGAGGCCATTCCAAAATCTGTGAAGCGCATTGCCGTATTAGAGCAGATTTCCCGAAAGACGACGAAATGGGGACCTTTACTAATTGATGTTCTTACGTCGGTAAAGAGCGGGTTTGGTGGTGTTGAAACTGTTGTTGGTCATCAACTAGGACATATCGCACCTGACACCATCCACCAAGCTCTTCGAGGCATCTTTCAAAACCTGGGTTCCGAGAAGCCTCTGCAAAACTTGGAAGTTGGGAAGACGAACGGACCGCAAGAAGCCCAAAGCCACGAATTAGAGCAGCCGAAGCTAGAGACTGCCTATAACAAAATCCTCGATCAGCTGTTTGGTAACCGAGTTTACATGGCAAACGCCCTTGGCTCGAAGAACGCTGGTGTTTCGACTACGATAGCAGCGAGCCCCGAATTTGGCTTTGGCTCTCTTCTAGCTCGAAAGGAGCACCGCCAGAGGTTTGTCAAGCAGGTCAAACAAGCTGCAAGCACTGGGTCTTTCATCACCGAGTCCCCCGTCAATTGGCTGGCGAAGTGGGCGGCAACCGCTGAAGATGCGAAAAAGGCTGGCGAGATTGCGGATGATGTGATTGCACGACTTGAGACCGACGGGTCTTCAATTGCGCGTGATCTCCTATCAAGCAAGGGCTTGTTCCGCAAAGAGTCTCTATGGCTTGTTGGATCCGACGCTTGGGCATACGATCTTGGCAACTCTGGTGTACACCATGTGTTGGCCTCTGGCGAAAATGTGAACATGCTTATTATTGACTCGACGCCATACTCGGAGCGCGCTGCGGCGGATGCCGAGAGACGCAAGAAGGACATCGGTCTATATGCCATGAACTTCGGCAATGCTTACGTCGCATCCACCGCAGTCTACAGTTCATACACTCAAGTTCTCCAAGCCATGCTTGAAGCTGATCAATTCGAGGGCCCTTCTGTTGTGCTTGCCTACCTGCCATACTTTGGCGAGCAGGATTCCCCACTGACTGTCTTGCAAGAGACTAAGAAAGCAGTAGATCTTGGATATTGGCCGCTCTACAGATGGAACCCCGCGAATGAGAACAAGGGCGAACCCAACTTCTCATTGGACTCTGAGCGTATTAAGAACGAGCTCAAAGAGTTCTTGGATAGAGACAATAAATTGACTCAGCTCATGCGACGGGAACCAGTCTTTGCTGCAAGCCTTTCTCAAGATTTCGGCACCGAAGTTCGCGCCCAACAAAAGCGAAAGGCTCGAGATGCCTACAACCAGTTGTTGGAGGGTCTATTTGGCGCGCCACTTACCATCCTATTTGCCTCCGATAACGGGAATGCGCAGTCATTGGCCAAGCGGCTCGGGACTAGAGGGCGTGCGAGAGGTCTTAAGACGATTGTCATGGCGATGGAAGACTATCCAGTTGAGGATCTTCCAAAGGAGGAAAATATCGTGCTAATTACCTCGACCGCCGGCCAGGGAGAGTTCCCCCAGAACGGCAAGCCTTTCTGGGACGCCATCAAAGACAATACTGATTTGGACCTCGCATCGGTTAACTACTCGATCTTTGGTCTTGGAGACAAGCACTATTGGCCGCGGAAGGAGGACAGAATCTACTACAACAAGCCTGCGAAGGACCTTGACAGATTACTGGCGAACTTTGGCGGCAAGCAGCTATCTGAAGTGGGATTGGGCGATGACCAGGATCCTGATGGATACCAGACCGGATATGCGCTCTGGGAACCACAAATCTGGCAAGCACTCGGTGTCGCAAACATCGAGGGCCTGCCGGAAGAGCCAGCACCGCTCACAAACGAGGACATTAAACTAGCTTCAAACTACCTTAGAGGTACCATTGTCGAGGGTTTGAACGATACGACCACTGGCGCTATCTCCGCATCCGACCAGCAGCTCACGAAGTTCCACGGCACGTATATGCAAGACGACCGTGATATTCGTGACGAGCGCAAAGTCCAGGGTCTAGAGCCTGCCTATTCGTTCATGATCCGTTGCAGGCTGCCCGGTGGTGTTTCTACACCAAAACAATGGGTCCAGATGGACGACATCAGCACAAGACTTGGCAATGAGACCATGAAGCTTACTACTAGGCAGACTTTCCAATTCCATGGTGTGGTCAAAGGAAAGCTCAAGCCAGCCATGCAAGCTATTAATAGGTCACTGATGACAACCATTGCTGCCTGCGGCGATGTCAACAGAAACGTCATGTGCAGTTCTCTTCCCACCCAGTCTCAATACCACAAGCAAGTATGGGCTTCCTCGCAGAAGATTAGTGACCATCTTCTGCCGTCCACCACTGCTTACCATGAGATCTGGCTCACGGATGACGACAACAAGAAGACACAGGTTGCTGGTAATGCTGTGCAGGACTTCGAGCCCCTTTACGGACCCACTTATCTACCTCGAAAGTTTAAGATCACGATCGCCATTCCGCCGCATAATGACACGGATGTATATGCACATGATGTAGGCCTCATTGCCATTAAGGGCGACGATGGTCAACTAGAAGGCTTCAACGTTCTCGCCGGAGGAGGGATGGGTGCTACGCACAACAACAAGAAGACCTATCCTCAGACTGGTCGCATGATGGGCTTTGTCAAGACCGATGAAGTTCACATAGCCTGCGAGAAGATCATGCTTGTACAGCGAGATCATGGTGATCGCAAGAACCGAAAACATGCTCGACTAAAGTACACCATTGACGACCTTGGTGTTGACGTCTTCCGCTCTAAAGTTGAGGCCTTGTGGGGTAAGCTGTTTGAGCCGGAACGTCCATTCCATTTCAAGAGCAACGTCGACACGTTTGGCTGGCAAAAGGACGAGACTGGAATGAATCACTTCACTTTCTTCATTGAGAACGGGCGAATCGAGAACACAGCCGACTTTCAGATGAAGACCGGTCTACGCGAGATCGCCAATGTTCACAAGGGCGAGTTCAGATTGACGGGAAATCAGCACTTGATTCTAAGCAACGTTGCAGACGAAAATCTGCCGCAAATGAAGGAGATGATGAAGAAATACAAGCTTGACAATGTCCAGTTCTCGGGCATGCGTCTCAGTTCCTCAGCCTGCGTCGCCTTCCCTACGTGTGGCTTGGCCATGGCCGAAAGTGAGCGTTACCTGCCTGAGCTTATCACCAAACTCGAGGGTTGCCTCGAGGAGAACGGACTTGGCAAGGAGTCGATCGTTATGCGAATGACCGGATGCCCGAACGGCTGTGCCCGGCCTTGGCTGGCAGAGGTTGCTTTTGTCGGCAAGGCTTTCGGTGCCTACAACATGTACTTAGGCGGCGGATATCACGGCCACCGTCTGAACAAGCTGTACAGGGCTAGCATCAAGGAGGACGAGATCTTGGCTATTATGAAGCCGCTGCTGAAGAGATATGCCTTGGAGCGCGAGGAAAGTGAACATTTTGGAGACTTCTGCATCCGAGTAGGCGTCATAGTAGCCACCAAGGGAGGTCAGGATTTCCATGACAATGTAAGTTGAACCACACCCAACTTGGGTATTACTTTTGCTAACAATTCCCAGACTGGCGAAGAGGAATTCGAGGATGAATGATCTCTTGAATCTCTTGAATTACTTAGAGCATTAGAGCATGAATCATTTAAGCATTGCATAGGGAATCGGTGTCAGGGGAGCTATATATATATACTTGTAAATTGATGTACATATATTCTTGAATTTAATTCAAATAACCTAGCATATTATCTGCGAAATACTTACGAATAGAAGTAGTTCGTATATGAGTCTTGATTGTACCTTGCGACAGTTAGGTTAGAGGTACTAACACTCTACTACTGTGACATCCCGAGTAGACAGATCGTATGATATCCTTAAATCTGTAAGAATTGAAAAATGGTCAGATAATATAGATTATATGGTGTTCTAGCAAAATGCGCCCTCGGGGTGGGTAAGACGAAAAGCTAGGTTGAAGAGACAAGTGGGTATTCGGGAAGAGCCAATCAAGATCAGGGCTTTGTCCTAAAATGGAAAGTTAGTAGGGCTGAACTCTACCGTGCCATCCCTGATCCTAGGTTAGGGGCCAGTGAAGCCATTCTCTCATATTTATGATCTACGGCTTGTCAATAAAATCTTAGTAACTGAAAAGCTAGTATTGGCTTTGATGATTGGCGTTTAGGTAGGTACTATATTTTGTTTGTTAGGTGAACAATGAGACAGATAGACGTATTATTCATATTATTTGTTGACAGTGATGGCAAGCAGTGCTAAGAATCGCAATGCATCACGTATAAAGGAAGAACTTGTTCTCAGTCTCGTATGTCTAAAGACGGAATTCTACGTTCGGTTTTCAGTCCCATAAACTAGGTAGCTATATTATATGCCTTAATGTGTTAACAAAATTAAAGCCTGTTAAACCAACCAAGTGAGGCGCCTTGTTTACAGCGAGTTTAAAGGTGTTAGTTTAAGTTACTTTCTATATCCGTTTATATCCTCGTAATCTGTTCAGGTGCTGTTATAAATAGAAGATAACATGAATTTTAGAATAAGTTTAAGCCATGATATCTTGGCGTTTTTCTCATTTTGTTGATTTTAGAAGATAGGATGATAAAGTTTTTAATAATCAAAGGTATACAGCCCATAAATGAGTAAACGCCACTGTTAACTTTATTTAAGTTAGATGAAATATAGGAAACATATCCCAGTAATACCTAACCAAGTTACGAGAGTAAAGCTTCAACTTTTACATAACATTTTCCAATCCCGTGGCGCAGATCCACCTTGCTTATTCACAGCTAATATTAACTTTGCCGTGTATATTAGCGAAACTCTTTCATCTTTACGTGTATTTTCAACGAATCATGACTCGTGGTGGAGTTGTTACCTAGGTAACCTAGTTAAAGTCTAATTAACTAGTCAATTATGCTTAGTACATTAATGTTAGGACTTTTAATCACCACCGACTAAGAAAACTCTCCTCGAATTCATTTTCTCAAATACCTACTTGAAGTTCTTATATCACACATCACACTCTTTAAGATCTCCCTTTAATAAGAGGGAAATAAATGGTTTTCTTTCCACCATGTCCCTTACTAAGAGTTTAATATTTGTGGCGTCACTGTTAAGGCTCGATTCACTTTTAATATCAGCCTTAGAAACTCAGATGTACGCCCCTTAGCTTGTTTATTTACGTCAAATACCTAGATAAAGACGGAGAATGAATTCATAAAGATATAGATAGCCAGCTACACCTTATGAATAACTGTTTAATACCATACATCATAAACAATATAAAACCCGAAAATTAATATCTACCTAAAGGATAAAATCACCTGGCCTTAACATCTGGCCTCAGCACACTTCTTTCTAATTCAGAAATCACTACTAAAAAGCTTACGCTACTTCTATCATTGAAATAAATCACCACGGACATTTAATTGATAGAACTTATCTCTGACTTGAATACCATTTCACGAAGCTGTCAACGACCCCCTGGTTTTCTTACGACTCAAGCCTGAAAAATCAAGATGCCTATCTCATCTATTGATCGCACCAAAGCCACTACCCCTTATTACCCTGACGCCCATTTACTATCTCTACCACTCGAATTACGGCTTGATATATACGAGAGATTCTTCTACACTCATCATTATGGGGAAATCGACGACAATACCGTAATTATACCGTGGAACGGTTCGAAAGCAGTGCAGCTCCTCGAAACTTGCAAGCAGATCCAGGCGGAGGCCTCGCTGATAGTCTATCAGAAAATGACTATCAGCTGCAACCTTAAGGAATGGAAAATATTCCTCAAACGAATCGGCCCCCGAAATATCTCGTTGGTTAGGGACTTGACTATCACTTACACTTGCTCTCCCGACGACAATTCGGGGCAATGCCTTGGTGGCACTGCGGTGAGACCCAATGAATGGACCGATATTTTCGAGCCTTTCGAACGAATCCAACCTAGTTTCAACCTTAAGACCCTGACGATAAAAGTATTCCCATGCATAGGTCATTGGGACTTCGATTCTCATCGATACAATCGCGGATTCACTTTCGGCAAGTACCACCTTACCGGCAAAAGACACAGGTTTCCCGCTTGCCATATCTACAGAGATGTCAAGATCCTCAAGCACTTGTCGCACTTCGGAAACGTGAAGCAGATAGCGCTCAAGAACCAATTCGACCCTCTTTGGGCCATGTTTCTTCGCCTGAGACTCGGGTTCATCGTCAAGGAGGATCGAAACGGCGACATGATAATCGTCAACCCGGACCACCCTGATTACGCCGTCGACCTGAGAGGCTATGAGCCGTCGAAGTCACACCGGGGATTCTACGACGAGATCGTGAAAGAACCCGAGCCTCCCAAGGACGAGGATCAGGACATAGATCCTCCGGTTGGGCAGGACTTCCTTCTTCACTTCGATCCCAGTTACATCGATCCACTGGCCGCCGAGTGGGAAGCTTAGGCTGTACGAGGAGAAGCAGGACCGGGCAATGATTACTTATCGGATATCATAAGAGTGTGGGATATTCTTGGTACAGGAGTGTTATTGCGCGATTGAGGATTGGGTTATTATTGTATATGGATGGATATCAACGCGAGGTATCAGAAGTATATTAAAGGATATAACTGGGAAGGCATAATAATTATGGAATGAAACCAGAATGCTTCACCATACTTGATTGCTAAGATTTAATATTAGAGAATCCCAACAAAGGAAACATCACTACCTAGGTAGTAATCACAAGTAGCCTCTCCTTCTTATATCATAAGTACCTAAGTAACGTGTACGATTCGACCACATCGGACCGAATAGTCGCCTTTGTCCCTTTGAGGTTTGAACTTACCAACGTAGTAGGTAACCGTTATTTGCGGACGAGTAACCGGGGTTCCACTAGGTTAGCCCCGTACATCAAGAAAGTTCTTTTTCGAATGCAGTTAGCTCGGGGAAACATAGATATTTCCAAACAAAAGACCGGTCAACGGGCAAAAGGGGGTCGATCAAAATGTATTTGTATCCCATTGACCGGTATAATAGTGTTACAATGGCTATAAATTACTAAAAATAGCTTCAATTGTAACAACTTCGATTACCATGTCCATAAATACCCACTTACCTATTCTTTCTCCTGAAAGTACAACGCGGTACAGAGCTTGTAAAATGTATGAGTCGGCGTTCAATTAACGATGTAATAAACACTGTAATTAACATTATAGTGAGCGTTATAATAGGTAGAGTTATTGTTGGTTTGACAAGGGTACCGGTACGTTCAATCAAAACAGTTAAAAGCAAACTCGCGATGATTTTTGGTGTTGTTCGTGTTTGTATCAAGTATAAGTGTAAGTTAAGTACGTAGGTTCCAACTACTTAATGTAATTGGTTGTTGCCTTATGCTCGGACCACTCCACGTGAGTGCCTTACATAATACATTGCAACAGTTGTAGTTGGTATGTAGCTAGCGTTATAACTTAGGGTTAAGTAAAGGTAACTTAATGTATTATTAATATGGGATTGATTCCTATTGGTCTATGGTCTTGGTTGTATTTGATGCTATTTTTAGTAATTTGTAGCAATTATAACACTATACCGGTCAATGGGATAATAAGGACAAGATCACCTGTAGCTGTAATAGTCCATATCACCATTTCATTCTAAATGTAGGATTCTACATTCCATATCTGGAATTCTTATAGTTATGCCTTATATAACCGAACCTTTGGGTATATGTATGTAAACAAAGAAAACCGCCCCCTTTGCTAAGTAGTGCTTAGTCTGTACCCTAACCTAGTCTTCATAGAACAGAATGTACTAGATTTAAAACTCGACTAGCAAGAGTTGATTGCGACCTCCCAGTGTTACCACTCCTCTCGGTCTCGCCGGATCGTCTCTGTTCTTGGACTTCGGTGACGAATTTCGGCCATGTGTTGGTCAAGACGAGGTACTTGATGTGCGCCTGCGCACGGTCGAACACGCCGAAATCGAAATCTTCGGATATTTCGCCCACGTACTGAATCCTGCCAGCGACCTCTCCCAGCTCGATCCAATCGTGCCCAGAATCCGTCTCGCCGTCGTCACCCCGAGAAGCCCCGTCTGCTGCAAATGGCGTGGCTGGATCCACCCTCGCCTCTCCGCATACTATTCGCGCGGGCCTCTCGAAGATGGCTTCGAGTTGCTTGAGATCCCGTGAGGGTAGATTGATGGGGAACTCGGCGTCTCGAGGACTGATAAAGCTCGTGTAGATTATTAGGGCCTTGGTGAACACTTCGCGGATCTGGTCCTCGGTTGCACCTCCTGGCCATGAAGACTTCCAAGAAGCAACATTAGTTAAGAAGGCAATATTTTCTCCCGAGAAGTCCCTCAATGCCGAGAACTCCTGGAGTGGGCCCGGATTCTCGTTTAGTACATGGTCGAGCGCATTCATAGTGAACAGACGGTCGCCTAACTCGTTGTCTAGGTAGTCGATAGTGATACCCTTCTCGACCAATGAGGCATTCTTCCATTCTAGCGAGCTTGATGCTCTCAGAGTTTTTTGCGAGGCCGTCTCCCATTTAGCGTTCGAGTCTGCTGCTCTTTTGCGCAAGCTGCGATGCCTCACGACCAACCAGCAGGGAACGAAAACGGTGAATATTTCGAACATCATGACAGAGAGGTGAATCCTACGTTGGTTAACACTTCGATATATTTACTTTGTTGAGGTTTTCAACTTTTAGACTACTTACCATTCACTTGGGGCGAAGTATTGGTTGACTTTCGTGAACGCAGGTACATACATAGATATCAGCCACATTGGAGTCGCATGGAGACTATGAGGATGTCAGTGAGAAGGGGGTTATTCGCACAGGTAATGGGACTTACTTGGAAATGCAACAACCAATGGTCTGTACTCGCCAGCCCAGGGTATCCCGAATACCCCAAGCTTTCCAGATCATGATGGGCGCAATCTAGATAGGTCAATACTGAGTGCTTATGCATTATTTCTACGCTGTGAACTTACTATCCATGTCCAAATCACCTGCCACAATGCCGACGGCCACCACTCCCATCCACGACTCAGTTCTATCATCTGCTCAGCAATCGTGCCGGGGGGGAGCTCGGTACCCGCAATACCAAATGCAGGATGGTATTTAATGCACATAAGCCACATGCCGACAGTTAGGAGAATCTAGTCGAATGTTTAGTTAAAATTTAGAATCTCTGCAACCGTGACCAGCAGAGGACATACCTGAACTATTATACCGAGGCCGATATAAATCAAGATCCTCGTCGGGTAATCCAAATCCCTCATACGGCAAAGCCATGACGTGGCGGCCCCGTTACAACCCGACTTCTTCCTTCGAAGGTTTGAAGATTGAGTATATTGCTTCTGAAGTTTGGCGATGTAGAGAAATCGGGTGTTGGAGGCGTGGAACATAGCAACGCCTAGAGGGAACCAAATACCCATGAAGAAGTACTGGACATCGTACGCCACGATCACAGGCAGACACAGCCCAATGGGGTACGTAATCTGTGCAAGAATCCAGTATATGTGAAGGAAGGCGATGGCTGTGAGGGATAAGGGCAGACCGCGGATCTTGAGAATTGGGTTGCTACGGTTGACAACCAGGAACACCATGCCAACTATCAGGAGGAACGTCCATGTTGCGCAGAAGGCAATGTAGAATTTACCAACGGCGTCGAATGTTGGCGGACTCGTTGGAAGATCATACAGGCTCGGCTGTACTAGTTCTGTCATGATGTGATAAGTTGATTCGGCTTGAAGACCTCCCAATAATGGACAACCCAGCCCGGAAACCCGAGCATGGTGAGGAAGTCCAAGCTCTTGAAGTTATGTGATCAAGAATATACTAATATCCTACTAGTAACCTCATAGTTCCTGACACTCACGCAAGAATGCCAAGGGAGAATAGGTTCGGCTTCATTTTCATTTGCCAAGTGCATATCAATCTCGAGTTTATTCCCATGCGGGCGTGGATTTGTGTCGATCACTCGACTATTGTCAATATCATTTTGGATTGATGATGGCGGAAAGGAAAATACCGAGACACAGATTGGCTGGTCCCTGCGCAAGAAAAGCACCGGCGCATTTCCCCGTCCCTGTCTAGGCCTTAAACGGACTACTCAGGGACATCGGGAGGGAAAAGGGGGTAACCCAATAGAATAGAGGCTCCTCCTAGATCTACGATTCCGCGATCCAGCCCACCGGTTCCAAGATCGGTTTAGAGATGAGATTTCCGGTTGAAATTTAGACACGATAGTAGATGCGCTATTGAGTACCCCACGCGGCATTACTTCGTAGCTAAAGAACTAACCTAGGACTTATAGAAAAAACTACTGGCGTTTGAACTTGAAGCTAAATCATCTAATCAACACGAGGTTCCACATAGACTTATACTAACCACATTACTATATAACATAGAGTATGGGCTGAATACCTAGGTAACTAGTTATTGTTGCCCATTATCAATCCGATTTAGAATTCCCACAGTGATGCGAACCGCATGCCTCTCTCCCCTGGCAAAGCTACTGCTGTCAGAACTTAAATTTTTTCATCGAGGTTCTATTGGTTAGCAGGTCAGAAATGAGAGACATGGGGTAAGTGAGACGCCATCTACCATACGCAGACGAGACTCGGCGCCACTGACACACGAGTCACAAATCAGGTGCAGTAAGGCAATGAAAGTATCTATAGGCTAGACCACCAAGGGAACATGAATCACCTCGAGAGAGGAAAAATATGGTCGACCCAATCCGAGACACTATGTCGCTTCTAGATACCAGGGAGTTGGTAGAAAAGTATTGACATTCAAGACAAGACTGATTCGGACCCTAGATACATGAAACCCACGCGGAGGAATGTGCGGATAGGAAAGACAATAAGAAGAAAAAGACAAGGAAAAAAGAATGGCCACCTATTCGAGGTCAAGCCATACCAGCAGTCTATTTAAGCCGATAGCTTCCTACCGCAGCCAGTGGAAAAGTCAGAACTAAAAATCAACGGTCGTGTCTTAGGACATATCTGTCCAATTGCTCTTTGAATTGCTATCAGAGAGCTTCCAGCCACGGCTATCAAATCTGGGAGAATGGAGAATGGACGCTGATCTTCTGTGTCCTTCGGCATTCCATAAATGGACATGCCCGGTCCGATCAGAATAGCGTCCAAAGAGGTCGAGCACATCATAAAAGTACCATATTTTATTTCATCAATATGGTATATCTACGCTGTGATTTTATTTTCGCTGAGGTAACCAACCCTGTCCCCTATTTCAAAAATTTTAATCTTCAACTGCGAAATAATTCTATTATGATAAGTAAATCATGATATCGACTGTGGTCATCACTTCAACACACACACACACACAAACACACACAGAAAAAGAAAAAAGAAAAGAAAAAGCAATGTTAAGCCGATTCCAACACCACCCTATCTATCAGAATGCACACACTCTAGTACTTGAATCCCCATCCAATCAGCTTCCCAACTCTTGTGAAACACACCTTGGTCTCGAGGACTAGTCGCTTAGGCTCTCAGTCCGGTGTTTTAGAGACTACCGAGTCGCCACTTTATGAGGCAATCGTGATTGTAAGCGGCGCGCGCTTTTGTGCCCTGCTAGATCGCCTCGCTATGCTGCAAGCCACGGCGACGGCATATGCGGGGGCAACCAACACTTACTATAAAACCCCTTATATTTGGGTTGAATGCGACGAATACGCCGTTTGGCAGGTCGCCGTCCCCTCGTCGAAGGAATAGGGGAAAAGCAAGTGAAGTATAATAGTGGATACCCTTCAAGATAAGTCTGCTGAAGCTAGTAGTTAGTCGACGACGCCTATCAAGTTAAACCATCTAGACATTTCCATCAATCACAGCGACCCTCACATTCACCCTCATACTTAGTCATAGTACAGTCACATTCACATCTCCAAACCCAAAGTCAGCAATAATTAATCAAGGTATCATTTCCCTCCACC
The DNA here is from genome assembly GCA_902806575.1 of Jackrogersella multiformis. NCBI lineage: Eukaryota > Fungi > Ascomycota > Sordariomycetes > Xylariales > Hypoxylaceae > Jackrogersella > Jackrogersella multiformis. The sequence continues at coordinate 254,768 of CADCXD010000019.1, forward strand.
CGACTCCCCCCCTACGTCCCCCCATTGAACAAGCAAAGACCTCTCTGTCTCCCTCTCTGTCCAACGAAGCGCGCCCACTCCGGACGACGCAGCAATTAGGTAACAACACTTAGGTTCTTCATCGTACTATACACATGTAATGTGGCCATTGATCTCGTCCCTCGCAGTAGCGATCACATGACATGCCCCGATTCCTACCTACCTGCCTACCTACCTACCTACCTAGTTAGTCCAACCCCTTCCCCTAGGTAGCGTTTCCCTTGCTTTCCCTTCCCCCCCTTCGGTGCTTTCTTTTTTTTCGCCCCGATCGATCAAATCAAACCACCCCAACTCCGGACGGCGGCCGTATCGTGAAACAAAGACAAAAAAAGAATTCCGAAGCTCGTCAATCCGTCATTTCGAGGAGTCTGGCTTAAGAAGAGAGATCTCGAGAAAAAAAAACACAAAACCCGTCGTTAATCGGAACACATGGCCTTCTTCACTTTGCCTTGCCTTCGGCTCGGCACTATCTGCTCTGCTTTCATGACCTGACGCTGCTGCCGATGCTGCTCACGGTGTCGCTGATCTTGCTGCCGATGCCGCCCATCCAGTCGTGGAACCGCTCGGGGACCTTGAGGCTCAGGCGCACGCGGCCCTCGACCACCATGTTGACCGCGTTCAGGATGGCGAACGTGGTGCTCCCCAGAGCTCTGAACAGCGCCAGCGAAGCGACCGCCCACAGGATGAAGGTCAAGTAGAAGTTGTTACCCACCTCCTTGTACCCGTACGCCTCCGACACGGCCATGGCCAGGATCGCGTTGGCCACCATCCAGATCACCACCATGTACGTGCGCACGCTCCTGTAGTAGTCCTCCTGCATCTGGGCCTCGGAGATTTCCGCCTTGGGCACCTCGACGCGATCTCTCAGGTTGCGCAGCGCCTCGTCGTAGCCGCTGTCGATATCTAGCTGCTCGCTCGGCATTTCGAGCGAGACCATGTTGCCCTGGCCTGTGGCCCCTCCCAGGTCCGTCTTCATGACGTTGTCGCCCTTGGTGCCCCACGTCACGTCGTGCGTGTTGCAGAAGGCGTACACCTGTAGCGTGCAGATATAGCTTGGAAGCAGCGCGAAGTATTGCGCCGAACTCGTGAACATATGCCACGGGTCCAGGTACAAAAAGCTCATGAGGAAGTACAGGCCTACCGTCGACGCCGTAGACACGATTAAGTTGGTGAATGTATTGTTGCCCAGCTTTAGCTGATCGTCCTTGATGGTGTGGATGACGATGAAGATGGTCGCGAATGTGTTGTATACCATGATGATACCGTATATAATCATGCTAGCCATGTAGAGCTTCTTCGCGCCCTGTGGCCGGTTTCCTAGCGAGATGATGAACTGCATGCTGATGAGTAGCACACATGTATAGCGAAGCACGGTGAACATGTAAAGCGCGATGTTATGCCCGAAGGGGTCGACAGCCGGATCCGTAAGCCCGCCGCCGATGAAGTAAAAGGCGAGATAAAAGTTGGCGAGAGAGAAGTAGGTAAATATGAGCTGGAGGAATTGGTACACAAACTCAATGTGCAGCAGGACTTTTCGGGCGAATGTGTGATCCGTCTTCCAGATCTGCTTGAAGTGAACGAGGGAGTACACGGCAGCGAAAAATGCGCCGTTGAGCCACCGACGTCGTTGAGAGATAAACTCGGGGACAGCATCTGACAGGTTAGTTGGCTTTGTTTCCAAGCATAAAGGACACTCGCGAGAAGCTTACCGGGTACATCCGTCTCACCAGTACAACCCTTAACATATTTCAACACCCACCTCTCATTTCTCTTCGCGACCAACTCCCAGCACAAGATACGATCCTCAGCTAAGTACATATTCGCCGTGAACACGTCGGCGTGTTGGCCGTGCAGCGTCTCACCCTTGAAGTACTGGCTGAGGGGACCGTGACCCGTCTCGTCGTTCTGCAGAGCGTGGTATCGGTAGGCACTCAGAGCGCCGGGAAGCACTGTTATGTAACCAAACACCGACTCCAGAGGCTTGTCTAGGATGTTCGACATCTTGTACTCAAAATTCTGAGATGCGACTAGCGGGTTCAGCAAGTTACTCCCGAACTTCCCCTTCATAGCCTTGATCTCGCCGCAGGCACCGGCGACGTTGGAATCGGTATCGAATGCCTTCCACAGGTGGTACAGCGAGTTCGCACCGGGCTTGGTGCCCACATCCAGCAAGATACAGATGTTTGGATTCAGAGCCTTGCCGAAAGCGTTAAAGAACCAGCGATGGGAGTTGAGCTTTCGCTGATTCCTCTCCTTCAAGCAGAAGATCATCTGGCAGGGCACGATGCCCTTCTCGGCGCCCTTGAATTTGAGGTCCGAATCGAGCGATACCTGTGTCGTGTACTCGTATACGTGGGCCTGCACCGCCTTCTGGTTGACGAAGTTCTTGGCGATTCCGTGCTGGTAGACGCCCATCGCGGCCAGCCCGTCGAGCGTTCTCGGGTGAACCTTTTCTCGCCCATCGGACACTATGCAGACGACAATCTTCTGCCAGCCGGTCTCACCCCACGTGCGGGACTTGTTGCGCCCGCAGAAGTGACTTACGTTCTTCATCACGGCGTGCATGGTGCGGGTGAAGTCGATCTCGTCCTCGTTGTACATGGTGATGCAGATGAATAATTCCGTCTCACGCGCCGTGCGGCCGATATTCTGGCGTAACTTATACCCCTTATCTACGAAGTCGTCCGGGTCGCACGTCACGGCAGTATATCGCATGTGCGTGAACTCGACTTCGTCGCGACGCGGCAGGAAACTGTACAGGATAGTAGGTATTTTGCATTCGAGAATCAGTTCACCATTAATCAGTTGTACCTCCTTTTTGGAGGTGAGCGGGGCGCGGACGCCGCGGCGCTCTTGCTTGCCTTCCGGCGCGGCGCCGTAGTGCTCGACCTTCTCCCCGAAAGGAGCTTGCGAAGCCTCCTCACTAAGGGTGACTTGCGATTCTCCTGCGTAGGAGTCACGGTACGGTCGCGTACCAATATCGGACTCTGCGCCGAATACATCGTCACCTCCATCAAGGGGGATGTTTACCGTCGCATCGTCGGCTGTGTACGTTGAATCCCGCCCTGATGCGGAGAAGAGTGGAGCAGGAGGTAATGGTCTGCGTGGGCTCCCGCCGTATCTAGAAGATGGCGTACCCGGTCTAGGGCTGCCATTGAGATCTGCTGGTTCGTAGTGGGAAGAAGGTGGTGGCCGCGAGAAATCAGTGGTTGTGGACATTCTCGAAGATGGGGTCCAAGGTCGGGGAGAGCTGTTGTCTCGCGATCGGAATGGCTCATATGCCGAATCTATCGGCGCGATATGTGGGGGGTCGAGGATGGAGGATGTTCGTGATCGCGTAGATCTGATTGAAGGTTGGTATGTTCGACGAGGTGACGGTCGGATACTATCAGGTTTGTTTGGTGAGCCACTGCTATCAGAGCTGCTGGGTTTGCTTGAGGAGCTGCTTTCGCTGCTGGCTGCCTTGGTCTTGAGAAGAGAATTTCTTCTCGGCGACGGCCCCTCTGGTATAGTTGGCAGATTCTGCTTGAGCTCTTCTTGGAGTACGTGTGCGGGCTTGGTCTTCTTCTGTAACTTTACAGTACCCTTGCGTTTGGGAACAGGTTTGCGCTTGGGCGACGAATCGCCAGCTGGCGGAGATGACTACTCCTCGCCAGGAGACGACACGGGCGTTCGCGCTTCTTCTTGCTTCTTAAGCGAATCCAAATGCTCTGGTGTTGAGATCTTGACTGTTTTCTTCTCCTCTTTCGCTTGCTTCTTGAGAGCCAGTGGTGCGGGGACGACGCCTGGGGGTAACAATGCTGGGTCTGGCATCTGTGGAAGTACATACGGTCGAGGATCTTGTAATGGCTCCTCCATAGATGTTAATAATCTCACTGCCGCCGGGTTCCCTCTTGGACCGTGTATGAGATGGTCATTATCGTCATCGTCGTAACCTGGAAGGGCGTATCCAGGTGGTCGTGAAGGAGTGCCGTCCATAGCGAAATATTATCGGCCAAGATGCCGAGGGAATCGTCTGTGAGACAGTTCGCTAATGTTTGTTGTCGATGGCTGGAATGTATGCGCAGTAGACCTAATATCTCTTGGCTGCCTGGCTACCTGATAGTAGGGTCGAGGTCAATCGATCAATGTGAATCGCGAATCTTGTTCGATTGATGTAATGGTGTAGATAGGATATGACTACCTAGTACATGTAGGTATTAGATAGCAAATGCAAAATGCAAAATGCAAAAATCAATAAAGTTAAGCAATCTTTAATGGTCGCGAATTGACTTATGCAACGGTAACACAACGTTTATGAGTTAAGGTAGAGTTGATCCTCGGTGGGGAGCTAGCTCGACCTTTGAAGGGAGCTAGGCAAGAGCTTTGTTGTATTTGGATGTGCTTTGCAGTTGTAGTTTAGTGTTGCCCAGCAACCCGTGCCCTAAGCCCCACAATCAAGCGGCAGTGCAGTCTTGGCAATTGCATGTTTGTCCCGATTTCGATATCTCCGCCCGTTCTTTCCTTTTGTTTTATTTATTTCAAAAGTATAAATACCTAGGTTCGTCATGTTCTTTCCTCTTTCCCCAGAAATATTGATTGCTATTTCGGTGAATTTATTACTCACACAGAAGTACCCGAGGGTGACCTGTATCCATATATTTCCTGCATTACGGATGTACCTAGGTACTCCGCCGATGCAAGTAAAATAGATCAAATGGATGTAAACAACTTACCATACAGCCTATCAAGGGTGTACCCAAGATGTTCCAATGTTCGGATGTAGTTCAAGTTCAAATATTATATTATTACTCATAGTAAGACCGTAGATCGAGGACCAGATCACGGACCAGATCAAGGACCTTCTACATACCCCATATCTGCCTCCAGCTCTTTTCGTCCCGCCCAAGAGGTGCTTCAGATATTCCAAATCTAGCAGGTTCCCCTGAGTTCGCCTCAGGCAGGCATATCCACTCTCTGATGCAGTCAGGTATCTCCTCTCTAATGTGACTAATACATATCAGAGCTTGGTTGTCGTTCAGACCTCCGACCTTGATGGTGCCTGCTTTCGATGCCTCGCTCTCGACAATGGTCTCCGAGCCGTCGTGGTGACTTGCATACGTCTTAGCCTCACCGTACTCAAGGAAGAGCAGGCAGCGGTTCCGAACACCATCGTCCATACCACTGCATGCCTCATCTAAGACGACGACGTCCGGGTTCTTAATGATCGCCCGCAGGAAGAGCGCGACCCGCTGTGCGGAGAAGGATAATTCCCCGAACAGGTAGTGGTCCGCCCACCGCAGATCAGAGCTCGGTTGCGCATGAGGTACGGGCTTCGAGGTTTTTACGTAGGCAGGGTTCAGCTCTGCTTCGAACCATCTCAGACATGCCTCGACCTTCTCCTTCGACTGGTCATTAAGTACGGCTTTCGAGCGGAACGTATCTGCCCACGCATTCTCGATGATTTGTTTAACGGTAAGATTTCGAGGCATGTGTTGGTGGATCTCGGGACTAGAATGTCCAATTCGTGCTTGAATATCCCAGAAGGTCAGGGGTAGCTGATCAGAACCGGGCTCCAGCAATCTGCTTCTCCCAAACAGCTTAATAGGTAATGAATAAGTTTGAGGATGGTCCGAGCAGATAAGAGACACGATTGTTGTCTTGCCGGAGCCATTGGGTCCAAAGACGCCCCATCGCTCTCCTCGTCTAACGGTCCACACCAGACCGTCCTGTTGTTTCCCATCGATTTGCTGCTTCCAGTTTCCAAGTGCGATCTTGCCACGATATTGCACTATGCACCCGTTCATCTCCACGATGGGCTCTCCAATATTTCTAGATGCACTTGTATCTTGAACAACTCTTGGCTCGCTAGCTTCCGAGGCCTCTTCGCCCATCAGCGGTTCCCCATGTATTCCTTTGGCGGTCAATGTTCTGCCCACGTGCACCAGATTATGCACGGGTAGGTTTTCTTCCTCCTTTGATATCCCATTCCATACCCGTTGAACATACTGCCTTAATTCTTCTAGGACAGCTTGCTTTTCTCCGATTGCTCCTATCTGGCAATCCCCTCTCAAGTAGACTAGATGTGTGATCCAATCAGGGATGGCGTCCTGTGGCCTTGCGCTTAATACCAACCTCGGGCTAGCTTTACGTGCCAGGCCGTGCAAGAGCGGGCTTAGTCCGGCTACCGTAGGTGGGTCGAGACCCATGAACGGCTCGTCTAGCAACAGCACCTCCGGCGCAGTAAGGAGAGCTCTCGCAATCCTAGCTCTCCGTCCTTGGCCATTACTTAAAAATGTGACCGGGAGCTCCAGTAATTGGGCAAGCTTCAAGTCTCTCACGACCCGATCCAATAAGGCCGGATCCGGTCCGTCCTCGGGTGAGCTCTTCAAGGGATTGAGCTCGGTGTTACCTAGCAGGAAGTCTCGAAGGGAGAAATCGGTATTCTCACGCTTTGACTCATACCGAGCAGATAGATACGCCGAAGTAGTGACATTGGAGGCTAACCCATCATTGTTGAACCCCACGTACTGAATAGCCTTATGCGGTACCTTTAACCTATGAGGCACCGCATCCGTGGACAAATAAGGATAGCTTCGTGCAGCTGGTGGAAAGCAAAGGTGACTCCCTCTAAGCAGCTGTAGGAAGGATGTCTTCCCGCTTAGAGAAGGACCAACGACATACCAGTGCGTCGGCGGGTCCGTAGTAGACGGTAGTGTGAAGTTCAAGTTTGTAAAAAGAGCCGGGTTTGGATGAATGGAGTTTGCACCAGGATGGTGACGATAGAACGTGCCATTGGCGATATTTATTACGGGTGGACGGACTGAGGCGAATCTCATGGTGTCAATTGAATCATGATAAGGCCTCTAAACAATTGTGCACCTAAGAATTGCATCTTAAAACGGATGGGTCAACTGGTATCAATAGCCCGAATATAGCACCAATTACCTAAAAAGCAATCACCTACATTTGAATATACCCGAAATATCGGCGTTAACGAGGCCCAGGATTAGCTTACAATACTAAATCCACCCCTGTTAACATTACGTAACTTCCAGATACACGCAGTGACCACCCGGAGCTAGGCACTTGCACCTCCAGCCTTGGCAAGGCTCCAGCGTCCACTATCCAGTCCAGTGTCCATTCCACTAAACACGAAAGCTTCCTGGCAGCCTGCTCAAGCTTCCTTCACAATCCACCATACACCATATCCATCAAGCACCACCACATCCATCGTCGTTTACCACGCCGCTGCCAACGTCTCAACTCTCCTAGTATCTCGACTTGAGGACTCAAACAATCAGGAAATATCAGGAAATACAAATACACCGACAACAAAAGAACTATTATCTCCCAACCGCCGAGATGGTAAGCCCTCAATTCACCTCCAACTCTCTACTCAGTTCCTCACTTCTTCATTTCCTACCTCCTCACTTCCTACCTCCCTCTCATCCCCCACCACCCACCACCCAGTCCAGCTAACCAACCCCCCATAACAGTCCATGCGCCTAGTCCCCCCCACCCCCCACGGCAGCACGCTCCAGCCCACCAACACGTCGGCGCCCTCAGCACCCGGCGTGCACGACACCCTGCGCCACGGCGTCGGGCCATCCGCACTCGCCTCCACCAGCACCTCCTCCACCTCCGAAGCGCCCGCGTCCCGACACCCCCTCGAATCACGCCTCAAGGCGTGGGAGTCGACGCAGGAGGCGCTGCGGATGGAGTCGCTGCGCCGCACCTTCGGGATCGCGGAGCCGATCCGGCGGGGCATGGAGCTGAAGATCGCGCGGGACGGCGAGTGGAAGCCCATGGCGCTGGGCGGCGGCACCGGCGTGCGCGGCGTCCACGAGGACATCCTGCGCGGCCGCGAGGCCATGCTCGACTGGGAGGACGTGTTTACCGGCGAGGACCGGCGCGGCGCCGTCGGCGTCCACGAGGAGATGGAGCGGAAGCTGAAGATTTGAGCGGACGGGGGTTGGCGGATGAGTGGGTGAATCGATGGTCCGTCGTCGTCGTGCTTAGTGATGAGACCGCCTTAGCTACGTTGGTAGGCTAAATACCTAGCACCCTAGGCTTGGTGAACATAAACTGAAATGGACAGCCCTCTTTTTCGTCTCCGTACGATATAAAGGCGTGCAATACGAAATAGTACCATTCATAGGAATTTGACTCTCAATGGCAATCATAAATCAAGGTGCTTGTCAAGACGTGCTATGATAGTGATAGCAATAACGTATAAACAGTGGGCATGATATACCACATTATTCATTTATATGGTCAGCATGACCGGTATAAAGCAGATATTATAAACACAAAATACGCCTCATAGCGGCCGCATCCTCCGGTGCTATACGAAAAAGAACACGCGAGAATCGTCAGCTTCTCCCCTCCGTGTTCCCTTTCGAGCGGTCGATATATGCCTCGGGATACAATTCGGGAAGAACTCTTACCTTACAAGAGATTAATGACTTGGTCCTTATCGCCTGCTTCAATTTCTGCTGCTAATAAAAAAAAATCAAACCCTTTCACGCCGCCCTATGCCCAAAATCCACAATCATGTCCACAGTTAGATGCCAATTGCCCGTCTTGCCTATGTTTCCCCCCAAACCATTCGGACGGTTCTAGAACAGGGTATGATGCTGCCGCATCGAAAGAATGCTTCTTTGTCAACCAGTAGCAACTGCCCGGGAAGGCCACATCATAAGATGACACAGCATCCGCTGCGGCCTCGTTGACTTCCCGAGTCCTTGACCTTCTTGGCTGCTTCTTCCTCGTCTATTAAGTCCTGCGGTTTGACGGTCATATGAACAACGTTTCTGGATAGACTGAAGTGGTAATCTGCGAAAGTAAGCACTAGGTCGGCAGGCAAACCACAAGTCACGTTGAATGAGAAAGAAAAGGGTTTTTGACTCACAGCTAAGTTGGTTGCGATCCTCTAGTAATTTGCCAAAGTGAATGAGTCTTATGGCGCTGGGCTCTCTCGGAGGTTGGTCCCATTCCTTCCTCCAATCTCTTAGTATCAGCTCCTTCAGTGTATAGACCGTGATGCTGAATGGATCCATCTTGCCGTCCTCCGTTTTGCCCGTCACGGTCACGTTGCGCTTCGCCAAGTATTTTTCGTCGATCCGAAAAGGATGACGCGCACCGGAAGTTAAGAGAAGCGTAATGTCTACAGCCAGATCGCTACTCTCGGGTTCGGCGGCGGTTGGTTCGACGGGATCTATTGTCAGCTCCTGATCATGGTCGCCAGCCGGAGCCTTGCCGCGAGCATTTGACGATGCCGACTCGCCAGCTAAAGGATCCTTATCCGGTACAGGTATTGGGGTAGGGGGAGCTTCGGAGGCATGATCTTCGGGGTTCGAGGTATTTAGGTTGGTGTCTAGATTGGCAGGTTTGGGGTCGATCTTGGATAGGTCTTCCATCTCGACGTCACTGACGGGCTGAGTAACCGACACCTTCTCTTCTCTAGCACCTTGGTCACCACTAGCAGAAGGCGACGTTCCGTCCGGCATGGTTAATTGCAACGGAACAAAAGTTAGTCGCGACACGCCGAGTCGTACGGATTGCTAACGGATGCGCGCAATCGACGGAGCGGTAGGGTGAACGGGAAATGAATGGACTGGAGGTTGTGAGCTACTCTCGTCTCGGGAACGTGTTTCGTCGGTGCAAGAGATACAGCCGGATTCGAAGGATTGCCGAAGATGGGATATTAAACACGAGTTTATTGAATACGGACGTGCAATTGGGGATACACTGGATTATGATTTGTCGCCTTCGCCAGTACCAGCCATGGAAAACACGCAAGATGAAACGAGTGCCGTGGATTTAAACTGGTTTAAGGAGATTGCCGAATTAATTCTGCAAGAAATGGCCAAGATGAGAAAAGTTAGAAACAATGACGAATGACGAGTGACGAGTTACAGTGACCTGAGTGACCAAGAGTTGCAAGGTAATGCAATGCAGGGAAATGCAGAAAATGCAGGAAATGCAGAATTTCAGAATTTCAGAATCGCAGAATTGCAGCAGCCAGTCGCCGCTAGTGATACAATCGTAATGATGGTGATGATGTTACTATTCGGATTTGGCGGATGGGATTGGCAGGATTGACGGGTTTAACGAATTTCGGCTAGTGGTAGGAGAAGTAAAAGAAAGAAAAAAAGAACAATCGAACAGTCGAACAATCGAATAATGCTAGGTAAATAAAGATGAACAAATTTCGAGTCTCGAGAGTTCCAATCTTACAGATAATAGGACGATATGGCAGCTTCGATTACTTATTCGCCTTTCGAGAAGCCACGAATTAGATGTACGATCGACTACCTACCTAGACCTAGGTGCTAACTTCTGGCCTGGCTCCTGGCTCCTGGCTAACTGGGCACTGGGCTGCCGCCAGCTGGGGTTGCTCTTGCTTTTGCGGTTTAGGTGGTTTTGAATGCCCCCTTATTTCAGGTCGATATTGCCTTTTCGTAAGTGACACTGACCCATTTGTGGCCCTAGCGGGATACAGAGCCCCTAACCTTGTAAAAATAGAGATACCTACAGGTGGGCAGGTGCCTAGGTACCTAGCAATACGCACGTAATGTATCTTTCATCTTAAAACCTGCATAACTTCACGTCGACATTTAAAGTTACAGAATCTATATGTCATTACCCTAGGTAGGTATGTCACCCTTAAGTAGGTACCCTTATGTTCATCAAAAACACGTATATAATGACTATTAGTTTTCCTTATTCTTTCTTAAACATCCATTATATTCTACTTGAAGTAAGCAAACTACCTAGCCTGACAAGGTCAAGAAATGATGCTACATAAACCCCGAACTGTAGCCATGGCAATAATATGGAGATAACCAACTTTCGGGTCTCACTACCTTACAAGGAAAGAGGCGAAGCCCAGACTGCTCTATTAACCATAGTGCCATACTTACCTAGGTACCTAGTGTAGGTAGCTAAGTACTCCTCAAATGTCCAGTTTCATTGAAGGTTAGGGTGGTATTTTGCTAAGTAAATCGTAAACATCACCTGGGCATCAAATCGAGAGTCACGCGTTGCAGTTGAGCAGCCCGTGAAGAAAATAACTTTGTCGAGACCATCACTATCGGAGAGTTACATCAAAGTATTTGAGTTTTTATGTGCATCGTATTATGTACGATCATTATCTCGAAATAGTCAATCGAGCTGAGAATATATTGGAGATCTCTTCTCTTGGCACGGTATCCTCCCCCGCCTTGGCATCACCCGCCCTCTCTTCCCCACACTCCACTTTGTCTCCTCTCCCGTTGGTTTGATGGCAACATCTATCTGCACGTGTGATGATGAACTGTGAACCAACTCTTGACTTCAAGTGAACATACCTACCTAGGTAAGTATAATATTATACATGGATCCTCCATCTTCGGGCTGTGAATTGCCTACCTAGGTAGGTATCCTTCTGGGCCTTCAGGAACTATGATATCCTTTTATACCTCATATTACGATGTGTGAAATACAAAAGGGGGGCAGCTATTCTAAGCCCTTTCTAAACGACGTCACATAAACCCAATCAGCACTTTCCCACCTTATTTAATCCTTACCTTAAGTACCTAAGGTTAGGTATGTATAGATTACCAAGATCGTCCGTCACTATGCCTTCAATATTCATCTTTCACTTCTTATCCCAGTAAGTAGATAATAGCTTGAATATGTACCCCAGCCACCTCATTACACCGCTTCTTCGTAGTTATCTACCTACCTAGGTACCTAAGGTATGCTGCTATATTAAGTACCTACCTAAGTATGTTTGTATAAGTGAGGGACTTCCCCTAACCCAGGCTAACGCTCACCGAAATGGAATCTTCCGTGACTACCTACCTAGGTACCTAGGTACACATATGCTTCAAAGGTCTTTGTAATATAGGTAGGTATAAAATTTGCCGGAATTAGGTTTTCTTCGCTTTATCCCATCATCACATGCCTTGATATGTACCTAGACTAAATATTCCGGGCTTAAGTTAAACCCATTGTCCTCTATTCTAATGTAAGACTAACAAATTTAGTCCTGGTACATGTAGCTTTACATCGACCTAAGAACATGGGTTAAGAAGCTAACATTTATTTACGTATGATTTTATGACATACCATTGAGGTCATTTTCTATGGCCCTTGGAGCAGCAAGGCCATCATCCCCGCAGGCCGTCGATTAGGTCTACGGAGGCCGACAACACTCCGGCCGGATTATCCGAAGACCCTCCGCAGTCTCCGGCCCGACTTAATATCTTACGACATTGAGATTTATCTGTCATCGGCGTCAAACGGGGACAATGAAATCTGGAGAATCATAGTTTTATTTCCTTGATGCTCCATCAAATACCGTTTGCTTGTTCTTAGTTTTAGAATAACAGGTATTAAGTGACATGTACGGTTAGTGAATTTCTATTGGATTTTAGATATCACAGGTAATTAACGCTGTATAATTTATAACTAAAAATAATAGAAAATTATAATAACTCTAGATGGGATTGCGTAAGAAACTTTTCGTAGATATCTTGAGCCCAATTTCTTCTCGTGTTTTATGATATTGCCTTTTTATTTCTTAAAGGGCTGTCCATCAAGAATATTACAATTTAATTATTTACTAAATAATTATTAGCCCGTAAATGATGCCAAAATTATGCGGTGAACCTAGATTTGTGAACTTGAGTTACTTCGATAATGGACTAATTACCTAGGTAGGTTAAATTATATTGGCTTTATGAACTTAAAACTCGTAGACGAGACTTATCATCTCTTTGATATATTATGACCTGAAGCAGATAGAACCATCGATGTAATATTTAGATCTAAGTCGCTCGTGAGTATGCTTTATATACCTATATCGGTAGGAAATATTGTATGAAAATCACATCCCGAGGAGACAGAAATAGACAGTGTGACTTAAAGTAAGAGTAACATAGGAGATTCTTGCGGGATATGTCCTGTATTTGGTCAAAGTTCTACAACAGGTGTCGTCAGAAACGTATCCAAAGAAATTGTCACCACGAAGGCATCATGTAGCACCTCCAGCTAGTTACCTACCTAGGTAGGTATATCACCCAAAGAGTGCCATGCTAGGTTGTAGGTACTTGACCGTATGTAAAGATACCAACCTATCTACATATGTAGGTAACTACCTACCTAATATAATCTCATGCATATTGTGTTCTACCTTGTAGAATGTTGTGATATTCATTATACCTAGTAACTCGTCAGGCAAGAGATACTCACCCATGTGGAATGCAAGTCCAACCTAATTGTTGATGTATACTTGACCTAAGCCTTTCTAATAGAAGGTGCCTATGGACAAAAGTCATCCCATCTCAGCCAAGTGGAATAATCCCGTAGAATACCTACCTAGGATAGTGGATTGTAATTACCCCTGTGTTTCCTACTAATACCTTAAGTAGCAGTTGCCTGTGTATCCAGCATTGATTACAGTGCAACCACAGAGGAATTTATATTTATCGTACTTTCCATCCAACCTTAAAACTATTGCAGTATGAGCCTGTACAAATGTAGCTCTTTCCTTGATATTTAATAAAGGATACCGGCAGGAGCAAAGTTTTCTCAACACTGTCGCGTAAAAACTAAGACTCAACTTCTCATTTAACACATCACACTTCTACCTTTTCTACTTTTACCACCTACTTACTCACTCTTTCTCTAACGCCTACTTTCCATCCGCATTCCTTCATCACCCAGATCACTCGTTTCCAGGTGGGGTTTTGAACTCTAGGAAAAGCCATATTCTCGTCGGTCATCTTTGAATACCCATACCAATCAATCACGAGAAGCAATCACTATGGGTATCGTAGCAAGAATCCTCGTGGTGTGCCTTATGGCATTGTGCTACGGAATTGTTGATTGTGCAATCATCCCGGCTGGCAACAAACCAGGTCTCGTCCAGGGTACATCTACCGAGGTCGAATATGCCTCTATCACCACCACTGGCACCGTCTCAGAGAGCATCATTGTCGTGCCTGAGTTACTTCAACCTCTGTCAACCCTCGCCACCGTTCACCAGCCTCAACCCCGCCTGAGTCAAGCCATGCAAGATATTGGTCTCGACGCTGGATCTCCTTCCGGAACATTCTCTATCCCTCCGACTCGCACTGGCGAAGACACTAGCAGACCTCCTACTTCTTCCTATGTTACTTCACGTGGCCATAGCCCCATCATGACCGAAATTCCTAAGCTAGCTCTTCCGGATTCCGCATGGCAGGAGGGTTTAGACCCCGAGAGTGTTGCTCTATACTACCAGGAACCCACTGACGACGATGATGTTGAATTATCTCCACGAGATAATTACAATGACGGATACGGATACGGATATGGCCCCAGTACAACCACTCCTGTCAATGGCGGCTACGGTAGCCCCCCTGAACCGACGGAGTTGCCTTCTGGTGGATATGGAGATCCCCCTGCAATTGCCAACCCAAGCATTGTTACAATGCCAGATCCGGCAATTGTTACTATCTCTTTGGGACTTCACACTTCCTCGCCTATCATCCTAGCCTCCCCTACTGCTGCTGCGCCGATTATCATTATTACCGAGACTTTCTCAAGTACACCCATCCCACATGGACCGATGCAGAATGTAACAGTAACCGTCCCAGCGCCCAAGTCGACACTACCCATTTCCTTGCCGACTGGTATTCAACAGTCCGTCACGCTTCAGGTGCCAGTTGAGACTACTCATAGCTCCCAAGGCTATCTTTATACGACGGTGTCTCCTTCATCCTCGGCCTCATACACTGGTTCTACCACCACCACCGCGGCAATGCATACACCCACGGTACTTCCAGTTCCGATACCCATAGACACGAACGCTGCTCTTCCGATTATAAAGCCGAACCAGCGTCTCATGGTTCTTGCTGTGGCTATGGCATCAATGTGTACTTTGATATCATTCACAGGTGGCGGACTGAAGTCACCCAATGCATCAAAGAATGCCGAAGCCCGTAGTCAGGCCTCTGGACAGCCCGGCGAGGATGTCATTTCTAAGGACTCTCATGGTGGAGGACAGGCTATGGATTCGAGGTCCGATGAGTCTGGACGCTGCGGTCACTAATTAATCGAGAATATCGCAACCTCGAAGTCGGAACTCGCTCGATTGGAGATCCACGAGGCTATCACGTTCCATAAGCAACTGTTTCAACACCCTCGAGAATTCCACTTCGATAAGGCTCTAAAGCTCGGAGGTCATTCTTATCCATTCTGAAAGGCGGGGAGCACTAATAGGGGGAAGGACTAATGATTGACATTCGATTTCGGAAGAAAGCTAAACAAAATGGAGGTGTTTAAGGGGAGAGGAAAACAGCTACGACTCGAGATTTCTTGGAAGCTGAGCCACAGATTGTAACTAGGTGGACGGCGGCGGTGTTGCCGCCGTCTGTTGCAGATTGATAATTCGCTTGTCACTTGTCACTCGCTTGAGATGATGACCTTTTAATTCTCCAGTTAGATTAGGCGAGATCTGTATGATCTGCATATGCATGCATGCATATGCCGCAATGAGATTACATACAGACAAACTCACCTCTTGATTTGAGAACTAAAGGTTCCTGATGATAATCGTCAAGTGAACCGACCTATCGTTGATAATCGTCGATAATTGCACCATACACATGCAGTCTGAGCTAGACCAATCCAATGTGCCAAGACGAGGTAGGTAGGCATCTAACCTAGAGGTACCTATACTAGAGGTTATATACCTAGGTAATGGTTGATGTACAGTCCTCCGTATCATTAATTAATATCCTATAATACTCCGTTTCTGATCTAGTCTTGATAGTTGCCATACATATTTACTTACTTACTCAGCCAGCCGTACGTACACCGAGCAATCTTCCACATCTTACGCAGCTCGTCTGTCTCCCCGTCCCGGTCCCGGTCCCGTCCCCTATTCTTATCTCATCTCACCTGGTTTATTACTATATCTCCGTTCTCGTCCTCGTTCTTCGCCGTTCCCGCACACGGCAGCACGTATCTATCTACATAACTACCCCTGCGTAGCTGCCTAGGCAGCCGCACTGCTATCTACCCAGATGTAGACAACATATATATAGAAAAGGTTTCTATCTATCTATCTACAGCATCAACAAATCGCCGTTGCTCCCGACGCCCTGGGCGGGCTGGAAGACCTGCTGCGGGGCGTACTGGTTAACGACGTAGGAGGCCTCGGTGCCGGCGCCGCCGAAGGACGAGTCGGAGGCCTCGTGGATGCCCATGGCGGCCATCTGCTGGCTGCCGATGCCGGCGAAGTAGGCGTCGGCGTCGTTGAAGGCGCTGGCCATGCTGCCCTGGGAGGCGGCGCCGTCGGGGCGTAGGACCGCGGGCTGGCCGCCCATGCCCAGCGTGCTGAGGCTCTTCTGCGCGTCGAAGGCGGGTAGGTTCGACGACGTGGGCACGGCGTGCTTCTGGAGGGCGGGGGAGTCGGGGAGCCGCCGCGGCCGCGCGCTGCGGAACACCGTCTGCACCGGCTTGAGGTAGATGGTGGCCAGCGTGCCGACGTTGAGGCACATCTCCTCGAGCGTCTGCGGGTCGAGCTTCTCGGACTCGGCCGTGATGGGGGGTTTCTCGCCCATGACCATCTGCTTCGCCACGTTCATGTCGGTGCTGAGCAGCCGCCAGTACATATAGGCGCGGTCTCGGAGGTCCGGGTTGTCGGTCTCTTCTGTGGCCCACTTGAGGACTTTGGGCACGAGGTCTTGGCCTTTGGTGGGGCGCTGGATGAAGAGCTTGACGGTGGCCGTTAGTAGCGCCAACTGCACCTCTACGGGCTCTTCCGCGAACGAATCCAGGAAGTCTTCGAGCAGGACGTCGCTGTTCTCGATCCGTGCTGCATACTGTCCGATAACCCATACCATTGCTGCCTTCGCCTCCGGCTCATCTAACGAGTCTAGGTGCTCGCATAATGTGCCAATGATCGACTCGTACTGGTTGGGGTATTTCCGGAAAATGTTGCGAATGACTACGGTAGCCTCTTGGACGATGTACGGGACTTTCGTCGCTACCAGCTCGAGAAGGAGGTTTATGCATCTCCTTGCCGCCGGTTCAATCTTGATGGCTAGCTTGCCGATGGCGCGCACTGCTTTGCGGACGAAATGGACATCGACTTCTGTCGCGTACTCCCTAAGTTCGGTTAATACTTCGTCGATGTTCTTCTCGTTGGCGAGCATGAATATTAACTCGAGCTTCGTGACCTTGACGTAAATCGGGTCGTTGTACTTGCAAAAGAAAACACGGATGTCGTTGCGTAGAACGTCGGGTCTCCTTTGGAGTATAAGTAGCGCATTCCTAAGAGCGAGATACTGCACCTCCGGTCCTTTCGCTAGCAACGTCACCAACGGTGGAGATAGCTTTCGACATAATGCCGCGACTTGTTTCTCATCTGCGATATAGTTCATCAGATACAGAATGACTCGGATACACGTCAACACCACGGCCGAGTTCGAGTGTGATAACCGCGGCGCTATACGTTCGGCTAGTAGGGTTGCCTCCCCTGACTCCTGAGGCACGTAGGACATCAAGGCTTCGAGGATATATGTCTGCCCCCATCTATTGTCGCATTAGCCACATGTAAAAAAATAGCGGCGCAAGATACTACAAACTCAGAGCAATCCGGCAAGATGGCCACCATCTTGGAAGCATTGCTGTAATCAATGGTAAGTTTGATGGAGTCACTACGTTCCCAAATATCCATCAAGCCAGCCAATGCGCTCGCGACAACTGTCGGATTGTCGTCTCTTAGAAGCTGATTAAGCCTATCTATGAGATCGGACTGTTCCACCATGAACTTATCATGATCGTACAGTTTCGCGACGCAGAAAGCGGCCGTCTTTCGGACATAGGGATCGGGGTCTCGGAGCAGACGTTTGACAAGCGGAACTGTAGCCTCGACGAATTCTTTGACGTGAACGTAGGACATGGTTCGAAGAGCCAGAGCTCTGACTAGCGGGTTCGAATCTTCCATATCCTATCTAAGCATTAGCTACCCGCTCAATATACCAAGTCATATTCGTCGAAATACCCACATGTTGCAGAAAGGGGATTGCTTTTACCGCAATCTCAGGGCGCATCCTCGAGTAGTTGACTAGGAATAAGAAGCACCTATACCATCCATCTCGTCAGCATGTTCCATAGACCTGGTGGCTTCGGATCAAGGCGGGCGTACATCTTCTTGATTTCCAAACTCTGGATGTGCATGCAACCTATTATATCGGGGAACAGAGACACCATCTCATTGTTGCTCATGGTCATGTTGGCGACAATCTTCTTCAGAGCGATCTTCTTCTGGGTGAAGTTCTTATCCTTCTTTCCGCCGCTGTTCAACTCGAGTCGCAGTTCGGCGACTTTCCCCTGCATAGTCACCGGTCGTAAGCCATAGTCCGGAGGTATGTATGCTAAAAACATGGCCATTGTATGAGACCGAGAGGGTGGATAGGATCATAATGTGTTTCTGACGGTCCCAAAGGGACGTTGGGTAACAGGAGCGGCTCGAAACGTGTGCCTTTTCTGAGAAAATCGTCAAGACGGAGGCGCTTCAGCGAACTGTGATAGATGGGTATGGATATAGGACATAGGATATGATATTCCTCCCTAATTTATGGAACTCGGAACTCGGAACGAAAATGTTAAGAAGGTTGGAATGGATGTGAACGGCGCAATAGTAATATTAAATATGGCAAGAAAAGAAAGAAAGGAAAGAATGCGCTTACTCGAGCGAACAGCTTCGAATCCCCTCCGCTTTGGGAGCTCGACATGGTGGCTCGTTTGGTTTCTTGTGTTTGTCGGAATTGCCTCTTTAGTTGCTCTGGATATGTCGGCTGGTTGGCTGAATGAGAGATCGGGTTCAGTCGATATAGCGATATAGGACCTAAGACCTAGCAGAAAGCAGAAACAGGGTATAAGCAAAGAGGCAAAGAGGCAAAAAAACAGCTGTTGCTTGCTACCCCTCACGCAGTACATTATTATCCTTTCAAGACGGCTACCTACCTAGTGTAGGTATGTGAATACAACCATCCAATCGCAAGGAGACAATGTGTAGGTAATTAGGCTGGAGGACGTGGTCGTGGTCGTGGTTGTTGTGGCTGTCGCGGAATGGTGTATTATGATCAATTCACGATTCACCGTCGTTCAAGGAGAGAAAGGATTGGAAGCTGAACAGGTTCATGCGGCGACATTATCGAATTATCAAAGTTAAGACAATACATGAGACATGACAATTTGGAGGAAGATGTTGGGTCCCTCCATACAATTTGACTGAACTGGAGACGACCTAGTAGTAGTAGTAGTAAGTGGTTAGAAATAATGAATGTACCTATTTCACCGTCATTTCCTACATATGTATGTAGGTAACACCTTGGAAATAAAGTTGGAGCTTCCGTTGCGTTGCGCTTGCAGGTTATGCGGATACCTAGGTTCTTTAACGGGTTAGTACATAGGCACTAGAGAGCTAAAAGGCTTGCAATACCATGTACACTATGTTCCTATTAAACGAGGCTTTGTCATTCGTCCCACTACAACGGCTGCTTGTGGGCCTTATCGAGAAATAGTGGATTGTAGATTGTACCTAGTGTGTACCTAGGTACCTACCTAGGTAGGTGGATAATAGATCAACAACTTCTAAACTTCATCGAAAGAACATCAACCAGGTACCATATCTTTTGACCAGCAACACCAAAACCATTACCAAAGAAGTGAAGCTTGCTAGCTACCTAGTTACAATGCCGTCGAATAAAACTTCTCTCCCTAAATGGGTCTCCGATCTCCAATATCCGCCTCCGCCTGTACCGAAATCGAAAGCTGGCAGCATACCCGATCCACCAGGCTACCCGTCGCAGTCGACTACGTTATCAAAGGTATAGATATATGTACTACGAATGCATTATTTAGATAGAGCTGGCGCTGATGAAATATGTATAGAAGCAAGCATCGAAAGAAGCCAAAGTCCAACCTCGAAAGCAACCGACCCCCGAAGAGATGGACACGCTGAAGCTCAAGAAGGCTTGGGAGGTAGCGCTCGCGCCCGTCAAGAACTTGCCTATGACCGCCATCATGATGTACATGTCGGGAAACTCGCTGCAGATTTTCAGTATAATGATGGTATTCATGGCTTTCAAGAACCCCATCATGGGCATCATCACAACGAATCAAGCATTTGAGAGGTTCGAAAGCGAGAGCAACAAGGCGAAGCTGATACAAGCTAAGCTAGCATATGTCGCTATGCAGATGGTAGCCTTGGCTGTTGGCATATGGAAAGTCAACGCAATGGGTTTATTACCGTAAGTTTATGCTTCTAATATTAAGTATATCGTAGATTCACTAACTTGGCACAGGACCACAAGATCGGATTGGCTGGCTTGGGAAGCCCAAAGAGAACCGTTGGAACTTTCTGTCTTTGCTTTATAGAATTAGAAGTATCTATTAATCCAACCACCATCAAATCCTAACCTCTATTATTAATCCTCGTTCAAGCTTACCGCTAAATCTCCCAGTCTCTTCTACGCCTCTACTTCGACCCAGATGTGGCCGCCGTATCGCTTATGGGTATATCGTGTTTTAAAGACCGATTGTCGGATGGCTCACTTTGATCAGGTTGTTTCTTGGTGACAACCGAATCTACATTCTGGTATGGGCCATCCGCCATAGATTGGGTGGTCCAACGTTCTAAGGCGTCTTTATTATGAGTGTCCACCGTTCGCCGGTCTTCCCTTCCCAGACTGTCATTCAGGGTATGTTTACGGCCTATCCACGGGCGTTGCAATGTCAAAAGACTAGTTGCTTCTGGAGTTTGTTGGCTTATTGTGGAGACATCATCCGCTCGAGCGATCTTACTGCCTTGACTCTCAGAGGGTTGTTTTGTCTCATTCTGCCAATGTTATGAGCAATTCGTCCCCTCGGTTCGTGTGTGGATTATGTTACCTTTTGCTCCATGGTGTGATATATAGCGAATTACTAGATTACTCGAAAGTGTGTCGAGGTTCTGTATTTTCTTAAGGGGACTGTGCTAATTCTTGTCTTAGATGATGTAGTTGGCTAGGACCGAAATCTCGCATATGATGTTCCCATGGCAGAATAATAAAATGGCTGTTATTTGCCATATGGGGTCATGCGAAGTCAGGCGTGCCCAGGGGCATTAAATACCATTCTTTTTGGCCTTCCAGCCAAGGCTATTATAGCATCTAGTATCTCCCACAAGCATTAAGGGCGAAAGTACCACCACTTCAAACGTCACAGAGATATCGGCGATCATCCTGTAGTGCCTGGCAGCTCCCGGGATCCAATATCAACTCATGCTCGCCGCAGGGCGCGATCTGACCCCCACGGGCATCCTAGATTAAAGCTTGCCCAGATGTTTCCTAACGCATCACACGACACCCAAAAAGGCGTTGTCGTTCTAGTCATACGTGAAGGGCCTAAAGAGGAGTCAATTCAAATCCATCAGTCGGACAACTTTAGGCGGAAATGCACTATTGACTCCGCGGTGAGGATGGTGTGTGCCGCTTGTCTCTGAGCATTGTTAGGTGTATGAAGAAATCAACGGACACGTCAAGCAGTCAAATGAAGACACCTCTCAGTTTCGATTATGTGACCTATCAGAGGTTTCTCCCCCAGACTGTCGGTAGCGCCATTGTTCTTAACCTAGTTGGTAGCGTTGCAACGGGGTGTTTAACTCAGACTTAGATCCCGAGATTTCTGGGGGATCGTGCCCCATTGTCATTGTGTGCATAATGTAGTTGCGGAAAAGCAAACCGGGCTATAAAAAGGCGGTCTACCATTGACGAATCACGCAAAAGGCTGGAATTTGGATGTGTTGGTGCATAAATTCGAGACATCAACTTTCACTCTACACACCGTATCCGGCCAATTTAGGTGACATATACCACCTCGAAGCGGGGTTGCGATGATAAGACATACCATACTTACTTACTCAATATTATGTATGAAGCTTTTCTTCACCTGGGGCATAATTGAGCCTCATGAAGTTCTACATCGGCGTTTACTTCGGACAACACTCTAGACGGTTTCGACTGCAACGACTCTTTCGTCTCAAAGTGTGGTTACCTACCTAGGTAGGTAAGTAGGTAATATACCTTATTAGATAACATCTAATGTATACCTCCCTATCAACTACTAATTGAACTACTAACGGGATAATATCAATAACGCTAACAGGAATCGAACCTGAACTCACCAATAAGCGGGATCTCGCCTGCTCTGCTACGCTTCCCATATTCCGAGTCTGTTTGGCCTGTTACGTCATAGTCTCGTCAACCTGAGAGACTCATGTGAACTTATATTCCTTGAAGAAGGTTATGCAACGGGATGATTCACTCACCGCATTAGTGGCTTGTAGATGAACCACCTTAAATCTAGAACATCATCACATCTCCCGTATTGGAGACCCTTGGGACACATACCCCCCACGCCTTTCTCTACGTCGGGAACTTTCATAGACTACCAGTACCTAGCAGCCTAGGTAGGTATATCATGCGGCTCTGTCTATATTAGTAGGGCTAGCTACTCCCCCCCACCATTTCTAGTTGAAAGCATAGGTAGACTAGCTAGGTAGTTTTATCATCATCCGCCGGGGCGTCTTCCGCCGCTAGGTAATCATCTCTGATAGGACAATCTAGCCTGTGAGGTAGTTTCGTTGTATATATGGCTTAACATGGCTCAAGGAAATCGTACGGTATTCCTCCTATGATAGCGCGGAATATTATAGACTAGGCATTGAGGACCCCCTATACTTTGGCTCGACCGCTACTCCGGCTTTCGTCGGAGTTTCTATCTCGATATCGAGGATAGAACCACTACTAATTTGACGGTGTATAGCCACCATCACATGCCTAGCTAATAACGGATTCAAGGCTTTTGCTGTGAAGTTACGGCAGATCGTCTTAACGGACAGGATCTTGCTTTGATTTCTGCAGGGGTGAATCACTCTGATCCTGCAGCTTCCCGTGTGCCGTGTCGATATATTGGCAACCAATGTGGTTAAACCGTCCCAGCTGACCACCCTCATAATAATAACCAATAATATTGTTGCCATTTTAACGAGTTTTGTCAAGTTTCAAAGACGCTGTTGGCTACTACCACACCGCCCTATTGCGGCTGAACCGGGCAGCAATTGATCTTGCTAGATCAAGAAGGAACTTCGTGTGGCTGAAGCACTCGTTTCCTTTTGCATCAAAAAGCGCGAGTTGACTCGCAGGTTATTGCCTGGGGAAAATCCGAATCCCAGGATTTGAATCTTGGAACTTGACAGTGTGATACGCAACTAGGATAGACACGGCACATCCATACCGTAATACACCCAAATGGCTTGGCCGGAGAGGTTCCTATCTCCGTAATCTGTCATACGTAGATCTTGTAGCCTTTAGCAGAATAATGTAACAGCTCTTTCTGTGAACCCCTGGACAAGTTCACATCACTCCGCCAAATAGGTTTACGACTTAGCGATCCGGTAGTTTTATGGTGGGACCTAAGTTGAGATATGATACGATTTGTTGGAGTTTATCTTGCCAGTCGGGGAAGTATTCCCACGTCGATAGGAATATCCGAGCACACCCTCAGGGTAATCAGAGTTGTAGGAGACACTATTCTCTCAAAGTCTATTTGGCATTAGCATACAGTTAGGTGCCCTCATCGATAAATAAATTTATTCTTCGTCGTCCCAGAAAAAAGTAGATTCGATTAAGTGATAAGCTGAAATACTTGATGGTTAAATGCCATAAAAGTGATGTTTATTAATCGTAAATCTTTCTTTCACATGCATGATGAAGTCGTATATACAAAGAATGTCTTTAATAGATTTAATCATAACTTTATAAATAAAGTACATCTAGGATTAAGTGTAGAATACGTACCTAGGTACCTACTCTATGGCAAATAGGCATGGGAATATGAATTGCAGACAGTGGTAACCATATTATTTTACACTGTAAACTTGCTATCCCCTACTTATCAAATCAACAACCAAAACACGTATAAGTTACCTAAATAATTACTCTAAGGAATAGAAAATACACGGTATGCAGATGTTACATTTAATGGTCCGAAAAAAAAGCTCTTGATAATCCGCGAGCAAAGGCTGTTTCCCGCTAATGACGTCGATGTACCAGCTGACCGGTAATTCATGACCATAATAAATGGGGCCTCCTAGGGTGGACCGTAGATCCTTTGCCTTCTTGCTATTCAGCCAAGATCCTTATCTGCTTATCTCTCTCTATCGATAGGTAGCTAAGAGTAGTACAATAACGTTTACAGTTCGTAGATCAACGCAACGCAACGCATCATCTCAGTTCCATGGTTGAAGTTGTAGTTGAAACTTGAAAATTTCTAAAACCTTGGAGTCTTAACTTCCGTTCCTCGTGCATAGGTACTAGGGATCCTACATAATTTGAGAGTATGCTTCATTAGAACCCCTCTTGTCGGTTCCAATGGCCGACGCCGTTGATCAGGACGGTGTCAAGGCCAACAACGGCCAATCTTCTCAAACTCCAACCCAATCTCTGCACGATTCTAACCACGAAGCGATTGAGAACGGGCCCCAGGACGCGAAGCCACTGGAACCCGCCTTTCCTCTGTTGCAGAACAATGCCAGTAGCGAAACTCTGCTGCAGACCGTGCAGGCGCAAAAGCGAACGGTCGAAGACGACAACGATGAGGAGCCAGCCGTCGCCAGGCCTTTCGTACGGACAAGCAGCCCCAACTTGTCTTCTAGGGACGCCACCCCGCCCGAAGAAGAGCGAGCACCCATTCGATCTGCCTACAAGATGCACAAGTTCACCTTGTACGAGACCGCAAGTCGGTATTACATTGTGGGAGGAGACGTCACCGAGAAGCGCTATCGTATCTTAAAGATCGACCGTAATACTCACGACTCCGACTCCGACTTGAGCATAACGGACGACAAGATCATATATAGTCAAAAGGAGATGAATTCGTTGCTAAATACTATCGACGATGGAAACAAGGGTACCGGAGGTATCAAGCAGAGATGTACTACCTGGGGGATTATAGGTTTCATTAAATTCACCGGGCCGTACTATATGCTGCTGATCACCAAGAAGAGCACAGTTGCGATGATTGGTGGTCATTACGTGTACCAGATCGACGGAACCGAGCTCATCCCGTTGACTCCGGCGAAATACAAGCCGGATGCTCGCCATCCCGAGGAGCAGCGCTTCTTGAACATTCTCAAGAACCTGGATCTGACGAGATCATTTTACTATAGCTACTCCTATGACATTACTAGGACTCTACAACACAATATTACCAGAGAGAGAATCGCTTTGCTGCATGGAATGCCAGGTACGACATACGATGACTATAATTCCATGTTCATCTGGAACAGCCATCTTTTGCGACCTGCCGAAGATGCTATTTATGACCCTTTTGATTGGTGTCGTCCTATCATACATGGGTACATCGATCAATCTGCCATATCTATATATGGTAGAACAGTGCACATCACCATAATCGCACGAAGATCGCGCTACTTCGCAGGTGCAAGATTCTTGAAGCGCGGAGCCAACGATCTAGGTTACGTCGCAAACGATGTTGAAACCGAGCAGATTGTCTCCGAAGCTTTAACGACTTCGTTCCATTCGCCCGGTCCTAAGCTCTTTGCCAACCCCCAGTTCACTTCTTACGTTCAGCATCGAGGAAGTATTCCTCTTCATTGGACGCAAGATAATATGGGTGTCACTCCGAAGCCACCCATCGAATTGAACCTCATCGACCCGTTTTACACGGCGGCAGCACTGCATTTTGACAACTTGTTTGAACGTTACGGGTCGCCGGTGTATGCGCTAAACCTCATCAAAGCCCGAGAGAGAACCCCGCGAGAATCGAAGCTGCTGGATGAATATACGAACGCCATCAACTACCTAAACCAATTTCTACCTGAGGGCCACAAAATCATCCATAAAGCTTGGGACATGAGCAGGGCTGCGAAGAGTAAAGATCAGGACGTCATTGGTACGCTTGAGAATATTGCCGAAAACGTTGTCACTACGACCGGCATCTTCCATAATGGTGACGGGGACATCACTCCAACTAGAGTTCAGAACGGCGTCGCAAGGACAAATTGTATAGACTGCTTGGACCGTACGAATGCAGCTCAGTTCGTTATCGGGAAGCGAGCACTCGGGCATCAACTTCACGCCTTGGGTATTCTCGAAGACACGATAATCGATTATGATACTGATGCAGTTAACCTTTTCACTCATATGTACCACGACCATGGTGATACGATCGCGGTCCAATATGGCGGGTCTCAACTGGTGAATACCATGGAGACGTATCGTAAGATCAATCAATGGACCAGCCATTCTCGTGACATGATTGAGAGCTTCAAACGATATTACAATAATTCGTTCTTGGATAGTCAAAGACAAGAGGCTTACAACCTCTTTCTCGGTAATTACATCTTTGCCCAGGGACAGCCCATGCTGTGGGACCTCTCTACGGATTATTACCTCCACCACGCAGATCCGCGAACGTGGTCGCAGAAAGAGAAACATGACTACATCCATTGGTACACGCCAGCGTATCTCGAGAAGCGTACCATACCCGATTTTGTCCCGCCGAAAGGAGAGATGCGCACAAAGCCAGTTTCATTCTTTGACGACTACTGGCTTGAATATTATCGTCCATCAACGCTATCTTCATTTCCGAAGATGTTTCCGTACAAGATGAACTCAACTATCAAGTACATACCCTTCAAATCAACGCAGGAAGGCAAATATGACTTGAGCCCCTTCCGCGTCCGCACAGAAGGCGACACCGAAGCGCAAGAGAAAAAAAAGCCTACGGCAAAGAAGGAGGTGACTATCGTCGACCCCCAGGAATCTCTCAAATCGACGGCAGATGATGACTCCGAATCCGTTATGACGGAGAAAGCTGGTGCTAGGGGTATATCCATCCACCGCTGGCTTCAGCCAATGCAGCCAGACAAAGGCCCTACAATTCCTCATAGCATCATGAAAGACTCCGCGGAAAATCGAGATAAGCCCAAGCAGACCCTGCAAGAGAAAACCAAGGCCGCACAACGGACATTCGCGAACATCGTCCAAGAATCACTCGATCCGTCCGTCAGTGCGCAAGAAACGGAGGATTACTCGCGGTATATCAGCCACCCGCAGAGCCTGCCACTAGTCATATCGAACGACGCTCCGCCAGATGTCGATTCCTCCGAGTACCAAGAGTACCTCAACGGAAGCTGGCATACGGAAGGCCTGGCTCCTAGTGGAACCGAAGAGGACATTGATGTGTACAATGATTTACTCCGAATTGGAGACAATCCGTTAACCGTGACAGATGAGGACCTGCCCAAGAAGCGATACAAGGCGTATAGGAAGTGGCTTAGAGGCAAGTCCCTCTTTAAACAGCAGCCGGTCGACTAGGGTTCGTCGGCGCAGACACCGGTGAACGACACGTTTGGGGAGCTGGGGTCTCCTTAATACCCTAGGGTTCTGTATGAACGTGGTCTGCGAGGCTGCGTCATACTGAATTTATATCTCTAAACAGCCTGCTTAGCTGCGGCTCCTTCTCGATCAGCGGATCGACACGCTCGTTCAAATCAGCCTCGGCTGCCTTCATCACTGCAGATAACATGTCAGCTGTCTTGGTTAATCCTGACTTCAAGTCATTCGCAACCATGCCGTCGTCCGAAAATGTCTCCTCGTCTTCGATGTTGAGCCAGCAGAGCATAAGTATCTTGACGACCTCGTTGCAGTAATGCGGGATTCGTGGCCAGCACGTGCTTAGTATAGTCTGTAAAAGCTTTGTGGCCGAGATAAGAGTAGGCGGATGTTTGGTCCCGAAGGGGTCTGTCATGATCTCGGAGACTACGGGGATGAAGTCCTGTTTGGTGTACCAGTAATCAGCATTTTTAACGCAAAAATCGGAGTTTCGGTAATCATAGACGTATGCATTAGTTTTTGGGTTTGGGGGTAGGTAGCAATGGGTTTGCAAGGTCGGGAGGTCGGTTACCTTGAGGTGTTTCACGGCTAGTATACCCATCCCGTCCACAATACACACGAGCATCTCGCACAGTAAACCAACAATCCGCACGTGCTCTTTCGCGTGGTGATACCCCACCATGATGCCCTCCCTAATAATCTTATCCAGCAGCACCCGCCGAGCTTCGGAGACTTGCTGCTGCCGCTGGCTATCCTGCCCCACCCCCTCCGGCCCCGTGTACCTCAGCCCCGCCATCTCCACCAGCGCGGGGTACGCGGCGCCCAGGATCCGCAGTGACTCGTCCTCGGGCGTCAGGCTCGGCAGGTACAGCACCGCCGGGAACACGGCCTCCTCGAACACCGACGCGAGCCCCGTGTCCCGCATCAGCCCCGGCGGGCACCGCGCCCAGAAGGCGCGCTGCAGCCCCAGCGCCCGCACCTTCAGCCCCGCGTGCTGCGCCTCGTCGAGCAGCGTCAGGAGCGCCGGCGTGAAGAGCGGCCAGTGCGCTTGTAGCAGCGGCGTCTGGATAGGGGTGCGTTAGTGGCCACTGGCGAGCAAGCATTGACACTAGGTACTTACATCGGCGTGATGCACCGCCCACGCGAACACCGCCACCGCGTACCGGTCGCGGTACTTCCACGGCTTCGCCTCGGGGGCCTCGCGGCCCGCGGCGTCGTAGCGCGACGGCGGCGAGACGAACTCGGCCTTCCGGCCCGACGCGGTCACGGCCGCCGGCCGCGACTTGGAGAAGGCCGGCCGGATGAAGGCCGTGAGGATGTCCTCGGCGATGAAGGTTCTGGCCTGTGAGGGGTCGAGGGCGTTGAACTGTGACTCGAGGATCTGGGTGGCGAGGGAGGTTGATTTTGTTGTTGTCCATGGGTCTGTGGGGTCTGTGAATGCGGATAGGCGGAGGAGTGCTTGGCGGGGGAGCTGCAGGGATGGGTCTATGATATTGGTGACGTGGTTGATGGTGATGAGGCCTAGTTCTCCTTTATGCTGTAGTGCTGCGTAGTCTGTTGTGTCTGTATGTAATTGTTACTGTGTGCACCTCTAGTTGTGTTATTGACATGAGTGCGCGCACCTTCGTCTAGCGAGGCACCAGCGCAGACAGGCAGAATGATAAGGCTGATGCAATCAGCAATTTCGCAGAGCGCATCGCCAAACCCATCTCCATCGCCGTCGCCCGCTGTCTCGTGATCCTTGCCGATCTTTATGAGGACGGCGTATGCGGCCCTAAGTAAGGGGATTTGGTCCTGTCATATTTATTTAGTCTGTAGCCCTTTGCAATAAACCTATTGTAGGTTGTGGGTCACGAAGATTATTCGCATACCGATTCTTCTGTCTCAAGTGACATGAATTTCCTCAAATCCTGCGCGGTTGTTCGGTTGGGGACCACTAAGCGTATGATTAGCTAACTACTTCGTTTCACGCATGAGTTGCGAGATGAGTTGCGAAAGAAGAGGCGCACGCTGTAGGATGTGTTCGGGGATCTCCCATGATGACGTCTGGGGTTTTGGTAGCCCCTTGCAGGCTTTGACGAGTTCCTCGAACATTTTATTATGCTCTTTTGCGAATGCGATCTCATAGAGGCATAGGGTTATAGTCGAGTTGATGTCCTAAGATGTTAGTCCTAGGCTTGAAGGTTTGAATGTGTATGATTAAAGGAAATGCGAGCCGGGCCGTTGCCAGGTGACAGGAGGTATGTAGTGGGGCAATGTACAGTGGGCCAAGGCTGACTCAGCAAGTGGCTTTAATTCAACCTTTTAATGGCATCGCTACGTTAATAAGCATATTATTAAATTAAACAGACATATGTAATAGCAAAGCAGATAGCTATTCTCCACTAACTGGAGTTCTTAGAGCGGCTGACAGCGAGTAATCATGAAGACAAACGGGTCTAAGACAGGCAATTGCCATTAAACAATAGAATCGAGTATCGGGATATCTAATCTAGATGACTGACCCTGTCACCCTGTGTTATGTGGCAGAGTTGTCTAACCTCCTGACACCTGTATTATCCACCATCACTAGCTATTAATATCTCGAAGAGACCTCACTAGAGTAATGACTGAGGCATATAGCACGAAGTGGACTCCTCGTTGCCCCTGACATGCAGTCACCTTCTACCAGATCCATCTTCGATATCTTTCTTGAGTTGAACTCAGTGGTGACCTTCATCACTCAGATGGCTAGGATTGTCATTTACTAGCTCGCCTCTCTCCTGAATGGTAATTTCTGAAGAATTCTAGTATTGGTATATTATTTTAAATGGAATAGAGGAGACTTGAGCATGGTCACTCACCTGATACACCACGTTGTATCGCCCGATGTTGATAGAATTCCCAAGCAGTCATCAGCGCGATCGATAGGGTCAGTGACACACCAACGATAGCAACAGTAACTTCCATAGATAGTGCCATGATGTTATCTTCAGAGGTATTTGTAGGACGACCGATAGTTATGAGGTTTTTGGTGAGGTGGACACACGTTCTCTGATATAATAGAATTGTGCTTGAGTATATTTACTACCTAGGTAGGGTTAGAGAAATCTAACTCGAGTACTGCTGGGGCTTGGATCGAGTGATTTATAGCAACAAGTCCTACTCATCAGGTCACCTCCCAAAAATTGCAAGACTAGCAGCATGTTGATCTGGCATTTTGGCCGAAGCCAAACGCCTAGTGCCTGGACTGCACATTTTTATATTGTACGGTGGTTTATGGTTCTCGTCCAAAATGTTATGACATCGGTAAGGTGAAGTAGCATTTATTTTTCAACCAATTACCTGCCGATTTCGGCGTATTGGGGGCTTAGACTTGTACAGTCAATATTATGTAGTTCTTTCACAGTGTTACACGGGAATTTCTTCGAATCATCGAAATATGATTCGCCTATTCTAAAATGTTAGAAAGCCTCGATGTCTTGGCAACACAATACTATTAACCAATGAAGAATCTGTCCTGCTGCAGGCTCGAGCCTTACTGACCAGACATCCTGCAAGACGTACCATGCTCTGTTGATGGACCCCAGAATCATCGCTGTACATCTACATACCCTAGGTAGATATATAGCTGACTTACCTGTGCCTTCTGTTCGACGGGTTTTCTCGACTATGTATCTACCTACCCAGGATTCAGCAGTATTCTCATGCCTAGCACTTTTCCTTCCGTTAAAATTTGGTCCATCTGACAGCAATTGCAATGCCTTCCAAGAAGATTACAGAAGCCCAGTGGGCTAAAGCAAAGCCTCATATCAAATATCTCTATATTGATCTTGATGTCTCCTTGAAGGATATGAGGACAGAAATGATGAAGAGAGACTTTGAAGCTACGTAAGTATTCTAACCTAGGTTACCTAGGTATGCACCAGTTGGAAGAGTTGCGGGTTAACATCTAAGGTCAAAAGGGAAAGCCAATACCGGACTCGTTTCAAACAATGGGGCACAGCATGGAACAAAAACCGTAAGGCCGACGATACAGACAGGCTTGCGGTCCTGGTATCCCATAGAAAGGAGTCTGGGAAAGAAAGCGATGTCTACGAATGGGGCAAGCTACTGTCCAAGGAGGCAGTTAAAAGAATAATTGTGAAGAGCGCTCCAACTGTACTTCAACGATTTGAATTGATTGGTACGTCGGACCTATGGGTATAGACCTTGGATTATATGCTAACGAAATATCGATAGCTGAAGGTCAGCAACGGCTTCCAAGGCAAATGACTATTCACACACCAGCGCTTGATCGTACACCATCCCTCGTCATCGGCCTTCCTTTCTTTGAGTATGAAAATTCTATCTACACCGAGGAGTTGGCTTCGGGTTCCTCTATTGGCAAAACGATCAATCCTGGATTTCTCATCGCCCAGAAAAAAGTCCAAGTGTACGATGCTGTAGCGCTAAGACAATGGCATCTCGAACAAGCTTGCCAGAGACTCATCTCGATAAACCCAGCCTTCTTTACAACTAACGCCACAGCTCTCGACGCTTTAAGGTCTATCGTACCTGACTTCATGTACCAAACACGGGTCCTTATTCCACATTTATATCGACAAGTTCTGCACTCTGCCGGAAACAACTTCTCTGGCATCGGCTCCTTTCATACTGGCGAGGTTCTGCAGCTGCTCAAAGAAACTACCAGTACAAACCTCTACTCACTCGTTCTATCGCCACCCAACTACTCTCATCGCTCTGTTGCTATAAATCTTCTCAAAGGAGCAGTTGAGATAGATGACGCAGCAACAGTGCAGGCCATACTTTGGAACCAGTCTCTAGAGATTGATATCAACCAACAGTTTTGTTTGATTGACTCCCGTCGATATACACTCATTGAGCGTGCATCGATGTTGAGGCATACAAGAATCATCAAAACTCTATTAGACCATGGTGCAGATGTCAAGAAATCCTATCCATGCTGTTCTTCTTGCGAGATTCAAAGGAACAATCGCTGTAAGATTGAGTTGCATGGTGCATGGCAACTTTCCCATGAACCAAACGCCTGGGAAGAATCGAACGTCTGGGTTGATCCATACGACTGCTGGGATCAAGAGATCGAACGAATGCTTTTTGAAGCTACATTTCATGTTGATATGGAACGTATGAGACTACCAATCACGCATCAAGACAACGACGTGTTTCCCATTTTTATCCTATGGCGGTTCGAACACACTTACAGGCAATGGTGTCGACACAGAGATGAGGCTCTACACATGACTTCATATTGGAATTTAAACTTATGGCGAGCAGTGATCAAGAGACTTAAAGAGAAGGCTATACTGCGTATCTTGCATATCTGGCATGAAGTAGGGGCTGCCTTTGAGTGTAACGAGATGCTCAATATCGCCGTACAATTGGGCTCTTGGAGACAAATCCAAGCACTATTAGGCTACGGCGCGACACCTAGTGTCACAACTCTATGCCATGCCATTAAGAGGAAGAACAATGCTTTGGTACTTGATGGAGAGAACGCTACCCTGATCCAGCTCCTCTTAGACTGTACAATGACAGTCTATAACGTAAGCGAGGAAAAGGGTGAATGGTCTACCGATACGCCATTGGAATCAGCAACACCAGGTAGACAAGACGAGATCATACACCTTTTGATTAAAAAAGGTATAACGAACCGGTTTGATCACTTTAAAATCGAGTGGAAGGTGGCGTTCCAAAAAGGGGATACAAGGCGTATTCTGGACCTAGTCCAAAGTCTCAGACCTCTACTGGACATTGAAATTCTCAACCCTCTATCATATATGCTAACGGACACTCCCAAAGCCATGACCTTTAGATTTCTGGAGGACGCTTTCACCAAAGTGGTAACAATTGGAGATATCGAGGCTGTAACTGTACTGCTTAGGTTCAGTTCGGACCTTGATTTCGGTTCCCGAAGTCTTGTTCACAAATCTACACTTCTATATGCCATTGAAAATAACAATGCGCCTGTTGTTGGGCTACTTCTTGACTTTGGAGCCGACCCAGGAACCGAGAGTTATCCGGATTCTATGTCTATCTTCGGATATACACCAATATCGATATTGGAGGAATTTGATTTTTCTATTTTTTGTGAGATCGTATCTTCCGATTCTGGGCCAGAATTCTTCTGCCCTGATGCGCCAAGCTGCCATGCTTCACACAAAACTGAAGACTTCCCAATAGCCGTCGCGGCCAGGTCGGGTAACTATTCTATGGTTAAAACTTTACTCGCGGCCAGAGCTATGCCATATCTTCTAATCGCTGTAGAGCAAAGGAACACCACTCTCGCGTCACTGCTGTTCGATTCCGGTGGAGATGTTGATGGTTCTATTTTACTAGCTGCCGTGTCACTTGAGGATTTCAGTATGGTCCAGTGGCTTCTGGACCATGGTGCGGATCCACATAACCCCCAGGCTCTTGAAGCAACATACTTGAGTCATAGGCCGATATTCGAATTGCTCCTTCAAGCTCACAAGAACAAATGCCCTTCTAAGAGGAAAGGTTTTGCTTCGTTTTCACTTTGTCAAGCTATCTCAAAGGGCGTTGAGTCTGAGGTGAAGTATTTACTGGACTACGGAGCTGATCCCAATGGTTTTATTGAGTCTCCTGCCTATCTATCCCCGCAAACGTTCACCCCTTTTGGCTACGCGATTGAGACAGGTCAAGGCAGAAATATATCTATAGTAGAACTACTCCTAAGAGAAGGCTGCGACCCCAACGGGCATGTCTCTGAAATAAGACATGAAGGCTTGATAACACAAAAGACCACCGCGCTCCTTGCAGCGATCGGTTCAAGGAACACAGAAATGGCGGATGTGCTTATCAGGAAAGGAGCTGAGATTGATCCTCCAGCACATGGGCTAATCAAACGGACACCACTCCAGCGAGCAGCTGAGATCGGGTGCTTTGAAATGGTGGAACTGTTTTACAATCTCAACGCAGATGTAAATGCACCTCCAGCCAAGAGGGGTGGAGCGACCGCACTCCAGCTTGCCTCCATCGGTGGCTATAACCGCATAGTCTGCTATTTACTCAGTCGCAAAGCTGAAGTTGACGCTCCAGGCGCCATGGTTGATGGGATGACTGCTCTCGAAGGAGCTGCAGCCAATGGGCGTACAGACACTGTATATATTCTCCTCAAAGCTGGTGCCGGATCAGGAGGCAAGGACTTGCAACAATTCGAGAAAGCAATTTCAATGGCACGGGAGGACGGACATTTCCCAACCGCCGATATGATACAAGATTATCTAAACTCCAGACAGGAGAACGGGGATATGATGGAGTTCGATGATATCGAGGAATTCATCAACCTGGATGATTATAATTCTACATAGTTAGATCTTCCAAAGGGAGGATGAGAGGGTCTAGGATGACGGCAACCTGCGATCCTTAATCTATAGTTATACTAGGTAGCTTGATAGTATGCACCCATAAGTTGCAATATAGCTTGCATAGCACCAGCTCGGGGTTACTTGGGTGTTTATGTACTGCAAACATCTTAGGTTAAAGGGTAAGAGTAAGATTTATCACCTAAGGTGAAATAAAGGGGTAAATAGGGGCTTGATTACCTAATTAGGAACGTATATTAAGTACCTACCTAGGTTACTAGACTTAATCTTCAGATTTCGATAATTCTTACCCCTGACTTGATAAAAACCCCGACTAGTTTTCATGTTAGTCACTGACAACAGCAACATTGTATCGGCCAAAACTTTTTTCTCTGTCGATAAACATGAATCAGCCTGCGTAATAGTGAACTAGTTATATATCTGGTATGTTTATTGCATCATGCACTATATCAGGTAGGTAGCCTTGTAAAGGCTGTGACAAATATCAGAGGTAATATTGGTGATACTTGATGAAATGTCATGAAAGCAGAATCTTATGCTATGAAGCTCCCACCATCGGTACCTATTCTAGTTGCAGGAACTTACAGGTGCATCTAACACTGTGGTCGCATTCTCTTTATAGTATTGGACCATATCATCAAATTCCTTCGTTCCTGGAGGCCAACTGCTCCCGTCCTTCTGAAGCATCTTTTTCAAACCTTCGTATTCTGGGGTGTTGATCTTGATGACATATTCCTTTCCTGCCATGTTATCTTCGTAGAAAACACTGTCTGGCTGGACAACGTCCCAGCTGTCGTGGGCATGTGTTCGCATATAGTCTAAGCGCTCAGCGTCTGTTGAGAGTTTCTCGTAGGCTCGCCCATCATCAGAGTCGATCAAGATAGTGTAGACTTTATAGCTCCCATCTGAGCCGCCTTCTTTATCATGGATTTTGTAGTATGGCCATCGCTCGGGTTGCGTCATTGTTTAGGATTAAGGTGCCGTGTTGACAAAATTGTACGATGACTTGTACGGAACAGAGTGAAAGGTAAGACGAAATGTTTCTATAAGAAGAAATTCGTGAATGAGAAAGAATTATAAATTAGGTATTAGGTATACTAACCGATATTCACCCTCGGACTTATGGTATGCTCCTCGATTATCCTACGTCATAGTGGCGTATGGATCGTCGGATCAGCAAGCCGCACCACAGTCAGGATAGATTCAGGAATCAGCTAAGCCGCCTACCTTCTGCATGTCAGCTTCCTTTCACAACCCGATACCGCCAACAATAACCGTGGGAGTTTAGTCTTGCGAAGCTCAAGTCTGGTATTCTCGAAGATAACTTGTTATGGTAGTGAGGATAGATTGTAGGATGGCAGTTTGTGGGGAACTGTAACAACATATTAAGATATAACAAATTTACCTATCCAATAAGGAACCCCTTTTATGTTCCAACCCTCTCACGTAATAAAGCACGTGACTTGAACTGCTTCCTAGATCCTCCTGATATTGTAATGCCGTCGTGCCGCTAACATAAAACATATCCTTCCGAATAGAGTACCGTACAGGGAGGTGTGTAAGCCAACCAGAGACATCATTTCTAACGCCGCATTTACCATCAAGGACTAATTATTGTAAATCTTTTAACACCAGTTATACGACACTTGATAATTAAAATCACATTAATCATATTAATCTATTAAAAGATTTCCTGTTGGCTCGCAAATACGGCCTTACGTTTATCGACTTATACAGCCTAGAAGGATTTGCATTTTGCTAGTAGATCGGCAGGCTTATTAGAAGTTCCTTGCTAAAGAGCATAATATTTCTTCGTAAATTCTTCCTTTGAACCGCTTACCATCTTCATATCCTTGAAATAAGGCAAAGCGTTCTAGGCTGACTAGCTACCTCACAACTATTTTTGGAAGCCAGGAAAACCAATATCAGATAACGATCAATATCGAAATAACTAATGTTAACTAACTAATCATTACAACTTCGTAGCTTGAAAACTATCAGTACTTGAACTATGGGGACGAATAGGTGAGAAATTAAGTATTCGAAAGAATACAGATACCTCTACATTCGTTGATAGTCCTATTCATAAAGGCATGCCGCTGTTATGGATATCGCTCGAGGGAACAGTCCTGAAATAGAAGATGGGCATATCAAAGATGCTTCGCTCACAATATAAAAGCTATACCTCTCCCGTGGTCTTTAGATTCAGATTCAACAAGTCAAGCAAACAACTCTCACATTGCAAGCAATCAAAGCAGCCAACACCTTTTTCGGACTCTTATATATATCTACCACAAAACCTCTTGTATCACTAAAACTTCATTAAAATGCAGTTCAGAACCTTCCTCCTTGCCGCGCTCGCCTCAGGCATCGCCATGGCCGACTACAACATTAAGCTGTACGAGCACCGCAACTGCCTGATCAAGGTGGGAAAGACGTGCAACGACATGAGAGCGCGACAGTGCTGCGGCGACAGCAAGAAGTACAAGTCGGCCAAGTTCGAGGAAACCGGCGGTGGCAAGGGGTCAACTGATCAACTCAAGTTATACCAGGAGTCGGACTGCGGCGGCCTCGCCATCGAGCAGCACACCGGCAACGGCTGCCTCAGCCACGAGAAGAAGGAGGTCCAGGGCGCTGCCGTCTACGTTGTCATCAACGCCCGTGACGAGGAGGCCGCCTCCGGCCCGGCCGAGAGCGTTGAGCCGGATGAGGCGTTTTTGGAAGAGGGACGGTTCCGATACACCATTAAGCGTGATTCCCCTGCGGGACAGGCGTATGAGAGGCTGGCGCGCGTCGAGGACCAGATCGAGCATTTGAGGATCTTTGGGAAGCGTGAGGAGGTCCCGGATGAAATCCCTGAGTCTAAGGAATAAACGACCTGATTGCAAGTGTATGTGATATTATCAACTCGAGTTGATTGGGATCAAATTTGGTGATGTTGTACGATACGAAAAGTAAATCTGCCATCAGAGAATATTCTCATTGGTTACACTCGTTATTTGGGACAGGCGGACTATAGTCTATATTGAGTACTAGAAAAATAAGCCGCGCTCTAAGTGTTGTATATCGCTTTTCTATGGGAACTTTACATGAGTGAAGTAATGGCACGTGACACCCCTTGGAGCCACCAACGATGCAAAGTACATCCCGGATGATAACTCTTAGCAGGCTTACAGTTTATTAAATTTATATGAGATAACTATATGACTATAATTACTTCCTACTACATACATGTTTTCTTTTTAAACTGAAAATCCTTATTAACACCTTTATGTAACCCTAACGCGTCGAACCCTAACCCTAACCCTAACCCGGGGCATAAATCAGTACCTTAAGCCACCCAAGTCAAGCGACGACAAGGATCACAACGAGAGTCATTATAAATTACTTATTGACGAGTGTTTTGTTTACTTCGACTGGGTGTGTTGCCGGATTTTCTAATATGGTAGATTCTGTTTTTACAATTGAACGAGCCATTGTCCGAATGGTTGCAGGTACAGGAGTGATATATCGATTTATATAGAACACTAGGTATAGTAACAACTATGTACCGGACATGCCTACTTTATCTTTGCGATCTGCCTCTACGGGGGCGCCTTGAAACCAGTTTAGGCCAGTAGGTAGGTACTACACACCCTTAACCAGCTAGGTACCTAGGCAGCTGGGTACGCATTTATAGCATTATATGCTAAGCAACAGCATAGTGAGTCGAAGCAAAGGCGAGGGCAAACATGCACCTATTGAAACATGTGTTGGGTGATGACGAGCCTCATGCTCCCCAATTTAATGTCGTGCAACGGGACTACCTTTCTAGAGACAAAGAAGGTAGGGTGGAGGATTAGTAGTTGCATCTTCTCGAAGCGGCGTATAAAGTTGATCTTGCGTGTCTAGCGTTGTCGATCATGTAAGGAGTCAACTGTGCCGTCGAACTATGGACTCTTAAATTTGGGTTACCCCTATTCTTTTATGTAAATGCAATTATCGATGATCTTATATTCAGTAAACGGGGTATTTATGATCTTATCCGCAAACTTTTGTCTGTTGGAACAAATTCCCACCACCTCTTTATTCCTTCGAAGACCGCACGACCCGAAATTCGGTAATAAAGACCAGACAAGGTTCGTATTTAATTATTGTCGAAACTAAATTGCCATTTTTGGTGGTAAATCGACAAGATGGAGGTCATTGCTGCTGGTGCAGCCTATGCTATAAACCGCATACAACCCCAAAATATCCTCGGCAAACTCGGTCTAGCATCGTTAATTACAAGTAGTATTGGCATCCAACGAGAGCTTGGGCCAAGGCTATCTCCTGAGGCGTCCCTCGTTCTCCCCAACGACACCAATTTCGCCAATCTCACTAGTCGATGGAGAGAATGGCATGGCCCTAATATAGCTGCTGTTGTGCAAGCTGCCACCGAAAGTGATATTCAGCAGACAGTGAGAAATCGTCTATGATTGACAAATAGTTTAGCTACTAATAAGGAATGCTTAGGTAAAATATGCCAACGAACATGATATACCTTTCGTCGCTAGATCAGGGGGGCACGGCGCAACAGAAGCGCTGGGGTCTGCGGAGAGTGCTATTCAGATAGATTTTCGGAATCTTGATCAAGTCATTGTGTCTGAAGATGGACAGACCGCCAAAATTGGCGGAGGAACAAGAGTAAAAAAGCTCGTCGAAGTACTGACGGAATCTGGAAAGCAAGCAGGTAAGCCAATCAGCACTACCCTACGAGAGCTAAGATTCTGACTGTCCTAACTAGTAACTGGTATTTGTGAATGTGTTGGAATTTCTGCACCTATTTTAGGTGGAGGTCATGGCTGGCTCCAGGGTCAATACGGACTGCTTGCTGATCAGGTCTTTCAGCGCGACTTGTGCTGCCGAATGGCGATATTGTGACTGTATCCGAAAGTTCAAACCCAGATCTCTTTTGGGCAGTCAAAGGCGCAGGCCATAACTTCGGTCTAGTAACCGAGTGGGAGTATCGGGTTTACGACATCAAGAACCCAAAATGGTCTTACGAAGTCTTCGTCTTCTCGGGGGATAAGCTTGAGGCCCTGTATGACCTGACGAACGAGATGCTCAAGAACCAGCCCCCTGAAGTTACCCACTGGGGATACATCATCAAGGTAGCAGAAATCGATCCCAACCACGTAAGTTATCTGTAATGATATAAACCCCTTTAACCAAGCTCATATTTTGTAGCCTATTATATGGTACGTCATTGTATATGATGGCCCAGTTTCTGAAGCTCGTGTATACGCTAAACCGCTCCACGATATCGAAGCTATCATGGTCAACGCGGGGGAGGCAACAATACCCGAATTAGCATCCCTCACATTTCAAAGTGAGGACGGCCCCGGATGTGCAAAGGGATTGACATCTCTCCGCTATCCTATCGGCTTGAAGTCATACAATACGGCAGCTGTTAGAAAGGTCTATGATGAAATCGACACTACTTTCCGCGAAGTCCCCAAGTTAGCGGGATCCTTTTTCTTGCTTGAAGGTTACTCGACTCAAGGGGTTCAGGCCATAGACGAAAAGAGCACTGCATTCCCACATCGGAGCGACGAAATATTGGTGACTTCTTACGTGCAGTATCAGCCCAATACGACTATTGATCCGATCGCACAAGAATTTGGGAAGAAGCTACGAAACTACTTGCTAGAAGGAAGCGATGATCCGGCACACCTACGAGCATACGTGAACTACGCGAACGGAGACGAGAGTCTGCAGGAAGTTTATGGGTGGGAGGAGTGGCGATTGGAGAAGCTGAGGAAGCTGAAAACTCATTGGGATCCCGAGAACAGAATGCGGTACTACGTTCCTATTGTTTGAATAATCTTTACGGCTACACTGCTACTATTCCCCTAGTATATCCTTATATCTCACATATCCCGAGTCTAATGTGATAGTCCAAGTGGCCCAGGTCCCTGTGATTTAATACTGGCTTTATGCTGAGCCTACCTACCTAGTTATAGCCCCTATAATATGAGATATACCTAGGTACCTTCGCTTCATCTTAAACAATCAGTAGTGAGACAAACCTAACAGTACCGCTTTTAAAGTAAACCCCTGAGCCTAAAGTAAAAGAATCCTATGTTCACTAGCCTAGGAATCGTAACTTAGTAACCATAATATGACAAAAAGAACAAGAGCATAATAACCACCCCTTTACAACGAAATCCATAATAACTACTCTAAGGGTTATTATTGATACAAAATCAAGGTTCTAAATGTCTAACAGCATGATAATATGAATGAGCTATTCACATCAGTAAACTATACTAAATGTAAGGCTAATAAGCCACCGTGATGTAAGCCCATTACACTGTAACATTTGGTGTCCTGAAATAGGAGAAGGGACATAGAAAAAGAAAGTTTACATTCCGTATATCGTGTGTGTATTGGCCTACTGTTTACCATCTACACAGCGGATCTGGCTTAGATTTGTGAAAGGCACGGCTTGTATCAGACCTCGTCTTCTTCATCTTCCGTGTCATTCTTGTCTTTTCCGCCATCTTCATTGCCGCCCTTTTTGCCGTCCTCGTCTCCTCGTCATCGTCATCATCATCCTGCTCTTCGAGGTCCTGTCCAGCCTCGAGGTGTACCCATAACAGTCTTGCAGTACCAGGGCTACCAGCCATTGATGGATAATACAGTATTATGAAAAATCAGAATTTCGATTGCTTCCGGAAGCCTCCATACGTTCTCATGTTTACCTCCCATGGCCCATGCCCTAATAGTTTCTTCATCCCACAGGTATGTGATTCCCACCACTTGATTTTCTACCTGCGGATTTCCAAAAAAATAACAACATCCATGCTTTCTTTTCCTTAGGCATTCTGCTACTCCCACATCCACACCTCTAGATAGATACTCAAGGAGTATTACATGATACAAACCTCTCCTATCTAAGTAGCTACCCTAAACCACTATCAACATATTCACTTTTACACTCGTTCCTACGCGTTGCTTCTTTACTACAACGCAGTCTACCCTAAAACACCTCTCTACGTCTTTGAAATCCATCATTCCCTCAAGTAAGACACCAAGTAAGGCTCGCCATATTCCGATTCATCGTCTACAATCGTCTACATTGAGCACTAGTCGTGCGTGTTGCCCATCATGTCTGCCTCCGATCAACGCGATCTTGTCAGCACCATGCCCCCCCTATCTATGGGCATCTCGCATGAGCTTCTAGAACACATCTGCAAGGATCTCCCCCCCGAGGTCATGTTCAAATGGGCCCTCACGAATAGACACTTCGCTATTCATCTCATCGAAATCCTACACCGTCAAGATTCTAAAACACGACATATGGCCGCTACCTGGGCTTGTCGACACGGCCTGATCGATGTGCTAGACCGAGCTCTCGCCGTCGGCACCGACGTGAACTACAGATACCTCCCCGCCTATATGGCCATGGTACGCGGGACGAGGCGATTCGAATGGTCCCGAGAAGCTTTCGCGACGCTTCTGCACACTGCCACTTACTATGACCAGGTTGATGTCATGAAGTTCCTCATCAAGCGCGGTGCAGACCCGGCGGCTTCGGGACGGATCACCATGGACCACCAGAGGGGTAGCATTCACTTGCCGATCTGTGTGGCCCGAAGCCTCGAAGCAGTAGACCTGCTCATCTCTACTGTCATTACGGATAGGATGGCCGGTACCGTCATCAGACACATGATTCCTCAAGCGGTACCCTTCCAGGTCATCCAGAAATTGGTGTCCCGCGTCGACGACATTCTCCAGATCAAACCTATTTATACCTTGACATGGGCTTGCGAATATCATCGTGCTGACGTTTTCGATATGATTTTCCGACGCTTGCCTAAAGACGATGAAGAGTTAATGAGCGAATTTTCACCTACGTTATTGATCGGCTACGCTCTCAATCCCACAATGGTGCCTATGAGCGAGAATAGATTGAATATACTACTCGACAGAATCAAATGGGCAGCCCCAGATACGTCATCCTACATCAATGAACGTGTGCTGAACATGAACGAACCGCCAGACCTAAGAAGGAATGCGTCCACCTCGTTACTCCTACTGTCTCTAGAGCCATGGGTACCGGTCAGCGTGACAAAACATCTACTTGACCTAGGCGCGGATCCCCATATTCGATGGTACTGGCCATCCTGGGGCCGCTACAAGCCATACCTACGAAGCCGTCGAGTTCGACGAGCCATCAAGCCCATTCTTGGTTCGAGGTGGCAGCGACCTGCCACGGCTCTGGGATACGCCGTAGCCCTGAGGCTCATGAGCGTGAATGCTACCTATCAAACAGGTAACAAGGAGAAGACTGAAATTTTACTTGAACGTGGAGCGGGCTTCGAAAGATCAGGCTATCCTGTCTCATTCATGATCTCAACAACCACGTGGCCATTTCCCACCTCCAGAGTCATCAGCGAGGTGTGCAATCTCCTAGGATATGAGATGCTTAATCAGAAGAACAAGTACGGCGAAAGCCACATCTCGAGCATGCTATCCTGGCTCGCACACGGAGCGGAGTACGACAGAAGCAACAGGTCGGAAATGCCACTAGAGCGATGGGGATTCGACGTTGCGCGTATCATCCACCAGATACTCGAAGACGACTCCGTATACCTCGACGAGGTACCTACCAGCGGACCCAGCGCGGGGCTCCTACCCATCGAGGTCATCACCGGACATGTGCTATCTCCCCGAACTCGCAGGAACCCGGAGCTGGAACGATTTTGCGAGGCCGGCATCCTTGCCATCATGGACGTCATTTTGCAATACGAACCGGAAATCGGCACGAAAAACGAGGAGGGAACAACCCTCCTGCACAGGGCGGCGAAGCAAGCAGCTCCCGAGCGCGTCCGCATCCTCCTCGAGAACGCCGCGAACGCGAACGCCGTCGACAACTACGGATACACCGCGCTTCATTACGCGTGTCGAGTCGATGTCGAGGACCCTCACCCGCAGCAGCTCAAACGTCGCGTCGAGATCATCCGAGCGCTGCTCAAGGGCGGCTGTAAGATGAACGCAAGGACGAACGAGGGATTCACAGCCCTGAACATCGCGTGCCAGACCCTCGGCGGCGTCCTCGTCGCGGAGCTCGTAACGCTCAGGGCCGTCCGCGCCAAGGACAAGTACGGCCGCACTCCCCACGAGGTGGTTAAGCAAGCAGATCCGAAGTATGCGCTCTTCATCCTTGGCGAGCTAGGCGCGATGTCCACTCTTCTGTTCGAGTACGGAGACGCGGACTACGTCTACGATCCCCGAGATGATGTTCTGGAGATGTTGAACG
The DNA here is from genome assembly GCA_902806575.1 of Jackrogersella multiformis. Lineage (NCBI taxonomy): Eukaryota > Fungi > Ascomycota > Sordariomycetes > Xylariales > Hypoxylaceae > Jackrogersella > Jackrogersella multiformis. The sequence continues at coordinate 298,870 of CADCXD010000019.1, forward strand.
ACCCTGAGGTGGCGCGAAAGATGAGACTTTCCCACAGCATCCCCACGTGGATGATGAACGAGACTGATTCGAAGGGGGGTATCCCGGACTGCTGGACTGCCTGGGAATATTTCAAGAGCCGATCCGATGTGGTCGCCGAGTCTTATCTGATCAAACATGATCAGGAGTTTGATAATATTGATGATCAGTGAGAGAACACGAATACAGTTATGCACGGAGTGATGGCGTCAGCATGGCTTATGGGGAAAGCTTCTAGGCCAATACCCAGAGGGCTACGAAGGATCACAGGCGGAAATTGGGAGTACGAAGTTCTGTTGCCTCAGTGCCAATGATCGCAAGGATGTTTCTGGCTTACGATAAACTATAGTCATTGTCTCGAGTTCACTTCTCTCTATGTTGTTAGTTACGATCAGCTGCAGATGCAGAGGATCGATTGTATTACTCTGAATTTTGTCTTTATTGTTGATTTATCCTATTGACCAAGTGAGTAGTCTCAAGATGTGATTCTCCATGATTCTCTATGATTCTCCATGGGGTAGTAGAATGGATTACTCCGCGCAGGTAACCGTGGTGTAGGTATCCAGATGTGCTCCACCCCCAAACAGGAAACTCCATCAGACCAGTAAACCAGTCAAGGTAATAATATGGTACGATGCTTACCACGCACCAAGCGGCAAGCCGCACTTCAGGTATAGAAATTCAGCACATGAACAGAATATAAAATTGTGGAGCAAAATGGAAGACTGCTATACAGCTCAAGAATACCCCATTCCTCACCCAACGCCAGCAATGCCTAACATTTCCCTTGCCAACACTCACTAGGTCTCGGGCACATATACAACGAATATTTACCTAGGTAGTGATCGCGAAAATATCATGTGTGCATCTTCTTAATTCCCTTCCGCCTATCCGTGAAAAGACATTGCTTGGGCTCGCAGGTGCGCCAATAAATGCACAAGAACAAAAACCCATTTCATAAATGGGAACCGACTTCCTAGCTGCGTGTATAACACTAGATCATGCCGAAACGTAATATTCATTATTGATTAGTCTCTCTAACTAGTGCTCGTAGCCAGCTCCGCGTTGCCAAGGACTAGACATTCAATGTAAGTAGGCATATCAAGTAGCGGAGGAATCAGAGTTGCTTACCTAGGGCTAGGGGGCGCCTTGAAACCGCCCGGGTTGCCATTGCTCTGTGAATGCCCAACTGAAGATACCGACCCGTTATACGGACTAGCAGTTCTATTGATAGGGTCGGCAGGCGAGCGAGGGGGGGCAATGTGGGAGGGAGCGTGATGTGAGTTGTTTATCGTCGAATTGGCCGCGGACCCTTGCCCTCGGAACGAAGAGTCCCGATGATTGGAGTCCTCGTCGTCTTCCAAGTCAAGTACAGATGAGTAACCTGGCTTTTCACCGCGAGCGGTCATAGCTAGGGCGTCGAGTTCGGTAGTAGTGGCAAGTTGGCTCTGAGACTTCATGAAAGAGGTACGATCGTCGGCCATGAATTTGTAGCGCCCGTCGGGGTTGCCATGGAAGATGACTAGGCCGGTAGTAATGATCAGCATGAGCAGAAGCACCAATGTGCATGCTGCGTTTAGAATCCAGAGCACAACACCCACAACCCCAGTGACGATTGCCGGCTGGTCGAAAACCTTCGTAAAGAGTAGAAGGAAAATAGCGTTGATGAAGTTGACGACGCAAATCGCGATATTGAAGGAATTCGTTTTCTTGTCCATCCAAGGTCGCAAAACGGCTGCAGCTATAAGAGCGGCAGCCTCGATAAGTATGAACCCGATTGCCTGTGCAATGCCAGAGTTCTGGGCGCAGGAGATGAAGAATGCCTTTATGACCGTGTATCCAAGGATAGGGACGATGAAGTAATAAGCCGAGGCGCGGAATTGAATATAGAGGAAACCTGTGATATATCGAGTCAGCAAGGGACGTAATGTTTCCGCGTGTGAACCAAGCTTCGATTCGCAAGCAGGGAAACCCGAAGAATATGGAGCTACTTACCCCATTTGTTAAGGGTTTGAGGGTCGGAAAATAAGATATATGCCGGATTTCTGTGTAGTGCAACGGAACGACGCGCAAGGCGGATAACTTTGAAAGCCGCCCAGCCTAGGACAGCGTTGATGGAAAGGAGGAAGAATACGGCCATGACCATCAGAGCAGGAGAGTCGTCCTGAGTGAACTCCCACAAGCAAAGAATTGTCACTGCAGGATGCCCAACAAGAGCCATACGGAACAGGATACCTTTGAGGACAGTCCCTATAATCCGAAGTCAGTATCGGACGATAATCCGGATAGAAAGTTACGACGAAATGTCAACTCGAGGCCACTTACGCCAACCATTGCGGAACTCCAGAAAGGTGTCACCCTTCATCCACTTCTGCCTCGCAGCCAGCTCGCAAGCGCCTTTGAAAGCCACGACACAAATACTGGTCAAGGCCATGATGATGTAAAAAAAGACGAGCCCTGTCAAGAAAAGGTTCGTGCTCTCAATTCCTGCTCGAAAGGCAACACGCTGAATGCCGTACACGACGTAACTCCCGTAACTGGTCTGGACATTCGCCCGCTTCAGAAGCTTCGAACCGTGTTCCACCAGAACACGAGGAAGAATTGCCGCTCCGCGTGTAAACAGATCAGCAGCACGTTTCTGTACTTGAACGGATACCGTTGCAAGCGAGTCCACTTGCGTGATAAGCGTAGATGGCGTCCCTCCTGTTGATCGCTGATACCAGGTGAAGATGCGTTGCACTAAAAAATGATAATAACACGAATTAGCAAATACTCTTATGATGACATCGAAATCACCATAGAATCGTGAAATCAAAATCGAATTCATCCACATAAAGGGGTAAGGGTAAGGGTTGGCATACTCCACCCAACGCTAATGATACCCATGCTCCACTGGAAATCCTGGGTCCATGACTGCACGACAGGAGGGAGAGGAATTCCAACAAGGCCGATCATGGCCTGAGCCTGAAAATAGGCCATCAATGACAAGGCGTTTGCGGCGACATGAGAAGCGGCATTCGTATGACCCAAACCGGATAGGAAGGCAGACGAAGCAAGAGCCAAACCAGCCACTACGGCGGAGGCCCATTTCACACCAATTAGATCAACGGTCTTTCCGTTCGAAACCAAGGCCTCAACGCATGCAACGCTTTGGCCAGCATGCTCGCCATCGGTTGCATTAATAAAAATCCTAACCTTCGCATCGAGGTCGGGGAAATCGTAGGCGATAGAAGGGATATTGCCAGTGGCATCTTCGCTAACCGGAAGTACGAAAGGGTCTCCCAATTTTCCAGATATCATAGGGCAGAAACCGGCCAGACCAACATCGCAGGGGTCGATGGTCCTGTGGATAATGGAGTACCCATAGGCGCTAATGTCGATATCGAAAACAACCTTGGCTTCGATGGTAGAGATGGCGGAGATATTGACATGGGCGATACCTTGGCTGGGATTATAGACGACGTTAAATAAACTAGCGGTAAATCCTGAATTCTCCTGGCAGATATTGAGAGAAGTTGATTGTAGTATTCGTTCGGCGGTTGCGGGTAGAATGACCGAAGTGAAGGAGATGGCCGCCAAAAGCGGTGCTCCTGTTGAGAACCTCATTTTTCCGAGAACCCTCCAATTTCTCTGATAATTTTTTATTTTTCAATTGCTCCCAGCTCTCTCATTCGTCTCCTCTCATTCGCCTTTCCTTATTCGCGCAACCTTTCGTTTCCTATAAGCACCTCGGTAGATTATAGGTTATTTCGAGATCAGATCCAGATTGATGCGACTATGTAAATAGGACCTGTTTGAGTAGGTAGTCCCCCTAAACCAGGGAACCAGGCACAGAGCGCCCACGATGCTAATGGAGTCAGATTGATTTTGGCGGGATCGTCGTTTTAAAAACAAATGCCAAGGATATTCCAGTGCGGGCAGCGTCGCGCGCGACGGAGAGTGATGATGATTAAAGTGAACAAAATAATAGATCACTCGAGTTTCGATTTAAGACACGGGGGAGGAAGTTGGGAACTAGAAGAAACAATCAATAACACATAAAAAACGAATGAATAGATACCTAAACGAATGAAAAGAGAAGAAGGTGTGAAGTATGGAAGAATTGGTAGTAGAGATGGTAAAATGGTAAAGATGGTAAAGTTGGTAATAGTAGCGTCGACTTGCCGGGGGGTGATTTGTAGTAAAGGTATGTGACCTACTATGGCCTACTACTTAGGTACTACATACATGCATGTAATAATATGTATTATGGCTACGGCCTAACCGCACATAGGTAGATGGAAAGTTAACGATCCCTGTTTTGTGCCACAATGTTACATCCTTGTCGTACTATGCAGCCTAAGTTGTCCAGGTCGTCCCTGGTTTGTAGTGTATTCTTGGGTTCCTCAACCCATCGAAGGATCTTACACCCCTGGGGCAGTGCAGGTGCAACCACCCGTTATGACATGGGCTACACAGCCTCCGTGACTTGCTGGGTACGGTACGAGCAAACACACCCACCTAAGAATACGAGAGTCTTAGTGTATTTATTATTTTGGTATATAATATCTGTATGCACTGACAAGATAATAATAGACGATTGACTATAGGTATTCAATAAGTTTTACCCAAAACAAATAAATATATTAAAGATGGCTTAAATAACGTAATTGTTATCATCAAGAAGACCTATGTAACGAGAATGTACCTAATTGTTATCTAGGTACCTGTTAGATACTTACGCCGCTCTGCAAATTCGAATGTAGAATTGATGTACCCATCTTCGGAACCTTTCAAAATTCTAACCCCGGTTTCCAATGGTGGGGTCAGTACAAAATACTTCGAGTAATTTCGCCTGTTAATCATTCCGCCTTCCTCATCCGTGAATTCAATTTCCGTGCCTCAATTCACAAAGTAAGCAGAACCAACTAGCTCTTATTGTCGTCTTAGGCCTAGGATTACAGTTTACAAAAACGAAGACAAATAGAAGGAGAGAAACCACCCGAAGAAAATGCAACTTTCTAGGTGCCTAAGTATGTCATCAGATGCAGGTACAAGTTAAAATCAAGGATGGTAGCCCAAGATAGATACCTTCTAGGTACCTAGGTACCTAAGTGGTTGATAGAGATATGCAGGGATCATTTGTTAGCGCGGACCGGAGCCCCGGCCCCCACCTGTCAACCGATTGAACAAAGAACCCTACCTGTCTACCTTATTTTTCCCAAGGTTGCCGGTATCTACACGTGTACTGGGCCTGTGCTAGTAGGCAGGTAAAGGTAAAGTATTATTGCACGGTTGGCGGGGCTTGCCGATAGGGCCAAAAACACTTTAAACGCCCTTGAATGATCCAAAAATAAACATCATCTCAACCTCTCCAATGCCAATTATCACCATCCACGCTACCTTGTTATTTCTTGCTATATATTTCTTGACGTCAAGTACAGAGTAACTGAGGGTATTTTGATCAAGATTTCGCCTATGGCCATTGGTATGACAGCTAGCATCATTAATGTATGCAGGTGCAACAAGTATCCATAATTATTATAAGATACCTTACATAACACTACCTAGGAGCCGAGACATGGCGACCTTTCCAACTACCGGTACCCAGGTATGTATGTCGAGGTTTATGTCAAAGTCAAGGTACCCCCGTCTTATATACCTAGGTGGATATTACAGATAAATAGTGTATCACTCAACTTTGAAGTCGAGATAAATTATTTCCACACTCCAAAACTCACTATAACTCTTCTTCCCCGAATCCATCAACTCGCCCTCGTGCCTCACGAACTAATGCCATGATGTTGAAGCGGAATATAACTTGGAAAAGCAATAAAATACCGTGACTTTGGAGTAGCCAGTTGTGCTGGGTGACACGGGTGATGTTGTTTCTGGTATGTATTGAGACGGTATTCACTAATCCTGTCTTGGTTTAGGCAACAGACCTACTCTGTATTGACATCTCTTGTTGCTTGAGAAGTATTCACACTATATCATACGCTTTGCGTCTATTGATAGCATGCATAAGAAACGGCGAGAAATTGTACGCGTATTCGCCAATGAAAAGCTAAATCTATCACCTAATTTGCTTCAGATTTCAAAGCATGGTAAGAGTCAATTGGAATAGCTTCTGATCCGCATCACTCCAGCCCTTAGACATGTCATCCAGCATGTCGCGATCCTTACCGATTCACCCGATGTTCTTTCCCTCTCCGCCCATCGCGGTGTCTTCCCGACCTCTCCATAATGGCCACCTGGTTCTCTCGGTCTTGCTTCCAACGTTTCCGGTCTGGGACATAGTTTTCCGGATAAAGTACCACGGCCCCTGGCCTCTGAGATGAATGAGTCTCCACAAATGGGCGCTCGGGAGAAGGCGGCCTGCTCTGGTAGTTGTGTCCGCTGTAGGTAGTGGGAGCCACGCTTGGGGCCCTCATATTCGGGTCTGCCTCTCTATAGGCGGGGGTAGCTATCCCTGCGGCTGCTTCTGTGCTGGTACCGGCTTGGTTGGTATAAGAGGCTTGGGTATCAGCACTTCACCTCGTTAGCTTTTCTTGTCAACATGAGTCGGGGGATAACACACTTTGTTCCCTGTCTCCATTCATCGATACGGCTGTAGAACTCGCGTGGCTGGGGGGCTGGACCGATAGGTATTACTTGGCCATGAGGAGAGGGGCCATTACCCCGTACAAATGGCATATCTTGACCCCGGTCGAACGAGCGCACAGGTGCTCTCTCGTCGTGCCTATCTTCTGTTACTCGGGTGTATACTTCAATGGTGGTCTGGCTACGTGAAGGGCCCGCTGTGTATCGCGAACCAATGCCCTGTTTCTGTTTCCCCTTTCCTTTAGCGTCCTTCGTATAGCGGTCACTCATCTTGGTGAGGATGTAAGAAGTATATTTAGAGTTAATCTTCTTAAAGTGATATAGAAAAAGGATTATGGAAGATGTGGATGGGTTATGGGAGGAGGTGCGAAGTAGAATGGTATCTAGAGTTGTACGGTTTTATTAAATAGCCTTGCTGGTCGAAGGATGAAGGAAATCCTGTGAGTCATGAGGCTGAAACTCCAACTGAATGGGTAACCAATACTTTTACACGATGGTATCTTGGTCAGAGGTAAACCAGTGGTTGAAGTTTATGCCACTTACAAAGGGGATGAGTAGGAGTTGCATGTAATAGGACTCGATGAAGGAGCTGCAGGTGCCCGTCGTTTCACTCAAGTTATATTCACCGTCGCACAGGCTGCCTAACCGACCCGAAGATTGAGTGTCTGACAGACCATAGGTAGGAGATACGCCGATAATGGAATGAATCCTATTGCAGCAAAACTCAGGATTCATCCACGAGCAATGCCCCTGAAATTTCAATATCAAATGCGGGTAGGTCCATCAAAGTCTCAAACAAGCCACTATGAGACTTTAAAATGCTTCTTTGTACTTATGTACCTATTCAATGGTATGATGTAGATATAGCCTGTGAAATCGCGAAGAGATGGAATGGGTTAAAGAGGTTGATAGTATGAATATTACATGATAAATTCAAGCTGCCTTCTAGCTCTCCAACAATATAAATGCATACACTAGTAGTGATTACCTAGTAAGTAATTAAATTATACATGTGTGTGTTAAATTACTAGATCTTGAATTTAACAGGTCGCAATATAGACACCCCTTTAAACAGTACCTTCCCCGGGAGCCCCGTTAATATTCGGTGTTCGACCGGTGCTGGGCTACCCGGTGGCGTGCCCCGATCGGCACGGCCCGGACCACGACATACCCACTTATGATTTTCCACATTCCACTTTATCTTGGTATTACGCCAGCTCACTTCAAATAAATAACCTAGATGCAAACAAACAACTTTACAAAGACTTGTAGTGAAGCCTGATACATCCGAGGCTTGCTGGTTGACAACCAAGTCAGTGGAGTCAAGTGCCCAATCACTCGCTCGATTCAAAATGTGGAGATCCCTTCCTTCATGTACTTGCGTATACCAATCAACGTCATGCCCATGTCGAAGTACATGAATAGCACAGGCCTTTCCTTTGTTCCCTACGTTTATTGTTCGAACTTTGCCACATCTTCATCTATCATTGTCGATCTAACTCTTGTAGAGACTGTCTGCAACGTTTGCCCGCTATGTCTCCTACGGCTATCAATCAGATTTACAGCTTTCCTACTAAATTCATTGAGAACATATATGTCCTCTCCAGCCGCAACCTCCTCTTGACCACCTTCACTCCTCCGGTCTTCGCTTCAAGGTGATATAAACGCTGTCAGTGGTGGCCTGCATACGTCCTTCGCCTTCCAGAAGGGTAGCATGAAGCTCTCCATCGTGTCGCTCAAGCAGGTAGAATAGCCTTTGGATGCGACGGCAGAGTCGAGAAGTAGGTGTTTCTAGCGAAAATCACGAGGGCGTGTAAGCATCTAAAAATAATACCATGATTTGCATTATATATATAGTAATCAACGACATGAATGTCTAACCTACACCATTAGTCATTTCCTCTTACTAGGTGCATCCCCCCTTTTCTCCCTTGCTCGAGATCTCCCCCTTTTTACTAAGCGTTTCTGCTAACACATTTCCAATGGCGACACCATGATTTAACCCCGCTGTATAAATATAATAGCTATTTCATTCAAACAGGGAACAGGCATGTAAAAATGATTCATTGTGCTACAATAAACTATTTCGTATGACCCAATTTGCATATTCACCACCTATTCACCGCCACTTCAATTCATAAAAGCGAATCTCGGATATCTTATGTGAACCATATTCCCTACCTACCAATCTCATCTTGTGTGGCTGTTCGTATGTGTCTCTTCCGCAGCGAACCCAATTCAGGGTATGGACCCTCTCAGAACAGTTGGACCGCTTGGATTGATCAACAAAAATAGGAATGCATGTATGGAGCACCAATTAAGCAGGGCGAATTACCTAACCAATCACCAAGTCACGAGGTGATGGTAGGACTACTAGGTCATCATCGAGGCGTGTTATACCAACACCAACACCGTACGGAAAATATGGCATCATATATAATATCTTTATAGACCTAGTTCGTACATACCATAGTCACGGTACCTAGATCTAGCACACCGAGATATTGCGATGAGGCCAAAGATTTCATGTTTATATCTACTTGATAATTTTAACTAAATGTTTCTTTCCCAGCTACCGATATCAGCGGAATCGCCACATTACGCACACAGCATACCGATGAGCCACAGCACATGGGTTTTGTCCAATATGTCTTACTCTTCAACTCATCAGACTAGAAAGCGAATCAAGACACCCATAATGCCAATACCAGATTCAGATTATGCACAACAAGTGGAAGAATCCAACCAAACACTCATTGACGGGCTCGGAGCGCAGCAGAAGGTCGCGGATAAAGGAGACGACATCGAAGAAAACTCGTGGCAACCATTCCTGAACCACTTGGAAGGGTTGGTCGCGGATGGGGAGCTCCTCGATGAAGCATACAGGGAAGTCGAAACATTTCGAGACAAATTACTTGCTCACATGAGTATTCTACTACGATCTAGAGGCAGAGAACTAGAGGACGCTCTAAATACACCAACGAGAGAGGATTGAAACTCTATAACTTGATGCTCGGAGGTATAAAATGGTGTACGATATATTAAGCGATATTTTTATAGGCAGCGAAGGTTGTTAGGGGGTGGAGGGGGGATACTATGGTCTATTGATCTTATCATACTAGAGATGCGAAAGATGTCTCCGGCAGTCGTCTAATTCACTCAAGGTCATAAAAAGGGGCTATTTGTAAAAAGTGTAATGGAAAAAGGAGGGCGGTCGATTATTCAACTTGATCAAATTTCAAAACTTAGGTAACTAGTTGAAACATCATATAGGAATCAATAGGTAGGTTATAGATTATAATGTTCATCTATCAAGTTCGACATCGTATTACTTCGTAAAGGAAAATATCCATGTAATGTATGTCTTTACACACCTACTCATACCACAGATCTAAACACTCATTTGTCGACGTCCAGTCAAGAAAGCAGATGAACGATGTTAACCCGTGTTTGATTTAGTTATCCGTACCCACATGTTCTCCTCGATAAATTGACTGTAACTTTGGGAGTCCCAAGGTTTCATCGGGTTGACCAATTGGAAATCAAACTCTCGGAACAACTGTAAATGTGAAAGCATCCGATTAGCATCCGTTGCTTTGGCAAATTCTCCTTATCTCATAGATTGCTTTACTCACCTCGAAGAATATTTTGTTGAGTTCCATAAACGCCACCGGCTTCCCGGCACACATCCAACGGCCGTATCCGAAGACAAGCTCGGTGTTCCGTTCCATCTCGGCCCGTGCATCTTCGTCCACTTCCATGAACCGCTCCGGGCGGAAGATGTCGGCGTCGGCGCCGAAAAGTTCTGTTGACCGCATGATCGCTGAGGTGTTCATTCCGATGGCGGTTCCGCCTGGTATGAATTTCCCGTGGATCGTGTCGCCTTCCGGAGGTACCGACTTTGGATAGAGTCCGGGAGCTGGTGGTCGCATACGAATGCCCTCGTAGATGACGGCCTAGAGACCCAGGTGTATCAGCACAGCACGGACATTTGACGCTCATGGAAAAGGCGAAAGCTCTTTTCCTTTTATTTTCTTCTCTCCAAGAATACATACCTGCAAGTAAGGAATCCTTTTTGCTTCTTCGTAGCTGATCGGGCTAGATACCTTGCCGTCGCGAACGCTTTGCAGGACTACATCCTTGAATTTCTGGTATACTCGCGGGCAAGCCATCAGATACAGAAAAGCTGTACGGATGACAGACGCGGTATTCTCAAACCCGGCGATAATCATAAAGAGGGCTTCTGTTTCGCATTCCTGTCGGTCGAGTCCGTGGCTTATGAACGACCCCTATTTTCAGGGAACGCCGTTAGCACATCCACTACTAGATATCATCCCTTTTTCATCATGGACACCCACAAGCATATCTTTCTTTTTCTCGGCATCTGTGGCAAAACGTTTCGAAACGACCTCCTTCGCTATTCTACGCGCCAGTGTTAATATGATTCTTTCGAGTGTGCTTTCAGCCCATCATCTCAGCACCTACCCCATGAGCTTTCCCATCCCTGCCGAATCCGTTGCTTTTGGTCCAAGAAACTTCAGGAATACTTGTGAGAAAAGTATATTCCTGATGTAAGGCACATCAAGGGCTATAGCTATACTAGCCCAGCTTTCTTTCACCGAGGCAAGAAATCCGTGTACGTCGGAATCCGTCTTTAGGCAGCCAAACTCCTCCCCAAAGGCAGATCGCGTAATGATGTCCACTGTGTAGAAAGAGACGAGCTCCGCGAAGTCCACCGGATGGTATTCGCCTGAGTCGCTTGATATATATTTACGTCGAATGAGTTCAAGAAGCGCGTTTATTTGGTCGTTAATTCCGGGCTCGAGGGCAGGCGTCTCACGACCTCCATAGGCTCCAGCTATCTTGGCTTTGAACTTATCATGAGGCCCGGCCTCGAGAAGAGTGAAAACATTGTCATGGTATGGATCGAATCGAGCGGCCACATACCACTTATATTCTGAAGGTCAGCTTAATTTTCTACGTGGAGTAAAGCATGGGTTCTATTATATATGCTTTCAGTCCAGTCTACACGGCATCCTAAAAGAACGTTAAGCCAGAGGTAATTATAGAAAACAACTCACGGGATCTCTTCCATACGAACCCCTCGTCGCATTTATTTTCCTGATAACCTCGGGATCATTCGTGGAGAGCTCGTTGGGCCCAACTCTGAACAAAGGGCCATGCTCTTTGTACATGTCTCGATAGATCCAGAATTGCTGCCCACTTTTCGCAACCCTTGCCAGCCATAGATACGAGAAGGAGGCAAGAAATGGACCAGGAATATGTCGAAGGCGATACCACGTCGCGAAGGCCGAAATCGAATAGTAAAGAACTGCTACCACGCCGGCTAAGAACAAAACCCCTCCAGACGACCAGTCCAAATTGAAGAAAACCATGATAGACCCAGCGGGGTTACCTAGGTATACAGTCGTTCCTAAAACTAAGTAGTTAGGCGCATTAAAAGGTCGATGACGGCAGAAGATGGACGACGATCTCCATACTAGATAATCGAAAATAAATTAGAGGACTTGGAGGGATATCCGTCCGTCCGTCCCTAACCCCAAGTCTACCTAGGTAGATACCCTTATATATATCATAAATAGCACCGATCACCCGCCCCCTCTCCAATGCCATGGGTGTGCCATACGTCTCCAAGCACACATTCGGCAGGATTTGCAAGTGTCAGCATATGCGGGAGTATTTAAGTACTTGAGCAGGCAGGTAGGTATATAATACCCTAACCACATACTCAATCCCCTACCCCGATTATCCAATCAGGAACGAACAATATGAGCAGTATCGCAATTGCGATCGTCTACAAAGACCGCACTACTAGGTATACAATAAACGTCAAGTGCCAAAATGTCATGCAAGGAAAAGAAGCGTATCAATCAACCCAAACGGCCCGCTGCATATGGTAGGGCCCTACTGCAGTGACGAAAATGTGCTAACCCAGAAGCCTGTCATCAGTACAGACAGAACGCGATCTAGAACGGACCGTGACCCCCACAAACCGGGAAATCTTTGTCTTAGGCCCCTTAGTGTAGGCGCATAAGTTCGTAAAGAGACCTTCGGTCGACTAACGGATTGGGTTATTAATCCCTGAGTTAATCATGCTACGGTGGAGTATAGCAAGCTCGTAGCTTGATATATCACAGCTCGAGCCCTAGTTTATTACATGGAGGCACCCGCATAAGTTCCTTGTCTGCGAACATTGTCCCTAAAAACTACATAGTATGCCATGGTGCATGTCCGAATTCATCCCACTCTCATAAAGCCTGTTATTAAGAATTAAATTGTGACACGGGTCCTCACCTACATCCGTCACTTGTAATCGGGTCGGCGTTTTTCTTTTCTTTTCTTATATTTGTTAAGGTCAGGATTCATGGGTTTCTCAGATCTCTCTATCGGTTCATTCATTCCTTCGGAATTCCTAGTTCGGCTCTCCTTTTCTTGACTTCCTCGATAGCGCCCTTCGGGCTCGTTGATGTCGGGTGGCGCAACTGCCATGCATCGCAGACCTCCAGTGCCCGACCCATCCATATTCCGGGCTTGATATGCAAAGCCTTGGCGAGTTGATTCCCGTCAATTAGTCGTTTGAGGGACGGAGCCTCCATAACGTCCAATTCCTGTAGATGGTTTAGGAATAGTTCCCATCTACGTATGAATTCCTCGCTCTTTACTATTTGCTTGTTAGTGCTGTGTACGAAAAATGAGTACTGCGCATGACGCCTTACGCTGCTTTTCTGGTCCTACAGCTAGGTTCTCCATGGCATCCACTAAGAGAGCATACAAGACCTGCAATCTCCAGTGACCAACTCTTGAATCCCAGTGTTGGATTGCTATGCCAAACCTATCCCTTTCAGCAAGAAACGGCGCATTTTCCACGACTGCTGTCATCAGAGACATAATCTCCGATCTGTTATTATGTGCGCCAGTTGTGAGATCACAGAGCTTGTTGTTTCCTCTAATACCTTCCCGCACAGCCAATGTTACTAATGGAGGTGGTGGTTTGCCCTTCCCGGTATGGGGTGGGTCTTTGACATTCTCCCAAGGACATACGGCAGCCAGAATCCAGGCATAATAGTCAGCTAAGTCTGATCGTACGAGTACGTCATAAATAGAACCAGGGGTTTTATCTTGGCGAAGGGTGTCGAGAAGCTGGTATGTTAGTCTCCAATGGGAGATGTCTGGGGTTGGAGTGTCCGGCTTGGATGGATCAGTGAAAGTTGTGTGGTAAAGTCCAAGCCTTTCGATATAATCTAAGGCTCTGCGAGGATGATTACCTGCAGTCCCTCGTTAACAAGCCAACGTCATAGCTCACCTCATTACAAACTTACCCCTGAGCATTTTCTCGATCTCGGTACCAACCCTCTCACGACTGATTTTCAAGCGGAGAGCGTTGAGGACGCGAGGGTCACTCATAACTTGCTCCGTAGCCGGGTCAATAATAAACCCTAGGCGGCTAGCAAATCTGACCAATCTGAGGACTCGGAGCGGGTCGTCCATGAAAGTCTGAAATGGGTCAAGGGGTGTTCTGATCAAGCACGACTTTATGTCTTTTAGTCCGGTAGTGAAGTCCTCGATTTCTCCAGTATTGAGGTTGTAGAAAAGGGCATTGACGGTAGCATCTCTTCGTAGTGCATCCTCTTCAGCAGTGCCAAACTCCATCTGAGGGTTGCGGCTATCCTCGGTGTACGTCTCCTTACGGAGATTAACGAAATCAACATGATATCCAAAGAGCCTAATAGTCGTAGTCTCAAGGTGTTTAGACTTTTCCGGATTTCGCGCAATCTTATGAAGATCGCCAATATCTGACTCTGCGATGGCGTGCTTCTTGATGACACCGGGTAGCTCACATAGCGCAAGTATTTCCTCGGAGAATGACTCGCCAGTCATAACATTGATAGCAGTATCAATGTCGTGTGACTCGATTCCCAACAGCTTGTCGCGAACCCATCCGCCAGCCCAACGCAGCACGACTGGAGCTTCCACCTTGCCTGAATCATCTATGAACTTGGCAGTATCTAGTAGGAAGGCTTTAAGCTTGGCCTCCCTAGAGGTTAGCTTGATAGTGGGAGCAGCCGACATCCTTCTAACTCGGAATGGCGGTTCAATGTGTGAGCTATCGCCAATCGCTTCTAATTTCCTCTTTACCATGAGTGAATATGATATCAAACGAGAACCTTTTAGGGAACTCGTATAAAATGTTGGTTTAGGGAAAAGTGACAGGCGCATGAACTCGGGATCTAAATCAGCAAGTGACAGAGACGCGCATCGGGAAGACGAAAAGACGAAAAGACAGGAAATTCGTGGGTAGAAGAATTAAATTATCGCAAGCTACGCCAAAGATCAATCATGAGGACGTCAGCAAGATTTGTAAACCATTTAGATGTGTGTTTGTTCAGGGCTCGTCGCTATAACAGTAGTAGTGATTGGGGAAGTTTTCAATTTCAACCCAAGGAAGATTAAAGATTGAAGACTAGAGAGTACAGGTACCTAGGTACCCATGTACATAGTATCTAGCTGTCATAACCTTGGAACAGACCCGTTTCAAATAATCCGATTGGCTAGTCAGAATTGAGCACTGACCACCTCTGAATGCTCCACTTGACGGGAACTCTACCGATTTTCCAGAAGCTCAAGGCTCGGAGGACTTTATCGTTACGGGAGCACCTACCTCTAGCTGACCTAGGTAACAATAATGTTTCAATATTAGGTTAATTAATTAATTAATTATCATTACCTAGGTAAGGTATGAATAGATGGATCCTTTTTATCAAAACATACCTAGGTACCTACCTACCCACCTTATGTATGTAGGTACCTACTTCCTAGAAAATCATCGAAGTTCAATCCATCGAACCCGGAAGACTTTCGGCATCGCACGGAGTGAAACGGCCAAGAACCGTCTGTGCTCATAATCTTCTATATACTACGTAGATCTAAGGATCCTCAGATCCCCCGGATTCTCTTATGTACCTTTACCTATCTAGGTAGTTATTAGTTATTGGTTTCTTTTCTCAATAGCATCATCTTCTTCATGTATTACTAGATGGATCTTCAGCAGCCCACCTAGCATATGAATTTTATGACGTGCCAATAATTGCAAGTTCCTACGACCACCTCGAGGCGTTGACAGAATTCAACTGTACCGTCAAGATAGGTACTATGATAGACGATAATAAAGAAGATCGACGTTTCTAAGCTTGTCCTCCCAAATAGGCAATTATAGCGAAACATACCTCGCAGCCCATCCTGAACAAAACATAGTTGAGTGATTAGATCTGACCGGGGCTCGAAACGATCTCTCCTCGAACGGACCAATCCGCGGCGGCATACCCAGAGCCCTGCGAATCGAAAGCTTATTCGAATTCTTAATTGCGATTGGCTCCCCATCTGAGTATCGAAAACTCTATCCGGCAGTCATGTTCCCGTGGGTGCATACTACTACATACTAGAAGTTCACAGCCACAATGTCGGTAGCTATGTCCAAACTCGTGCCAATACCGCCATGTGATTATACCATGATGAGTCTCATATACGGGTCTTGGGCTTTATTTCGACCGGATTGGGGATGGTCAAGGTCGTGTTTCCCATCCCCTACTGCGAGAGATGGCACTGAAACTCGTCTCTTTTGGAAACATGCTTGATTTGGGTTGTGTTGGTAGAGCTCAGTTTCCTGAGAGTAGTAGGAGGAGGAGAAGGAGGTGGTATGAGCAGAGGAGATGAAAGACTCATGAATCTTCATCACTCGAAATGTGTATAAGAAGACTGATCTGCCGAGGATGAATTGGTTTTCTCCTCTCATCATCGCATCATCAGCCCTCTACCAGCTTACTAGCCTCTCAAGTCTCTACTTCCTTTCACCTGTACTACTTTTCCTTCTCCCTGCCGGTCAGGTTAATCCTCAAGACATAACAGCCCTAGACCTACCACCTCCACACATCCCACAATGCCTTCCTTCAAAGCCATCATCGCCCTCGGCCTCCTCGCCACCGTGCAGCTAGCAGCCAGCCACGGCGTCATCACCGACGCCACCGGCGACGCAGGCGGGTCCGGCAGTAAGAAGCCCTACCTCCAACAACAACAACAACCTTACCTTACCCAAGCAGTCAAGACACACCCATCAAGCTAACCACCCCCCTCCCCCACAGTGGCTCTAGGCGTAGACTCCACGACGCCGCGCGACGGCACGCGGCGCAACCCGTTCCAGCAGGACAGCACGCGGTTCCGGGGGGCGCAGGCGGACACCTTCGGAGAGACGCTAGGCGGCGGCGCCAACGACGTGGAGCAGGGCACGCAGGCGATCATGGCGGAGACGGGGGACCAGCTGCCGCAGATCACGGCGGGCGGGAAGGTGTCGATGACGCTGCACCAGGTCAACGCCGACGGCGCGGGGCCGTACACGTGCATGATCAGCGCCGACGGCACGGGCGCGGCCTGGGACGACATCGACGTGGTGACGTCGCCCCCCGGCGACGACTCGCGCGACCGCGACGGCAACGAGACCGACTTCCCGCTCGTCGCCGCCATCCCCGCGGGCCAGGCCTGCACCGGCACCGTGGCCGGCCAGGACAACGCCTGCCTCGTGCGCTGCCAGAACGGGGCGAGGGCCGGGCCGTTCGGCGGCGTCGTTCCCGTGCAGAGTGAGTCTAATTTTTCCACATACCTATCTTTATCTTAGGAACCTACCTACCTGCCTACCTGCCGACCTACCTAAGTAAGTATTAATTAGCGCGGATGAGGCTGATGGAATATCTAGTGGCCAACACCACATCTCCCGCTTCTACCCGCCGGGCCCTCGCTCGGGCCATCAGGAGGAGGAGCGCGGCTCGAGCCGTGAAGGTGGAGTGATCAAGATCTGCCGTGGGGGAACTTCGCCGATCCATTTTTAACCTCACGCGGGCCTCCGTTGTCGGGTCGGACAAACGCCTATTAGTGAGAAGAGGCTCGATTCCCGTTAGCGCTGTTGGTATCTCGCTGGCAGCTCCATTGCGGGGAACAGCACACGCCTTATCGTTGACATCGTCTGGACCCTGGTGGGACAGGGGAGGAGGGTATCTTGGCCGGCAGTGAACCTGAATGTATGGGTTATCTTTTATTTTATTTTATTTTAGATTTATGTATTGCTAAGAGCTAACTTGATATATGGACGCTTGTTCTATTCGCGAACCGTAGTCTGAACCCTGACTCCGCAAACTGACCGCTTTTAACCGTGTCCGATATAGCCAGTACAAAAACATAGAACCCAAGCACGTTATATGACGAGATAGGATATAATCAGTTACGGACATTCAACCCACAAAAATTGTGTTATTTTTGTTTATTTCTTTTTCAATTTACATAGCAAGCTTAACGACGTATCTCTAACTCCAGAGACAAGATGCTGAGCAGAGAGGAAAGCCAAGTTACTCACCTGGAACTCCAAGAGCGGCCACTGAGGTCGAATTTAAGCCATAACGATGTGACCGAAGAAAGTCATGTATCATCGCAAGAATTAAAACCGGTGGATCGGGGACGAGACGCTTGGACTGTCTTGATTGCCGGTCTGGTCTTCGAGGCGTTATTCTGGGGTATGCCTGTCTTCTCTTACCGTCATCCCAACCCACTACCATCCTTTCCGAGTCGTGAGGAGAACTGTGTATCTGACAGATAATACCAGGCTATCCGATGTGCTTCGGCGTCTTCCAGAGCTACTACTCCAGCCTTCCCGAGTTCCAAGACGACAGCGCCAACATCGCGCTCATCGGCACGATAGCCCAAGGCTTCGCCACCGTCGGAGCCCCGTTCTCCGCTCTCCTGACTAAGAAGTTTCCAAGGTACCAGCGGCAGCAGATCTGGGTCGGCTGGCCGCTGTGCGTCTTCGGTCTCCTGGCCGCGTCCTTCACCTCGTCAGTCAATGGCCTCATCGGCACCCAGGGGATAATGTACGGCATCGGGTTCGTGACTCTCACGTATCCCATCATAAACATGATCAACGAATGGTGGGTTGCCCGAAAGGGCATGGCATTCGGTCTCATATCCGCCTCGTCGGGGGTCACGGGCACCTTTCTGCCGTTCCTGATCGAGTATCTTCTGCATAGATACGGGTACAGGACTACCCTGCGCGTCTGCGCCGTAGCACTAGCTATCTTTACGCTTCCGCTGGTCCCTCTGCTCAAGGCTCGGCTGCCCGCATCTGAACGGGCTGCTCTGGGGAGAACCGACTGGAGATTCCTTAAGAAGCCGCTCTTCTATATCTACGGGTCCGCCATCTTCGTCCAAGGGCTCGGGTTCTACTTCCCTATCGTATTCCTACCATCATACGCGGCCTTCATCGACATCCCGCCGGTCGGCGGGGCCTTGCTCGTGGCCCTGATGTGCATCGCGCAGGTGCTCGGGCAGTTCGCGTTCGGCTACATATCCGACAAGAACCTACCAGTCAGCTTCCTCGCGATAATATGCTGCGTCGGGGCGTCGATAGCGTCCCTGACGTTCTGGGGGTTCGCCAGGTCGATGGCGTTCCTAACGGTCTTTAGCCTCGTGTACGGCTTTTTCGGGTTCGGATTCGGCACGATGCGCGTGGCGATGGGCCGCGCAGTCAGCGACGACCCGTCGACGGTGCTCTCGACCTATTCGATATTTATATTTCTGCAAGGGATTGGGAATATCTTCGTCGGGCCGGTTAGTGCGGCGCTGATATCTACGCCGGAGCGGGGGCTTCTTGCGGCTGGAAAATATGGAGGGATGGTGATATTAACAAGCTCGTCGTCGGTCTTGGCTGCATTGATTATTGGTGTGTGGCACGGGTATCATGGCTTATTCACCACGATAGCCCCTTAGCGAAGCTTTATCGTGAACATGTGCCGCGCCTAGGCATGTATGTATGGTAGGTAGGTATGTCGAGGTTGTAATGCAGAGTTCCATCCAAGGGTTGTAACTTGGCAAGCTACCTAGATACCTAGGTACACTAGCTGACTACCTAGAAAGGCAGAAAGGTTGCTTTGATACCTAGGTCGCTGACTGCGCCTCCACCATGGCAAAGTCTAGATTCCTCTGGACCCTAATGCTGCCATGCCCTTAGGGGATTTAACAGTGTCGATCATCTGCAATGGCCAGACGGTGATTAACCCTACCCTTTTGGTGGCGAATCATAACGAACTCCATCCCTAAGTAGCTGCCTATGAAAGAAGTACAAATCAATTTATTGTTCGTTCGGCTACGAAACGAATGCCGGTAGTGGTCATGGTAGTGGTAATGGTAATGGAAATAAATTAAAGAGGAAGTTCTCGGCGATGAAATCTCGTGGAACGATTTGGGTTTAATAGATTTAATATATCTTAATAGATGTAATATGTATATCTCGTGCATATGGGCTGTTGTGAGTAGATTGGATTACCGGTATGTCCCTAATTACTTGGTTACTTACTAAGCTAATTCGAGTTTGACGACGTTGATTGGTGCCCACAAGTTCCATTGAAAACGGACAGGGAATACCACGCTAGTACCGTTACACCCGCTACTTTTCTTTCTCTCCTATATCCCAATTGACGTCATTGTCTACTTACCTAAGGTATGTCTAGGTAGATACACTACCTAGTGTACCTAGGTTGGTAGATACACTAGCGTATTACACAGCTACATCATGACTCGACAGCTCCTGTACGTCTGTAGATAAACAGAAACTGTCTTTTTCATGTCACACTACCTACGCTACAGGTCAGATGCCTGAACAATCTTGTAACTTACACAGCCACGGTGATAGACAGAGCTTGGCGAAGAGCAATTGGGAATTCTTTGGCTGTCCAGGCTGTCGTAGCAGCGTAGGTGCAGCGCAGATCGACCTCGTCTGCGCTAACCAATTTACTAGTTAGGTATCATGATAAGTTGCCTATCTGCGAGATGATATCGCCTACAGTCTTCCGATACATCTATGATAAATATAAAAAGCTTATCATACCTACCTAGGTACCTAAGGTTAAGCTGCTAAAGTGCCTAGGGTACCTAGTATTTCCCCAGATAGAAAAGACCCGATGATACCTTTGCGCATCAGAGGAGGCGGGGAGAGGGGGAAGGGGGAAGGGAGAAAGGGGTTGACATATCAGAGTCAAAAGATATGTTGCGGTTATGACGAATATGAAAAATGATACCCTCTAGATTTGGACATAAACACATGCACGAGCACACACACACACACACACACACACACACTAAACAAGCCCCGGGATCCCTTGTGACTCGCGATTGGGGAGCTATGATATCGATATGCAAGTT
This sequence comes from Jackrogersella multiformis, assembly GCA_902806575.1. Classification (NCBI taxonomy): domain Eukaryota; kingdom Fungi; phylum Ascomycota; class Sordariomycetes; order Xylariales; family Hypoxylaceae; genus Jackrogersella; species Jackrogersella multiformis. Next base: position 319,726 of record CADCXD010000019.1, read on the forward strand.
TAAAAAGCGACGGATGGTTAATTGGACCAGCTGGAGAGTCTAGGCGATTCCTCACCTACCTCTTGTCCTTAGTCTTGCTTGGCTTCGAGCTTAGTAACCGAGGTGCTTGAGTCGTGATATGCTTCCACCAACAAGCAATAAGCAATAACTACCTAGCTACCTAAGGTAAGCAACAAGCAACAAGCAACTATTAACTATGGTATACGTTATGCCGGGAGATGACAGCAATGTAACCAATAACAACCCGGGGTATCACGAGCAGAATATCCGGGAGGCAACCCAATTACCACTTCCGGGAAATAGTCTTTGTTGCTCCAACTCCAGTGGAATAGACCTTCCACTTTCTAGAAGCAGGTAAAAGAAATCATGGAGATGGATATGATGCTCCGCCACATATATTGCATTTTCCGGGCTGCTACCGGTAGGTTATTGTCTCTACTAGTTGTCTCTACCTACCTACTTAGGTACCTGACCTGGGGTACCTACTAAGCCGGCCGGAGAGGTTCGAGGCAAGATCGGGCGAATTCCGTACGTACCTACCTAGATTATCAGGTTACCTAGGTAGGTAGGTATGTACATACCTCAGGTAGCAGAGCCAAGGCAGGCGATGATTAACTAGTAAACTCTATCTGATTCGTAGCATTGGACCATTGGATCATTGGATCCCGTGGATGTGGTTGAGACCTTCCAGCTTGTTATAAAGGGTTCTTGAACCCAGATTTCTAAGTTTATACAAGTACACAGTTCCTAATAATTCCTAACAATTTCTATAGAAGATCTCGATCTTTCAACTTCTCACCTTATCAACTACCTGGATAGAGAGTAAATAACTCCTTACTACTTACTACACTTACTATTACACACTTCTTACCTAAGGTACCATATCTCTTCCATACATACCCCAGTTCTGTCTATTCTCTCATTAACATATACCAAATCTTCGAAGCTAATACATATCTCTTCCTAGATCAAAACCAATATACCTAACATATCTACCTACCTACATATTCAAACCAGACAAGACCACAAATACAATGGCAACAGGTTTTCAAACACAATCGGTTCAGTTCACGAACGACTTCGCCGGCGAGCAACCGGTAGCCGAACGAACTACATCGCGGGACTACTCCAACACGGACGAATGGGGTGAGTTTATATGTCCATCTTAAACTGCAACTCTCTTAATCCCCTAGTCACTGACCCGTATTCGTAAATAGATGCATCTAAGACGCCCCCCTCCCGCTTCCAAAAGCGCAAGGGCAGCATCTACGCCACGCCCTCGTCCCGGGACGGCCACATCGAGCGCAACCGTGACGCCGTCGAGGAATTCCACAAGGCACACTCAAAGCGCGTATGTGACCTCGTCCCCTTGTCGCTTGAAGCTTCCCCACATCCCCACGTCCCCTAAACCCCCAAGTTGAAGGAGCAATCTCTAACTCTCATCTCACTCTCAGTGGTCGATCTCTAGCTCCGGATCCAGCCGCCGCGGCAGCGTGGGCGGTGCTCTGGCCAAAGACCACCACAACACCACCAACGCTAACACCAACGCCAACGCCGGTAGCGAGCAGCAGCGACGCAAAGGCAGCCAATAGGTATGGACCGCGTGGGCGCCGGTGATATCGTAGGGTCGGGATCGTGAGGAGACCTATGTACTTTAAGTTAGGTATACGTACCTAAGGAATATATGTATTTTTAAAATACGCTTCCAAGTGCCGCTGTAATTTATAGATCGATTGGCACGTATTTTGTCGATGAAAGGATTCAGTGATAAATCTGTCTTACGTGAGATTTATTTCTACCTATACCTTATGTAGGTACGTCCAACCTTGGCATGCTGTTGGCTGCTCGGACCCTAGCTGCCTCCTTATACTCCCGTGGGATTGTCAGCCTAGCTGGCTTACATAAACTTAGGCATTGATATCATCTTTGTAAAGGCCTCCTCCCTTCTGGCGATTGTTTAGGCATTCGACTTTTCCTACGTCGTTTCTACGACCCTCTAGCTAACATGGAGTCCAACATCACCTGGCATATGTTAGCCGTAGCGGCCATCGCCTACTACGGGACCCTTGTGCTCTACCGTTTGCTTCTTCATCCTCTGGCTCGTTTTCCCGGCCCCAGACTGGCAGCCGCCTCGCGCTGGTACGAGGCCTACTACGACGTTGCTCTAGGCGGGCATTACACCTCCAAGATCGCAGAACTGCACGCGATATACGGTAAGGTGCTTTCCGCTACCACATCGCCACCGGCTTCCAGATCTGACCCTCGAACAGGCCCCATCATCCGGATCAGCCCGTACGAGCTGCACGTGATCGACCCGGCGTTCTTCGACACGCTCTACCGCATGGATGGGCGCTGGGACAAGTACCGCTGGACCTACGACGCCTTCGGGGCTAAAGGCTCCACCGTCTTCGGCTCAGGTAACTGCGCTCCCCGCCGTCGTAGACCCCCCGTCACGCTAGCTCACCCGGGTTTGATTCGCAGACCACGACGCCCACAAGGCGCGCCGGCGCGCCATCGCCCCGTTCTTCTCGAAGCCGAATGTCGCCGCCCGCCAAGGCCTGCTGCGCCGGAACACCGACAAGCTCCGCCGCCGCATCTCCAAGCTCTCGGGGACCACCTTCAACCTGGGCGCGGCCGTCAGCGCCCTCGCGCGGGATAACGCTAACGAGTTTATTGTCGGCAAAGCGTACGACGAGCTCGACCTGGAGGACTTCGGTATTGGGTTGTCTGTCGCGTCTCAGGGCGCCGGGGTGTTCTGGCGCACGACGAAGCATGTGCGCTGGTTCGGTCCCGCTATGAGGGCGATGCCGGTCGACTGGGCTATGAAGGTGGCCGACGAAGGCACGAAATCCTTCCTCCGCTTCCTCCAGGTAAGCCACTGTATATCATACTAGGGCAGGCGGCTCGGGCTGGCGTTGTTGATGTGCAGTTCTCTTGTTAACTACCGGTGCCGACAGCAATCCGAACAAGACACGCGAGATACTTTAGCCGCTGCCGCGACTTCCTCCTCTAGTGATAAGGTCCAGGACACCATGGTTCACGAGATTGTTCATTCTAGCCTTCCATCCGCCGACAAAACCTTCGACCGCGTGTTCGAGGAGGTAGCTACCGTGACCGGTGCAGGCTACGAGACGACCGCCAACACCCTGCGGCTGATCCTCTACCACGTGTACACCAACGATACGATTCTCCAACGGCTCAGGGAAGAGCTCGCCTCGGTCGCCACCTCGTCTTCCGAGCCGGCCGCGCTGAAGGTGCTAGAGCAGCTGCCCTACCTCACGGCCACCCTGAAGGAAGGCCTGCGCCTAAGCCCCGGAATCGGCACGCGAGCGGCGCGCGTCGCGGACAAGGACCTCGTCTACGGCGACTGGCGTATTCCCGCCGGGACGCCGATCGGGATGACTACCCTGTTGATGCACACCGACGAGAAGCTGTATCCCGACCCGATGCGCTTTAATCCAGACCGGTGGATGGGTTCCGCGGCCGATGCGAAGTTTGCGCCCTTCTCGCGAGGGACGAGGATATGCCTCGGCATGCAGTAAGTCTTAGTCTCGTTCTGCTCTTATTATCCGTGAAACCCCTTTTTCTGGCCTCATCCTACCTGCCTACTTACCTTCCTACTCTTGCTAAACCAACATCACCCAGCCTGGCCTAGGCCGAGATGTACCTGCTTCTCGCCGCCCTGGTTCAGGGGTTCAGCTTCACGATCAAGGGCGCCACAGCCGGTGACTTCGAGTTGGAGAGGGACAATTTCGGGATCGGCACTAAGGCCCAGTGCAACTTGATGGCTCATGTTGCTTTACACGAGGGTGTTGACGTTTTAACTACTAGCTAAGTTAATTGATGTAGCTTTTATTAATGTTTAGATTTGAAAACATCCAAGAGTAATTTCAATTAAGTTAAGTTACCTACATACCTGCTTGATAAACGCGTATTATATGCTGTGGTTGGTTTGTTAGCTGTTAGCTGTTAGCTGAAATTAATATAAGGTGTGTTGTGGAGTCTGTAGTATGAGGATAAACACGAAGCAGCTGGTAGGAAGACTTACCTAAGGTACTAAATCCGACAGAGGCGGTTAAATCCGATGGTTTTGGTGTGCTTCGTTATGAGAAAATAAAAAAATATGCAGAATTCATACATCCAAGCCTGCCTACCTCTTCAGTACATTCTCGTTCTCATAAGTGGTCAGGAATTGATATGCTAGACATATTTACGTCAACGACAAACGAAAACCACGATAGATAATCTATGCTCACATCCCAGATAGAGGAACTACCCCCTAAAGAGTAACAACTAAGCCCAGTCAGCTCTGTATCGATACATCGCACTCGAACCCAACAAGAGAATCTGATTCTCACCTTTCGATATCTCTTGCCTCCCAAGAACCCTTCCTTAGTACCTACTATTCACTATGTAGTAAGCAACCTAGGAGTTCCAAACCTTACCAAGCCAACCAACCAACTTCGGTCTTCACGAGTCATGCCCCCAGTCCCCAACCCCGTGACCACACTATAGACCAGAGCTAGGGACTATGAACCCGCCCCCTTACAAACACCAAGTCAACTGCCGCAGGCCCTCAGACGCAAGGGAGATATAACGTCACACAGCGCCTCCATGACATACCAGCAACGCTTTGGCCAGGTGCCGGGGCGATATTTCACCTTACCTACCGTATACCACCTTTCTTACCGTTTACAAGACAGCCCCGGCTCTGAGGTAATCGACGTTACAACACTAACGCCCCGGCCCAAGTCCCTTGTATCTTGCACGTATCACTGTGAGATGCTCGCGTAGTCATATTTCATAGGCTCAATGGGACCTAAACCGACACAGGTGATATTCGTTTTGTGAAATAGATACGTAGTAGGTGAATAGGTATCTGCTCTGCACCGGTGAAAGAGAAAAAAAAACCCGACAGGTGTATTTACATATGGAATGCTCAAAGTGTTAGCCGTCCCATCCCAGAGCTCCTTCACTATGCCAAGTGCCAATGATCAGTAAAAACCATATGAGACCAAGTCGTTTCAGTCGTCATCCATGTCGTCGATGTCGATGGCGTCCGGATTTGCCGCCACGGCGGGCTGCTGCTCCTTCGACATCGTCCCCGCGAGTCCGGTGCTCGCCGCCACAAACCCTGCGGGGGCCCGGGCCTGCCGTTCGAGTTGTTCCATCGCATCCGCCACCTCGGGGTCCCCTGTTCCATTCGTAGCCTCTGTCGACCCTCCTCTGGTTTGGTTGGCGCGCGCGATGGCCTGCGACGCGATGAAGTTGACGTCCGTGTTGTACTGTGCCTGGACGCTGCGCTTGATCCGTAGCATTTCCTTGTACGTGTCTTCGTTGCCGTGCTGCACCTCGAACTGTTCCCACTTGGTCCAGAAAGCAGGGTTGGTACGCGGGTCGCAGAACTGCGACGCGTGGCCGTAGATAGCGCGAGCCCGGTCGATCTCGCCTAGGCGCTTCTCCATGTCGGCGAACTTGAGACACATGTCCCGCGCTTCTTCGTCGGGCAGGGCTGCGATAGCCCTCTCGTAGATCGGCCTCGTGGAAGGTAGTCCGAAGTTCGACGCCGACTTGGTGATGTAGAAGTTAAACATATCTGCCCTATCCTCGTCTGAAACTGCACGGGTCGCCCTCTCGTAGATGCGCATAGCATGCCTTGCCAGACCTCTTTCCTCTTCTAGGTTGCCGTACATGAGATATAACACCTTAGCAAACTTGGGCGGGCAATCCTCGACGGCCTGCTCGAAGAGATCTCTCAGCCGTTCGATCCCGATCTTCCTGTCTACTGCCTTAGTTAGGTAGAGGTTCCATAGCTCGAAGGCGACCGGGTAACTGAAGAGGTCAAGCCCTCTTTCGTATATCTTAAAGGATTCTTCGTAATATTTGTTGTCTTCCATGAGGTTAGCATAATTCACAACGGTTTGCGGCGTAGCAATCCGAAGCTCGAATATCCGTTCGTAGACCTTCTTCGTCTCCTCGATAGAGCTAACGCTCTCTACGAGGTCGACATAGAAACTCCACAGCTTCCAACTCTTATGGACTCTTTGCTGTGGCGAAAGTGTCTCGTCGAAATAATCTACCGTTGACCTCTTTGGAGCCTGTACGGCTTTCGCCATGATCTTGACTGCTTCGTCGAAGTTATCACTACGAAGTTCCATTTCAGCCCATTCGATCCACATGTCAGCAAGCTCGGCAACTGATTTGAATGGGACCTTGACAGCCTTCTCCATAATAACCCGCGCATTTCGTAAGTCGCCCCCCTTTTCGTAGAATTTGGCGTAGTTCGCCCACAGCTGGTGGAAGGGCCCAACAGCTTTCTTCGGGTTGATCGCGGCAATGGCATCGGTATAGGTTTGCACGACCTCGACCTTGTTGTCTCCCCAAAGCGCCACGCGTTTCTCCCACTCCGGAACGCTGTTCGGGTTTTGTCGTAGCAATACATCGTTCAGAAGGAATGGCCGTCGATCCATAAGCTGCTCGAATCGCATCATGCGTATATCCAGGTCGAAGTCGGCATCTTCGTCGACCTTGCCTTCTTCCGCTCGTTGGGAAGCCAATTCCATTAGCGCGCCGATGATCGACTCTTCAAACTCGGCGTAGGAGTCAAAGATGAGGGTGAAGTCCCGAACAGTCATGACCGTCGTGATTCCCTCTTCGAAGATATCCCTCGCGCGCTCGAAACTCCCTCTTCTAACCCAGTACGTAGCTAGGCCACACCAGAGCTTCCCTCGCTGATCGGCAAATCGGTCGATACCACTTCTAATAATTCGCTCGACATCGATGCCAGACTCGTGGCCGGTTTCGACTTCGTTGGCGTGTTCCACGAGCAGATCGACCATCTCGCTCCAGATCTCGTAGTGCCCTTTACCCTGCTTGCTGTTAAAGCGCGGGTTGTTGAGAATATCGATGAATTTCTTGACAGCCTCGGTGTAGAGGCCGACCTGGGTAAGAAGTTCGATGAAATCTTCGGCATCTTCGGGATGAACCTGCATGTACCTTCGCCATATCTTGACCGCAGTCTCGCCGGAAGCGGAGTTGGCGAAAGGCCTGTATAGCGCCCATATCCTGTTATGCTGCGTTATAGGAAGCGCTCGTAGTGCCCGGTCGAAGGTGCGTCGAGTGATGGTGACGAGAGGTTGTTTTAATAAGAACTTCAAGTACATTTCCCATATCCTAGGCATTTTGTTGAGCAGGATCAATGCTCGCTCGAACAGGGCATTGACCTTCTTGTACTCAGAAGCGAAGACGGCCGCGTTGAGCTTCGAGACATGCTTGGTACGGAATTGTAAATACTGCCCAACGTTAGTTAGTATATGAAGGTGTCGCGGAGTTGAAACTTATTCAATATTTGTCTTAGTATCTACTCACCATTTTCCAAAGCTTGTATGACCTCGGCAGCTGTTGACAAGACCGCTCGAGAACGAAGGCCTGCTCCTGAGTTGTGCCATGCTGGAGCTTGAACTGGATGTATGCTAGCCATGGCTTGGTGCTGCCGGGATCCCTTAGGATATCTTGCTCGTAGACGGCATCCTCATCAGTCTATGGTATGATGTTAGCTAAGCATCATCATAATATATTATAGCATGGTATAGCATATCATAGTAGATCATAATATATATTTGCGGCGACTATAGTAATTGGGTGACTTACGACGAGGTGAAGGTCTGGCCGTCGGGCACTTCGAAGGCCATTGGTTAGGCGATTTGGCGACATCTTGACCAGGAATAACCCGGCGATTGTGGTTGTGCGCGATCGCTCGCAGATAATCTCTGCAGGTCGACGGTGCAGTCGATATAGTCAGGGCATCGTCGTGAAGATATTCAGAGGTAAAAAGAGAGCGACTGGGTTAGACCTCAGGGCGTCGAAGGAGTCAAAAGGAGGCTACCGTGGAAGCGCGACGAATGTACGAAGTACTCCAAGGTAAGGTCGACAAGTTTGGTTTGGTTATGTTAAAAATGTTTAGGTAGGATTGGTTAGGAACTTTGGATTTTTCTTTGGTTCCGGGACCATGGCAAATCATTCGACCTATTAGAGTTTGTCTTTTGTTAATTCGATTATCAGATATACTAGCACCTGGTCAGCTGGCTGCCTAGGGCTTTACCGCACTAACTATGCACCTATCAGGATTGGAAACCTACCTAGGTACCTAGTAAGAACTGGCTGTAGGTATTAATCGGGAGCTCCTTCAGCTCTACGCAGACAGTACCTAGGTACCTAGGTACCTACTAGAGAGAACTCAACCTTCAATAAGTGGGACTCTATCTACATAGTAGGTACTACCTATGTACTTCTCTAATCCACCTGTACTATGTACCTAGGTACCTAGTTACCAGCTTCTTAGGTACCTAGTTATCACTAGTTATCACAAGTCCCTCTCTAAACTTCAACCTTCAACTTCTTCCTTCTAATCAGCTTTCCTCACTTGCGCTTGAGCTCCCGAATTGCAATTGCCTTTATAACAAGTGAAGTCATACGAGAAGCCTACCCGATATCCTGAAATACTACGCCTAGAAGAGAATCAAAAGACTACGAATAATACAAAATGTCGGGAGCCGGAGTACGTATATGGTTATGGCTATGGTTATATAAGGTTGGATATGAAGCTGCATAAATGGTGTTAACGCAATCTCTAGGACCGAGAGGCTGTCTTCCCCACGAGACAGTCGTTGGGTATCATGAAGTCAAAGCTCAAGGGAGCTGAAACGGGCCACAGTCTACTGAAGAGGAAGAGCGAAGCCCTCACCAAGTACGTGGAGTTCATTCTCCCCAACCCTATTGATCACCCCGTGCTAATCCATATATGCAGACGTTTCCGAGGTATATCAACACGAGCGTTTCTCCCCTTAGCCATTACTAGCGTTGACAACCCCCATAGAAATCACACGGCGAATCGACGAGGCGAAGCGCAAGATGGGACGGGTCATGCAGATTGCTGCTTTCTCCCTGGCGGAGGTCTCATACGCCGTAGGAGGAGATATCGGCTACCAAGTACAAGAGTCTGCTAGAGCGGCGCGCTTCCGACTACGAACCAGGCAAGACAACGTCTCCGGTGTCCTCCTACCCGCGTTCGAGAGCTACCTGACCGAGGGGAACAACGACTTCGGCCTAACAGGTCTAGGCAAAGGCGGGCAGCAGGTCCAGAGGTGCAGGGAGACTTATGCTCGTGCGGTCGAGACGCTAGTCGAGCTTGCTAGTCTTCAGACCGCCTTCGTGATCCTAGACGAAGTGATCAAAGTTGTGAACAGAAGAGGTAAGCACCCGCCACGAGTGTTAATCAATAACCGAGCTAACCACATATTATTACAGTAAACGCCATGTAATCTATCCTAGCCCTTCTGACAATTCAGAAACACGAACTAACCTGACGACAGCGAACACGTCATTATTCCCCGGACAGAAAACACTATCAAATGTAGGTTTACCTTTTAGCATACCCAGTTACGCAACTGACATTAGCTCGCAAGACATCAACTCGGAACTCGACGAGCTCGACAGAGAAGAGTTCTACAGGCTGAAGAAAGTTGCCGGCAAGAAACAACGAGACACGGCAGCGGCAGACGCCGAGATGAAAGCCAAGAAGGAGGCCAAGGCGGCGGAGGGCCAAGAGAACGTCGAGCCAGATAATTCGGGGCCTACGGATATACTAGCTACCGGCGAGGATGACGACGTCATCTTCTAGTCTGGAGTCGTGGGGTATGCATAGTTGTATTGGACCGAAGAGGAGGAGTTGAACTGCATCAATCGTTGGGTTTGTCGTTATTGTGTATCTGTACTCCTGCTGTGATACCAAGAAGTTAAGGTTGGAATGACTGGATTCCTCTACTGGGAGTAGATGAATAGAAACACGAGCATAATAATACTTATGATACGAAAAATGTCTTATGAACTATGGTTTATTGGCCTCGACTTGTCCTACCAAGCACCGGCATTCACATTGTCGGGTGCAGAAGGGGGTATAATGTAAATACCAACCTATCGTACAAACCATCCCCTTCTTTCCTTCTCCCTTCCTTCCTCCCTCCTCTCACTACCATAACCACCAAGACTAACCGCACAGCCAAAGCCAAGATCACTGCCTCTGGTACGTGACCTTGATGAACTTGTCCCCAAGCGACATGCCAGCAGTGTTCTCCTTGGCGGTGATAGCGCCAGCCTCGGCCTCGTACTCGATGAAGGCGATGCCCTTGCGGCCGGGGACGAGGCGCACCTCGCGGAAGCCCTCGAAGCGGCCGAAGATGCCCGTGAGCGCCTCCACGTCGTGGTAGTCGTCCGGCACGTTCTGCACGAACAGGATCTTGTTCGGCGGCAGGTACTCGTCCGGCACCACCGCGTTGGGGCCCCCGGCGCCGCCCGGCGCAGAGGGCTTGAGGCCGCGCGCCGTCTTCGTGGGACGCGCCCCGCCATCGCCTTGGGCGGCCGCTGCGCCTGGCCGCTTCAGTCGCTTTTGCTCTTCTGCGGCTTCGAAGGCCTTCTTCTTGTCTGTTTGCGCCGCCGTACGTTAGCCAGTTCTGCTGCTAATACTTCTACCATCCCTCTGTCTTCTCTTCTCTTCTCTTCTCTTCTCTTCGTAACCTCTAAACTCCCAAGGATTCCAGAAAGAAAGAAAAAAACCCCCAAAAAAAAGAAAAAGAAAAAGAAAAAAGAACGTACCCTTCTCCGCCAGCCTCCTACGCTGGTGGAGCTCGAACTCGTCCTTGTTGCCGGACCTGAGGACGGTGGCGTCGCTGCGGGTGCGCGCGAGGGCGAGCTGCATGGGCTTGTCGAAGAGCTCGAAGCCCTGGACCTCGTCGACGGCGTAGGCGGCGGACTCGGGGCGGTCGAAGACGACGAAGGCCTGGCCCTTGGCCTTGAGGTTGCGCTTGGCCACGATGTCCACCACGTTGCCGTACTCCGAGAACACCGCCGTCAGCGCTTCCTTGAGCGGCTCCGGCTTGACGCGCTCCTCGAGGTTCCGCACGTACACGCTGGAGGATGAAAAACATTTAGGTTAGTACGGTTGAACAACAACAACAACGAATGACGACGACGACGATGATGAGGAGTGAGCGACACATAGCCAGGGGTTTGTATGTGTCGGAGTGCAATGACACATACGTGGCGATGGGTGGGCCTGAAGCCATCTTGCTAGTTCTTATTGTGTAGTAGTATCTTAGGAGCTACTATGTTCACTTTGATGTGAAGAATGATGTTTTGAGTGGAGAGTTGCGATTGTTTGAATGAAGCAGATACCTAAATGGATAATGGATAACAGATAAAAGCCTACCTAGGTACCTAAGGTAGCTACACTAGGAAGGAAATTACGTTTTAAGCCTTATCGATATCAACTATCCTGATCAGTGCATAATTACATATCTGCACAAATAGGTGGGTCCAGACTTTATTCTAGTCAAGAATTACATAAATATGGACAGCCCGTTTACAACAATCACCTCACAAAATACGTAGCCATGCTCTGATTACTGAATATATTGGTAGGTATTTTTCCACTGGGCCGCCCCCTTTGTCGACTGGCTCTATTATACAACCCGTAAGGCCAACGCCCATGCGCTCTATCTTCGCACTCCGTACGTGCGCTATCAATAGCCTATAGCTCATCTCTCATCCGTGAATGGTATACGCACGATGTTTTTTCCGTTGCTGATTCTCAGGTTGCTATGGCTTGCTCCTGATTATTACCTTCCTCCTCAGCCTGCTGCTCGGCCCGCTGCTCAGGTTGTGGCTGTTCCTCTACAGGTGCGACTTCTCGATCAGCCTCTGGTTCTTCTAATGCTAGTTCGGTCCGCAAATCCGGCAGGAAACGATCGATTCGCTTCCACGTTTCTACCCACAGTGTCTCCTGCGACAAGTCCTTGCTCGGCGGGACGAGATATCCACTGCTCGCCATGAATAATAGTACATTTTTCAGATTTTCGGGTACAGCCTCCTCCTAGATATTTGGTTAGCCAGATTTCATTAACTAAAAAAAAATTAACAAGCGATACTCACCAGGCTATCACCTTGGCCACTGTTCATCAGTCTGTCCATGATGTCGATGATTTTCAGCCATAGGTCTAGCATACCATCCCACTTGGAGAGAAGCACTAGGTATTGCAGGAATGTTTTACAGAGGAGCGAAGCAGCCTGCACCCTTGTTTCACTCATGCCATCCCGATCTGTAGAATAGACTTCTGGCTTCAACAGTCTAAAGATTAGAGGAAACAAAACCTCACCAAAGATGGCGGTCCATTCTTCGTGGTCGCTACATGTTAACTCGGGAGACAGGAGTGATCTCTGGAGTGACGAGAATGCTAGGGATCGTACTTCGCGACATGGATTGGTGCACTGTGTCGTTAGAGCTTGGAATATAGGTAGCCAGTATGCCGACCAAGCTACAACATGTTAGCATCGGACTGTGTACGTGTACAGGAATAGACTTACCCTCGCTATTCTCAAGATGCGACTGTTTCATTAGATGGGGAATACGAGCTGTCATGCTTGAAATAAGGTTGACGGCTTTCACACCTCGTGAGACTACAGCATTATCACTAATACCCAATTAGTTGTGTCAGACATAACATACCAATATAATAGCTTACCTTGAGACCTCCTTTTTGAGTGGGCGAGCATTTCTTTGTCTTCTTTCGCCCTTCTGCTCGACGGCTGCGCCGACTTTAGCCGAAGTAGCGTACTCATTTAGCAAGGCAATGGCAGCTTCGTAGTTATCCGCAATGATTGCCGACGGCGAGCCTGACACCCCTCCCTCCAAGATCTCGAAGACGGTTTGAGACGCATTAGAGCTACTAGAAAGGGTACGTAGGATAACCCAGAAGTCGGGCGAAGTCATAATCTCGCTTCGAAGCGGTCCCGGCTGTTCGATGCATAGTTTCAATCCTTGCAAAACCAACTGCGATGTCTTCGCAAGAGTTTCCGCCGGGAAGCTGGATATAGCGTGCAAAAGCACGGGCGGTCGTACAAAATCATGATCCTGAGTCGTTAGTATGTATAAATTCCCAGGTGGCTTTATAGTACCGCTTACATAACTAGCCTTTAGTATGCTGAATTGGTAGAAAGCTGCTCGCGAAACAAGGATGGGATGATGCTGAGCGGAATCGCGCAAAATCATCTGAAGAGCTTCTGCAGTCGGTTTACCGAGCAACTTAACCGTTTCATCGTCTCTTGATGCGAGGACGGTGCAGAATTCTAGGATATACGCTACCGCAGGATCGTACTTTGGCTGCTCAGCTGCATGTTTAATGCCACTCGCCGGTGAGGAAGGTAGGCTCTCCTGCTTGACTGTGATGACAGGTACAGCTGAGCTTTCATCGTCGGGTAATTCGTTCAATAGAGCTTCGATAAGTGGCGCTAGGAAATTGGCTGGAAGAGTCCTGCTATTTATTTAGTAGTGTGTAGATGACCAACTCCGAGATAACTTACGAGATATTTGCGAAGACACTCCCTAGGTCACAAGCTTTGATACAGTCAGCTGTGCTGAGCGAACTCTCAACCTCCTCGCCCGATGGCTCCGGCGGATCATCAGCTGCATAACTCGAGATATATGAAGACAATGCCGAGAATAAGCCAGTATCGGCAGTTTTCGCTGCTCGGTCGATGACCTGGGATGGTGTATGGAGAGGAATCTTAGGGAACTTCCGTTTCTCCGAATCACTATTGAAGAATGAGGGAATAAGGGAGTTGATGAATAGTTTCAACAAGATGCGGACGATCTAGGTCGGTTAGCTTAGGATAAATCAGTTAAGATGTACCATAGGAACTTACGTGTTCCCAGCCATTACGGATGACTTTTTCACTACCCTTCACAACGCGGAAAAGGACGAGAGTAGCGAGCTGCGCTTTGAAATCCCTGCCGAGCTTAACGGCAAGTTCGCTTACCATAACGCTGTCGCTATCATCTGATACCTTGACTTCCGTGTTGAGCGATGTGTTTGACAGGTCATCCGTATCTAATGTGGTCATGTAGCTAAGATTCTGAATAATACGATCTAGCGCTTCTGTGATGCCATATCTGGAAGCAATCTGAGCACACTGGTCGAATCCGGTGACAACCCGGGAAAACACCGCATCGTCCGTTGCCGACATGAACACATACGACAATGTCGAGACGACTGGCCTCCAGGTAGTGGCAAACATATCAGCATCGTATATGTTGGTATCGCAAAGGACCAACGGCCCTGCAGACTCGGTCTTCAGTAGAAGCTCTCGCCATGCATAGTCGAATGCATGTCTATTATCATGCTCGTCGGGAAGGATAATTTCATTGGACTTGATTGCCTCGAAGGTGGTTTCAAGGAATTCGGGAGGGAAATCGTTAGACCCATTGACACCTCGCAAGTTGCGCGCGAAGTCCATTAGATCCATGCGCTTTTTGCCTTTGAGCTTCGGGCTGTGCTGATCAACGTTCAGCATGATGATAGCATACGTAAGAATGAAGACGGCATCCTCACTCGCAACGACATCTGAACCCGAGGTTGTGAAATACTTCTTCGCGAAGGCGGTCACTATTCGCTCGATAAGCGGTGACTCGCCAGGGAGCCGGAAGCTCTCGAGAAGAAGTCGGAATGCTTCGTCGACCCGCTTACCGGCGAAGTCGAAAAGATCTAAAAAGGCGCTTAGGTACTCATCATTGCCCCTTTTTGAAAGGAAATCGCCAAGAACCGCCTTAGAAATCCGAGATGTGGTTCTAAGGATCATAGCGGCTGAAGCGGGATCATCGCTGATGATTCGCTGTTCCTTGAGATACCCTAGCCCATCTTTGGGCTTCTCGTTAAACTTGGTCGCGCCCTTGATGATCATCTTCTTCCTTCGCCTCTCTTCTCGAAGCATCCTTTGATCTGGCAATCCGTCCGTAACGGGTTCGTCATCCAGACGGTCAGCTATAGACTGAATAAAGCCGAGTAGAGCATCTAGACAGAGAGGAGGAACACTAGTCGTGCTCCAAGTCGCAGAGTCGGGTAGGGCGCTCCTTGAAAGCAGACCGATCATATCTTCGCATAGATTGCCCCGATTTGCATCAGAATCGTAGTTCACGAACAGCTCAATTAGGAATGTCGGCATCCGAGTTAGAGCACCGATGATTTCGACCATAGCTTGACGAGCATCTGGTTTACGCGCACCGCCTTCCATACCTAGCTTCTGCCGGTCCTTAACCGGAACAGGTGTCGACCGACCACTACCTGCTTGGGATGGGGGAGGTTTTACACCGCTCGGTCTTTGCGGAATACCATCGTAGAGCGAAGGGTCGATATTGGCTTCACGTGGTATTTCAACTGGCGGGTGTAAACATGCAACGAGGTAGGATAAGAAAAGCTCCTGCTGGAGTTTCAAGACACCTCTGCAGGTCTCGAGTAATGTCCCGGCGACAATGAGTGATTCTTGAAGAATGGCCATATTGTCAGATCGGACGAGCTGAAACAGATGTCGACATAACCGATCTTCGGCGACCACAGCTAAGGCAGGGTGTCTTGCTATGGAAGGTCCAGCAACTTCCAACGCGACATGAATTATACGTAACGCCATGACCCTCATCGTGTCGCCTTGCTGCTTGTCATGAGGATCTAGGAGATCTACAAGGACTCTAAACAGCTCCTTCATAGACGGCAACGAATAGGGCTTAATTTCCGCGGAATCTTCAGACTCTTCGGATTCTACAGATTCTCTTCCCGATGTCTCCTCTGCCTCTGCCTCTTGAGGGGCATTCTCGGACCCGGAGGATGACTCTCGCGGTTCATTGGCAGGGGGCGCATCTGAAGATGCAATAACGTCGTTACCGTTGGTAGAAGGAATCATCTTTACGCTTTCCATATCACCATTGGCCTGGTTATCCAAAGCCTCCAAGTCGTCCCCGGCTTCGACTTCCAGATGTTTGAGATGTTCAAATATGATTTGACACATGCGGACCATAGCCGCCTCAGCCGTCCTCCGAAGGAGCTCAGACAATCGTGATTGGCAACACATAGTCAAGCCGGTCTCCATCATCTCGCAAACGCTTTCGTCGCTTAGCAACGCGCCACCCGGGCCAGACAGCATATCCTCCATGAGATGCAAGATCATCAGCAGAACCACCTCGTCTTGGGCGGAATCGCTAGCTTCGAATCGGCAATGTGTTATTGCTGTCGACAAGGACTGCATAGCGAGGGGAAACCGTGGCGAACCGGGGCTGATGAATCCGTAAGACAGGAATTTCCGAATCGCTTTTAGAGCTAGGATGGTTATAGGGGCAGACGTCGAGGAAGCCTGGATGACTTGAAGGAATGGGTTCAGGAGAGCCGGGGCATCGAATTGGTGGATATCTAAAGCTTATATTAACATGCTGTCCATCAGTTATATGATATGAGATATTTATATCACCTCTACAGCTCGACAACTCGTGGCGTAGACGACCAAAACCAGCCATTAGGGGGTTATCTTGCATGCTCTTCCCCTTCTTCCCACGCAAACCCCACCGGTTTGCGACTCCGAAGTCTTGCGTACCATCTGCCCCGAAGCTAGATGTGGAACCTTTGCTCCCCGGTCGCAGAAGAGGACTAGGCGGACCCAACTGAATCGGATTCGGATTCCCGCCGAGTATAGAAGATACTGATGAGCCTGCCCATCTAGCATGTTTCCGCATAGCAGAAGTGACAGATATGCATTCTGATATGACCAAAGATACCGGGTCAACAGCTACGGTTACCGGCCGGCTTCGGTATTGAGTGTTAGGGGACTGGGTATTGGTAATCATGATCGCGTTCCCTACCGCGCTTTGGTGGAGCGGGATAGTCGAGCTGTTCGACTCGGGCGCAAGCTCTGGTTCCATGGTATTGTTTCTCTGCTCATCTCGACTCATTATCGCCCACAAAGGCGCCACTCGGTTCTGGGGGAGGTGGGCTGGGCCTCGTCTCTGTCGTCGTCGCCGATATGGTCGCGCGTGCAGCCTCGCAGTTTCGCAGATAGAAGTCGGTAAAAACTGGTTTAGCTAATAAATTAGCAACCAGGATATGGAGAGGAATTTGAAAGATTAATCTAGCTAGGCGTTGATAAGCTATGAATAATCCAAGGCCCTTTCTCACTCTCCAATGGCGCTTTAACATACAAGTATGGAGTATGAACAAGCTGTTGTTAATAGGTAGGTAGTGAATAATGTTAATAGTGAATAATACTGGGCCTAGATTCTAGATTGGTACATACAGAGTAGGTAAAGATCTTGGCCTATCACCGTGGTACCTACCTAGGTTCTAGGTAGCTATCAGTATCGGATTCTTAGAAATCCATCTTGCACGTGCCAGAAAACTGTTGCCAGCTGGCTTAACTTTTAAGTTTAATCGGCCAAGTTAATCCGATTGTGACAGCGTGGCGGCAGGACCTCGGGGAAGGAACCCCTGTGATTTCATGATTACCTACAGGAAGGAGTCTTAAAAAGGGGGGGAGGCACCTATGTAGGTATCGCTGTATTGGTACCCATGTACACTAGCAATTGAAGAATTGAAGGTGTAGGTACGTAGTAATATGTAATATGTAAATATCCGCCTTCTAGTATTTCCAAGGTTGTATCAAGCCCAGACATGATACCACAAAGAGAGCCAAGTATCTACTGGTTCAAATTTATAAATAATTCGTCGGGAAATTTAAAATTGCCAGGATAGGTTCAACAAAATATCTACTAGTAAGTAATGTAGCCACAAGGGCCGGTCTATACAATCAACGACGCAGTTCCGTTGCTGCGTTCAAAAATATCCCATGCTTCGTAATCATGCATCGACACTACCAGAAAAAACGCCAGTGCCATGATCCTCACCACGGTCCTCTGTTATTGTACATGACCAGATCAGATTGATCACACGTGTGCACATGTGCACGCCTGCCCTCCCCCTTGCCCCAAACGCATTTTTTTGTCTTCCTGTGCTCATGATGCAAAGTGAATCCGACAGTGCCGTGAATAACCCAACTACAACCGAAGGGCCACCCAGTCATTACTAAGGTAATATCCTAGACATGACTCCTTAGGCCTCTACCCTGAATTGGTTGTTATTGGGCTTTTCTTCGACCTTATCGGCGGCTGCCTTCTTCGAATCTTGACCTGATTCCTCCTTGCTCTCTGGCACGGGGTTCTTGGCTTCGACTTTCTGTTCCTTCTGGGCCTCCTTGGCTAGGTTCTGTATCTCGGATTTGTCTTGTTCCCACTGAGCGTTGGCATCACCAAATTGCTCTTTAACCTTCTTCTCTCGCTCTTCTTTCTCCTTCTCTTCAGCTTCCTTTGCTTGACGTTCCGCTTCCATCTCCTAAGTTCAAATTAGAATGTCTCCACCAGCATGCGAATCGTAATTTCCACTTACCTCCATATGTCGAATATCATCCACACTAGGTTCGTATAAATGCCAGATTGTGTAATGAGGGAGCCCGACCACGGAGAATCGCATACGTTTAGCCATCTGCTCCTATTGTCAGCATGATATCGCAAATCCATAAAAGAGTAGTGGCATTACCTTGCCAAAGCCTTCGGTCTCGGCGTGTTTTTCGAAGCTGAAGGCCGGGAAATGGACACCTGACCTGAATACTTTCGCCTTGGCCAGAATACTAACGCCTCCCACACCATCGATTTCCATTTCCATGTCCGGATCACCGTAGGGATCGCGCAGGTAGGCGAGATGAGGCCGCCAAGTAGCGTACTCAGCATACCCCTCGACAATCACGGCATCTTCGTCCAGGGTGTCAGCGAGCGCCAGAGCTGTTTCCGATTCCTGCCACGAGTTCAAGTCGTATGGCTGCTCGCCTCCAAGCCAATCCGGGAGTGGTCGCCAAACATCTACGATATTGTCAATAACAAAATTAATGGTACAACAATTCCCAGGAGCTTACTTGGTACAATGACGTCTTTGTTGTGACGCATCAGGTCCTCGAGAATAGTAAACGGAGCAGTCTCCACGTCCACATCTCTCCAATAAACCCACGAATGATACGGACGAAGAGTTGCGCTCAACAACCAATTGCGCGCCTGGGCCATTAGCTTTCGGCGACTTGCCTGTGCAGCAAATCCGTGACGACTCTCAACATCTTGGTTGACCTTCTGACCAAAATCCTTCTCGATGATTGATATTTCTCCATAGGGTTGTTTGGGGTCCTCGGCAGCCTGCAGCTCCTCGAGCTTTTCTACGAGTACTTCCAAAGTTCTGTCCTTCGAATCGGAAACGAGGAAAGCAAGGTCGATAAGGTGATGTGGGTAGGTGAAGTTACGGAGATGCGAGAACATCATGTTCAGATGTGATTCGGCGTCTCGCAATGGCACGCACATAAGAATCCGTTCTTCTCGTTCCCAACCACGAGCGGTTCCCTGGACATTTGACAGATCGTAATAGCGCACGGTATCCATCAAGACATCGCCATTCGTACTTATAAGACCCAGCGAAAATATTGAGGTAAATGCTCCACTTCCAGATCGGATCAACAGCCAAATCAAAACGAAAACGACAGCGATTATGCCCAGTCGCGTCAGTAGACTCTTTCGTCGACGAGCTGCAGGTGTTGCGGCGCGTGGCTGGAATCTAATTGACAAGACAACAGTTAGTAGACATTTCGTATTGAAGTCTGGCAAGAAATAGCCATAGCCATAGCCTCAAATGACCAATATATGTGACGCGCCAGGAGGGAAAATAATCCACGAACCTGTGAGGAGAGATGTCGAAGGTGTTACTACGCGGGTAGCCATTGGAAAATCCAGCGGAATGATGCCGGGACATCATCTTGGAGCCGGTCGGAGATGCATACGAGGGAAGCATTCGCAATTCGTGAACCGGTTCCCGATGAGTGGGCGCGCAAGGGGGTTTCGAAGTTGTCGTGGACGTACGACCCTTTTTTTAAGGAAGGGCGCCGTTCGGGCTGGAGTCTGGGGGTCGTGGGGGGCGTGGGAGAAGGCGTTTATGGATTCATTAGTGAGGTTAAAAACAACAAAGCCTCGGGCTATAAATTAAAAGGTGTAGGTTGAAATTGAAAGGATCGAGAATGGTGAATAATTGGCAATTTCACGTTGTCGTCAAAATACTGGAACAATACGAGGTTAAGGTGTAGGTTAAGGTACAGTCCTTAATAACTGGTACTGGTATAGGTACAGGGACGAAATAATCAAAAAGGTGTCGAGTTCAGAAACCTACCAATCGCGCTAACGTCTATCGATCAAATTAGAACGCTGATAAGCGTGTAACCAGGATTCAGCGAGCCTTGCCAAGCATCACTAGCAATTATTGAAGCCGTTTCAAGTTGGTATGCTGATGAACGCTGAAGCTAATTGGTTAACGCTTCTTTTATGGGTACAGCTAGTGCACAGGCCAATTCGTAAACTTCAACCTGGATATTAAAGCACGAGGCAGCAAGGGAGATGGAAGGTACGGAAAATAGAAGGTGCGGGGCATTGTGTGGTGTATAGGTACCTATATCACATCTAAACCTTGGAATCATTAGGAAAACTTTACAACTTCTATCGTCCACCGTCCATTGTCCATTGTCGATATGAGTATACAACCTGAGAAGCATATAACACAACCCAATATACCAAATAGAGATGTGATGTTTGTCACCGAGATCTTCCTCATAGCCCTTCTCATCCAATAAGCATAAGCACTCTTTGAATAACTACGGCCTTGAGTCCATAAAATATTCAAAGTATCTACCGTGTAACCAAATTCAGATAAAATCCCGACGACGTTTCCAGGCATACTAAATAAAAATACCAAATAGGGACTTGGAGGACTGAGCCGGTGCTCCTCTCCTAGGGGCAAACCAGCATCAAATTCCCGTTACAAACGGCGTGAATGTTTCCTTGGTTTTTCTTGGATTTTTTCAACATATATTAGAGAGTGGCTCGGTGAATTGACTCGTTAGCAAGGGATGGCGAGGATTGCGCAGCTTTCCTTTTCTTCATCCTTTCCCTCATTTGCTCTTCTGCCTGCTCCGCTACAGTCAACCGCTTTCGATTGAACGTACCAAAGCTGATGAGAATTGCAATCGCCCCAATGATTGCACATACTCGCATGTCCTCGTTGAAAGCGTCAGAATATGATTGTCTAATAGCGACAAGTTTGTTTTGCGGCAGAGGTCCCCCGGTACCTTCAGGGACAGGAAGTTGGTTGGTTTGAGTAGTTCCAACCCGATCTTGGAGCAAAACGCCTACGATAGCAGACGAGGCTGCAATGCCTATACTACCGCCAAGAACCCTAACCTGAGCCATCACACCTTGCGCAGGGGCTATTTTACGGTCAGAATTAGGGGACCAATGGCACATAGATGACAGGGAAACTGACCATGATCTTCGATCTCCGATTCCGTCGCCGCCACCATAGTTGCTGTGGACACAACCATTCCAAATCCGAGGCCGATGAAGACTAGGAATCCCAAAGCCTTCTGCTCGAGCTCAAAAGAACTAGAGAGAGTTGACATGAGTCCACAACCAAGAACCACGAAGCAGGTAGCTACAACCAGCGTCTCGCATGTTCTATTTTTCTTCCCATTGAGTGCTCCTGAGACGACGGATCCCACGGCGCTGGATCCTAGCATAGGAAGAAGCAAAACACCAGACATGAGCGAATCTTTGCCGTTCACTATCTGTAGTCTGATAGGAAATGCATAAACGACGAGCATATAGGGGAATCCGAGGAGGAGGGTGTTGAGAACTGCGGCGGCGTACACACGGTTCCGCAGCAGACGCATAGGGAGCGCCGCGGCTATCGCATTTCCCCAGCGCTTCTCAATGAAGATGGACCATAGGAACAAACCCAACCATAACGCCACTCCAATAGCGAGTGGGGCGATGAAAACGACCTCTGACCACTGATTTGTCTTGATGCCCGCATTTTGAAACGGGAGTACAACCAGCAGAGCTGCTATAATTATAAGTATCGAGCCGACATAGTCGAGTTCCTTCCATGACCTTCTCTCGATGCTCGGCAAATACTGAGGCTTTGGCCACGCCAAGTAGAAGAGAAGCATCGATACTGCGCCGATAGGTCCACTAAACATTACATTAGTATATTCCAGCTGTCTCACACCAGTTGGCAAACGCACTTGATCCAGAATATCCAGCGCCACGTTGTGTACTCCGTCAGTAGACCACCAAGAACCGGTCCCAGCACACTTGATACGGCGATCACGATCCCAACTATACCTCCGATGAACTTTCGTAGTTTCTTTGGCGAGACTTCGGGAAGAATTATCATCGTGATGGAATATAGCCCTTTGAACAGTTAATCATCTTATTTTAACATTCTAGAAGTTACTAACCTGAGCCGCCAAGCCCCTGTACAGCTCGGCACGCTATCAGCTGGGCCAAGTTTTGAGCACACCCGCATGCCATTGAAAACGCGATAAAGATGACATAGGATACGACGAAGGCATTGCGTCGGCCAACGATATCGGATATTCGGGCGAATAGGACAGCACACCCAAGGTATGCTAATGAGTAGGACAGGGCGACCCAATTCACAGTCGTCAGAGCATTAAATTCGGTTGCTATTGCGAATAGACTAGTAGCGACGATCGAAGTGTCGAGGAACGACAATAGCAATCCCATAAGAAGTCTAATCTCATATCAGACGGACGTCCATGAATATCGAATAGATATACTTACCCAACGCTAAGAAGCCAAAAGCGCAACAAAGGCAATTCCGGACCACCGATTTCAAGAAGTATGCTCCAGTCGCTAGAAGCCACGGCAATGGTTTCGGCGTCCTCGCTCCTGTGTGCATCTTCCAACCGTGACTCCTCCATGGCTAGGTATTCGCTTAGTAGAGGTGGGAATACCTTTGGCACAATTAGGGATAGCTTTATTTCTCCGCAGAAGCTGGAAACCAGGATGACTCGACTGGGAATAGATTGTGCCACGATTCTTCAACTGCCATCAAATCCGCATGTGGTATTTATATGACATCCGAGAGTGCGAACATGTTATTGAAGACCACATAGGGCACATCTTAAGCAGAGACAAACCAGGGATTCAATCTAAAAAATGCTAGATAAGACCATGTTACCCACAGTGCCTCCCACTGTTACCCCGTTCATTGTTGTCAAGGCTACTTACACGCTTTTTGAGACTGTGTCCCGATAGAATCTCGGGATTGTGGATGGCATTTGCTTGCTTGAGTGTACGACCCTACCCCCACCCGATCCCTTCGACCTATTTCGAGTTGATCTGGAGTGACAAGTCCCATCTAGCTGGTAGCACTGTATCCCTTAGATAGTTCTCACGGCCGTATCAGCCCCGATACAAATCGTCCGAGGCCAATTCGCTTGTTCAGATTAATTCCTAGCCCATGGTTGTTAGACTTGAGCCGCCTCGTCAATCTGTAACTCCTTACAGACCTCGGGAGTGCCTCCCGGAGATTATCTAGAGGACCACTTATATCCGAGAAAACACACATACACCAGTCTACTATGCTGGAAGTAACAAACATTTCCAATGGGGATCCGATACGAGAAGAACCTTCGTTCTTCAAATAAGAATGATCCACAAGGTCATCACCACATAGCCCTATAGCGTCCGGGCTTAGGTCAAGCTCACACGACATATCAGTGGGGTTGCAAGTAGGTAGACACGCACCGCCACTAAGTATTTTTTTTTAAAGAAATCCCTGGTGAAACAATTCTTAGTGCTTTCCATTGATCTTCGGGTTCATATCTACTCTACTCTAGGAGGTATTACTAGTTTCACTCCGAGCTCGGGATCAGATCCTACCAGATATATCTGTATCCCGTATGCACGTTTGGGGTATGTTGCTAGACATCGCACTGAAATACAACATAAGAGACAGTCTTTGCGTTCATTTCATGTATAAAGGTCAAAGTACCTAGGTTAGGTATTTGACTTACGGGAATCAGCCAGCCTAGGGCGGCCTATAAAACGCTAGTGCGGTAATAATAGATTATATCAATCGTTGCATATTTATTTATAGATCGTGAAAAGCAAAGCGAAAAATGTATAGTTACTAGCACTGCCTACACAGCCAGTGCTAGTATATGAATAATTTCCTTCATGCCCAACTAATAATATGAGCATAAGCTAGTTGTACCTTTCGGGACCGACAGAAAGTTTGTCATATGGGATCCATATTGACTAAAAGTCAGCTGTAATAGGTAGTTGGTGATGATCTATCTCTTGGGTATAAGTATAGGTAATCCTTCGCTTCTTTTATCCCGCCTCGAAGAAATGCTTACGGCCGACAACGTACCTACCTAGCTAGGTAAGGGTGGTATATTTCCTTATTTCATAGCCCTCGGCGTCTAGCCCTTCACGTAGGTATCTCGGTTCCAAACTATTCATGACCACTTGGCGAAGCCTTAATCGGTATTTTGGTGGTACTATGTGCTGAAACAACGTAGTGACCAACAGTTTCTAGGTAACGTACTAGCTCCCAGCGAAGTAGGCCCCGATTACCGGCTAAAATTGAACATATCTTATTTTTATTACTCAAGATACATAGAAGACTAATATGCATACCATCTAGACCGTCTTCTTAAATATGTCCTTTGCTGACGTTATGTTGGGATATTAACATCAGTCTCATCCAAGTAAGTACAGTGACGGCTAAAGTCACCGAGTAACCCATATTTGGTAGTTGCTGGTATCGCCAAAATTCTTATTTTTTATACTTGCGAAAATGGTATATCCTAAGTCTGTGATTACTCAACCCGCTTCTACGAGATTCGCAACATCTAAGGTTACTAGCTAGGTACCTAGTAACGACGTGTAAAAGTCATGTTCGGTTTAGTAGAATTGAGATTTTGTAACATCTATCTTATACTACTTAGCCTATGTGTAATACGAGGTACACTTGTAGCCCTGATAAATATTGAGTTGTAATTAAAGTTTACGTTGTGGTATGACGTGAGGCTATTTCGAATTTCGAGAGCTCAAGTTTAGGTTAACCTTAGGTAGGTTAAAGTGTTCGAAATGGCGATTCTTTGATTTTATGAAAATAAATGACTTGCGGTTTTTCTATTCAAAAATAAGAAGTCTTATACTAGCTATGAACACTTAAGACATTTACTTATTTCATATATTGGATTAAATTAGTTATTGATTTAACTTATGAAAGTTGAAGTCTTGGTGGGATACCTACAGGTAGGATAGAGCGGACCTACCGTAGCCATAGCTGAGATGTGCTGTGGCTCATTCGTTTTGATACCTAGGTACCTCGGTACTTAGTCTGGTTGGAATTGAGGCGTCTACTGTGGCCTGGCAGCTGCCTGATAGGTAAAATGGGCCCAGATATGACGAGCTGCCCCACATTGCGGCTGAGCCCCCACCTGGGCACTAGCCACCCGGAACCTTGGAACTCTTATCGTTTGCTTCATTTGTCAAATTCACCTTCGTTCATCAAACAATCATTTAACACAAAAGCTACCTAGGTACCTAGGTACTCATGATATTTAGTGACAATACCTCATTTTGTCCCCGAAAATAAGGAAACGTCACTATATAACCGATCCGGGCTTCCAGTCTCTTGGTAGGAGTAAGGAGTATTTGGTCGGGCGGCCATCACATCGGCGGGATCCTCCAGGATATCGGCCACGATGACTGAGATCGTGGCAAGCCAAACACCTCCAATTCTTCACGGCCCGACGGAAAAAGAAAAGAAGTATGACAGACAACTCAGACTGTGGGCTGCTAGCGGTCAAGCAGCCCTCGAATCTGCAAATATCCTTCTTGTGAACTCGGGCGCTGGCACCGTCGGCGTGGAAGCATTAAAGAATCTTGTGTTGCCAGGTAGGCACACCGCGCACTGTTGATTCATTCTACTTGACGTGGGCTTATACCTCAGCATAGGAATAGGAAAGTTCACCATAGCAGACGATGCCATAGTGAATGAGGCCGACTTGGGTGTCAACTTCTTCCTCGACGAGAGCTGCCTAGGAAAGCTTCGATCGGAATGTTGCACCAAGCTCCTCCAAGAGTTAAACCCGGAGGTCCAAGGGGAATGGTTTCCGAAGAGAGAGGTTCGTAAGGTGTTCTCGGCGGTAATCAAGCAAACCGAGTGCGAGTGCCTTGCTAATACGATTTCATAGGGTATTCTGGATCTAAGTAGCGTTCTAGAGGCCTCACCTACCTTCACCTTGATCATGTATACATACCCTATTAGAAAAGAAATTCTTTCTATTATCGAATCCTACGCCAGTCAGCACAAGACTCCGGTAGTAGGGATCCATTCCGCTGGATTCTACTCTTACTTTCGCGTCAACCTGCCGGGAACATTTCCCATAGTCGACACCCACCCTGAGGTGGAGAAGACATCAGACCTTCGGCTACTGAACCCTTGGCCCGAGCTTGTTGAATTTTCTAGGGACATGACGAAGAACATTGATGCTTTAGACAACCATGAGCACGGACACTTACCATATGTCGTCATACTACTCCACTACCTTGAGGAATGGAGACAAACACACGATGGACAAAATCCCATTAGCTACAATGACAAGGCGGCATTTAGCAAATTCGTTCTGAGTAAGGCAAGGACAAACAGCCCGGAGGGTGGGGAGGAGAACTTCCAAGAAGCTGCAGTTGCTATTAACAAGAACATCAAATCTTTCGAATTAGAACCCGGAGTGCAGGAACTCTTTAACCATCGAGTCTCAGACGAGGTATGAATATATGTACGGTATGTACGAGGAAGATTTCTGACTGACGTCTGTAGGTGGAGCTCCAGTCAACCTTTTGGTTCATTTCACAGGCCATCGAGACATTCTACCGAAAGCATGGTTGCCTCCCTTTGCCTGGATCCTTACCCGACATGAAGGCCCAGTCAAGTGTTTACGTCAAATTGCAGAACATATACAAGGAAAAATCTCGGCGAGATGCACACGAGGTGCTGGAGACAGCTAGGTCCGTATCAGGTGGCAAGCCCGTTGACCCTGCCGAGGTAGACCTCTTCTGCAAGAACGCTCGATTCGTGAAGCTTATCAATGCAACACCGAAAGGGGCGGATCTCGATGAGATTTTTGGTTAGTCACTACTCCATGTTAGGATTTTACCCTTGGAAATGTACTGACTCTTTTTTAATAGAAGCCGAGGTGGCCAACGACCAGGCGGCCGAGGCTATGAAAGTCGAGACCGAAGGTGCATTCACTCTCCCCATGTCTAATCTCTTCATCTATCTCGCCCTCGTGGCGACTAGTCACGATATTATATCTAGCGCAGATGAAATCATGAGCTCCATCACCAATTTAATACCGAAGGCAGCCGAAAGCGAGCGAGCCCTACAAGCTGCCCAAGAGGTAGCCAGAGCTGGCGGCGGCGAACTTCACAACATATCCGCGCTCACTGGCGGCATGGTAGCACAGGAAATTATCAAAATCATCACGAAGCAGTACATCCCAATCGAAAATACCTGCATATTCGACGGCATCAGTAGCCGGTGCCAGGTACTTCGGCTATAGTATGTGGACCCCGGGAAGGGTGACAGCAAGCAGCAGAGGATATTCTCATGGGCATATCATCCGCAGATCCGGGTTATTCATGGAGAAGTTGGAGAACTAGTGGAGAGCTTTGAAAAGCCTGGAAGCTTGGCATAAATGACGAATACTACACGTTCACACCATCCTCCTTCTGACAGGGGAGGGCAGGGGACACACGTCGGACCGTAGACCCTCTGCAGCCACTTCGATCATGATATCCGACAGCTGTGTCTCGCAGCCTCCTGGGACTATAACGAAGTATTGCTAGCTTTGCTAACTATAGGTTACTCGAGAAATCTACCCAGTCGGGTGAAATGAGAATGAGGTACTCAAAACCTGGAGTGCATGCTCATGCGTAGTGTTACCGTCTGCAACTTGCTGAAGTGACCAGGTGGCTGCCACATGCTTGATATTATGGATGGAATTCTTGGGCTGTGTAAGTCTACTTCCCAATACGACTCTCCAGCTAAAATTTTCCGCTGGATGAGATCTAAGTGGGTGTAATGTTCAGGTACGGAAAATTACTGAAACGGCCATCTTCTCTCTGTCGGACTCTCGCCCACAATATCCCATTTTCCTTCGATGAGTACGACTCTACCTCTTATGGCAGAGAGTTACGGTTTGCATTTGGTAGCATTAGGTACGCATGGGAGAGATTGGTATCATCACGGAGCGGGTAAGTGCTTCGTTAGAGGTAGATCTATGCTGTTATCATGTCCTAAGTGGTCTGACCCGAGTACGTAAGTCGAGGCTTTGGTAAGCGAATGGCTAACCGGCCAGAGTATGAAGGCAGGAGGGGTGAAAGGGTTCCCGAACTTCTACATTGGCCGCAAATGATTGGCCTCTACGTCAGCTAGGAGAATCTTGATAGGTTCATTGGCTACCTTTTTTTGATTGGAGATGGCCGTTCTCGGTCAAACAACCAGTCCACCATGGGTTGGAGGCTATCACGCAACATATTAAAAGAGCCAGGTCAGGTGTTGATCCCCCTTTATACGTGCACTAGTCTTAACGCTTCGCAATCTGATATGCAAGGTTACTCATCTCTAGTGAGGTCGAGAATATTCGGGAATGGGCGTCGAGACCCTGCAGCGTCCCTCAGAGGACAAAAAGGGCGTCGATGGGCAGATTGAGGCGTAACGCTTCCCCAGACGCCCGAAGAGCTACTCCACGACATTTAAATGGACGGCAAAATTTAATTTACAGACCAATGAGACCGAGCTCTTCTCCTACTTTGATTGGCCTATGGTTATATATATGCTGCCAGGTAAGCGTTCGGCTAGCTGGGTATCTTATTTTATTAAAAGAGTTCGGCCACACCAGCGTGGCCTTATGCGAACGATACATGACTTGATTAGGCCAATACGCGTTTTCTATCCTGTACACCAGACTAGTGTATTCGGCTTGATTTGGACAGCGAGGCACGTGGATTTGACCAGATGCTGTCCTCCTCAGTTAATATCTGCATGTGTTAATCAGGTATTACATGAAGTGACTCTTGACCACTCAGGGGCGCAGCTCTTAACCCCAAGAAAAGAGAGCCCATCATGAGTAATGATGCTTTATGAAGGAGTTCACACCAAGATCCATAGTGTCTTGATAGATACCTATAGGCACCCCAGAGCCGTATCTAACCACATCATGATGATTCCCATCGGCAACACCGCGAACCTCTGTTGCTCGCCCTCGCCAACGAAGGGTAAATTATCCAGCCCCATCAACGTCGCGGCCCCTATAAAGAGCTGCACTTACACAATATGCATATTATGCACATAAGAATAAAAGACCAGTCATCGACTCCGGCGAAGCCGCACCAGCGACGGCGAATTCTTACTCTTTACCTCGGTTTAGGCGTAGACTAATCCTCTGGAAGGTATGGAGCAGTCCTAAGACGAATCTAAATACGGCTTTACATGGGGACACGAATAAACAAGATTAATATACTATGGCCCCTAAGAAAGCAGAATCTTGTCATGACAGTCTGCGCCAAGAGCTCCAGCAAGGAGAGGTCTACCGCTTTCACTCGGGGTTTCCTCATTACTTGCATCACTAGACGTCTATGACTATCTTAATATGGCGACTAGGCGCTTAAGCGAGTGGCGTTGCAATATAACCATCAGTGTCAGGTGTTGCGTTCAAGTTCACTGCACTCCACACTCTGCTGTACAACGATGAAAAGAGGTAGAGGTGCAGCTATCCAACCGAAGAGAGTGTGGGGTAAAAATCGACGAGCTTGGCGAGAGACGCTATGCCAGGAACTGAACCTGAAAGGGCAAAGGAAAGCCTAGAGGGGAGCATTGTCGTGGGCGATCCGGAGAGAAACGTGCAGGGTCCCGGGACTTGAGCAAAGCTTGCACAAGCCTCTACCGGCCTATTGGCGGGACCCTGATAGACCACATCGTGAAGAGATGCAGTTAAGTTGTCATCGATTGCATTACATCGCGCTTTATTTCCACATCTGAGTCGGGCTGGCTGGCTTGGATTGGAGTAAAGATCTCGATAGATACGTACTTGGCAGTTTGTAGATGGGACGGTATGCCTGCTCTACCTACCTAGTGTAGTGTAGTTATCTTATGCCATGATCGTAGGTTGATTAAAACTCCGCACTAGTCAACTACACTAGAAAGTTGAGTTCAGGGGATCGTGGATAGCCGGCCAACCTCACGATGGGTGTTCTTGGAAGCGGGAGGCATGATGCACATACCATTACTCCAAGATGCCGCCAAGACATGAACGTACCGCTCTCCCGAGACTAACTATCTTACGTTAGCAGAGTGTGCTCGAGATGGCGAGCCAATCCCAGGATCGCTTTCAGTTCTCCGCCCAGGCATCGCGTACGGAATTGTTTCCATCATCTCTTCCGCCCCTGATCTCATCTTACTTTCTGGACTTGCTTAAGACGGTCAAAACCTGCCAGTTTTATGTTGAAACAGTTCGTGCTGCAATAGACTGAGACCGCCGAGAAGGTAATAAATTTCTCCTCTACCTAGTTGACCAGTCGCTTACCTACTTTATAATTCCTAAGACCCGCGGGATAAATAGTCGAGGGCGCTTCGCAGCAAGAAGTAGTGCAGCTTTATACGTACTAGTCTTTTTCATGGTACGAATTATGGGGATCGTTATGAAGTGCACGTATATACGTGCCTGGAGTTAAGACACTAAGCTGTCGCCTGCTACGTTCTGTATATTAAGTCGAGATCATGAGTGGGCTCGCGGCTTCTCGTTCATCATACTCCCGGGCCGCTTGCGTAGTGTAGGTTCCAAGACTCACATCCATCGTTGACTAACACAGGTAAAAAAATATAGTGTAGTCAGTAAAATATACCCCTGCGCTTTGCACGGCTCGCTTGCCGGTGAAGCCCTCTCGTACAGACTTAAAAAGGCCGACGACCCCTGCTAGGCATCTTACCCTGCCCTGACAGCCTGAAGGGTTGCGAGGTATCGAGGGCTGGCAGGTGGCTACCTAGTGTAGTGTAGGTAGCTAGCAGATCTGGTAGTCTGGCTTACAATCTTTCGCTGCAACCCTATCACGGATACATACAAGTTCTGGCCGTTGATCCCGCTCGGAATCTTAGGGTGAATCTTGAAAGAAAGGCAGTGATCGCGGGGCCGCCCCCCTCGATAGGGCCCGTGGCTAAGTAGCAGGGGTTCAGGGGGTCGTGTTCATGGATGATGGGAGTCTTCTGCAGCCAGTGAGAATCGAACCTGGCCTTCCCCAAATTTGACCCAGTCGCCGCGAGAGGTGTCAGGGCTCGGAGATTTCATGCTACTGGAAGTCTCCACGCGAATTAACCTAGACGCCAAAGAGATGACCAAAACACCAGATTCTGAATAGCGCTATGAAAAGAAAGAGAAAAAATCCCCCCGACCAAAATCTTATTTGGGCTTCCCCATCATGCATGAGACATGATACCCCAGTCTCATACTTTAAGCGGGAGGCTACATGCTACCTGTCTAGGTATTCCACGCCCTCAGAAGCCGTCTAATGCCTGCACGTCACGTCGCTGCTTGCCAATGTACATGGGAAGCGTTCGGATTATATCATAACTTGCCGGACGGCATCTACAGCATGGTTCCTGTATGAGTAGGTCATCATCTACGGGCTGAAACACTAGCATTGCTATCCTACTCTGCCTTCTATTGGTTGGATCTCTCGTACCTCGTGTCATTGCCGCTGTCAAAGGGCCTGGTGGTTCCCTCTGATGAGTGCTGCATGCTACTCACTTGTCTCTCACTCAGTTAAAATCATGCTATCTACTGCTACAGTAGACCTGACATGGCAAGATATCATACGTCTACCCCCTGCTTAACTTAGATCTAGTATACACACACCAGACTATACCAATCAGCCATCGAGGACGGCTGTCTCTTGTGGCAAACCGTAAATCATTACTCAACTGTACGGCATTGATCTCCAGATGCGCGATTCCCTACCTGACCATACCTTGACGTTTTCTGGTACGAAGGGTGCGTTCCTTGCCTACCTTAACTCTACACTACACTACCTACTATGTAGAGGCTAGGTGGTCTATACAAAGTCTAGCCTGCTATACTTATCACTTCTTATAGGACGTATGGAGGGTGTGGAGGTATACCCGATACGCTATAGTCTCTCGGTTCCTGATCAGACCAACGACTTAGAGTTACTTTACTCCACACAATTTATTTGCCAACCCTTCATCTCCAGATTCTCCACGTCTCTCCGCTAAAATGGGTTGCAAGGTAATATCCTATATAAATCTTCATCGTCTCCCGTGTTGTCGGTCCTGGGCCCAAGACGGTCTCCCCACATCCCCCGGATTGCTTATATCTATTTTGAAACTTGTGTACATCACTTCACCCAAGCGTACTCTCACATTACCTCACACCTCGTCGTCGACTGCTTGCATAAACTTGAGCAGAGCAGTCGGGAGTACCTGAGCCAGCATGGCGCCAAGTATACCTATTCCCACTCAAGGTGGCATGTTTCACACTTGTAAGTTATCTCTAACTTGCTGTGTTTAAGCCAACCCCTTTACCGTCTTCTAACTTGACAGTAGTCCAAGGAGTTACTCCTCGGAAGCAGTCTACAGACTCTACGGAGAGTGCCAAGACGAGCAGCAACGGCGCAGCCAAGCGTATCACCACACCTCATGCATGCGCAGAATGCAAGCGCAGGAAAATGTAGGCCTTGTGCAACATTCTAGAAAGGAGTGCCGGATGTGCTAACTTCGACCTCAGTCGATGTGATGGCCAACAGCCATGTGGCCAGTGTCTCTCCAGCCGAGCTCCCAAGCGGTGCTTCTATGACAAGCACCGCCAAAGAGTGATCCCGTCGAGAAAAACCCTCGAGGCCTTGTCACAGTCTCTAGAGGAATGCCGATCGATCCTCAAGCGTCTGTTCCCCAACCACGAGGTCCAGTCTCTTCTTCCGTTGCCTCGTCATGAACTGCTTAGCCTCCTCGACCGGCCGCAGATCGATGCCTGTACTGCGCTTCCATCGCCGCCACTGCATACCTCTCCCATGCCCGGTGACATCGGCTCGCCTACCATGTCGGGATCTGAGCAGGGTCTTTCAAGCTTAGAGCAGATGCCATCCCGAGACATCGAATGGGACGAGGAGCGCCGAGGACGCGATCCTATTCCCGCCGAGGCGGACGATGTGAACGCACTCTCCCTTTCAGTCGACCGCCAAGCATCATATCTCGGCGCCTCATCCATCAAGGCGGCGCTGATGGTGATGCTGAAAGTCCAACCTGGTCTCCGGGGTTCTCTCACCCCTCCCCTCAACAGCGTAGAAATGGCACACAATCTCCCGATCATGAGACAAAAGGTCACAAATCCCAAAGAGCCCCAGCGGGTCCCGTGGTCATGGAAGGGCCAGACACTCATCGACGCCTACTTCAAACGTATTCACGTATTCGTTCCTATGCTCGACGAGGCGTCTTTCCGCGCAGACTATCTCGAGGGGCAACGATTCGACGCCCCCTGGCTTGCGCTTCTCAACATGGTCTTCGCCATGGGATGCATCGCAGCTCTGAAGTCGGACGACTACAACCACTTGAACTACTACAGCCGGGCCATGGAATGCTTGCCGATGGACTCCTTCGGCAGCAGCCACATCGAAACCGTCCAGGCTCTAGCTCTGATCGGAGGATACTACCTGCATTACATCAACCGTCCGAACATGGCGAACGCCGTGGTCGGCGCGGCTATCAGGATGGCGAGCGCCCTCGGCCTCCACCGAGAGAGCCTAGCTCACAACCCCGCCGCCGGCACCAGCAAGGAGATCGCGGCGGCGGAGACGAGGAGGCGCACCTGGTGGAGCTTGTTCTGCCTCGACACCTGGGCCACGACGACGATGGGGCGCCCCTCGTTCGGGCGCTGGGGCCCGGCCATCAACATCCGCCCGCCCGAGACGGGCGTCAGCACCGGCCGCGACTCGGCCCAGCACGCCGGCATCCTGCCGCTGGTCGAGAACATCAAGTTCTGCAAGATCGCCACCGCCATCCAGGACATGCTGGCGATCTCGCCGCTGCTGCGCGCCGAGGACCGCTGCAACCTCGACGGCCAGCTGGTCAACTGGTTCAGCAGCCTGCCCTGGCTGCTCCGGACCAGCGACCCCTGCGCCGAGCCCCTGTACATCGCCCGCTGCATCATGAAGTGGCGGTACCAGAACCTGCGCATGCTGCTGCACCGGCCTGTGCTCCTCAACCTGGCCAGCAGCGGGGCGTCGCACGCGGCCGAGCACGACATCGCCGCCATCGAGGCGTGCCGCGACCTCGCCAAGCAGACCATCGAGGACATCTCGCGCGAGTGGTCCCGCAACCAGATGTCCGGCTGGAACGCCGTCTGGTTCCTGTACCAGGCCGCCATGATCCCGCTCGTCTCCATCTTCTGGCAGTGGGACAGCCCGCGCGTGGCCGACTGGCAGAAGCAGATCGAGACCATCCTCGACCTCCTCGAGGCCATGGAGGACTGGTCGCTGGCCGCGCGCCGCTCGCGCGAGGTCGTCTGGCGCATGTACGAGGCGTCGCGGCACCTCGAGCCCGCCATGCTGAGGCAGCAGAGCCCGATCTCGCGCCTGCAGGTGGCGACGGACCACGCCGGGAGCGTCATGGGCTCGCTCAGCGACGGCTCGGAGATCCACATGTCGCCTATCGGGCTGGAGCCCGAGGGCTTCGGCGGCATGATGGGCATGCTGGACCAGCACGGCCTCTGGGACCTCGACGGCATGCTCTGGGGCGCGCCCGACGAGATGGAGTGGGCGCAGCAGCACTTCAGCGGCGGCGGATGCGCCGGCAGCATGCACGATGGCACGCCGGGCGGCGCGTGCGGCGGGCTGATGGGCCAGCTTGGCGCTTACGGCATCGAAAGCTCGGCGTTTTCTTTCGTTCACTGATTACCTACCTACCTACCTACGCTCTGATTGATCCGTTTGGCCATTGGCCAATCGCGTTGTGTTGTATTGTGTGTTGTGCGTGTACGATGACAGAGACACATGGCTACGCAGCTACCGGTACTACTACTACCACTGCTACTACTACTATTTTTGTTACGATGATTGGGTGGATGTTTGTCTTTGTTGCACTTCGGGTGGATTTGGCCTACGGAAAAGAAAATTTCCCATGCCTCGGTGCTTTTTTTGTCCTATTGGTCGTTTTCGTTTTTAGGGGTCCATGATCGCCGCTCACATCATGCGTGTACGTTTCGGCGATGATACCTCTTGACGTTGGACGCGTCCCATGGCTGGGTTACAGTGAATTCAAAAGGGTAAAAGGGGGGTGTATTGGGGAGGACAACGTCGTTTTCTTGCTCGGCAAGTTCGAAGCTGACGTACATACCTACATATCAGCCACGTTTGGATGGTTTGACGGAGTCTGGGGAATCACTACTACACTACTTACTGCTACTGCTGCTGCTGCTGCTTCTGCCGCCGCTGCTACTGTTACATAATGGGGAATTGAGCATGAAAAGTTTTAACGAAAGATGATGTGTCACGATCGGGATGAGGGGGGAGGACTGTACGAAGACTCGCATACATTGTCACTATTTACAAAGCTACCTAGGTACCTACTTTACATAGCACTATACCTAGATGCGTAATACTATTATTAGGCGAATATCAATTTACGAAGCTGCACACTAGTGAATAAGACCGAAATAGCATCATGTGGCTTGTTTTGGCGTCTTCTGGGGAAATGGGGAAGGCCTGAAAGCGGCTGTCTGCTTCGTCCCGTACATACGAAGCGGGCTTGGCATCTAGAGGAGGGCTCCCAAGGAACTGAGATCCGAAGGATGCGGGTGCCGTCGACGGAAGGCCGGTAGGTAAAACAAATAATCTGGGGTAGATAGGTATGCTTGACTTGCCTACTTAACCTGGGGTGCCTTAAGCTTATTTACCTGTGCCCGAAGACTGCATACCTGACGTACTAATATATTGGGATGGTGGGCTACACATATCGAGAGAGAAGCTTAGAGGTGAGACGGCTCTAATGGAAATGATATCGTTGGTTTAGTTCCTGACCTCTCTAAACTCCTGAGGGTGTGTAGATACTATGACAGACCAGACGAACCTTTCTATGTGTTATGTCATGGAACTTCTGAGACATTAGGTTGAGAGTAAGGAAAGGTACTCAAAAGCGAAGGAGGGAGAATGATACTTCACAACGTCAGTATTGTGGAAGAGGGTTTTAATATCAGTGTTAGTAATATGTACTATGGACCATACTTCATCATCATTCCTTGGTGTTTCTGAATTACACTAACGACAATAGCAGCGATACCTCTATGTAGTTCCTAGAATAGCTTTTTCTGGCAGATTTTTTATTCTCTGCAATACTATTGGGACAGAATGTCTTGCATGTGCAAGGGCACTCTTAAAGATTGTTAATAAGCAACCAAATAAGTACGATTGGTTAGTCGGGTTGTCGACCGTTGGAATGGCGGGACTGGGGAAAAATAAGAGATCGTGATTGGGTCATGACTGGGCAAGGGTTGTCAACCCCGGCACAATATGGACTTTCGGCCCGCGACGGACGGGTTGGTGATGGCCTCGCAGCAGGGTTTGTGATGAGGGTACCTGATACCAGCCCTCTGCCACCCGGTAACGCCTCCCGAAGTGCTGTGTCACGATGTTACCCAAGTACCGCTATGGCCTGCAGGCACCCTTGTCCATCCCCAGCCATTCCACCAGGTAAGCGACAGAAAATCTCGTGCGGGGAAGAGGAGAAAAAAAATGAGATTAAAGAATGTTCCGGAATGAGCGCCATTAGAGGGATTTCATACCTACTGACGAGTGACGAGTGACGATCGTGGTGTTGGAGAAGCGAACTACTATATACGACTAACCGCAGTGGCTTCGTCTAGTTCTTAAGGTCAGGAGACTACTCCCCTCACAGCTCGCTTGTGAAGGGAAGAAACTTGGCAGCCGTGACGACGTGACGATATAGGCTACTAGGTCTACTAGGTCTACGCTGTCAACCTCTGATGGTACACGCCCGTTGCGTTGGAGAATATCATGATATTTTAATGGAGGGTCGACAAGAGGGACGATCGGCTTTAAGGGGATGGAATAGATGCGGGGTAAAGGGGATGAATAGGGGATGAATAGGGGATGGGAGATCTTCGACGATGACAGTCTATGACCCTATCATTCTCCTTTATTCATATTCCACCTCCATCTTATTTTCTATCCTTCACGAAGATAGTCTACGTTACTCTACTCTGATTAGAGAAATATCGTAGGTACCTCAAGGCAGTTGATTCTATTCTATTCGCGCCATCATTCGGCTTGCACGTTTCACGGCTTTGTTGTCATCGAGGGTATCTACCGACTGTCGTGTCACGCGAGACGGCAGCGGTAGTCGAGTCGATGCCAAGTTGCGGGATGAAAAGCGTGCTTGAAAAGCCGCAGATGCCCGTACGACGAGACCTCTGGATGGTGATCTGTCATGGGCTTCTAGTGGTGCGTCACGATGCCAGGGACCTGCACTGGGTTGAAGTTTGGGTTCTCCTGGGCGGTGTCCTTCAGCCCTCAAACCTGATCTAGCCGCCTGCGATCGATTCGCCGCCGCCACAAGTTTAATTACACACGTCCACTTTGTCACCCGTGACCGGTCTTACCTGTAATAATACATCTGGTCTCGATGAGCCTCGGAATATATCCAGAGGCTTAAAATGCGCTTCTAAGATGCCATGCTACTCATGCGAGGCCCTCGAGGTGGCACGGATAAGACGGCTTGTTAAAATTTCATACGGTCATCAATGATGCTCGTAAAATGGTGATATCGCTGAGAACCCATCGGCATTGAAGATAGGAGCCGTGTCCCACGCGATGCCAAGGCTATTAGTCGATGAATGAGTATAACCACATCTAGCGACAGGCAGGTTCGCTATTACATGGTATTGCAACTCTCTTATCTCTTACAGCGTTCAGTAATCTTAGTCGAGGGTCACGGAGGAGTCACATCGCCAACTCTCATGAATGTCCTGAAAGCTTCATACCTATTTTCTTCTCCCCTGTCTCTTTCAAGAATTACCAAGTCTATAAAGGGGCAAGTAAGATGGCATAATATCATAGAAGCTAACATGGTCACACTACATATATGTATGTACCTACCTAGTAGTGTATGGAGTAGTAAGCTATGCTGACATGGGATCGCAGTACCGTGACTATGTCTCGCACGCGTAGCCCATAATACTTCTATGATATAGGTACTAAATACCTAGGTAGTCTGGACCACATGGCAGGATGGCTCGCTTAAGTACCCCATGTCAATATCTGACCGGCCATTCTGTACCCTGCTATAGCAGAGTCCTCCAACTGCGAGTGCAGGTTCGTTATACTTCCATGGTTCTCGCGATCGTAGCTGCTGGTGGTTTAGGTAAGTCGCGCTACCTCACCGTCTCGAGGAGCCGGTCAGGAAATCCGATGATGACGGCGATAATGGGATGATTCTCAAAATTTTCGCGTCGTAGTGCCAAGAGGCTAATTTGGAGTCGAGCGATTCAAGCCGCGTTTTAATGCGACGTGAAGTCGTAGTCGAAGGGGTTTTAAGGAAAACCTTTGCCTCCACATCATATACCAAGTTACAACAAGCTTTCGTGGCATCAAGGGTTCTGGTTCTAAGGGTTCAATTGTACGCTTCGATGACGATACAATCAGTCAAGCCTTTCGGCTCGTTCCCGCTCTTGAGTAGTATCCCAAGCCGGCTCTGTCGACACGTTTATACCAGCCGTTTTACCGCTGCGCGACGCTGACTGGGTACCTAGGGATGAAGAAAATTTTAGTCAATTGCTAACTGTTGATGGGTTGGGGTTCATATGAGGAGACCTGTCAGAGTCAATCACAATCTTGACACGGTAAAGTATCGAAACCTTGAAATCTAGACGTTAGGGTGAATAGTCTTGTTATGTTCAAGGTGTGATTCTTCAGATCTGCCTGTATCTTCGAGAAACCGTCCTTTCCACCGGGTGCGACGCAGATTTGCCTCGCTTTTTTCAATCTCACGATGATATCTCCGGCGGCACTAGTGGTGATCTTGATCTCTGCAAATTTTGGGCTCGTATACACTAATAGCCTAACACCAACGCCTACAACATTGGCAATAGACATCTTATCTCAGGAGCTTGGTAGCATCAGATCGTTCAACTATGATCTAATTTTAACCTCTTCTTTTCTAGCCGCCCCAAAACAAACAACCTAAACCACCTTGGAAGCCAACAGCTATATAAGGTAGAGCGTCTTTGGTCACCATTTCCCAACCCCTGTAGTATTGATAAATGTAGTGCTTTGAAAACCTGCGAGCCTTCCCTGATTAGCTTCTTGGTAGTGACCTGCCTCATATGCATGGTATGGGTGCCAAGCTAGCCCGATGCTATATCCAACTCCCGGCTTCATCGGCATTTTGACCTCCACTGCCGCCGGTTGGTAGGCTAGGTTGCTACATCGCCAATTGCAAGGCCGGCGTACCTGCGTTGCCGATCCCGGACCACCTAGGCTTAGCGAACTTGCCTATAAGGAGAGGCTTGGGGGACGCATCGCCGGCCGTCCTGCATCAATTATGCATGGAGCTCTTCACAATAGGCCACGAGCTGCATCAGGTGGTGGTGGACCATTAGCGCGGGTTCCCTGAATCCCCAAGGGACGGCGGCGTTGCCCGCTTTGGGAAATATTCTCCGGCCGGGATATCGGGATCGCTAAATTATTTGCCGGTGCTAGCTGGTCGAGCTGAGTTGATTAGGTCCGGCGGCGAACTTGTCCTATGTTTCCGCGGGCTCTCCAAACCTAAGACAAAAATGTTCCCGGCTTGCGGGACCCAGGGATTTGGTCCCTAGGCTAGGTACCTTTCATGGTTTCAGGGGTTTTGTTTCCTCTTGCATATTGCCTGCTGCACGTGTGTTAGAGATCATCACCAGGCATACATATTTAGCTTTTTCAGCTAATTTATGGACACGTGGTTGATATGAGAGCGGCGACGGCGTTGCGTTGAGAAGGGCATGGTGTCTATATCCTGGGATGAACTATTTTCTCATGGAGTGCAACGGGGTGTATTTTCGCAGATCCTCGGGCGGAAATAACATGCCGGGGAAAGGACGGGGATAGATTCTAGGAGTCGCTCTGTTAGGGACTCAGGACTGCCTGCTACATTAAATTTGCCTTGAGAAGTATCGATATGCTTTTGGAGTACGTGATTTGGATCTTGCTAGGTTAGTGAAAGAGGTCACTACATCCAAGTTGAGTTTTACTTTGTTCAAGAATCAGGGGTAATAGTCAATAATGCCGGCTCATTCGCCTAGGTACGCTGTCTGGCCTTTTGTTATGACCCATTCCGTATGTTTTAATGTCAAAATTAAGCAAGAAATTACAATAATTAAGACAAGATGAACAAAGGCATGCTTCCTGTATGTATACCGCAATCGGTAGTAGGTTGGAGGTTTGGAGTTACCCGCGCAACAACGTCGTTGCTACCTGTATCGCTAAGTCTATCTCGTGGCAGTATGGAATAAGGAGGCCTAGTTTATGATTTCGATTACCCTCTCGTAGATTGGCTACGACGTAGTTTCGTTAGCTATCCATCTGATCTGCTTAACTAAGTCAGGAGTTGGTCAGATGTAAATTACACGGGTTTTGATGTGTTGTGAATTATTACGAAGTTATTTATCCACCTACTCAGCGTCTTAGATTCATTTGACAAACAAGTCCTAGTACCACGTATAGGTCACTCATACTAGCTACTAACCTTCGTTCCAACAAGTAAGCTCTCAGAAGTCTGCACAGCTACATATGAAAAAGGCATCGCTAGATATGTGATCGTGAGTTCGGAGTCTGTCATGACTCATAAGTTAGTTAGAAGTTGTATCATCGGGGTTTACAATGCAAGATTCTGCAATTGTAAATTTTATTGATTTATTTAAAACTGCAATACCAATCCAAGAAACCTAAATCTAGGAGCAGTTGAATTGTCCTCACTCCAAATCATTTTCAATCAAGACTACACTATCAGACCACCGCGATAGCATCCCCTCCCCGAGAGCGACAATAGCAACCAAAGTTTTCGCTACTATGCCACTCTTTAAAAGGTCAAACGATGATACGTATGCGCAGCAGGAACGCGAACTTGAGAGAATTACCCGCCTAGCATTCAACATGTATCATAGTCCAGTGGAGGAAGTGAAGTATGATGGGGAGAAAGACAACGGGACGCCATGCCTCCTCATCGTCTTCAAATCTGTCGGAGCTGTGTACCTACAGCAAGAATTGAATCGACTTGGACGTGCCATTCAGAGTGGAAACCAAGTCATCGAACTGCAGAACTTTCGCATCGATGTAATGGGCCGTGGGCGTCCTGAATCGCGAGGGTGTCTTGTTAGGAGTACTAAAAAGCTTATGAGACATTATAGAAAGGGGAAGAGCAGCGATATGCAAGAGTTTAAGTTAGAGGAGTTATCTGACGATGAACTATGAGGGAGATTGTGGTCGCATGGAGACAATAATTGATATTATGGTGTATGGGCACCCCCTTTCCCCGCCACGGTAATTTAGCCCAGGGTTGCTAGGTTCTAGGTACAAACCACTTAAGAAGCGCCGGTCTTGTTGACATATTATTTTCTACTTTTGATACTTCTGTTTGCTACCTTGCATCAATTGCCTTCTAGCCAGTAGGTGTAATACAATTTCATCTCCATAACATAGTACGGAAGTCGCCTTCAAAAGTTTTGTTCATACTAGGGTCTTGGACAGCTGGCAGTAGGATTCTATGCAGCTGACGAACAGCTGGTAGTACGATCTTACAAACCATTAGGGGTTCTAGACAGGCACCATTAGTGGAGACAGAGGTGTCTGGGTCCTTATGGCTAAACCAAAGTTTTACAAATGCCCGCCGTTGAACAGCTGGCCATCAGCTGGCAGTCCACCTTAAAATGGTCAAAATTTTTGAAGG
Organism: Jackrogersella multiformis; assembly: GCA_902806575.1. Classification (NCBI taxonomy): domain Eukaryota; kingdom Fungi; phylum Ascomycota; class Sordariomycetes; order Xylariales; family Hypoxylaceae; genus Jackrogersella; species Jackrogersella multiformis. The sequence goes on from CADCXD010000019.1 coordinate 361,557, forward strand.
CGACTTCAGTAAATTTAGCTACTATTAGATTTTAAAGCAAACAAAATGTAAAATGAAATATGCAAACTACTCTTAACAATAAAAAAAAGCATACTTAAATTGGTCATTGAATCCTAAGGTGTTGATATTTATTTCACAGTTAAAAATGGAGACGAAGGGTAATAAGTGGTGAAAAGGAGGCGACTTATTGTTAACAGTTCGTCAAATGACAGCCAAAACAAAGCCCTGAAATGCCCAAGGTACCTAGGTAGCTTGGCTCAGTTGATGGATGCCTTGGAAATGATGCAGGTCTGAACTTTCTTTACACAGAGGTACTGAATCACTCTACAGTACAGGCTGATCATTTAATTACACAAACACTCAATCGTTGAATACTTTCACACGCCATAGTGTCATAAAATGAAGTCATCGCGTCTCAACTTTAAACGGTAATAGCATGTAGTTGGCTGTGCAGGTTGGAAAGGAACCCTTAAAGGGGTGTCTGCTTACCTAAGGTATAAAATCGAGTTTTGCTATAATATTGGTCCGTATATTTACAAATGCACAGATAGGCGCCAAGGGATGTTGGGATTGTATGAACTACCTCTTATCTTAGTTTAAGCCCAACTGTGCAAGAAGAAATGAATATGGCCGGTGCGCCGCAGTTTGACGTACCTAGGTAGAGAGGCACAAAACCTGACTCGGTCGATGTTGATGCTGTCTGCTCTCCATACTGTAACATGCAAATCATTTCGGAAATCTCGTTTCTTCAACCTGGACGGCCACATTCGACGAAAAGGGGAAAATCCTATATAAACGCCAACTACCTACCGATAATCTCTTACAAATATCACATCTCATCAACCTTACTTACAACTTATCATCTTCCTATAACTACTACCACTATTGCTTTGGACTTCTGCTTCTGCTTCTGCTACTTCCACTGCTATTCCTACTACTACTTATCAAATCACTTCCATACTACAATATCAGCGCCGACCACAATGCCTTTCCCGTGGTCTAATCTCAAGTACATGCCTCAAAAGTTCCGAATCGAGGGACACGTCAGCGAAGGCTTCGGCATACACTCCTCAAAGATTTTGAGAGAGATAATATACGAGAAGGATGAGGATGACAAAACACCCTGTATCCTCATTGTGTTTTGTTCCCTACGAGCGCTTTCATGCGGTAGGGAACTAGCGAGCGTTCGCCGGAATATCGAGAAGGATTGCGAAAACAAACTCGAAAAATTCCGCATCGACAGTGAGTACTTGATACTTAGAGTTACTAGACTAATTCCTGGAGCTATTACTAATTCTGGGTTAATATAGTCATGGCGGAAAAATATGAAGAGTCACGGAGGTGCCTCGTGAGACGTTCGTCTAAATACCGAGAACCTCACCAGAAGCCTTGAGGCAGAAAGGGAAAAAAACAGAATATAACAAAAGCGGGATCGACATGAGCGAATGAATTCGAAGAAACGAGCGTTGGGGAAAACATTGGGGGATATTAAGGAGTCATTGATTTTATGATACCCAGCGATCAGGTTTATTCTGTTTTCTATTTTGACAACTGAATGATCAATAGTCCTTAGTACTAGAAGGGACTATAGCAGGTTGATATATCATAGCGTTTGTTCATGAATAAAAGATAATATCGCCTAAGAATATCGATTCATAAGGGATGACCTAGGTACCTAGGTAATTATTGATACGGATAACATTGACATAATTTATAATGAAAGTCATCTCCGTGAATGCAGTTTCCATATTACCAAGTAATAGTTCCCTAGGGAAGGTGCCTAACCTTGGGTATGGGTTAAGCATGTCGAGAAGGAAAGCGCAGACAGCATCATGACCAAAGACCCCTCGAACTTTTAGTGGTACCTAAGGTTAGTATAAATTCAATTTCATTCTTATCCTCAAATCATACCAAGACTTACCTAGGTACCTACATCTTTCCCACTAGACCAAGATCTGAGATGGATTATGATCTGACACAATAATCTTACTCCAATCTTCACTCGAAATCCCTTAATCATGGAGCATATGTTGCGCTGCAATGTTCTCAAATGTCGAAAGGAGCTTGGTGATAGAGCACTGGTGACGACTTGTAGTCACATCTTCTGTACAGACTGCGCAGCTCGTCTAGGCCTGACAGGACAGAGACATGAACATCGAAACTCGTGTCCTATTTGTAGTACCAGCTTGTCATGTCCTGACGATGCCGTTATTTCGAACCTCAATCCTAGCGAGGACTACAAGACGAGTGTTCTCAGTGGCCTCAGCCCTAACGTTATTATTGAATGTACGAGCCGAGCTCTCAGTTTCTGGGCTTACCAGGCCACCCAGGAAGTGTAAGTTGCTCCCTTTTCAGTTAAGATTATTAAAACCACATGAGTACCTCGGTAGGTACTGATAACAATATTATAGCGTTTACCAAGAACACCTTAGCAAGGCCCTCGTCGAGAAATACTCGAATCTTAGCGTTCACCTCGACAAGGTTATCAATGATGCCAACGTAGAGATCACCACTTTACAAAACAAACTCACTGGAAAGTATCCATGTTTCGTCCCTAGCTGCCCTAGTTATTAACGTCTTCTAGGCATGAGGGTGGATCAGGACATTCTTCGTAAGAAGAATGATGAATTAACCCAGGCATACAAAGAGAAAAACCGAAAGCTTCTCCAGACCCAAGAGTTATATGATAAACTCAAGCGGAAGGCCATGCTTGGCCAAATACAAGATGCCGCCGAAGACGCAATTGATTCAACCCTCCATATTTCACCGACTGGCCGTGCCCAATTCGATGGTGGAAGTCAACCCCTTTTTAATCATGAAGAATTTGGGACACCTCATAGGAACCAGGACCATCCAACGTTCCACGAGCAGCAAAGAATGCCGTCTGGATACCATGACCAAACCATGATGCAGGATTATGGTAATAGTTGGCCTAGGACTATGGGAACCCAATGTGAATTATGAAATCTTTTACTTGCCTACCTAGGTATCTATAACGAATGTAGGTAACTGACACCCACTAGCAAACGTGCCGGTCACCCCTTCAACTCATCGACAACGCCTTGGTGAGCCAACTAATATCGGTCTATCAACAATTCCTGGCCTTGTAGCCGGCACACCTCGAACGCAGCAAACCCGCATCAACATGCGAACACCACAGGGAGCGATGAAATCAAATAGCATTCAAGGCAACACAAGATTTCCTGCTGTGGGATTAAGCTCCGGGTTGAAGATTAGCCATGGCGAAGGGCACCCTGACGGATTTATGACCTCGTCAACAAGACCCCGAGGTGAGTTCTCTGGTTCTACGTCACCTATCCAAAAATGAATGCACTAGGTTAATTTATTAGTAGTTGCTCAACGACCGACGCCGAGTTCTTCAACGATTAACCGAAGACCGACGAGCGGGCAACCAGAAACCATTTTGGGCGGGATTCGAAGTGGTTTTACGAATCTTTGAAGACCCCTCTGGAAACAGCAAAACATACAACAATGCGCTTGGGGCTTTGGGAAAGGATGGTGTGTTTTTCATAAAGCCATATAGTTTAGAGTCTCATTTGGTGTGGGAGAACAATGTATTATGAATACAATAACTATCCAACGTCCGCTACCTGGTTGCCTTAGTACCGTCTTTGTTGTTCCTTTGTCGCAAAGGAACTGTTGCTTTTACGGCTTTTGTTATTAAAACAACCCAGCTTTTTCAACAAGGTCATTGTTCTAACAGACTACCCGACTTGTTTCCTGCTGTATATATATTTGGGGGTGAGTATGCCCATAATCGTCTTTGTAATACCAGTTATTGTCTTAGGGCTATTACTTCGAAGAGAACCATCTAATACAACATCATATCCACTCGGCGAAACCAATATTACTTAATCCAACTCTATTTTCAAATATCATGGCATCCAGATATCCTCAGTCTCGGCAGTATGGTGGGTCAATGGAGCGACTCCCACTTCAGAATGAGTCTACGCTGGCGTATGATTCAAATCATGGGCGGAGAGAAGCAACCTTGCCTATCCCAAAGACGCAACAAGGAAAGGAGCGAACATTGAAACGTGTTGGCAAGTTCGAAAATAGGGATACGATGTTGACGAAGTCTTTTAGCCGCTGGCTAGGAAATAACAAGACTAAGAAGGCGGGAAGCCTTGAGGGGATCCGTATTAGTGACCCCCAGCCGATATCACTGCCCCCTTCACGTCCTCGACGTCCATCAATTGAGCAAACGCCTCAGTTGGGGCATGTCTCTCGGATATTACCTGAATTGGAGGCGCCGAAGCCGCGACCTCGGAACGCGGGAATCCAGAGGGAGAACCTTGGTACGATTAACGAGGCACTGCACTCTCACCCTGCGGAATGGGTCAAAAGTATGGAAAGGAAGGTCCCGCCTCAACATATCTTGCTCAATTCTGCGGACAATAATAGCAATTTGAGGACCGCAGCCCACAATGAAGCTAGCCGATCTCATCGGGCCTCCGTAGCGTCTCAGACGGCGAATGAAATCGAAGCCAAGCGAATGGCAGACATCAAATCTGAGCGGCGAAAGGGGAGGATTTTCTCGACTGGGATCGTCCCCCAAAATTTGTATGAATTCCCCGACCCCGAAGCTTGGAATGGCGAAGAGACAAAAGGGGAAGATGGAGACGACGGCTACTTCTGGGGGGATGCCGGAATCGACGATGTTTATGAACCGGAGACTAACAACGATTCCACCCCGGAAATCCCGAAAATTACCCTGACCGAGCCGGAAGACGACGGAAGTCAGGCGACGCATAGCAATGAAAGGCCTACGAGTCTTCTAGGTGTTGATTATGTGTATAAGGTACTTTGGCAGGACCAAAAGAAAGAGATACGTGGATTACGCGAAACCCTCAGTTACCTACTACCCCTAGCGTGGCTCATTGCAGAATCGGAGGGCCTTGATCTGAATAACATTGGGGCGTTGGAGGATGCACTTAAAACCATCATCGCAGATCGCGAACGACTCTTCGACCTCTTCCCCTTAGCAAAGATATTAGCCGAAGACCAGAAAGTGGATATCGACGACTTCAAGGCACTCCCTCGAACCCTAAAGAATGTCATGGCAGACCGTAATAATGCTAAACGGGTTGCTGACTACCATAGAATGGTTAGACAAAGGCTTGAGAGCAAAATTGCCGAAATGGAAAGGGAGAGAGATAATGATTTGGACGACGAGGATTATATACGGTTATGAAGAAATAACTATGAAGGCCGAGTACACTTAAGGTCATAAATCGCCCCTGCTACCTAATTATTCAAAGCAGTGGGCAAGGACCAGTCGCAACCTATAATAGGGGGTTTAATCCGGAAAAATCCCCTAGTTGCGAGTATTCAACATAAGCCTTCCATTCTTCAACCACTACTCTTACCACCACTCTATTACTACTCTATCATCCCTCTATAATACACTAGCTTATGCCTAAGGACATCTATATTAAAAAATAAGTCTAGCAACCTACCGGACTTTACCTGTACATCTATGACAGTCGAACATCAATTGCAGGGAACATATACGGCAGCTAAGCGGCAACCCTCCTATTGATTATACCGCGCCGAATTGATCGATCGATACTATTCACTCGACAACCCCTATATCACCTAATCGAATCTACAATAATTACCTAGGTAATGAGCGTTTAAGAGGGTTCAAATAGTAAGTATACTACTATACCACCACCCCTATTCCCTATGAACAAGCAAACAAAGAGGGTCTTCCAAAGGAAGAACACCTCATATCCGAACTAACCAGACTATTCTCCCCTCTATATCGTTCAACACGAAAGAGGAGGGAAAACTCACATTATTTAGTATACGTTTCGTTATAGTTGGGCAGGAGTACCTAACATGCGGATATTATAATAATAATAATGCAGAAAGCCGGTCCTCCCATCCTGGCCAGGTGGGCGGACAGGTGAATAGAACAACAATTTTCTTGTTATTTGGGGGTTTTCTGGGGCGTTTCATCTTGTTGCTTTAGGTAGAATGAACAGATTGTGACATACTATATCAGACCTTAATTAATAATAAAATACATTTTGCCGGCATATTGCTACTCTCCTATTTCTCTTCCGATCGTGATTGTGATTGTATTCTACTCGTGTGTCAATAGTTTTTCATTGTCATGTATGATTCGTGAAGATAGGCGCTATTAGGTTTTCGTAGTAAGAGGCTCACTGGTAGCAGTAAGTTATAGAACAGTATTAACGTCTAGCTCCTTCTAAAGACTTGGGAGTATTACACTAGGTCGTCTCTAATTACGATCCCCCCTTCGCAATATATATAAAGCCACCTAACTCCATCCATAATACTCGTTAGGCTGAACAGTAGCTAATCTCTTCTTGCCATTGCGCCATCTTAGACAGGGTATATTTGAGCTTTCTCGCTTTTCGTTCGTGACCTTGATTCCCCATTGTTCGGTTAAGAACTTCATGGCGCTGTGTAGTGTAGGGCTAGGGTTCCAGACGACTACTTCTGATGACTTCCATCTTGCCGCCTCTTCAAGAGCGTCGAGAAGGAGCACTGCTAGAGCCTGGGCCGCATCATCATCGCTTTGGTGTTTGGGTAATTTAACACGCTGGATGGTAAGTCTTTTATTATGGAGGTCGTGGTACCAGTATACCCACGAGTCGGCGGCGGGGCAGATGCTACCTTTCACCTCTGAGGTTTTGCCTACTAATTTAGTATTCATGAAGTCGACCCGGGCGTGTAGCCAGTTGATCATGTCTGATGTGGGAAGGATAGTCACGAGGACACTCTCGGTGGAGAGGTCGGATTTCTGGAAACCTTCTTTAAGACTTTCCACGTCACGGCCACAGAGACTAGGTATATCGTCCGTAGTTAGGAGCTGAGTCGAAAGAAGACTTGCCCTTTGTTCCCTTGAAGGGGTCAAGGGATGGACGGCCAGAGTAGATTGGAACGCGTCTAAAACTTCCCAGCCTTTGTTGACGTAGAACTAGAAATCGTTATTAATATGTTGAACTGGGTTGTCGTAGCCCCCTACCTCTCCTACATCCGAGTACAGTATACTGGCCACCGCTTGCCCCGGTCCATCCAGCCACTGCGCCACATTTCGCAGTATCACAGTGGCAAGCCCGCGACCGCGATACTGGGAGTTGGTAACCACGCTACAAACGCAGTAGCCCTGCTCCTGGCGCGTGCCGGCGCTGTCCCGCACGAGCAGGTCCCGATGCAGCGTCTTGCACATGGCGAGCACTTGCTCAGGGTCATCGGCGAGAGTCAGGCTCCAGAATCGCCAGCCCGTACCGCGCGCTAGCGGGTGGTTCCCGAGGTACGCTTCCCGCTCTAGGTAGCTGGTTTCCGAAAGCGACTTTCCGAAGGCTGTGGCGGAGAGCTTGGAACATCGGGTGCGGTCCTCGGATGTTGTTGCCTCTGAGAAGATGACGCTTAAGGGACCTTGAGCGCCGTCAAGGGTGATTTGATATTTTTCTGTCATTGCTGAATATTGTTTGCTGTGACCTGTTGAGTTACATATGAAAGAAAAATAATAAAAAGTACCCTCCGTTGCCTGTCTGGGGGCATCCGAAAGCGGTCCACATGATGATAACTCCGCTACGGCCAGTTTCTCGCAAACTCGCTCCGGATCGGGCCGTCGTCCTAAGGTGTCAGAATAAATGTAGTCAGTGTGTAAACCGTTGTGGTGACGCTATTTTATACTGTGTATCTCCTATCCCTTGGAGTAGACTTTCAAGTAACACCTACGTATTTTGGCTGTTGATTATATAATTAGGGGATAGTTAGCTTACAGTGCAAGATAGAATAATTACCACGGTCTGCATTTATTCTGACGCCTTTCTGGCTGTCTACAGTGGCAGAGTGGGCCAGGTTTTATCCTCCGAGTCAACTTTTCAGGCATCCTCTCATATAAATCAGGATTCAGCATCCCGAAGACAATATAATTGTTAGATGATGTACTCCTATCTACAACACTTGCCTCCCATCTTGACTTATTTATTATTATCGCACTTCAGTAGGTTGAAAGTACCTAGGTATACACTAGCTAATCTTACCTTTCGATGGGATTGGGACGCCACGGTTCGTATTCGTATCAGAGGTCATATTAGTCGCACAGTAGCGCAATCGCATGAAGGATGCAGCTTTTGATCACCGTCTGATTTTGCACAGCGCTTGAACGCCAGCCATGAGCATCCTAAGAAAATAATTTCAAAACCCATGAGGCAGAGGTTTCACTGCTTTGGGTAATACCTATCTAGTCACCTAGGCACATATTGTATATCGGAGGGGGAAAAGCCACGATGGATGTCACAAGAAAGCAAGTACTTGTGGGCGCAATCGTCACCGTCTTTGTACTCGGCGTCGCGTGGGTTTGGAAACTCAACACCGCGCTAAAGCAGACACCGCATGAAGTGCTCGCGGTGTCGCCACGCCGCTGGACCGAGAGCGAGATCAGAGACACGTACCAGCGCATCAAGACCAACCCAATCGACTGGGTTAAGCACCTCCCACCGAAACTAGATCGCCGTTATGTCGTCACAGGCGGCAGCGGTGGGGTCGGTGGTACAATCGTCCTGCAGCTGCTCGCGCGCGGCCAACCACCAGAAAGCATCCGCATCGTCGACTTCCGTAAACCGGAGCGGTCGGACATGGTGACGGGACCGGCTGCTTTGGTCGATTTCGCGCAGACTGACATCACATCGGCTAAGGCGACGGCCGCAGCGATTGATAAGCCCTGGTCTATGAGCGTCGCAGACTGGCCGCTTACGGTGTTCCACACGGCCGCTATCATCAACCCGTCGGAGCGGTCGCTCAGGACTTACGACCGCGTAAAGGGTGTCAACATCGACGGCGTGCGCAACGTTTTACACGCGTCCAAGCAAGCCGGCGCTTGCGTCTTTGTCTCGACGTCGTCCGCGTCGGTAGCCTACAGGCCTGTACAATATTGGGGCAATCCTTTCCGTCGCTGGCCCCGGAACTACTGGCAGGTAATCGACGAGTCGGATTTCGACCGCCCGCTACGGCCGCACGCGCAGTTCTTCGGCAACTACGCGCACGCGAAGGCCGTCGGCGAGCGCCTCATCTCCGAGGCTAACTGTCCGGGGTTCCGGACCGGGCTCGTGAGGCCCGCGAACGGCATCTACGGTAGCAGCAACGGGGACCAGGTCGTTGGGCTGAGCTTACGAGCGGGGACCTTTCCTAGCTGGATGAGGAACATCATCCAGAACTTCGTGCACGTAGGAAATGTGTCGCTGGCGCATCTGCTCTTCGAGGCCGCACTCCTGAGAGACGGCGAGGAGATGCCGAAGTGCGCCGGCCGCGCGTTTACGGTGACGGACGGGGGCCCGCCGCCGATGTTCGACGACTTCTACAGGCTGCTGAAGGTCGTGACCGAGACGCCCTTGATCAAGGTCGTGTACCTGCAGCCGGCGGTCATGCTGGTGCTCGCGCATATCGTCGAGTTGGTCGACCTGGCGAGCCGGCTGCCCGTGCTCGGGTGGGTAGTGCCGCGGCCCAAGGGCGATCTTGCGGTTCTGCAGCCAGCTGTGTTTAGTGCAGGGACGCACTACCTGGCTACGGACGCGGCGGCGCAGAGGAGCGTGAACGCGGGTGGCATTGGTTACAAGCCGATACACGATACGATGGAGGGCATGTGCCAGCAAGTTCTGGATTGGAATATCGAGCATCAAGGTTCTGGACAACTCAACCCGCAAACTACCGAGGAGACTTTGACAAAGGGGATTAAGAACGTGGGTGTTATGCCTGCTGCTGTCGGCGCTTGATTGTATGCACTGTTCTTGGCTTAACCCCCTTTACATATACCCGTTCGTCGGTGTATACTATCCTTCGATGCCTACAAGCACATACCTACCTAGGAGGTACTCATACTTCAAATTTGCGTAGTCTACGTAGAGAATGGAAAGTTTCGAGAAACTTTGAAATCCTTTACACTGGCGTCTCCGCTTCTCAGATTTCATTCAGAGGCCTGAACGAAACCCATCACAAGTCGATAATAGTGTCACAAAGGGTACATTCTGCTCTTAACAACACGTTTGTATACGAACAAAAAAATTTAACAATTGGTAATACATTTCCAATAGGTCGAATCTGAGAACAATATAATTGTTCCCTAGTGGCAGGAAACAATGATATTGTAACCGAACTACTGGCAGTATATGTATCAACATGGAGGCTGAATTCAAGCTGGCATAGAGGGCCTAGGCATTATCACCGATATTTCTCATTTCATATCAATACGACAAGTGCATAGTGGATTGGTCAAAGATATAGATACATCATCATCAGTTTATCTCATTACACGATACTAACAAAATGGACTCAACGTCTGCTACAACTTCGTCATCGGCTGGACCGAATAGGCAGAGGCATCTCACGTTCGGTATTGAATTTGAGTTTCTAATTCCCATCTTGTATAAATATGACGTGGATCCCCTCGCTGGCGTCGAAGGGGTACCTCCAGCGTTTAGGGTAGATCTGGACTATCCAGAAAATAAATTCGACGATCATGGGAATGCTCGACGCTTGGTTTTTGCTGATATTGCAAAAGTCCTCAATGCTCATGGCATCTCAACTGAGCTGGTCAGATCATATAAGTATGAGCACAAGTTTGCTCAGGATTCTCTCGAACAGTATTCGCATTGGCAAGTCGTAGAAGATGATTCGCCCTTTGAACCAGCGTCAGAACAAAATCCTTGGTCTTTCTCACGAAAATACACTTTGATCAATGTCGAGCTTGTCACTCCTTGCGAACCCGATACTCAGAGGGCTTATACGATTGTCGATTACGTTCGAAAACTGCTAATGAGAACATACTGCGCAAGAGTCAATCCCTCATGTGGATTACACGTACACGTCGGCAAAGGCTATGAGCGCTTCGACCTCCAGGAGATAAAACGTATCTCCTCGCTGATTTGGAGTTGCGAGCACTTACTGGTTGGTCTCCATCACCCTTGGCGGCAGGCAAATCGTTATGCCCCAACGGTCCGGACAAGAAGCATCATGGCCAAGAAGGAACCCGGTAGAGGCCCACGTCACGAATGGCATCCATTTTATTGGCAATGCGCTGCCTACACCAACACGGATGTTAGGTTCGGAGAAGAGCCGCTCTCGTGGAGGGAACAAAACCGAAGCGACGAGCAAATAGCAGCCTTTCAGTCAACTCGTCAGGAAGGTCACTTCGAGCCTTTCCAGTGGAACGCTGATAGCCAACACGGCGTTCCGGACCCCTTCGGCACCTACAGGCCAACTTCCAAAGAGCCAACCAGGCCAGGCTCTTCTCCTACTGGCGAGGCCATCCCATTCACTTACACGCGAACCATTCCGAGAATTCTAACGAACCACTACACCCAGGACGAACTTCAAGGGATGGCCCAATATCTGAAGGCGTACGGCGGCGACGACATCGACTTTGACCTCGTAGGAGAAGACCCCGGCGTAGCCGCAGGAGTCACTCAGCTCCTGGCTGCCCCTAGTACATGCTGGATCGAATATCTCATGGAAGCTCACCCCGATGATCGAGGCGCCTGGAACTTCACCCAGTACTCGTGTCGAAGGTCCCGTCAACCGCCACCCAGAATAGGGTCTAAGATCACAATCGAGTTCAGAATTGCGGAGGGGACATTAGACAGCTGGGCGATTACTTGGGCGAAGATCTGCGCCGGCCTTATCAGGTTCGCCACCACTACGACGAACACGCAGTTCATGAATGTCATCGAGAAGTGCGAGCGCTCTATGGCGGAGAACGGCAGTTTCGATTGTATTGACCTGCTGAACGACATCGGGCTCATTTCCGAGGCTAGAGTGGCGGAGCGGCGAATCTACGAAAATAGAGAGGCTTGGGGTGTTAGGTTTGTGGAAGGGTAAACCTGGAGGTTTGATTGTTCAGGAAGAGTTTGTCATTGATCTTAGGCGGCAGTGCTAAGTGAACGGTTGTTTGCTGTTTAAATTGTTATCAGTAACTAAAAGTAGATTGTTTCTGTTTTCGATGCTTATACTATGAGGCTAGTATTAACCTTTTTACTGCTACTAAATAAACTAAATGTTCACCAAGATATTCTTGAATTGTCTTAATATCTCCTTCCCACATCTCCTCCCATTCAGGGGCAATGTAGGGCGGCCGAAGTATTATACGAGTCTCTATTTCGTAAGCAAGTAAATAATATTAGATGTACTTACCTAGGTACTTTAAAGGATTGTCGTATCACGGTCACATGAAGACTTGAAGCTAATATCCTAGCAAACATTTCATTTTGGAGGGCACTGTTTTCTGCCCCTATTTCCTTAACTACCTAGGTACCTAGGTACTTATGTCGCCACCCCTTTGAAAGCATCATCCTATTACAATGTTGATAATTCAAATATGACCCAAATGCAGTATGGTTGCTTCGAGGCACCCGTATTAAATGTCTACAATATTTCCCCAAACTGACGTTGAATCTATAACAATCTCGCACGTCAATGCAGCTGTGCCCATTAGTTACGACAGACCAGAGATGGATCATCCTAATGATCTCGTCTATGTTATTGTGTCCTTGGAAATGGGCAATTCCTCCTTCTCAAGAGGCGGGATAACATAAAGAAGTGTTCGGTTAGTTTCTAGTCGCTGGAAATTTCTATATCCGGCGAGTTCACTTTCGTCTTTTTATGTCATGGCGCACGTGATGTACTATTAACGATAGGTACAGACATAGTAGAATTTGGTGTAGTGAAGCTTGGCTTCATTGGTTTGGATCGTTTTTTGGCTTATGGTGAAGAGCTGAATCTCTACAGTGCCTCATATGACGAGCATCCGTTGGTTTTAGTGGCGGCGGCTGCGTAGTGTATTTTTAAACCGGCAGAGAAGAAAAAAAACTAATAATATCGGGTTGAACCTCGACACCGCTGCTGAATATAAAACAAAGATGAAGCAATTCAAATTAAGATATAATTAACCATGTTGCCATGTTAGATATGATTTTTTGCCTGTCAGCTGCCTGATCGATATAATAGTATCTAACTTATGTACATACCTTAAATCATAGCCATGATGCCAAGTCTTTAGTTGAACAGCATAGCCACGGACCCGTCGATCGATCCACCGCCCTATCTTAGATTCTTACTTGCCTCATATATACCTAGTTCCTGGGCAGCTGTGCAGCTAGGTTATAGAATACGTAATAACTGAAAATACCAAACAATATTCATAGGTATGATTGGGGTGATTTAACTACATAGCTAGGTACTTGCAATTAACTACAAAATATACCTTTTCTCATAAGACCTCATAAGTTACGACATAAAAGTGCTTGAAAATGTATAAAGGGGCATTGACTAATACCTACCTCGGTACCTACCTAGTGTAGGTATGCTGGAACAGCGCGCATTTAGCTTCCATTGTTAGCGACTCACGCTGATTGGACGGTGCGTGAATATAATCAATGGATTGAGCTAGCTGGCTAGGTACCTAGATTAATATTGCAAGTTCCCCTTATTATCGTCCTATGCATGCTGCCATGTTTAGTGCTGCCTAAAAGACCCGCTGCATCAATCAAACTTCTGCGGCACAGCTAGGCACAGCTAGGCACAGCCAATCATAGGCAGGGCAGTAAGACGCAAACCTTGACCCCAGACAGCAGCTGAGAACTAAGAAAAGGAAGGGGCGATGCCCCCCAGTTTTCTAAGCAACAGCCTGGCAGCTTCCTACCTAGGTAGTCAGTGTAAGAGGAGTAGGTACTACGTAAATAACTACTAGAAGGTCCAGTACCTAGAAGGTATCATTCAAAGTCTCAATACTATAAATACTATAAAGGTGGTCGGATCCGGCAGCTCTTACCCTTATGCCAAATTCCTCAGCCCTACCATCTACCGTTTATCATCTACCTAATCGTGAATCTTAAGCTCGACAAACACATCTAGGCCAATCTTCTTCAATCTCGAACCTCATTTTCCTCACGAAACATCATTTCCGCATAAACCTTCAGAATGGTCTCCCAAAATATCATCACCTTCCTCGGCCTGGCCTCTACCGCCCTGGCCACCTACAGCCCCCAGGCCCTGAAGGGCTTGCGCGATCTGAGCATGCAGCACGTCGTGGTGGAGGTGCGCCAAATCCAGGCCAACGCCACCAGCGACGAGTGCACATCTTCGGCGCAAGCCATCATCACCGACGTGCCGACCCCCAACGCCGCCCTGCTGACGTACTTCGGGTCGTTCGCCGAGACCGCCGACCTCAGCGACCCGTCCATCCTCTGCCACATCACCCAGGTGCCGCAGTCGCTGTCCGCCGACTACAGCTCCTACGACCAGCAGGCTAGCAGCTGGTTCAGCAAGCACAGCAGCGACATCCTGAATCTCGCCTCCAAGTGCATCGACGAAGAGGACGCCAATTCCGTGGCCCAGGTCGTGACTGCCTTCGAGGCTTACATCGGAGCCGGGTGCTCCAGCTCCGGCTCCAGCTCCGGCTCCGGCTCCGTATCGACAGGTCTTGCGCCTCGACCTACCGGCATGATTGCCGGCGCCATGGCCGCTGCCGGTGCCTTGGGTGTTATGGTGGCGTTGTAATTCGGAAAGGAACAAGAATGTAGATTAAAGGGGAGAGGGAGAAGTTCAGTTTATATAGGAATTCAGATTGCATGGATAGGGATGTGTGGATGGCGTCAAATACGTTGATGGCGTCAAATACTTAATACCTAAAATTTGTAAAAATGCATACAGTATGTAGATACCCCTGTTTCTCAATACAATTCCGGATGCATTATTTGTTATGCATTTAAATATTCTCATGCGCTGGGGAGCGAGCATTAGCAACACCCACCGTGATTTCTGGATTATTAACAGCCTAGGTAGGTGCTTATTAGCGACTCTGGAGGTACTGCTAATAGCCCGTCGGAAATACATTAATTAAATTAACGGATTAGCAGATTCTTCGCCCTATGGAGTCGCCAGCGGTTAGCTATTGTCAGCACATGCCATGTAGGCACTTTGAGAACATTTGTAGTTAAGAATGGTTCGAGAAATATTGGTACATAGACTGGCACTTATTGATCTGTTTGAAATTCATTATCCCGAGTTGACAAGATTCACTTGGTAATTGGTAAATATATAATAAAACCCCTTTATAAATTACAGAAACATCCGCACAGTATGTAAATTTGGAATACGCTGTGTCTTCCCTTATGCGCGGGAGCCAGCCATGGGCCCTACCTACCGCAATTAAAATGAGCGTCGTTTTTTTATTATCACCGTGACTGCGTGATAAAACCTCTCTACAGTACCATCGTTCTTCACTACTTATTACCTGTCGGCTTCTTTCTCCCAAAGCCGATGCCGAGCAATGGCGACGTTTGATTCATTACCTAACATGGTCCTAGTGACGATCGCCCAATTTATTCTAGGGCAAACTCGATGTGATTATTTAGCAACTTTTGCTCTCACGAACCGGCACATATACCAACTTGTCAACTCAATTCTATATGATTTCGGCCGAGATAAGGGATATTCGAATGCTGTGCCCTGGGCAATCAAACATGGCAGAATTGGAACTCTCGAGAAAGCATTCATATTTGGTTTAGATCTCGGTCCGCAAGCATATCCGATACCGCCTGTTTACGATCTTGATCCACAGGACCGAAGCATGTTTTTGGCCCTTCAATCCGAGTGCGAACCGGTTGTTTCTTGGTTGTTGGACCACTGTGTTGATGTAAATAATGGATTAAAGATCGAGCCTGAAGGTGTTGATCCGAGCGACTCTCCATTAGGCATGGCTATTATGGGGAAGCTGGCTTCGATGGCTTGCCTGCTAATTGACAAAGGTGCATGTCTTGACTTCGTAACGAGTAGGGAATATTTTGACATATCATGCGTGGCCCGCGAGTTGGCGAAAATCTGTTAGTATCAGCCATGAATCTTGCCGCCGAATATGGTCAAGTCTCTGTGGTAAGACACTTGGTACAGCATAATGGTATCGACATAAACACCACCGACAGCATGGGCAACATATGTTTGCACTATGCACTCAGCATGGATCAAGACTCGCCAACGGCCATTAATGAACTAATACAGCTCGGTGCTGATGTCAACTGGACCGATCGACACAATCCTCCTCTATGCCGTGCTATCCAGGTTGGCAAGTTCAAGCAAGCGATGGCCTTGGTCGATGCCGGTGCAGACATCGAACATCTCTCGTTTAATGCATTGCGGCCAATTCATATGTGTACTTGGAAGGAATCGAAGTTTTTAGGGACACATCTAAATGATCAAGGGGAATCTGATAGATACTCTTTACTGAAGAGACTTATTGACCTCGGCGCGGACGTGAAGGGGACATACGACGAACCTCGAACGCCGTTAGGAGAGGCCATCGTCAATGGCACTGCTGAGGCAATGCAGATACTCATTGACGCAGGTGCAGATATGAATGAAGAAACAAGCGGGCCTGCATTCCTATATTTAGTATGTGATCTTGACAATTGGAAGAATGCGAAGTTGATAGATGAGATGATTAAAAGACAACTGTATTATTGAGGAATTCTCTTCGCATCGACTCGCGGCCTGATAATATTAAATCAACGATCCTAGAGCGAACATTCCAATGGTGTTTGGACCATGACTTTTACGGACCACTCTCTTGTCTGCTCGAATTGACGACCAGGAAGAATGTTTCACCCGAACACATAGATGACTTATTAGCAGTTGCTGTTAAACGCATGTCTTTCGAACCTTGTGTTATAATTTTAGAACAAGGAGCGAGGTTGCGGCACGGCGTCGCTGACGTAGTCACCTGGATTGAAAAGGAACTTAGATATGGAAGACACGATCGTCTCGCGGATGTCGAGACCTTCAGATCGACCATGTCAATGTTGCTGGATTTTAGCCTGGGGTTCAATGAACTAGACAACCTATTTAGAACAGCCTTGCAGTATCAAGACAGGATTGCCGCCAACATGATTCTAAACCGCTGTATGCTTGGTCGGCATCTAGCATCCTACGACCCAAACGTGTGGCTTCAAGAGGCGGCTAATTGGGGCGACGTGGGCATTCTACGTCGACTGCTCTAGGGCTCTCCAAATATCAATTGTCTGGATTCCGAAGGGGAGCTACCCCTATCGCGAGCCGTGCAAGCCGGACACTGCGAAGCGGTCATCATCTTGATGGAATACGGTGCCGATGCGCACATGGCCACCAAAATCCGCACCGACCAAGGGGAGATGCATACTCTGAAGCCTGTTCAACACGCGATCCGGCGCGGCAACCTTCAGATTCTCTGCGATTTCTTCCAGGAGCAACCTGAGCCGCTCTCTGAAAAGGAGAAATGGGTTCCAGCCGTATTTGGCGAACGCCACAGATATCGCCCGGCTTCTAGAAATATATACCCATCTAACCTAAGGCCTACGATGCTTGGGGTGTTCATGTGTTTATACCTTACCAAGTTTGAATATTTATTGTAATTTAACAACTATGTACCTACTACTTCGTACAGTCCTCCTAACTGAGGCTGCCTTTTATTAATGATATACACGGATTATTCATCGATAGAATGCTAATATCCAATAAAAATATCCGCTCCAGTTTACCGATCGTAGAACAGGAATCCGGGGGTGGCTGAGATGTGGCTGATGCAGAACGGACGATGGATGGATAAGCCACAACATCAATTAAGACGCGTCAGGAGCTTACGCCACATTTCATGTCACACATAGATGGCCTTATACTGGAATTAGCTTTCCTCGGTACCTATCTACTATCTGGTACCTATCTGATATCTATGGGTACCTCGTAATTTAGAAACCTTGGGACCATTTTAAGAAACCATCTATCAAAAGCAACAAAAAGCAACACCTCTGGTTGGGTTTGGTTTGGTTTGCCAGTTCTGGTCAGTAAAACCCGAAACTACGGAGAGCGGATTGATTATATTGGCATACGACGAATGGCCTCTTTTTGGATCTGATGATAGATACAACACGCGACAATGGGTATGTTAAATGAATTGATTGTTTGATTGACTGTCTACGTGGATAGAAGACGGATACAAGACGGATACGAGAATAATAGAAGACGGTAGATCAATGCTAACTAACTTCCCAACTCACAGCGTCTCCGAGACCATCGCACGACTCTCTATCTTCCGTATCCACCACTAGTCTAGTATTCGAGCGACTTAGCGAACGAGAGAAGCTCAATGGCGGCGACCTTGACGACTTGGACGATGACGACCCTTTACATCATGGCTCCGACGACGAAGAGGGCGCATTCCTCCCACCCCCGAAAAGACAGGTCGTTGGAATGGACAAGAGCCTGAAGAGGTTCATCCTAGTGTTGGTAGGAGTATTTGTTGCCGCTTGGGTGATCGGTCTGTTCACATACCTATCTACGAAATCATACCAACATTCTTCCCAAAAAGATCACGATCCCACCGCTACGGCCTCTCGTGGATCTGGTAAGAAGGTCACACTGGACCAAGTGATGGATGGGTACTGGCGACCCCAGAGCCATGGAATTAGCTGGATCGAAGGTGCCAATGGAGAGGATGGCTTGCTCCTGGAAAAAGGTGCTGCTGGTAAAGACTACCTTGTGGTCGAGGACGTCAGGAGTAAGAACGAAGAGCATACAGCAACCGGTGGAAAGATCACATCTGCGCAAACCCTCATTAAGGACCGGTGGTTCAATGCTGGCGACCGTCAACTGTCTCCGAGTCAAGTATGGCCGAGTCCCGACTTAAAGAAGGTCCTCATCGCCACCGATACTAGAGATGTCTGGAGATATTCTTTCACCGGGATATACTGGATATTCGACGTGGAAACTCAAACCGCCGAGCCCTTGAACCCCAAAGATCCCGCGCTCCGGGTACAGCTCGCGCAATGGAGTCCTAAGAGCGATGCTGTCATATATACAAGCGCCAACAACATATACGTACGACGGTTAGGAGGCGACGATGTTGTGCAGATCACTACAGATGGCGGACCCGAGTATTTCTATGGAATCCCGGATTGGGTGTACGAAGAAGAAGTATTCGGTGATAATAGCGCAACGTGGTGGTCCGAAAAGGGGGATTTCGTGGCTTTCCTAAGAACAAACGAGACCCTTGTGCCTGAGTACCCGATTCAGTTTTTTATTGAAAGGCCGAGTGGCGATGCCCCTCCTGCTGGAGAGGAGAATTACCCAGAAGTACAGCAGCTCAAATACCCCAAGGCAGGTTCGCCAAATCCATTCGTGGACCTCATGTTCTACGACATGGCTCGAGGCGATGTATTTTCGGTCGATATTGAGGGGGGCTTCGCTGCTGATGACCTTTTGATTACTGATATCACGTGGGCTGGAAACAAGGTCCTTGTGAAGGAGACGAATCGCGTCAGTGACATCATGCGCGTCATTCTCATCGACGTCGCTGCCCGGACGGGCAAGACGGTCAGAACGGTTGACGTAGGCAAGATTGATGGCGGCTGGTTCGAAATCTCACATGATACCACTTACATCCCCGCCGATCCTGCCAATGGCAGACCTGAAGACGGGTATATTGATACTATTATTCATGATGATGGGGACCATATGGCCTACTTCAGTCCTCTGGATTCCGACACGCCCGTTATGATGACTTCGGGAAAATGGGAGGTCGTTGCGGCTCCTTCTGCAGTTGACTTGAAGAACAATGTAGCGTACTTTGTTGCTACGAAGGAATCCTCGATCCAGCGACATGTATACAGCGTCAAGTTTGATGGGTCGCATATGAAGGAACTAACTGATATAACCAAGGAGGGTTACTACGATGTGTCATTTTCTAGCAAAGCTGGCTATGCTCTTATTACCTACAAGGGGCCAAACGTGCCGACGCAGAAGGTAATCAGCACACCGAGCAACCCAGAGGTGTATGAACACGTTATCGAGAAGAACGAGGACCTAGCAGACAAGGCGAAGAAGCACGAGCTGCCGCTTCTAGACTACGGCACAATCACCGTAGAAGATGTCGAACTCAACTACGTCGAGCGCCGGCCGTCGCACTTTGATCCTAAGAAGCGATATCCCGTACTTTTCCACCAGTACTCCGGTCCTGGTTCGCAATCCGTCGACAAGCGGTTCAGCGTCGACTTTCAGGCGTATGTTGCCGCCAACTTAGGCTACATCGTGGTCACAGTCGACGGGCGCGGAACCGGGTTCATCGGGCGGAAGGCACGCGTGATTGTGCGCAAGAACCTCGGGCAGATCGAGGCTCACGACCAGATCGCAGCGGCCAAGATCTGGGCCGCGAAATCGTACGTAGACGAGACCAAGATCGCCATCTGGGGGTGGTCGTACGGCGGTTTTCAGACGCTCAAGACCCTAGAGCAGGACGCTGGCCAGACATTCCGATACGGGATGGCGGTTGCACCCGTTACAGATTGGCGCTTCTATGATAGTATCTACACGGAGCGGTATATGCTGACGCCCCAGCTAAACGGGGAGGGTTACGATCGGACTGCCGTGAGCAACGCCTCGGCCCTGGGACAGAACGTGCGCTTCCTCGTCATGCATGGCGTCGCGGATGATAATGTGCATATGCAGAACACGCTCACGCTGCTGGATAAGCTGGACTTGGAAGGCGTTGAGAATTACGATCTGCATATGTTTCCCGATAGTAATCACGGGATTTACTTCCATAACGCAAACCACATTGTTTATGATAGTGAGTTATCCTATCCTCTTCCCCTGACTCCCCCTTTTCGCCTTGTCAACGAGGGTTATGTTTCCTAACACAAATGGCCACAGAATTGAATAACTGGCTCGTCAACGCATTTAACGGCGAGTGGTTGAAGGTCACGGATGCGAAGCCAACGCCGATTAAAGCGAAGAGGGACATGGAGATGATTAGAAGATCGGGCATCATCGTTGATGGCGGGCAGTCGGTGCCGTTGTCAAGTCTGTCCGGGTTGAATTCACTATAGAAAGCATGGCACGGCGGCGTATCGGTGTTCGATCTCTTCAATGTGTACTTAGTATTCTCTTGCTTACCTAGGTAGGCATCTGGTGTCAATATGTTAAACTGATGTGAAAATACGTCTAGTTAGATTCTGACTTATCGGTCTCCATCTTGCGGCATCTACTCTTTTTACTTCGTCATTTTCGTCCCGCTTTCGTTGCTAGCGTGGGATGAACTTATCCTCCCTTGCTAGTTATTTGAATGGATTGTGAATACGTCTGCCACAGTTGAATTTCTTGTTTTTTTTAATCCGAGGAGGGACTTTTTGGTCATCATGGATTATACGTATTATAAACGTAGCAAAGACGCCCGTCCAACGTCCCACGGCATAATATGAAGGACCATCGATTGGACAATTGGTTGGTCTACCAACGAAGTAACGCGTAGTTCTTCTACCTACGAGAGAACAACTCTAATATGTGTTGGCTCTTCCTCCGTAGACCATAACCAATTCATCCTCCGCTTAGCCAGCATTAATGTATTTCCTGATAGTGTCATGAACACAGTCGGATACAGAGAATATTGAAGTTCTTTTAAGGTAGGTATGTGCCCTTGCAAATGACCCCTCGGTGTATTTTCTCCTCGTTGTCGGTATGGCGAGAGAGAAAGTCCTATCTAAAGTAAAACGTAGTATTAATATTTAGTACCAACTTTATGATATTGATTTAGATAAAAGATTCCATACCCTTGTTCTCCATCATAGAGAATGCTCTCGTGTTCTTCTCCCACGAGCCCACGACTTCATTGTGCAATCGATGCCAACTCACCCACCTGAGCGCAGGACGCGTACTAGATTTCCTGGTCACAGAGATGCTTCTAGAGTATTAGCATCCGCACTAGACAGTGCTGATCTTGTCGGGTCGGAGTTGACATGGTTATTGCTGCCAGAATAGTAGAGTGTCTTTGCCCTGGTCATCGTCAAGATACTCGTAGATGTCAGCTACTCTTTTCTAGCATGCTTAAGAGGGGTTGATGTATGTATTCGACCGTTCCTAACCAGGTTGCTGGGGGGTCAGTCCAAGGCAATGACGATAGCTATAATAGCTGTACCTAGGTAATCGACACTATCTACCATCGTTCCGATGCCGTTACTACTAGTGTCGTCTATGATGCGCGAGGCCTCGAGCCAATCCTGATCCTAAGTGATGGCGTGGCCTTGATTGCGTTAGGCTCTTCGTGAACCTTCTTGTATCGATGCGTCACCGACGTGTTGCTGCGGAGAGATAAATTCGCAAGACAGAGTTGTTCTCCCTCTGAGCTTTTTGGGTTTTATGTTTCTGTCCCGTGCTGATTTCGGGGTATGCCCTTATGGATGATGATGATGATGATTGTGTTTCCGTCCGGGAGGACGTATATATCTATAAAGCTACATACATCTAAGCGTTCTTTAACGCAAAGGGCGTCCAGAGTACCCCGGGGGGCAGAGCTGGAGTTTCGCCTCACATAAACTATGCCCTTATGGAGAGCACGGTCGTATGCACCGGGTTAGATATGTTTCTAGCCAGAATCGTTCCACATTCGAGTAAAGATATCCCAATAGTACTTTCAGGATGGTTAAAAGGGTTAGAATTCCGATGCTAATAGCTAGGTATTAAGTTACACGAAGAAGTTACTACCTATGTTAAAACAAGGACACATTTCCAGGTTTAAATAAGTCCTCTTGTTCTATCTGTCAAACTCTAGTACATAGATATATCTTGAATTGCCTAGGTGGTTGGTGACGGCAATAGCATCACTTTAGTCACTGAATTTTCCAATCCTCTTCACGATCTATTTTCCTTCAACTCATAATGCAAGCACTACGGATAGAGAAACATCTAGTAGAAATTATTAAAAAGTGATACCTATGTCAATAAATTTGAATTTGGTGTTTAACATAATAATTTCTTTTTATTCATACCAATCATGCCTTTGTAGCTTTTGTGGCATAGCTACCTGGTATTATATTATGCATCTAATTTGCAACGCATTCAAACTCAACCCTGATCATTCACTAAACCCAGCCTATATGAAATCAAGCTGCCGCAATCACTCTATGAGGATGTTGAAAGAGACTTCGAGATCAATTGACGAGCTGCGGTGCAGCCTGAATAGCAGGGTCGATCTTCTCGACAATAGCAGCGGTACCATAAGCGCTGCATTGGGCGAATCCGCCCATGTCGCCGGATTCGAAGCGAAGGGTTATGATGGCGTTCCCACCCCGTGCTTTTGTCTCGGCTACCACGCGGCTGATAGCATCGTTTCTTGCCGAGTAGAGCTGATCATCGTTGATTAGCAAGAGTGCGTCATTCGGATGGAAGAGATATATATACCATGTTAGTAAACCATCGCAGCTCGTCACCTGCTATGCTCTTAATCACCATGCCCATGCTGGCAGCCCAGTTACGGGAGCGGACGGTTAGGCCGTAGACGGCACCGAGCACTTTAACTACTCGGTACCCGGGAATATCGAACATGGTTGTGGTGATGACTCCATCGGTTTCGGTGAAACAGTGTAGGTCCGATAGTTGTGGCGGGACGTTAGCTGGCGGGTCCGAGTGCGATGCCATCTTTGTTAAATAGGGGTTGTTTATGTTGGATACCTCTAGGTACCTAGGTAGGTAATTATGATGTAGTTTCCGTTTTGGAACCTTAGAAGCTTCTAATTACTAACCTAGAACTGAAATCATAAGATAAATGGGTTCTCATCTTTCTTTATATTAGGTAATTATTTGTATGTGTTACTTGCCTAGGTAGTAACATGAAGTAATAACGTTCATGTGAAGAAAGCCTAATGAATTGCCAACACCTCATTCGCTCGTCGCACCTTGTAGATTGCCTAAAACGGCCATCGTATAGGCCGTATTTCGCATTGTGGGCACTAGTCCGCCCTAAGTCTTGCATTAAATGAGTCAGTTGCGCAGCAGTGATACCTAGTGCACAACCAGTGGATGTCTCTAAGCCACTGTACAACTGCTAATAGCGGCATAGATAAGGCAGACTGTCCACTGTAGATCAGTAGATTGACGTACCTAACCTGTAGAGCGGCCTACGTAAACACGATGCCTTATTTGTCTTCCATAAACTTCTTGTGAAAAGAGATGCATACTAGAGGTCCTGTTTCCACCATTAGGTAGGATACCAAATAATAAGCTTCATTCCCTAATATCAGATGTTTTATCTATACCTAGGTATTTAACTAACAATTGTTTTAACAGGTATAATTTGTTTGAGTAATTATCCGACCGTCAAATACAGGAAGAGCAATTTCGGTTCTGTTAACTTCCTGGACTGTGGGAGATGGGGATGTAAGGTTACCTACCTAGGTAGGTACCTAGTTTATGAGATCCACTAAGTATATAGAAGAGGTTTTCAAGTATTAAATGGTGTTTTGGATATGTAATAGATAAATTCCAGTAATTTGGGAACCCCGAAGAACGCAGAGTTTAGAATATTCAACAAGACTATCGTAACCTTCTTTGTGGGCAAGCCAGGGGTCGTGCTGACTGCAGCGCAACATAAAGCCTCATTCCGCTACGGCTAGCTTTCCGTCTCTATTACTACCTACCCCCCAATCCCAGCTGAAGATTACGTCTTACTAAATATACGCAGAACTTCCCCCAAGAACTGATCTACCTAGGTATTCTAGAAATGAATATGATCCCTAGGTA
Organism: Jackrogersella multiformis; assembly: GCA_902806575.1. Taxonomy (NCBI): domain Eukaryota; kingdom Fungi; phylum Ascomycota; class Sordariomycetes; order Xylariales; family Hypoxylaceae; genus Jackrogersella; species Jackrogersella multiformis. Next base: position 386,148 of record CADCXD010000019.1, read on the forward strand.
CATGGAGAAGTCATGATGGCACAGAGCGAAGTGTTCATCGAGCCGGAAAACTTGTTGCAGCTACAGCGGCGCCGTATCCTCGCGATTTGGAGATGGATCGCCCTGGTGGCCTTAATAATTTCTATCCCTCTCTTCAAGGCGAAACCACCCTTCTCGTTCCGATGTGCTCACCACCATGATCACCCGGCGACTCGCTTGGCGTATCCCGGCGAGCGCATAACATGGGAACGATGCGGTGACCTCAGCGGGCGCCCGCTAGAATGTAGCAGCGTCGACGTACCGATGGACCAATTCAATGCTGCTAACTCCGGCAACAAGACCTTCAATATCCCGCTTATTCGCATGCGCGGTGCGAATGCGACTCAGAACTTACTCCTCAATCCTGGAGGGCCAGGCGCCAGTGGGATCGACTTTCTGCACCGCCTCGGCGAGCGGCTACACGATGTTGTCGGCGAAGGGTCCCACTTGTTGTCCTTTGATCCTAGGGGTATTAAAAGCTCGCGACCGCAAGCTACGTGCTATCCCGATTCCGAGACACGCCGTGAGCGGTCTCACGTGCGCAACAACAGGGTCGTCGAAGACAGCATCGAAGCGTATACGTGGTCGCACAACTTCGTTAGGGCATGCGCCGACACTATGGGCGAGCATGCATTGTACCTTAATACGCCGCAAACGGCTGCCGACATGAATAGTATCATTGATGCCGTCGGACAGGATGCCATGGTCTACTGGGGTTTTAGCTACGGCACGGTGCTGGGCCAAACGTACGCGACAATGTTTCCGGAGCGCTCGGAGCGCATCATCATTGACGGTGTCGAGAATCAGTTCGTTTGGTATGAGGGTCTTCTGGAGACTGAGACCTTCCACGACACTGAGAATGTATGGGAGGGCTTCTTAGACGAGTGCATTAAAGCTGGCGAGGACTGTGCGCTTTCGTCATTAGCAGCATCGAAAGATTCACTAAAAGGCAAGTTGCTTTCATTAGGCAAGCAGCTTAAAGACAGCCCGCTCAGCGTCTACGTTAATAACACCGTCTACGGCACCCTCGACTACGAGACAATCTGGTACAAGGCCATATTCTCAGCACTCTATAAGCCGGCTACGTGGTATTCGCTGGCCGACCGGCTGGCGAAGATGCTCGAAGGCAACGCGACAGAGGCCTTCGTCTCGTACGGATTAAATGGGCCCTGGAATCTAAAAGGTGAATCGACCGAGTTCATCACCTACAACGACGGCTCCTCGGGTGCATCATACTGGCCACAGGATAGGGAGTCGATCCTGGACGCTCTCATTCCGTACATGAACCAGAGCGTCTTCGCCCCGGCGGAGTACGGGGGCTACTACATCAAGCAGCAGTGGCGCATTCCACGGACTCACAGGTATGTCCCCCGCATAGGCGTCAAGACGGCACACCCGCTACTCATTCTCTCCACATCGTACGACCCCGTGTGTCCTTTGCTATCTGCCCGCTCCGCCAACGCGGCCTTCAAGGACTCCAAGATTATCGAGGTGCGGGGGTACGGTCACTGCTCTATATCCGTCCCTTCTATGTGTCTTGCTAGACATGTAAGGGCGTTCTTGTATAACGGGACGTTGCCGGATGAGCACACGCAGTGCGAGGTAGACGGACCGTATTTCATCAAGCCGGAAGAGGACGGCAGGGCAAAGCCTCAAAGGGACTTTGTCGATCCGGAGGAGCGGAGGATTCATCTGGCACAGCTTGAGCTCGCTAGAAATTGGGAGTGGTGGCAATTTTAAGAGCTACTTCTGTTTCCATTTAAATGATATCTTGACTATCGGTGGTATATAAACAACGTACATTGGCTTTTATTTGAAATTATTAGGCTAGTTGAAAGACTGGTGTAGATGAGATGTGTTGAGCTAATGGGTATCACGTGGTCAACTTCAGTATATCTTTCAACCTCCTTTAGACATTACACATGCAAGTGCGCTGAGAAAAGTATCTACTTATATATAGGTACTTAGAATCAGCCGTTCTAGAGTCGTCGTCTGAAAGTCTCCTCCCTTCGACCCCCGTTGTTGGCAACGATGTGTGAGACTACAACATATTAACTAAAAATGTAAAATATACCATTGAACCCAAGGTGCAGCTATGCTTTCAAACATCTAATGATGCAGTCCAAAGCTCCAGCTCATCCTCCTTGCCTACCTGCTTCAACAACTCCACTAGCTTATCAAGAATATGCGCCAGAGCTTCGGTCTGCCCCCACACCATGCCGCCGCTTATAGCGGCCTGCTTCAGCCACGCAATCGCCTGCTCTACGTTTCCCGAGCACTCGCACGTCTTGGCGATATCCTCCATTGTCATGACGGCGCACTCGTCGTGGTATAGCGGATCCGGGCTCGGCGTGTCGAGCTGTTGCTGCCCCACGATATCAAAGCATACGCTTAGCGCCGCGACCCAGTCGCACTGGTCCATGTACACGTGCTCGAGCTGACGAGACAGCTGGCGTTCCTGCAGCGATCCCGGTCCCAGAAGGGCGCGTATTGCGCGGATGCCCTCGTTGGCTACCCGCAGCGCCTCGGTAAAGTCGCCGCTCCGGCGCAGGAGGCCGCACAGGCGATAGATTACAAGTTGCGACAGCGCATGGAGAGGACCAAGCGTAGCTTGGAGGCGCTCAACTATGAATCCTAGCGCCCGAAGTGTCACGTTCTTGTCGCCGTTGTCGTTCTTGAGCCTGTCAAGGACGAGCGCGATTGGATGACTATGCGGCAGCTGTTCCCGCGCCAATTCGCACAGGTATCGAAGCATGCCTTCTCGGACGTACGGGCACGTGGTGGTATTCACAGGCGATAACGTGCTCAGGAGCTCGATGAGGATAATTGCCGTGCCCTCATTCAGGGTGTTAGCCGCATCTGCTGTTGACTTCTTGAGAATTCGGAATCCCCGAGTCTGGCTCTGGCTCGCGCCGCGCTGCGAACCCTCTGAAATTTTCATCAAGTAAATTGCGAGGTCAGTATCCTCCCAGAATTTCGGGCGTACGACGATAGGAGACGAGTCGAAGTTTCCGGCTGTATAAAATGTTCGGATACTGAAGAGAATATAATCGAGATTTGCACTTGGAAGATCGCCGGGCGACATTATACGAAGTCCGGCTGTGGCGCCGACTGCAGAACCCCCGGCTAGATAACGACGCATCTGTTCTGCTCGTTCCTGTGAGACTCTTGCGTTCCCTAAAGACCCTTGACTGTACGAGGTCGCTTCCGATGTTCTACGCGAACCAGCGCTTGAGCTACCGCTCGGCCCGTAACCGCTCCTGCTAGAGTCTTCTTCTCCAGGAGCACTTCCCTCTTGGATATCTGTAGTAGAGTAGCTCGGGCCCTCAGATGTGACTCGGCGTGCTCGTTGCACCGACAAGGTGAAATTCCGAAAATCGGTTTGCATAGAGTCCATTTTCGCTTCCAGGTTGTTGAAACCCTGACTCGAAGCCATGTTATTCGCTTCGACTAGCATATTGGTGGCTATCTGTGTTTCCAGCCCGACGACTCCAAGCTCCCGAATCACTTCTATGTTGAGACGGTTTAGCCTCTGTAGCTTTTCAGATAGCTCCTTTTCTATCTTGAGAGACATAAGAGATTTCCATAAATGTCGAACGGGCCTGACCCTGCCTTGGCCACTGCTAAATAAAGGCATCAACATGTTGTGAACCTCTTGTAAGGCCGGATGAAGTGCGACTGCACACCGCGATAAACGATCCATTTGAGGAGGGTCCAGGTTCTGAAAAATCTTGGAGCCCGCGTTGCAACTGTAACAAAGGCGAGATATGGAATCGTCCACGTCGTTCAGGAGAGACGCAAGCCTCTGAGGTATATCTTTCAGATCCTTCATCAGCTTGATAGTAGCAAGCAATGCTTGTGCAGCCATTGATACAAGCTGTAACCCGGCCGCTAGACCGCCGACGATCGAAAGGGGGTCAGCCATCGCAAAAGCGCTGTGGTGTATATTCAATGAACACTGCAGGCGTTAAGGAACTTAGGCTTCTAGCGATTCATAAATGGCTAGCAGATGAGAAGAGTCAGCGAAGAGAGGCTGTGCTAGAAGTCCAACTCCCCTAAAAAAATATAACTACGTGGCAGAGGCCTTCCTATGAATTGTCGCTTATGAATACATATCAATTTCTTTTAAGAAAATCTCACCATCAAAATTCTAATAATCTATCCAACTTTGAAGTCGATGGTTGTTCAGTGTACTAGGTACCCAAGCATTAAGTACCACTTGCATTTGGGCTGAGTGCGGCACAGCATCGTCTTATGCAGCTAAGGCTGACCATCGGCGCCCCTGTTCCTCCGAATCATCTACTGAAGCTATACCTAGGTAGGTACCTAGGCAGGTAATCTCAGGTGCCAGTGGCATAGTCATCGAATCACTCTCAACACTGCGGCCTTTACGATAGACTCGTCAGACCGGGTCAGCTTGATATTGGAATATTGGGAACCTAAGTTGCTACAATTGCTATTTTCTAGACATGGAATTCCATATGTTTGGCTCAGATGACTTTCAATAAATAATTTAACCGAATCCTGTATCATTTCCCCTCGCCTAGCAGAATCAAAACTCGTCTAGCCTCTCGTCCCCTTCACCACGATTGCATACCCTCCCGCCTCGCCGACAAAGAACTCAACGGCTTCCTTCCGCTCTTCTTCCGGCACGTCCCATCCGGTGATCTCGCGCTGGATGGTCTGCTGCACATAGCAGTGCGACATGAGCAAAACAACTAAGGCGCCCTCGCTGTTCTCAAATACGTACGCCAAAGCATTCTGCACACGCTGCCAGAGAGCCGCGTAGGTTTCTTTACGGTTGGGGTTATTGGACATCTCCCCGAGCCGATCAATATTGTCTACGTCGTCGACGTTGAAGGTAGGGAATTTCCTCTCGATCCATTCCTTGTCATGCCGCTCGTTCTTCCCCATGCCCGTCACGCCCTCTCGCAGGTTCTCTAGAACGATCGGGCGGACGGTTGGAAAGAGAGGCGCGACGGCCAATTGCGTGGTCTCGAGGGCGCGGGCTAGTGGAGAAGTCACGACCATCTCAGGGGGTGGAAGGCCGACAGTACGCATCGCCCGGGTCAAGTTAGCTACTAGACCAGTGCATTGCCTTTCACCTAGGTCATCAAGCGCGGGATCGGGGATGCTATTGTCTTGTGCTACTTCTGTGTAGATAGAGAAGAACGTTAACATATGTCTCCCCCCCTTTTTGTAGTAGTTCTAGAACAATGTACGTACTATGAGCTCGACGCATGACATACACAATCTTATATCGTGTATTATCGTCCGCCTCTGAGTTTAACTGATTAACATGTGCTACAAATGCACGCCAATCCGGCATCTCCGGAGACGGGTAGGCTAGATACATATCATCCCGCCACGGAAGATTGTAGTCTTCTTGCTGACCGGCGATTCGGCGCAGGTCGGTTCTGAAATACTGATGGTTAGAGTTGGGAGGGTCTGGCCGGGTGAAGATCCAATTGGTCGAGGCAAGGGGTAGATTGGACATCTTGAGTGTTGATGCGAAAAAAAACCAAACGAAGCTTAATGTTGCTATTACTTGGAAGTCTTGAGAAGCTTTAGAACCAAAACGCGGCTCTCTTATTATACTAATAATCCGATCAAACCTCTACTCACCCGTAGGTACCTAGATACCTAGGTAGGTGAGAGAATAGGTAGGCAGGATGTGTCCTTGTCAATTACTGTGCTTACATGCATCGACAGCATAATCGGGCGTAAGTTTGGAAGATCTTGGCTTCAATATGGCTTCCTATCACACGCAGGTTAGTTATCACATGTGGTGATTGTTTAGGTTACCTTCATGATAGGTCCTATTATTGGGGGCTGAGAAATTGGGCGACTTTATTTCAGTCATGGGATCGAAAACCCCTCAGGTATATTTTCAGGTCGCTTATTGAAACCCAGGGAGTTTCCGTCAGGCTTTCTGTGAGGCTTTCTAGAGAGTAAGGCTTTCAGTGCCTGGAATGATCCACGCAATTACTCCAAAGTCAACCTGAATCTGCTTGAGCCACTCCCTTCTGGCTCAAAAGCACAATTTGAAACTCGACATCTTTATCTTGTGTCTTGATCTATACCGCAATACCGCAATATAGCTCGAAATCCAATACCAGATTGAAGCATTAAGATGGAATCGATATGTAAGTCCTGTGCAGGTCTCACCATCGAGTGGCTCGGTGAGAAAGACCACCCGTACATCGGGTACGAGCTTCACTCGAGCCTGTCGGAGCTTAGGGATTGCGGAAAGCATTGCAATTTGTGTCGAGTGTTCTGGAGGAGTATTGAGCGATCTTGCAAACCCGAGTTGAGGGAAGACCTACTCCGCGGTGCCTCCAACAAGGGTGAGAAGCGGATTTTTGCTTATGTTAACCTGGTGGGGAAAATTCCCATTTCCGTGGCAGAGTTGGGCAATGCTCGTCCGACGAAGGTTCAGTTTAGCAAAGGCGCCCAGAAAATTCATTTGCATTTGGGTAACTCGGGCCGTCTTCTCACGCTTGGTTGCGTTGATATATTGGCAGACTTGGGTATGTTCCATTAGCCTCATAGTTTACCCCCTTACTCCTTTTAAGCTTCCTTTCTCCCCAGCTTATAATATTTTATGACTGACCAAGAGGCTATGATAAAGAATCACCGGCTGCCAAATACTTGCGAGGACGAGTTACTACTGTGGCAGGGTATACCCAATTCCGCACCTCGATCGCGAAAAGATGGTTACTGAACTGCGACCAATCCCACAAAGGTTGCGGAGGCTCCGGGCCCAAGCCCATGCCCACCCGGGTGATCGATCTTGGTGATGCAAGAGTCAAAACCACTCCGAAATTGCTCGATAGCAAAGGGATGCAAGGCGCTTATGTTGCCCTCTCATACTGCTGGGGGACGGGCCGTGGAATTCACAAAGTAAAACTCAGATCCGAGACGTATAAAAATTTCAAGAACAGCGGGATCGATGAATCGAAGATGACTCTCGCACATCGTGAAGGCATTCAGATCGCCCGTGAGCTTGGGTTTCGATATATATGGATCGATGCGCTATGCATCATTCAAGGCAGCGACGAAGCCTCTAGAAACGACTGGGCTTACGAGTCAATCAGAATCCCAGAGGTGTACGGAAACGCTGCACTCACAATCATGGCCGGTAGGAGCGATGACAGCCGCAAAGGGTTCTTGAATCCCGCTTACGAGTCTGAAATCCCTCCTGCCAAGCTGAAGTGTCGAATACCTGGCGCTGGAACCAGTCAGTGCCTTGTAGGCGTCGAAAGAAGTCTGGATATTGGACCGACCGATCTACGAGCCTGGTGCTTCCAGGAGTCTATTTTGAGTAGGCGCATGCTTGTATTTGGTACAGAACAACTCGGCTTCCATTGTCGAGAACGTATTGACTATGAAGATGGCAACTGGGATTACCACGGGGACAAGGACGGATGGTACGATTACGCGAACCCAACAGACGCATGGTCGCGTATGGAGACCTTGCAGCGCTGGTACGATATCACTGTGGAATACTCTAAACGAGATTTCTTCGACCCTTGCGATAACTTCGCCGCATTATCAGGTGTCGCTTATAGGTTCCAAAATGCCCTGAGAGAAAAGGGCAGGAGACCTAGATATTTAGCTGGGTTGTGGGAGTCCGATATGGTCAGAGGATTGCTTTGGCGAAGCACGAGACTGGTAGATGCGAACCAAAAGCCATTAAGCAAGCCGTTGGGGGTTAGCGGCAGCAATCAAGGCAAGGTGATTGCGATCGCGCCATCGTGGTCATGGCTTGCACTAAGGGGGCCGATCATGCAGGGTGGAGTCACCAGGCCGATCCTGTCAGTTGAAGACCGCAGAGCAGTGCCTACTGGTGTACGCGCAGACGCACAATTCGTCGGCCAGTGCTTCCCACGAAAGCGAGATGTATGGACTTCTGGTGACTGGCATCCAGGCATGGTCAAGCATGAAGATCTCACTCTTCCATTCAAGCTGGAGGTCAAGGCCTACCTCAAAAAGGTACGCTGCTCGGCTCTGCCCGTGTCAAAATATCCTGGGCCTCTGATATGGAAACAACTGTACGGCGCCCAACACGTGGACCAGCATGCCGTCCTCCTCGAGGCAGACGAGCATCCAGCCTTGACAGAGCTAAACCTGAGCAATTGGTATCGCATTGTTGGGCTTGGTCTTTTCGACATTGCCGGGAACAAAGCGTCTACCCTCTGGGCTATGAATGTGGACGGAGACGAAGGGCTGCTACTTCAACGGAATGCTCAGGGGTATTACGAGAGACTTGGTATTTTTTCTGCCCAGAGGACGGAGAATAGGGACGCGACAGATGAGCCGTTGGAGGACGTGGTGCTTGTGTGATGAAGCTTGATGGATTGGATTAGATCTCCTTGAATTGGCTACCTACGTGTTATGAATTATTCAAGGCTCATCGTGTGAGTTGTGTAGTAGGAGCCTGTATGAATATCTTACAAGATCAGGTAGGCAGACTAGACAGAGCTACGCCTCGAAATTAGCATAATTCCCAGAAACGAAGTTCCTAATATGCTCCTTGACCATTGCCTTCATTGTCAACACTGTCTTGGTCGAGAAATATCCCGCGTGCGGGGAGAAGGTAAGATTCAACCCCGTCGTGTTCTCCGCCAAGAATGCACTGTCTTCCTCGGTGCAGGCAGGCTCTCGGTCAAAGACATCCACTGCGGCGCCCGAGATCTGCTTGTCTCGCAATGCCTGTATTACCGCAGTCGTGTTCATGACACCTGCGCGAGACACGTTGACGATGATTGCCTCGGGCTGCATGGCGCTTAGCTCGGGTTCATCGATCATGTTACGCGATTGTTCGTCCAATGTGCAGCAAATGAAGAGCACAGTGGCTGATCTGATAACTTCGTCGAATGGAGTGCGTAGGCAGGCCGGTCCGCTCTCCTCGTTGAACTTCTTCCGACTTTGATTACCGGTCTTCCGCTCGGCGACAAGCACCTTCATTCCCAGTGCTTTACAGAAGACATCAAGACGCTTGCCTGGTGGACAGTTTAGCTCGGATAGCACATCATGGTTTGCTCTGCCTACCAATATTGCCATATCCAATTATTCCCGCGACTTCTTGTTCGAGGGAATATGGCGGGTGTTCATTTGCGGTCTGCATTTTGAATGCGATGCTGCCGTGCCTTTTCCAAGAGTTTTTGCCATTCTCGTCCACAGCTCGGACCTCGTTATGGAGCATCACGGTCTTCCGTCTAGCTGCGAAATACTCAAGTCGGAGTTAGCAAGAAACAACCTTTAACCTCTCCCCGTACCTATAACTAACCAAGCTCAGTGCATGCTCAGGGACTGCTAGAGATGTTGACCCGGCGCATTTTGCTACCTTGATGCCGCGACGACGACACTCCTCCACATCAATGTGGTTCGTGCCGGCAGTTGGCGTGATCACGCATTTACTTAATAGTCAGTACTTGAACATCAACGTGATGCGTATAGACAAGCATACAGGTGAGGTGCGTCGCCCAAGCTGTCGGCTGTGATCAATGCCTGAGGCGCAATGACGATACTTGCGCAGTGTATACGCTCACGTACCTCTTCCGCTTTCTTGATATGCCGATATGAAATAAATTCATGCGTCCTCGGGGCTGTGTCGATATTCTCAATCGTCATGTGCACTTCCTCAAGCAGCACAATTACTTCGTGAGTTGAAGAAGGCAGCCTCTCGGGCAACTTCAGCGCATCTAACGCCATCTTGATAAGAAACGAAGTAGTGAACGAGAAATTTAGGTGAGTTTTTCTATTAGGAAAGTTTACACATTAGGTCAACCCTTTCTATCAAGGCACTTAAATAAGGATTGAATGAAAGGGATGTGTTACAACCGAAGCACAATTACAGGTCTGGTACATGTAGACATAAGACAACTCGAAGACGCCGGAAAGAGACCAAACAACGGATTAAGATCGGGTAGGTGCTTAATAATAATAATAATAATCTGCTATGCTGCAAGGGCAAAATCCTTGACGCAGAGCGGCCGATAGCATGTGCATGAGACTAAGCATCCAGAACAAGACCAATGATAGTTGAAGCTATTTTTAGTAATTTTTTCCTACTGCTCTATGCCGGTCAAAGTGATAGGGTTTAAGTCCATCAACAACATCATCCCGCTTTGTCCGAGTTTACTACCGCCCATTCTTTCAATCCCATAAATTGGTTGCTTGTACAGGGTGTATCATTATACAACACTTGGTGCTCTGGGATTTTGCCTTCCTGCGTTGGGATTTGAAGGAAAATGGTTTCTGTAGTGCCTGGGTAAATACTTCCGTGGCCTTTTTCGCTGACGTCTGCAGTGTCCGCGAAAAACAGCATGCCCATTTCGCCCATCGATACCGTGACGTTGATCGAGCCATTGCTTGGTAGTGTTACCACCGCGAGCCCAGTAAGGATAATCACCCATCTGTTTCACGTAAGGATTTTACACAGGACTATATGATAGATAACTCGTTTCCTCCCAAAATAGAACATTCTTCGTATGGAGAAAGACTTACTGGTTAGAGGGCGCGTTGTGGAACCCGCTGTCAAAGCCTGCCGGAATCACATTATACGTCATATTGGCAACGTTGCCTAGAGATGTGGCTTCCGTGCCGATGATGCCTAATTGCTCGGAGAATACGAAGGGAGCAGAGAGTGCCCAGCACTCGAAGCGGGAGTTTCCGCCATGAGCACCTAAAACCGTCACGTTAAGGCTGGTTGATAGTGCTACGTCGACAATGGCGAATAGGAGCGCCAAGTGGAGCGAGAAAACACCCAACATATTTATAGCTTTTGGTGAGTTTAAAGGTGGCAGTTCGAGGAGAAGTATACTAGATGAAAGGACAGGTTTAACGTAGAGCTTGGTAAGTTGTTATATGTACCTAGGTAAGGTTAATATAATTGAAAAGAACGACAATGTTGACGATGCTGTCTCTCTTACTGTACAAAGATATGATAAACGACGGCAGTTTTATATTACAGTCCTCATACTCCTGCTTATTCTCAGCATGGCTGGGTAATATATTTCTTGCTTGTGAAGCTGAAAATCCTTCAAACTGATCCTCTATTGTAACAAAATATTGCAACATCTGGCTGCAGTCTCGAGACGACTAAAGGCACGGTGTTGTGTGGTTCCTATGCCTCATAGCTATTAATACCTACATGGGTACCTAGATAGATATCGAGGTAGGTAATAGTTATTCCTGCAGTGCAACATCCATAATACGGTAAGTAATCACCAAGGGACCTCGGCCATAATATGATAGGTTATATAATCGATAAATGATCTAGAAACTCCACGCAACTTAGAAAGTAGGATCTGGAGCTTGGCATCGTTCTTAGATAGGTAGAAGGCCTGGCACTTGAAAGCCGGCTCGAGGAGGCGCTCCGTAGGATCATAGGTCCCGAATACCGATCTCACCTGGAGGGTCTCAACGTCCTAACTAGGCATATTTATAGATAGATTTGCACACCGCATACCTCAGTGGGATATCCTAGGGCTAGAACTTTCCAGCTTGTCCCGGCGTTCAGTGTACCTGTTAGCCAATTAACCAATCTCGAATGGTCCGCTCTGAATTGCCCCCAAAAATTCCGTCGATGAGGCTGTAAGGGAGGGGGTAAAGACTGCATGTGTCATTGGAATTATGCCCTAAGCCGAGACAATGTCTAACGCAAACAGGAATAACGATAGATGTATACCTACCTAAGGTACCTAAGGATTTGTTCTTAAACGAGTGTATTTTGCATTCTGTAGTGTAACCTGGATAATGCCTGTCTTGGAGAATTCGGTAGCCATTTTAGGGATCTGCGTGACCTCTTCCCCTGCTGCCAGAGAGCCTGCTTGTCCTTTGTTCGTACAGTACTGTGTTCTGAGAATCCCGGTTCCACGTCTAGGTTAGATGTCTAAATTGCACTCACTGTGTTCCCAAAGATCCTGTGATTATGTGAGCTTCGGACACAGAGTAAGGAGATCAGAAGCCATACTAATACTGAGGACAAAGCCGCCAATAACTCCGAGACACCGTGGTTATCCGAACTTCTCACTCCCCAGTGGTACTGAGTTCTTTCTCTCGACTGGCACTCCACAATTACCATTGTTTTTGCTTCTATCAGCGGATGATTTACATCGCATCTCGAAACGCTGAATGTGACGCCATTAATTGGCGTGGTACTCAACGAGTTTGCGAGAGCACTGATAGCATCGGGACCTTTCCCCTCAAGTCGTCGTTTTTTGCTATTGAAATTGACCAGAGCATCGATTGTTGTATATGCTCCATCTTTTGCTCCTACAGTTGTTGTTGTTGCCTGGATCCCATTTGGCGTGTAATGATAGTTCTCAGACTTGTTCATCTGCTTAACCTCTGCTGATAATATGCGATGATCCGGCTGAGAGATGAAATATCGCTTGAGAAAAAGCTTAGCAACATCGGCGGGTGGGATAACGCCACCAATAGTCTCTGAAGTCTGCTTTACAACCTTAGAGAACTGGAGTTGGAGCCCCGTAGGAAGCTCGACGCTTAGCTGATGAGAAAGAGTCCACGCCACGCCGGTCTTTCCACTTTGAGAATTAAGCCGTATAATATCATTATGGCTTAGTCCTAAATCCTGAGGGTCTATAGATAGATATGGTACTTTCCAAAATTGACGGGCGTCGCCGGATCCAGCCTTGAACTTCGCAATTCCCTTACTGATCGCATCTTGGTGTCCACCACTATACGCCGTGAAGAACAGATCTCCTGCGTAAGGCGCACGAGGGTGCACCTTTATATTTGTCAATTCCTCGACGACAGCCCGGACTGAGGCGATATTGGAAAAATCAACACCCGGATCAACTCCTTGAGAATAGAGGTTGAGGGCTAGCGTGACTAGGTCTACATTTCCAGACCTCTCTCCGTTTCCAAATAGACACCCCTCAACGCGCTCCGCACCAGCCATCAGCCCGAGTTCTGCAGCTGCCACTGCGCATCCCCTATCGTTGTGGACATGGAGTGACACGCACACCTTTTCCCTCTCAGATATAGAAGTTGAGAAGATTTCTACTTGGTTGGCATACACGTTCGGTGTCGACATTTCCACCGTGGCAGGAAGATTGAGGATGATGGGATTCTGAACATTCGGGGCCCAGATCGCCTTGGCAGCTTCGCATAGTCGCAGGCAGAATGACACATCGGTACCGGAGAAGGCTTCCGGGCTGAACATCAAGTTCCAAGTTGTCGTTTGTTGAGACTGGTCGTCCTTGGTGATAGACTTGGCATACGTGACAGCCTCGACGACCCTATCGTGGACGTCTTGTTGCGAGAACCCAAAAACCGTGTCCAGCCAGACTGAACTAGCCGCGAAGTATAAGCTGATGATAGCTTTCTTGGCGCCTTTTAGACTCTGTACAGTCCGTTGAATGAGGTCCACTCTGCATGGACAGAGGACCTGCAGCCATACATCGTCGGGCACTAATTTTGGTGTCTCTACAAGTTGTCTAGTAAAGTTATAGTCGGTAACGCTGGATGTAGGAGTTGAGACCTCTATCTCCTTGTAACCCAGCTCGACCAGCATGTTGAAATATGTCAATTTTTGGCTAATGCTCTATAGAAAATACGTCAGCCACCACGAAGCGTGACTGTAGTGTCTTCCGATCGAGAAAGAAGTCGTAGCCAAGTTCCATCAAAGCCCCTGCGACATCGAGGCCGATGAGTCGGTCAGAAGGAACGCCGTCCTGGACCAGTTGGCGCAGGTCTTGCCCGAAACAACAACCGACATCCAAATAGGTGGCGTCTGCGACACCGAGGCGCTCTACGATGGTGTCGTACAGTGGATGAGTGATCAGGGTCAGATTTGCAAAGCGGTAGAGCCTGATGCAAGGATAGGGGTTGGCTGCGAAACCCCTTTCTCGCTATATTGTCTACGTCAGTTTAGTTAAACGACATTATTCCGAAATAGATTCTTACTATGCCATTCACATGCTTGACAACCTCAGAACTAGGCACCTTGGAGTAGTTCTCGAGAAGTTTGCGAATAGGCTCGTTGACTTGTGTCAAATCATCCTGATACCATCCTCTATTCCGCTCAGGAAATGAGGTATCATTGGTAGCTGCCATTTCGGAGACTTGGCGTGATGTTAGTTATTTTCAAGTGTGTACGAAAAGGTAATGGTGATGAACAGAAAGAGTAGGGTAAAATATAAAAGCAAAAGTGTAAATGTGTAAATGTGTAAATGTGTAAAGGTGATAGGTGATAGGAAATCGGTGATCGGTGATCGGTGATCTGGGCAGGAATGTAAGGATATGTACTTTTATTTATTGGAATTCTGGTACTTCGATACTTGATAGCCCTATCATAATTGGAACTTACTACCTACCTAGGTACCTAGGTACCTAGTATGAGTCGATTTGAGAGGCTGAGATTATGAAGTAGGCATTGATGATGTTGTATTAAGCATTCAAGGTTGACTCAAGAAGAGCTTCCAGGGTTGCAAGGTTGCAAGGTTGAATGTAACCTTGCCTGGGTAGGTTCTAACCGTTAGATCTTGGAACTTAAATACCCGTGGGATGGAAGGCCTTCTAGCTACCTAGGTACCTGGTATTACATAGTACTAAGTTACCTGGTACCTGCCCAGACAGCTTTTATAGTGCCCCGCACTTTGTACCTCCCTCCAGGGCTGTCCTCGTTGGTCCTTCCGAGCGCTTCCACCTCGTGCCCGACCGACCCTGTCCTGTGGACCTGTACGTACCCGTAGGTACCGGTATCACAACCTTAGTGACATCCATACCGGTATCACAAATGATAACCGGAAGTACCTAGCTGCTAGGTACCTACCTACATACATACCTCGGTTAGGTAGGTAGGTATCTCCTTACAGGAGGTCTCCCTTTGTCTTCTTGCTGAACGTTCTAAGGTTATGGACATTGTGATCATACGCGTCTGCTTCCTCCAGCTCGATGTATGTCTCCCCTTCTAGCGGCCTGATTCTTTGAGATATAACTGTAGAAAATTCATTGCTGTGCTGTCCCCTGTACAAAATGTCGTCGCGGCGGTAGTTCCCGTTTAGAATGCTAGCAGTCGGTCCCGGGCGTTGTTTCTTTTTTAAAACCGGTCCCAATTCGGGAAGGCTCACACAAAGAATCCCCGTCGTCAGTTCGGCTAGCCTAGCCTCTAATCAGATTATGTTCTTGTTTTTATGTATCGAAGTATCTACATAGGGGTAGGTATCGAAGTATTGACTCACCCCCACATAATAATCTCGGGCTGAACCCAGGTCTTGTCGGGGTTGTTGACGCCTTGGAACCGTACAAGAGTACCCGCCAAACTGAATGCTGGAGCGCTATTACACGATTCGGTGATTAGCTGGGGATTACCAATAGGTCAATTACCAGGTACCTAGGGTTACCAACCACAAGCCAAAAGTAAAGACCAACACCACAGCAACCTTCTTCTGGGACCTCATATTCAGTCCCCATACTGCTCTTACCGGGAGCAAAAGAATGATCAAGTCGGTTACTGTATTAAATATCCCACTAACGTTGAGTAGCGTGGAAGTATCAATACAAGATCCCGGGATTTTGTTGTCGAAAATCTTTGCTCTAGGGACGCACTCCCAGATCTTGACGATGCTGATTGCTGTGTAGAACAAGATGAGTAGGGCGATCAAAAATACGATGGCCCTGTCAAAAGGGCTCCGGCGTTGGGACGAGAAGACCCGGCGGTAGAGCCATAACACCGCGAGCTTCGCAATGCAAATCGTGATTCCGTAATGGATGGAGGAGATGTTGAACCACTATAAAAACTAATCAGTAACCACAAACCCCCTTTCTCGCCTGCCTGAAGTCGGTTGGACTCTTACATAAGATGCTTCCTGGGCTTGGGCAGGTGTAATGTCCCATCCATGTTTTCCACCATTGTGTGCCATCGTAGAAGCACCAACGCCAGTGAAGGATACCGTACCAACCTACGAGGATCAACGATTAATAACTGGACCTTGTCTGTGGATCTCTCCGCCTGTCCATGCGCCGAGCTTACCCAGGCAGTGAGCGCGAGCCCTTTTGCCCATGTTAGTTTGTACCCAATTGCATGAGGACCTAGGCTCAACTAACAGTCTTCGAAAGTCCATGTTCGCCTGATAAAGATTCTGACATAGGTCCTAAGGCCGAACAGAGTCACTACCAAAGGAAGACTGACTCCCATGGCAATGTTCATTTTTTTGACTAATGACGGCGGATTCACGAAATTCGATGTCACTCCGGGAGGAGGGGGTAAGGTGGGTGTTGGTGTCGACATTCTGCCCTTTCCTTATTAGTGGTATAGATATGAACTTGATCAGTCATAACTCAGAGGGACATGGGACGGTTGCGAGGAAATACGCCCTTACAGGAGGTTCGACTAATTTGTATTAGGTTAAAAAAAGGTAATAAACCAGTCTTCCACCAAGCGACTGTAATAAGGCTAGGGAGGGCTGTTTAATATTAATAACAATAGCATCATGACAACAAGGTCTGGAATAATTCCTCAAGGTAAGGTACAGATTTTACTATGAAGATTATACTATAATACTATGTACCAATACTTCGAAACTACCTATCCACCAGCCTACCTATCATGGTAGGTACCTAGAGGTGTATTAAGAAAAGAATAGGTGCCGTGTGGCACCGTGAATTAAGATACTTATAAATAAGCTACCTAGCTAACTAGGGGTAGGTAGGTCTTAGTTCGACATGCATATTTAGATCAACTGCATTACGCTGTGAAACCAACAAAGAACATATTTGTCCGAAGCTGCAGAGATGCAAGAATCCTTTAAGCCTCCAATATCTCCTCAACCCAGCCTGAATAATTGTTTCTCCTGCTTGTCCCCCAGCCCTCAACTGATCGGCCGTCTTTCGTCTTCCGCCTTCCACCTCCCACCTCACTCTGTTCTTCCTATTTTTATGTCTATCAACACTGCATTTTCGTAGGATACCTGGCCTAGTTAATTATTTGAGTTGCTCTATTCTTTGTGAAACCCGAAATGGAGAATTCCAAAGATGCAGAAGTTCCAGTTCGGAACGAGGCGAATCAGGATACGGGGTCTACCCGCTCGCACTCGACTCTTCAACCACCCTTGCACCTTCATGTCGACGAAGCCAAGCTACTACGCAAGATTGACCTACATGTATTGCCGGTACTATTCATGATGTATATCGTAGCATTTCTGGACCGGTAAGTATGGCCGTCCCTTCGGAAACATCCGATTTTGACTGTCTGTAGTGTCAACATCTCCAACGCGCTTACATTGGGTTTACCTGCGGAGCTTGGCCTCAAGGGCGACCAGCCAAACATTGCCCTCACTATTTTCTTTATCCCATATATCCTCTTTGAGATCCCGTCCAACATCATTATGAAGAAGCTCAGTCCTCATATCTGGCTCTCTGCATGCATTCTATGTTTCGGGATTATAATGATATGCCAAGGCTTTGTGCATAATTACAGCGGGCTGCTCGCTACTCGATTCTTTCTGGGGCTCACCGAAGCCGGCATCTTCCCGGGTAGTTTCTACTTGATTAGTTTCTGGTATGAGAAAGCCGAGGCCCAAAAACGGTTTACCGTATACTGGTCAAGTACGATCTGTGCTGGAGCCTTCGGAGGCCTGCTCGCTAGTGCCATAGCCAACATGGACGGCATCCGCGGACTTCGCAGCTGGAGATGGGTTTTTATACTGGAGGGCATCGCGACCTTTCTGGTTGGTATCATAGCCTTCTTCTGCGTCACAGACTTCCCAAGAGAAGCAAAATGGTTATCTCGAGAAGAAAGAGAGTTCCTGCTAAGGAAAACGGAGTCCAACGAGTCTTATACAGTTCCTGTTACTATCAAAGACGTGTTGGGTTTCCTCTCACGGCCTAAGCACTGGTTTGCAGCCCTCATGTACTTCAGTAAGTCCATATTTCCTTACCTGAACTCCCCATGCATCAACATTAATCCTAGGTAGCAATATTGGTTCCTTCTTATTCCATTGTATACTTTCTTCCCACTATCATCCAGGCTCTTGGCTACACAACAATACAAACCCAATTACATTCAGTCCCACCGTTTGCCGCCGCGTTCGGCTTTGCCATGGTCGTAGCGTACACCTCCGACAGGCTTCAGATGCGTTCACCTTTTATCTTTCTCGGTCTTGCGCTGCTGATCAGCGGTCTCGCGATACTCATCTCCGTCCACGGCGCGGCACATTTTTCCGCCGAATATGCGGCGCTTTGCCTTGTATCCATGGGCTCCTTTGGCGTCGGCGGAAATATCGTTTGTTGGTATGTGATGAATCTGCGGGGCCATGTAGAACGAAGTATAGGGTCGGCGTGGATGATCTGCTTTGGGAATATGGGCGGGATCGTTGCAACGTTCCTCTTCATGAGGAAAGACGCGCCGTACTATACTTCCGGTTACTCGGTCTGCCTCGCTATGGGCGCTCTTTGCGTAGTCTCGTGTGCCGGATACGGACTGCTTCTCAGAAGGGAAATAAAAACAATGGAAAAGGACGCAACGGTTGAAGGCTTCAAGAAACAGTCCCTTTTTCTATGAATCTACGGTTCTGTACCTTAGTACATTAAATATTTCTTGTATAATGTAATATGTTCCTTGTTTCTTACTCTATTTCGTCGCGTTCAAAGTCGAAAATCGTACAACTTAAGAACTCGCATCTCTGAAGGTAGGACAGGATAATAGTTCAGGGACCTGTGACTTATAAACCTGTCGGGGCCGAAATAATGTAGAGACGTACATCGCGCATATATCTTGAAAATGGCTGGGCTTTATTATGAGTGATGCTATTTACAGGAGTGCCTTTTTTACTCTTTATTATAATACTCAAGACGGCATGACTACCGTTATCCCCTCTCCTGTCCGTGAAGGGCACGGACCATTTACTGGTCTTTACTCAAAGTACCGGTACTTAATCCCATTATTTTAAAGAGGTTTTATTAATAAGGTTTTTACGGTGTCGTAATAATCGGATTAATTAATACTTAATAACTTATTTAATAAAATACGTTTAACGTTTATTATATTAATATTAAAGTTTTTATAATTAATATTAATAATATTTTTTTATATATAATTTATAATATAATTTTAAATATTATTAATAATAAATATTATTTAACGTAAAATATATTATAATATATTATATATAAATTATTTAAAAACGTTTTAAATTTTTTTTAAAATAAATTAAATTTAATTAAATAATATTTAAAATTAAAAAATATATAATTAATTTAATAAAAATATCGTAAAAAATATCGTAAAAAATATTACGTAATTATAATATAATTAAATATATTAATTTTTAAATTAACGTAATAATTTTAAATTAAAATATAAAAAGTTATAATATTATATATAAATAACGCGTTTTAAAAGTTATTAAATAAATATATTATAATATTTAATTATTAAATTATAAAAAAATAACGAAAATATTACGATAAAAGTTTAAACGTTAATCGTTTAAAAAAAAGTTTAAAATTAATTAAGAAAAAAATAACTTAAAGTTTTTTAATATAATCGTTTTTTAAAATAATTTTATAAACGTAATATAATTATATTTAAATCGTTTAATTAATTATTTTAATTAATTATTTTAATAAATTTTTATATAAATATTAAATAAATTATACGATAAAATAAAATAAAATATTACGAAATAATAATTAATTTTTAAATTAATATAATAATTTTAAAATTAATATAATAATTTATAATTTATAAATTTATTTAAGTTTTATTTTTATTTTTTTATTAAAAACGTTTTTTAAATAAATTTTATTATTAAATAAAATATATTTATATAAATATTTACGTAAATAAATTAATAAAAAATAATCGTTACGCGTAATTATTTTTAATTAAAAAAATTAAAAACTTTTTATTTATTTATTTAAATATATATAATTTTAAATAATAATTATTAAATAATAATTATAAAATAAAAATAATAATTACGCGTTAAACGCGATATACGCGTCGTCGAAAAGAAATTTACCCGCTCCGGTCCCACTCTTATTTAGCCGCAAGGCGCTAATGGCAGGTACAAAGAGTACAAAGTGAAAAGTCACTCGGTAAGGATTAAAGGTGGGGCAAACAGGAGAGGGGATAACGTTAGCGGACGGCATCCTTATGGCCCCGCCAAGTTTCTGAACCAGAAGTCATGACTACTAAATCCAAATCTCATGTCAATCCTTACCTTGCCATACTCAATCAGCAATGGCCTTGGATGCTGTCCAAATACTAAGGGTTCACCTACTCCCTGACAATTACCCATATACCTATTGGCTGAGTAAATGATGTCTGACGTAATAGGGAAGGTAGTATTTTGGTAGAATCGCGATTTAAAGGAGGCCCTTGTGTAGGTACACATTGGCTACTCGCATGCAGTGAATGACACTTCTCTTGCAGCAAATTGAACCAATTGTACACTCTCCCACTCTTCAATAAAACCTTTAGAATCTCACACCGATGTAGTGAATTGCCTGATATGATCTGTCATATGAGATTACTTAAAAAGCAGGCTGCCGTACCTATTTTGCCTTTTAAGCGCGTCTATCTATACATGAGTAAGATGATATTTCATTGTTGATAGCCTAACTCTGAACTATCATATTCCACTCGACTTCAGTTAGATTCAGATTAATTTTATTTGGGCTGTCAGTTTCCGATGGCGATATTACAGCTTGGGATTATGATTTGATAATAACTCGACCGGCTTCCTGTCGGGTGAGCGCATATGCCGCCGGTGGTAGCACGACTGCTACACCGGGCGGCCTAGAGATGACTAGAGATAGGTATATGGGAACTTTTACTCATGCTCTCCCCTTTCTCAACATCTTAAAATCTTCCCTTGAAGGACATGTTACTACCTAAAGACAACCTCGGAAAACAAGCAACAATGGGGCCAAAAGCATTGAAGCCAAGGACAGACCCATACTTGAGGTTGCTTTGTCGATTTTATGAACCCTTAATATTGTTAGAAGCTCTTGGTAAAACGCGAGGAACGCATACCTCAGAACCTCGACATGCATCTGAGACTCAATTCAAACGCAGAAGACTGCTTAGAAACCTTTCGTACCTCTGCGATTACAACAAGGGTGGAGATACGACTTCATCTATTGGTCTCGAAGAAAATGATCAATGCTTCGTCTTCTGGGTCGCTTCGAATGTAAGCGGTACAATCAAAATTGGAGAATTTCTAAGGTCTTCTCTATCTGATATACATCGGATTATCAACCTCGAAAAACATGAAAGTGAAAATTCCGAGAATGAATTCGTTCGCAAATGTATCAAGTTCGCTGAACCCAGGGTGAAAAAGGAAACCAAATTGTTGTCAAGAGCGGTGGAGAATTGGAAGAGGAAACTCAACAAAGCTAAGCTGGAAGATGGTCAGTCTTCACTATAATATAAGTGAGCCAGCTGCTAAAGATTCTAGACACCAAGCTCGCATCATGGTTGAGCCAATTTACATCAACGAACGCTGGATCGAGTGCAGATATATGTATCCGTGCCTATAACCAGCGAAAGTCGCCAGAAATGCAGTTACTAAAGGACAGAATTAGTACAAGCAACGGACACACAAGTCTCGCCGATATATGCCACTATTTCGGTCGTTTAGTTCACCATGTCCGGGCATCAAAAGAAGCGATCAAGGATTCAATGATACTACATCATTTATTTGACGTGTATAAGGTCTGCTTCATTAAACCGGTATCGAGTAACAAACGACCTGAGGTTGACTCTCTCACGGTACTCGACAGTATGCTAGGACGGATGTTACCTGCCAAAGACCCGAACTTGAAGGCGTATAAGGAGTCTTTGACAGATTTGGATCAGAAGTTCAGAATCACCGAGAGAGTTCGCCAATCATACGATAACCCAAATTTCAAGCCACGCGTTCATGCCGAGATCCAAGTTTTGGAACATTTCTACAAGAATCAACTCGAGTTCATTGACAACGACCGCTACATTGGTTGCAGTAAGCCAGCCTGTTATTGTTGCCATCTTTACTTTCGGTATCATCGATCCAAGCCGGTGGAACCTATGTCACACCAGAAGATATATCTGAACTGGGGACTACCAGATTTACTCGACGGAGCTAAGGATCCGGAATACATCAAACAACGAGACTTGATCAATAGAATGGTAGAGATAATTAGGCACGATGCTCTCAAGCAGATCGAAAGCAAGACAGGGCCACTTCAGAGGCATGCCGATTCGCTGACAGGAATTACCGACTTAACGGCAGCACAAATTTTAAGTGTAGGACATCCCAGAGAGAGATCTCTCGACAGGCAATCAACGATTTTGGAGATGGGTGCGTTTCGCTACTTCCAGAGTCTATTACATATCTCGGGCTAATATTATTAGAATCTGATCTATCGGATACCTCCTCTATCATGGAGTTGCAGCCATACACCCATGAAGAATCGAGCGATTCGTCCCTTCATTCAACTAATAAGCTTGATGAGACGACGCGTAGGTCGGATTCGGATTCGGATTCAGATTCTCATGGGGGAGCCGCACTGTAGTGTTTTGAAACTATACTTTTGCTCGGAGTTGTCTTTGGTCAAGACCTACATGGATAATTAATGAATACACTATCGCGATTCAGGGGTTCTTGTATCAAGTCGAATTATTATATGGATTTATGTGCCGATGACATTTACAATAATAAGAGTGATTATGTAAGTAAGGGGTTAGGGTTAGGGTTAGATATATCAAGGGAATATGCTGTATAAACCTATCTCCAACCCTAACCCTGATGTCAAGAGATGCCAGGACCTCTTCGAAGTAAGATGCAAGCCAGTTACCTACCTAGGTACTATTAAAAAGGGGTAAACCATACCGAGGATAAAGCTTTTCAGTTCCGAAAATTGCTAGTGGAGCTTCAAAGAGAGGAGAAAGAGGTACAGAGGCAAGATAGGTTAAAAAAAAATAAAGGAGTAAGCGAATTGGAGTGACAAGTGGAAGATGCCCGCAAAAGAGTCCAAGTACTTAAGAGAATATGAGGACAAGAAACAGAATCGGCATCCAAAAAGCCTCGAATGACATCTGTAAATCTAGAAACGCAGCGACAAGCCTCCTCGAAAACGGTCGATAACTCCATCCCTTCGATATCCGAAACCACGACTAGCCTTACTCGTGACTATCATTGTCAGCTTCCCTCGAATGATTTTCGTCCCCCCTGTGGAGATGTACTTGCTAGCAACAGCCATCGTTATCCTGTGGTAGACATGCTGATCGCTGGTCATATTAGAAGACCTGAGAGGTTGGACTGCTACACAGATCTGGATGGGCGTGCAACTTTAACAGGCCCGGACTCACTCGACGACATGGATATATATGAGTTAGGCCATCTGGAAAAGGATACGACACCCGCTGGGCAGTTCTATGACCTACCTAGGTAGGTATGCGGATGAAATTCCATTCGTTCGAAAGACATATCAGTCTCAAGTACTCAAACTATCAGGTAGTTGGTGAGTTGGTGTCTGGGTCCAACCGAAGTCCTACAACCATGACATCCATTGCCACACAGGTACCTGGCCATGGCCGACTCGAATAACGGTGTATTTTAGCAGTCTGATCGCGCTTTTATCGTCAAGGTTATGCGCCCTTCAGCTGCCCTTGCGCATCTTTGTTTTAAAGGAAGGCAACTGCAATTACGCTTAATGAGGTGATGATGAGGGTATTTAGGTGAGAGGTTAATGCTAACTACCTTAGGTATGTAGGGAGGTAGAATGTTACTGTATAGATGCATTTGAAAGTAGTACTTACTGAACTATAAGAGAGTTGTCCTAAGGAAGCTTTAACCTACCTAAGGTTAGGTACCTAGGTAGATGAAGATATTCGTGTTTACCTAACGTTACTACCAGGTACCTACCTAGGTAGGCAGGCAGGTTGTACCGAGATTATAATAAAACCTAGGTGCCCACGTTAATACCTAAGAGGTACACAGGCAGTAACCCTGGAGTTCGGTGAGGGGTGTTACCGGGGTGCCTACTACCTGGTAACTAGCCCACTGTACGACGTGGAGTTCCAAGGTTAACATTTGTGAATATATATGCGTCTCTACAATAGTAAAAGTGCACGACTGTTAATTGTTCAACCGGTGCACTTTCTGAACGAAAAACATAAGAATTTAATTTCTTTCTGAGGCGCATCAGAATTATCAATTTCTCAAGTCTACTTCCTATTACCAAGAACTCTCCATTCGAGTCTCATACAACCTTTTACCGACGAGTCTGCAGTCTGCACTGACTTATTATCATCATACTTTTTCCCTGCAGACTGACAAAGATACGAACAATAGCGCGTTAACACGATGGCGCCTAACGCATCTCCGAGCAAAGCAATTCAGCTGTCCGCCCGAGATTTGGAGATCCTATCGAAGGCTTGGATGTGTTTTGAGGAGCCGCCCAGGGTAAATCCAAAACCGTGTTTCATATATGGACATATTCTATTTACTAAATATTATTTACTACCTATATAAGTAGCTAACCAAATCACTTAGATCAACTGGACGAAGCTTGCTGAGATTGCATCTTTCAAGAATGCCAATTCGGCTCAGGCTTGTTTCCAGCCAATCAAGAAGAAGCTAATGGCAGCTTCCAGCAAATTGCCTACGGTGGAATCTGGAACGAAATCCAAAGAGGCAGCACCCGTCTCGGCTATTAAGAGCTCCGGTAAGCTGGGCAAGCGCAAGGCCAGCAGCCAGACGGGTCCTAGCAAGAAGCTTAAGTTATCCGGCAAGAGGTTTTCTAGTGTTGAGGAGGACGACGACGAGGATGCTATCAAAGCTAAGATCAAGGCCGACATCAAGAAGGAGGAGGAGGAGGAATTTGACTATGAGGAGTTCGACCATGATGATAGCGATGAGGCATAGAGACTCACAAGGGGTTTTTTTATTTTAATACTACCACAGCGAGTCATCCGTTAGGCACTCCACGGTAGTAATACCTAATAACTGATCGCGTCTGCCTTGCCTACCTAGGTATCTTTTTGCCTTGTTTATTGACTCGTGATAGACTCGTGATTCAAGTTGTCAAAGACATTGGATAGTTGGAACGATGCCTAATACCCCTATAGATAATTACCATAGGCTGTTAGGTACCTAGGTAGGCACCTAATAGGTAATTACAGCGGGTATCTACCTAGGTACCTAAGGTACTGGCACAGCCATTTGTACTTGTACATCTGTGGCATGTCTACCTAGATACTTGCCTAAGGTACCTGTACCTAGGTTACATAGGTCTTCTCCAACTGTCCACTGCGTCTGGGCGGGGTTTACACTACACTAGATCTCACATGTGCAGTTTCGGCGGGGTGCAGATGGATGGCTGCGCAGGTGTTGGCTTGGCTTGGCTGCTTGAAAGCTAAAATTCTTTTCGGTCCTCTCCATGATTAGTTCCTTCCCCCATTGAGACGATAACATTAAAGATCCATTGATAAGATGTTCTTCCCGGGCTTCTCTTTGAAGTCCTCCTCCGTGCCTTCCTTGTTCAACACCATACCCATAAGAAGTGAAATGGGAAGTTACTACATGGCTACAGTCGCTTCATCTCGAAGAGGTTCCATTCTAATGGGACCATTCCCCCGCCGCCCTCCACTTTTATCTGACAGACCCTTGGTACAGTAGGTACCAGGTGACTTGGGGTCGGGTCATTCCTCTGTTTCGCAACCAATTAAGTGAATGCCATTTTTTTTCTTCTCTGCTTCATCTTGCTTCATCTTGCATACTTACCTACATAATACCGTAGGTACCTATCTTGAATTTCTAAACTTATACGCTACACGATACTTGTAGGCTATTCTGCCTTGTTCAAATATACACTTCATTACTTTGTCGTCAACTCTGTCGTCAACCTGTTCATTCTCTCAGTTAATTGACCTCAATTCGGTACCTTAGGTACCTTAGGTACTCACTCTTTACCTACCTACATAGTACTTTGCACTGTAGAAATATTGACGGCTGGCTTCCGAATGGAATCTAAGCCTTCCTCATCTTCACACGGCTTCAGGGTGGCAAGGAACTTCAAGCAATAACCGACTGCCGGTCTCTTCGTCCTTGATTCGATTTTAAATCGCATCGCAAACGTCTGCAGGATGTCGTCCTCGCGACCTCCTTCCATCACCACTAGCTCTCGACCCTATCACGATCATGCTCCATTAACCCCAAGTGGTCTTCGTCAGAGCCGTACTGTTTCATCATCCTCGACGAGTGACGATATGCCTGGGGACCCTGCCGGTCCTAGTACGCGGCATGATCTTTCTATTGACGAGACTACCGAAACCACCTCCTTACTGCACCACGAACACGAACACGTACACGATGGCCCTTGCGACCACGGCACATTTTCCCCTCGCGTATCCAGCCCGCCGCCCAGAGCTGGCATTTTCGATGCTGAGATAGGGTCGGTAGCGGATTCTGATGGCTCTGGCTCTGCGCCATCCAGTGAGACACAGCTCAAGGGGAATTGGAAGAAGACCTTTTCCAACAAGGTGAAGAGCAAGAAGATGACGGACTCGAGTACCCTGGCACATCAACACGGTGTCGAGGATTCGTGGGGGATGTACCTATCTTACTACGTGCCGTTCCTTATATGGATTAAGCAGTACAGATGGTCATGGTTAAAAGGCGACTTTACGGCTGCTGTTACTATTGCCTCTATGTACCTCCCCATGGCGCTGTCGTATGCCGACAATCTGGCACATGTTCCTCCAATCAACGGCTTATATGCTTTCGCCATCAATCCCTTCGTGTACGCGCTATTGGGAAGTTGCCCGCTCATGGTGGTTGGACCCGAGGCGGCTGGTTCCCTGCTCATCGGATCTATTGTTAAGAGTAGCATCGACCTCGGACGAGGTGAAGACGACAATGCCGAATTGCAGGCGAAAGTGGCCGGCGTGGCTGTTGGCATAGCTGGTGCTACTGTTTTTCTCATGGGCGTCTTCCGCCTGGGCTTCCTCGACAGTGTTTTGAGCCGACCCTTCCTGCGCGGCTTCATTTCTGCCATTGGCGTCGTCATCTTCATCGACCAGTTGATTCCCGTCTTAGGACTCATTCGAGCCGCAAAAACTGCAGAGGGCATTGCTCACGGCAGCACCGTACAGAAGCTCAATTTCGTTCTGACACACCTTGGTGAGAGACATAAGCTTACTGCTATGGTTGGTATCGTGGGGTTCGTCGTCATTATGGTACTCCGGTTAGTGCAAAAATCTATCATCCCTAAAACATGGCTTATTTTTTGGTGTACAGAGAAATCAAGCGGCGATTGCAGCCCCGATACCCAGGAGTAGCATACTTCCCTGACCGACTCATTGTGGTTGTACTCTCTGCGGTCCTAGCATGGTCTTTGGGCTGGGAACAGGATGGTGTTCCAGTACTGGGCAAAATTGAAGCAGCCTCTGGACATATCTTCACATTTCGCAACCCATTCCAGTTGTCACACATGACCCATTTTCGAGATGCAATGGGAACATCGTTTTTGATTGGTATGCTAGGTTTCTTCGAGTCTTCAGTCGCTGCCAAGAGCCTAGGCGGCGAAGAAGTAATCGAAGGGATGCAGTTAAGTCCCAATCGGGAACTTGTGGCACTTGGAACAGCTAACCTCGTCGGTGCTTGCTTCATGGCCATTCCGGCCTTTGGCGGATACGGTCGAAGCAAGGTGAATAAGAGCACGGGTGGGAAGAGTCCGATGAGCTCTATCATGCTTAGTGCTATTACCGTCATATGCATTCTGTTCCTTTTGCCGTGGTTCTACTACCTTCCCGTATGTGATACTTATCTAATATCTCCAGAGCCATTCGCTCTTCAATCTCGGAAATCGAAAACTAACCAAAGAGTAGAAACCGATCCTATCCGCTCTGATCATGGCAGTCGCCTGGTCTCTAATCGAAGAAGCGCCACATGATGTATCCTTCTTCGTGAAGATCAAGGGCTGGACTGAGCTATCCCTCATGGCTGTCATTTTAGCCGTCACGGTTTTCTTCTCTCTCAATCTAGGTATCGCGATCGGCATAGGTTTATCGCTTCTGCAAGTTATCCGTCACGCAACACGACCTCGTATCCAAATTCTAGGGAGGATTCCTAACAGCGATCGTTTCGCCAATGCCGAAGAGCATCCCGAGAACCTCGAGTTTGTCGAAGGCTGCTTGATTGTTAAGATACCTGAGCCTTTGACTTTCGCAAACACGGGCGAGTTGAAGAACAGATTACGCCGGCTTGAGTTATACGGCACCGCCAATGCGCACCCAGCTTTACCACGTCTACGCCCCCAGGCCAGTAATAAGAACGTCATTTTCGACATCCACGGCGTGACGTCAATGGACGGCTCCGGTACCCAAGTACTCGAGGAAATTGTGCGTAATTATCGCGACCGGGGCGTCAGGGTGTTCTTTAGCCGGCCCGTCAGTCGAGATAACAAGGTCTGGCAGCTGTTGGAGCGGAGCGGCATCGTCGAACTCGTTGGGGGGAGACACCGATTCGTTGATGACGTCAAGGATGCACTACGCATGACGGAAGTAGAGGACTTCGAAGAGACCGGAGCTTGCGCAGCGGCTAGCGACGAACTCACCTAGATGGACAATCGCATATTATCGGCAATCGCTAACACTACAACGAGAAAGGCAATGATAATGTTGATACGGGGAATAGGGATTGTTAACGATGGTCCTCGTTCATTCTGTCAAAGCCGCCCTAGAAGCGACCGCTACCTGGACTACTCAGTATCCCCCGTCTTTCTCTCCGTACGCTAATGAGGGATGCCACTGACTATTTGATATCTGCGGCGTATTCGTCAATCTAGCTGTTGTCAGATCCTAAATTGGGATAATGTGTTTTTGGCGATACAAGCATAGCATAGCACTAGGCGCATCAAAATGGCATTTGGAGCACTCAGATTCATAGAAATAGCATAGTTAGATTCCTGTTTGATCTTTTCATCTTTGCGTTTGGGGTGCCTATGAGTGACCAGGCGTGATTCTCGAATATGAAAACGCTGATAAAATCGATAGGCTCCGGATATTGAGAAATATATTCCAGCCAGTCCCTCGTTAATGACAGGTTGCTAATTCCGCCCCAATGGTCACAGTAACAGGATCACAGTACACAGCCGCAGAATCGCGCCGTTGTATACGATATATGTTCCAATGCATTCCAAAGGCAAAACTGTGCTCACAGCCGCGGAAGACGTAACCCTCCATAG
The DNA here is from genome assembly GCA_902806575.1 of Jackrogersella multiformis. Lineage (NCBI taxonomy): Eukaryota > Fungi > Ascomycota > Sordariomycetes > Xylariales > Hypoxylaceae > Jackrogersella > Jackrogersella multiformis. Next base: position 415,374 of record CADCXD010000019.1, read on the forward strand.
AGTGTCATCGTCCTCATCGCACTTCTACGCCCCCTCAATAGTCAGTTCGTCCCGGCTCCAGTCAAACTTGAACCGTCACCGGATACGCCTCACGGTTGCTAACCTGATTAGACACGGTCACCGCGCGTCCGGATCGACCAGCGCCGGATTATCCGCAAAGGTGACCACGGGATCGCAGACAACATAGCAGTTAGTCAAATGAAGAAAATTCACCTGCCTAGACTTTTAGAGTGTTTTTCTTCAAACAATAATAGTGGAAATGAATCTCGGAACAAGATGAGGTCCGAGTACGATTGTACGGGTCATGATCGTGGCTGAGTCCAATATTAGCCCGTTCCCACAGAGAGTGCGATTTGCGGTGATTACACCCGATTATTTACAACCATACCATTGCGCAGGAAATGAACTAAAATCTGATTCTATACATGCCTCGGGTCGCGAGATGCACCCTAGGTTTACAACTCGGGTTTTTGGCAGACGAGTTTTTTGAAGCTTGTGAAGTCGCCAGATCCTAGTCAGATTTCTCGCTGTCTGCCCTTCCACCAAGTCTGCCTTATTATGCGGAGAATCCGATCTGGGCATTCAAGCACAGAACTAAAAGTTCACAGCCATCGTACACGTAGGAGATCATACACTAAAGTGATACACGAATCTAGAACAGACAATTATTGACTCGGTTTATGTTTTACACATTTTGGAACAGCCTGTATTGGAAGCATATCCCGAAAACGATTATTCGTATTAATGGCTCCTTTTAGAAGACTGCGCCATGTTTATCTAAGTACTTTAGATTCGCTCATGGGATATAAGCTACTGTTGAACATTAAGCCGTATTGTCTCGAAGGTAGATATCGCATTTTCTTTGTGGCCATAGCCTAGAAAAAAAAATCTATGGCATTGCAAGTTCGTAGACAAGGTATGTTCGAAGCTCAAGAATCTACCTAAGTTATGATAAATTAGTTTATTACCCCTGAGTTGATTTCCACTGCTTACTAAGCAATAAATATCGACTATTCAGTACTTGAACGGGCACAAATGGATTCAAGACAAAGTACCTAATAGTAAGCCTTTTGGGAGGCAAAGTGAAATTTCATAATCGATGTGATAATATGAGTATGATTTTCCGTGCATCCACACTTCAACTGTAATCCGAAAATTTCATGTTCCGCCTTACTATAACCTATGATCAAGCACGAAAGAAATCTGCCTTTGGGTTAACATAATACAGGCATGATTCACCAGGTTTTGTGAAGCTATCTTCGGTATTGAATGCAGCATATTGCCTGCAATTCCTGCATCTTGGGACGAGCATAGCCACGCCAGATGCGACTCTAGTGTTACATACCGCCATGTTACATAACATGTTGTTTTCCATCTATCCTGTCTTCAGTGTCGTAAGAATGTTTTATTGAGAAGCTCAAGTCCTACTATAGTGTAAAAGTTGCAACACTTTATAAAGATCTAGTTTATATTCAGCGATTTATCCGCCTACGCCCCCTTTTCCGGCAGGTGGAGGTTTGCTGGCTACGTTCTGTCTAATGTTGAGGCGAACCCTAACATGAGGTGCACAAATGGAAGCCAATTCACCAATGGAGATTTCATCGTATTATATTAAGTAGTAAACCCTTAAAAAGTAAGAATGTCCTAACCATAAGATTAAGACCCAACTCTACAGCCGCTTAACAAGCCCCAGTAGTTACCTAGATGTCACTTAATATGGACGTTCCCATTATATTACTTGGCCAGGTGTTCTCACCAAAGAGGAGTTGGAACCACCGATACATCTAGGTCTTCTCCAGCCTGACTTGACCACACTACCCTCCTGGCTTTAAACTTTGGCGAGCTATCACATCTCCTATGTTTCGAGTCGTTAGCAGATATTGGTTTAAATGTGTAAGGTGTAACTTTGCTCACCACCTTGCGTTCGCTTTGCCAATATGGAATACGGTATTCATATTCTTCCATGTCCTAACCTCAACTTTGTACTTGATCCTCCATCTCGGGTTCTCAATCGGCTCTTCGTAGCCAACCTGGCAACTCCAAATCCCCCATGGCTTCTGACGCTCTTTAGACCAGAGACAGAAGTCGTTCCACAAGATTCGGAGATGCTCGTAGACTGCTAGAGCCCGATAAGCTATGTCAAGCAGCCAACTGTTAGACTGTCTCGTGAAGATTGCCGCCCAAATGCTACCAGCGATGGGTGGCAACAGCCAGCCTAGGACGGGTTGGTGAGCTTCTTGTTGCATATATGGACCAGCTCCCCGCTCACGCCATTCCTTAGGATCTACCATGAGCGGAGTCACCCCCATGCCCCAGTAGACTATGTCCCCATTCTTCACCAGCCTTTGAACCATGTCGCTTTTGAGTGCTGGTGAGTAATATTTGTCAGGACAGTCTACTATAGTAACGTGGTAAAGTGTATGTGTACGACTTTAGGTGGTATATATGATAATAGGTGATGCTGTCAAGAGTTCTGTAGATAAATAAGAAGAGAAAAGAAATTGAAAATATTTTGTCTTATGAATGAAACACTCGTATATTAAAAAACCACGACTTAGAAAAAAGTTTTGTTTTGAGGTTTAATAGATGCGTTTAGGTTAATAGGGGGTAACCTTCACTCTTTACTGGCCATCTGACTACATTTTTTCTACCCAAATTTATACGGCTGTACGAAGTATAATTCTCAATAATAGAGTAAAAATAAAACGAACAAGTTGATTCCATTTCTAATATTACATAAATGAAGCTCATGACCTCAACAATGTTGGAAATAATATTAATAGTCGGAATCAGCCTAAGTAAACTTAATTATGTGGCGTCAATAGGGAGAAAGACGCCATTTTCGAATCTTTAAACTTATAACTAGGTAGCCCCTAAGCAAGTAGAGCACAAACTGGAACTGTCTCCCAAGGTCAGCACCAAGTCCACCCATAACTAGTTTCTTACTCCAATCTTGTTTAAAGTTATAGGAAAGCTGTCCCGCTCTGAAGCTTTGACTGAGAAGTCAGATGGGTTCCCAACCTAACACCGCCTCAAGAATTACAAATTGTCATAAAATGTAGTGGATAAAGATAAATACTTCGATGTTTGTTTCTAAGCACGAAGCGGTCAATGCTCTTGGCTTGAAAGCTAACTACCTCCTAATCTAACCTAGTGTCTTAACATACCTAACTGCCCTAATGTACGGCTTCTCGCCGATAAAAACATTCATGAAACTGGACAAGGTAATTCCAATAACAAATAACCGGCTTCCAAGTTGCAAAAGATTCGTTACGTACCTAAAGTAAGTCTTATGAGATTCCATCACTTGACCTCACACCTCCGAATCAGCCTTAGGGGATCATGATACTCGACTAAGTCACACTTCTTGGTTTGTAAAGCACTGATCTTCGGACGTCTGTGAGATCCTGACAGCGGCTAGTTAATTCGATGGTTTGGATACCCAAACTTACCTAACTAAGAATGTACATGTTCGTCATAGAGATGAATACAAGACACAGCCACTGCCAATAAGTTTCTCATATTCGACCTAGAGTCTAGGCAAATCGCGCTTCGACAGATCTACGTTGGTAGATACCTACCTGTATAAACCCCAGCGATATGCTCATCGAAACAAAAGATCCCCCGCAATGCATGCCGATCATGTATTAAGCCTTATAATCGAAATAACCAGCTAGGTTGGATATAAGGTCATTTCTGGGTTAGTAACTACTCTACTTTGGTATTTACCATGATTCACGGTAAGAAGCGAACCGAGAAATGGCGAAACATGATATTGTGTGACGAGGTTTTCATACTCATACATAATTAATGCATGTGTCATGATGAATGAATACCTAGCCTCAGGCCAAGGGTTGAATATGTGTTAGATAAGCAACTAGCCATTTTTTGAAGTTCTTTAAATCTGGGCGTGCTAGGATTGCTAGTGTAAGTCGACTTGGCTCGCCAGATTCAGATCGTCAGTAAATATCTCGAGCAAAGCAATGTGTCTCTTGCTGACCGGAAAGAATTACCAAATCCGGCATCTCGATAACCCGTGTGCCTTTGTGTTGTCTATAGCCCCGATGGACACCTGGAGGTCGGGGACACATGCGTATCGCCGGTCGACTTTTCGGCATATCTGCTGTTATAATAGCTGCTCTGGGCGTTATAATACCAGCATGTGATTGGCCGAAGCGAATTTCGCTCAAGTCGCGATATTATCTTGGACATTCAAGATTCGATATTTGACATCGTCATGGATGGTGAGCTGTATGTATGGATCCAATCTTTCCGGGTTACATATTAATAATGCCCAGTTTTATTAACTTTTAAGACAGGAGGACCGGGTACCTACCGGTAGGGTAGAGTCGTAGACGATAGACACTGCGTATCGCCGGCATCTCTGATTGGTGGCTGCATTATCTACACAGCCTCACTCGGCGCCCCTCTTAGCGCGAGGGAGGAACGTCAGAATTTTCCTCTTTCCTGACATGGTTAATCCTTTAATCTAGTCACTACCAGTCACTTGGGATTTGTTGGTTGCAAAAGTCAGAGACCCGTTAGTCTTGTTTAGTATCATGTATTGGATATCGAAGCCCAGATTCTAGTCTTGCACCGACTCCCTTGGAGTGGCCGGCGCAGTCTTCTTTATACCAGCGTTCAAACACGACAAGATGGTAGCGCTTGTACCTATTCCCAAACAAATGCGGCCTCCAACGCAGAACTCGCCTCTTACCACGTAATATTCTCAACACAGCCCGCCTCCATCGCCTCTAGAATACGTTTTACAACCTCGCCCTGGCCCAGGTGATGTGAAACCCTCAGCACTTGTCCAAACAGTTGGGTCTCTCTATGCTATCATAGCTTCACTCCCTACCATCAATTACTGCCCACAAAGCGACCACGTCCCTCTGCAGCGCAGCGCAAGAAAAGTGCGGATGTATCCACCATCTCCTAGTCTCCGAAATATTGGCATTATTATCTATCAGCTCGGCATACTCGCCTTCCATTACCCCCTCTTTGCACAGCCCGCGACCCAAGAGTCGTAGCCGTTCTAGGCAAAATCTCAAGCGAGAGGAGTTGGCATAATTCTACCTACGTCTCCTCTTCGTCCGCGGTACAAAGTGGAAATTCAAATGAGCCTTGATGTCAGCATGTGCCTTGCCTAAAATCTCTCACAGCCCATTCCGATTTGCATATTATATGATACTCTTTCACCGAATAACCCGACCTTGAAGCGATTTACATGGTCACACCTAAACATACTCTTAACAACAATCCTCGCTGCTATTTTTTACCCTTTTCATTCACCGTGATCCTCATGATATCCTAAGACAAAGACTATACCATCACATCTATATATACATGGCGAATAACAGTCTTGCGCCGCCGTTGTTGGCGGTCGACACGCGAACACGCCCGAGGAGCGATACCAATGAAACTAGAGTGATGACGCCCGGGTCATTTGTCTCCAACGTCTCGAATCCTTTTCTAACACCAGCCCACTCTAATAACCCCTTCCTGACACCAGCACAATCCGATTGCGGATCCAGCATACTGTCGGCAGATCCCGATGCGGCTCTACGTCCAGATCCCGGCACGGAGGCCGACTTTGAGGTGGAAAATAACCCGTTCGCTTTCAGCCCCGGCCACCTAAACAAGCTCCAAAACCCGAAGTCCTTAGCTGCATTCCGGGCGTTAGGCGGTCTCACTGGGATAGCACGTGGTTTGCAGTCCGATATAAACGCCGGCTTGAGCGTCGACGAGACTACAGTACAAACGTCTGTTACGTTTGAGCAGGCTGTCAGGAGGACATCCGATAAGTTTCTAGAATCACCGGAGCGGACATCGAATTCGGGATCTGACTCCTTTATTGACCGCGCGAGAGTCTTTGGGAAGAATATCCTGCCGGCCAAGAAGGCGACACCGATATGGACGCTCATGTGGAACGCCTACAATGACAAGGTCATCATCTTATTGACGATAGCCGCAGTAATTTCATTGGCGCTCGGCCTTTACGAAACTTTCGGAACAGTGCCTGAACCAGGAGACCCTCCATCTATAGATTGGGTTGAGGGTGTCGCGATCATCATCGCCATCCTCATTGTCACACTTGTGGGATCGGTTAACGACTGGCAGAAGGAACGCGCTTTCGTCAGGCTTAACGCTAAGAAGGAAGATCGAGAGATCAAGGTTGTCCGGTCTGGAAAATCATATATGATTAATGTTCACGATGTCCTCGTTGGGGATATCCTGCATCTCGAACCCGGCGATCTGGTTCCCGTTGACGGGATCTTCATCAGCGGCCATGACCTAAAGTGCGACGAATCTTCAGCCACTGGAGAATCCGACGCCATTCGGAAGACACCAGGTGAGAAAGTTATGGAGCTACTAGAATCTGGAGCTAGCCAGAAGGGCCTTGATCCTTTCATCATCTCGGGTTCGAAGGTGAATGAAGGGGTTGGCACATTTCTCTGCACTTCGGTCGGCGTGAATTCCAGCTTTGGCAAAATCATGATGTCTGTCCGAACCGACATCGAAGCCACCCCTCTACAGAAAAAGCTCGAGGGACTCGCAGTTGCTATCGCCAAGCTAGGAGGTTCTGCGGCTGCACTACTCTTCTTTGTCCTCCTGTTTCGCTTCCTTGCTGGCCTACCAACAAACACCAGCTCTAGCTCGGAAAAGGCCTCCGACTTTTTGGACATCCTGATCGTGGCCGTAACCATCATAGTTGTGGCTGTACCTGAAGGTTTGCCCCTGGCGGTAACGTTGGCCCTGGCCTTCGCCACCACCCGGCTATTGAAAGAAAATAACCTCGTACGTGTATTACGCGCTTGTGAGACGATGGGAAATGCTACTACAATTTGTTCCGACAAGACCGGAACTTTGACCACCAACAAGATGACAGTTGTTTCGGGAACCTTTGGCCAGTCAAGTTTTGCCAAATCCGATAGCGAGAAACCAGACACCCAGACCATCTCTCAATGGGCCGCCGGTCTTTCCCAAGCGACCAAGGACGCCATCGTGCAGTCGATTGCTATTAACTCTACCGCTTTCGAGGGCGAAGATGCTGGCCAGTTCGCATTTATCGGCTCCAAGACCGAAACGGCACTCCTTCAGTTAGCAAAGGACCACCTAGGGATGCAATCTCTCTCCGAAGCCCGAGCAAACGAACAGGCCGTACAGATGATGCCTTTCGACTCGGGTAAGAAGTGCATGGGCGCGGTGATCAAACTACGAGATGGGTCCGGATACAGACTTTTGGTTAAGGGTGCCTCCGAAATTCTCCTCAATTACTGCAGCGACAAAGCAGATATGGGGTCGCTTACTACAGATACGATTACTGCTAGCGATCGCGAAGGATTGAAATCCGTCATTGATTCCTACGCGAAAGGCTCGCTTAGGACTATCGGAATCGTCTTCAAGGATTTCCCTCAGTGGCCCCCTACCAACGCGGAAATGGCAGACGGCCATGTGAAATTCGAATCGGTGTTAAAGGATCTTGTTTGGCTCGGCTTGGTAGGTATACAAGACCCTGTCAGACCTGGCGTCCCAGAAGCAGTTCGTAGAGCTCAAAATGCAGGCGTTGTCGTCCGCATGGTAACTGGCGATAATGCTGTTACTGCTCAGGCCATCGCGACTGAATGTGGCATCTACACAGACGGCCTAATCATGGAAGGCCCCGACTTCAGACGACTTAGCCAAGAGGAAATGGATGCCAAGCTGCCAAAGCTACAGGTACTCGCGCGATCATCGCCCGAGGATAAGAGGATCCTGGTTGTAAGGCTCAAGGCTCTCGGAGAGACGGTGGCTGTCACTGGAGATGGTACCAACGATGCTCCAGCTCTCAAGGCTGCCGATGTCGGTTTCTCGATGGGCATTTGCGGAACCGAAGTAGCTAAGGAGGCTTCGGAGATTGTACTGATGGACGACAATTTCACCTCTATTCTAACTGCTCTCAAATGGGGACGAGCAGTGAACGATTCCGTTCAGAAGTTCCTTCAGGTAAGTCTGACGCGAACACGTCTTCAATATAGGATCTCCAGGACTAACTTCAGTTCAGTTTCAAGTCACCGTCAATATTACTGCCGTCCTCCTCGCCTTTATATCTGCAGTTTCCAGTCCTGACATGCATTCCGTTCTTACCGCCGTGCAACTCCTTTGGGTTAACCTCATCATGGATACTTTCGCGGCCCTAGCACTCGCGACTGATCCTCCTACCGAGCGCGTTTTGGACCGTCTGCCTCAACCGAAAAGCGCACCTATCATTACGATAAACATGTGGAAGATGATTATCGGACAGGCCATCTTCCAGCTCGCCGTCACACTCGTTTTATACTTTGCCGGTTCTACAATCCTAGGCTACGATATTAACAACGAGACACAGCAGACGCAGCTCAGAACCATGGTCTTCAACACATTCGTGTGGATGCAGATCTTCAACGAGTTCAACAACCGCCGCCTGGATAACAAGTTCAACATCTTCGAGGGGATACACCGGAACAAGTTTTTCATCTTGATTAATTGTGTTATGGTCGGCGCCCAAATAGCTATAATATTTGTTGGTGGGGCCGCGTTCGAGATCACGGCCATCGACGGTCCGCAGTGGGCTATCTGTGTGGTAGCAGCGGCATTTTCGCTCCCGTGGGCTATCCTCGTGCGGCTATTCCCCGACGTTTGGTTCGCTAAGATCGCTGGTACGGTCAGCGCTCCTGTCGTTGTGGTGTACAAGTTCCTTGCCAATGCGTGCGCGAAGATCGGTGCCGTGTTCAGCAGGATATGGAGGAGAAAGAAGACTACGTCCTCTTCGGAGGAAGAAAACCATGAAAAAACTGAAAACCAAGAGAAAGATGCAGCGCCTGAGATCATTGTGTCTGAGGGCGACAATGGCGTCCTTGCGAATAGGGGTCCCGAGATCCAAATAATAGGGGATTTAGAACAGGGGCGGAAATAGATTATGAGTTTATGTAACAACATGTACAATAGATAGATGGCATTGGGATATAACTAGGTAGCGATGATTCGATGGATGATACGGTTAATGCATATAGACGCATAAATTTAGTTCTACTAGGAACAAATATGAACATATAGTTATACACACAGAATTTCTTACAACATTATTATATAGCGATCTGAAAAGTCAAGTTCCAGCAGAAGATCATGGAACATCGAGCTGGCTTATTAAATCACAAATTAATTCCGATGATGAATAAGCTCACCCCTTAAAATACATACATTTTACTTTATATACGCATTTTATTTGTCTAGGTACAGAGACAAGTCTAAATCACATACGCTACGGCCAGCTCTATTATATGTTCTAAAGTACCTTTGTCTCAATCCCCAGTTGTTTCGGTAGCCCCTCAGAGGAATAGTCGGACACCTCTCGCTTTACATCAGATTTGCTCGACGCGTCAGGGGCGATTCTTCCGCGAAGAACTATCCAGATTTTTCGAGCTCCGCCATCATATAAAGGATAGAAGTTAGCCACGATCAAGGTAAACCAGAGATATACGAGGGATATAACGATCCATGCCGTAAATAACTAGAATTTCCATGTTAGCGCCAACCACGAGAGAAATGGAACCTGCAACACTCACACTTTTCGAAAAGACAATCTTGGCACCGTACATCGCAAGCGGCCAGAGGAAAATATGCCCGACAAGAGTGAATACCGTCCAGAATGCAGCCCATCTGCTCATCCTCTTCATATACTGCTTCATTTCAGTGGTAAACCATTCCTCCGGATCCTGCTGGTCTACTTCCGTTCCATCTTGCTGCGATCGACGAACTTTATGGATCTGCTTTTTAAACACCGACCAGTCAAAAGAACTGGGACGCACAAGCGACACAACTAGTGTGATTGGTAGCGGGACGAAAAACGCAGTAACGCAGCCGAATAGACACGGCATAGTACTACCAGTTGAAGCAATCGAGATTTCGCCAAAATAAGCATATGCAGTTCCAAGCCATACAGAGATCGAGCAGCAGACACCTACAATAGGTGATGTTATCGCAGCAGCCTTGGTCTGCCCTTTCCACAAAAGAGCAAAGACGGTAGGAATACAACCGGGATTGGTTATATTGCCAACCACGTAGAGCAACCAGGTCATATTGACACCCCCTTTGTTGAATGCTGTCGCCAGCGTAGGAATTACAAGGGACGTAACGACGACGCCGATATGGGACCAAGTGATCAGTTGTTTGTCGGTGGCTTTCTTGTTAAAATACGTTCCGTAAATATCAAATGAGATGATGGAACTGATGGCAATCATCTGCGCTGAAGCGATCGAAGTACAAGCCTATTCATTAAGTTAGAATGTCGAATCTCTGCGAAAGTTTTGAAACGCATTGGGCTAGACGAACCATGAAAATCGTGACAAGTAAAGCCCCTGCGCCGGCTTTTCCCGCGACTGCTTGCACGACATATGGTAGAACCAATCCCGATGTGACCTCCTCTGCTATCATCATCTAAGAGATAATTAGTTCTGGAATTGTGCAGAGTGCCTTGAGAGAGCTTACTCTAGGATACGTGGGGAAAATCGTTGTCGATTCTAGGGCCACAGCTGCGAGGCCTCCGAAGGTTCCAATTGCCCACGGCACCGAAAAAGACGCGATACCTCCTAAAACATAGCCAGGGACAGCCGAGGCGACGTTGGCCGAGAATCCCTATATAAGTTAGCGAATAAGTTAGCGAAACTGAACATTACTGTAAGGTACCTGATTGCTAATTAGTATGTACCTTTTGCCAAAAGCCAGTGTCCATGATAACAGCGCCAAAGTTTGATCTGATGGATTATTAGTACAGATTTTCAGGAGAAATCCAAGAATACTGACATTACATGGAGGATACCGAAGTAGAGGCATTGTTCGCTTCGCATAGTCAAATGTGAACCACCATAATTACCTTCAACTGGGCCAATCTTGTCGGCGGCGATAACTGCATCATACAAAGCTCCAATAGATCCAATCTCCTTAACCACGATGATTTTAATGGTAAGCCAGACAAGTATGATCATAATGATGAAGGTGTGCAAGTAATCAGTTAGGAATGTTGCTCGAAGCCCTCCAAAGTACGTATAAACTCCTACACCAACCTATAAGAATCACGCTTAGCCAATTTATTCTTTAACGATGCGTATAGCAAAGGGTTTTCTATTCAAGCAGTCCATTGCTTACCGGCAAGAGATATGTGCTGGCGATGACATCCATGCCCGTCAGGGAGGTGACCGCGGCGCTCGCCCCAAGCAACATGCTCGAGAAATTTAATATATTAGTCAGGAGACAAAAAACGATCCAAAGTAAGTGCGCAGCCGTTCCATATCGCACTTTTATTAGCTCTAACAACGTGTGCGCATTAGGGGCCCGGCGCTTAGCTTCGATAGAGATGAGCGACAAGAAACACACCATCGTGCTAGCAGACGCTCCCCACCAGACACCAAGCGCCAGGCCGTATTTATATGTTAGGAGTGAGGCTCCAAGTAGAGCCGTACTATAGAGCCAGGAGGAAATCACAGCTGACGCTGTCAGACCAGTCCCAACGGTGCGATTGGCGACCATAAATCTGGCTCGATGTTTTGTTAAAAGGTGCTCTGTAGACTGTAGTACTCAGACATAGGGAGACGTACGTTTCGGTAGACTTGTTATCCTCATTGAACGCCTTCTTCAAGGATCTAGTAACCCAAATCATTCCTGATGAATAATACATTAGTATTGTAGATACAGAACTTCACAGCTGTCTCGAGTTCCTTACCAAGGGCAAAAGCAACACCAAATCCAACAACGACACCATATCCCGCGCTCTGAGGCAAAGGCGCCTGTACCTGATCAGACATATTTAATACGCACTAAAAATTGAAGGTTAAAGGACTGCTTTCAGAGTAGTGATGGACGTTTATAAAGAAATGTATGATAAACGCAAAGAACCAGGGCACATTACCGTTTTATTATCGAGAAGATTATAGGATCGACTCCGTCTACAACCAAAAGCGTCACCAAATATAACCCAGCCAAATCATGTCGGCAGCAGGTTACCGACTTATCAGATTGGACTCTGCGATAAGAAACGCTTTCCGAAATGTCGTACATGTCGATAAAATATGGTGTTTGATTGGGTATAATATTCCAGGATTCTGATGTGATTTGATGACGTGACTTGGTCCCAAATGGCGACTGCTCGACGATATCCGCTTTCGGACTGCAACTTGATATGTAGTAGATTGCCGCATTAAATTATTAGAGGAAAATCCAGACTTCACGAAGAAGACATGTTTCGCAAATTCCAAAATTAATAATTAAGACATAACTCGCGTAATACGCGTGTTTTCCGTAAATTGACGCGTATCTGCCCACCACGGCACCTGTAAGATCGAGAAGTGAAGATGGGGGAGCCAGTCGGTGTACTCCAGTCAAAGAAATGGATCTTGAATGCATTTTCCATGAGTACTCCTGGGCATCTAGCCGCAGGTATGGGCTTTTTCTCTTACTCCGTAGTATGAGAATACATTCTCATGATTCGCAGGACTTTGGAGACATCCGCGCAATCATACTTCCGAATACAAAGATATCGAGTATTGGATTAACTTGGCAAAGATCCTAGAAGATGGAAAATTCCACGGGTTATTTATTGCGGACGTACTCAGTCATTACGGCGTATACAAGGGCGAGGGAAACATCAATCCCGGTCTCCCTGGAGCTGCCCAGCTTCCCATGAACGACCCATTGTAAGTGTAGAATAAATGTTCTACAAACTTCATTATTAATAGGCAAAAGCCTGGCCATCTCGGCTATGGCGGCGGCGACAAAGCATTTGTCGTTTGGCGTCACGGCATCTACTACGTATGAAAACCCATTCCTACTGGCACGAAGGTTCGCGACTCTCGATCATTTCACAAAAGGTCGTGTGGCTTGGAACGTGGTGACAAGCCATCTAGAGTCGGCAGCAAAGAATCTCGGTCTACCAACGCAAATTGAGCACGACGAACGCTATAAGATAGCCGAAGAGTTCATTAACCTAACATACGAGTTGTGGGAGAGCTCGTGGAGGGATGATGCCGTCGTCAAAGACAACGAGACAAGTCAATACACTGTTCCCGGCCGAGTTCGAAAGATTAATCACGAAGGGTAAGCTACACTGGCAGACTACAAATTTCTTGCATTTTCTAATCTAAATTTATATCAGGCAGTACTTCAAATCAACCGGCCCAATAACAACCGAACCGTCAATCCAACGAACACCTTTCATTTTCCAAGCTGGCGCTAGCAGCGCCGGAAAGACCTTCGCTACTAAGCATGCTGAATGCATGTTTCTTCCCGGCATGACTATAGCATCTGTGAAAAGATCTGCAGATGACATCCGCCGACTAGCCGTTGAAAACGGCCGCGATCCATCAACAATCAAGCTTATCACAGGAGTCTTGATAATCGTAGACGAAACAGACGAAAAGGCCCAGGCCAAATACGAAGATTACTTGACCTATACAGATCTCGAAGGGACTATGACTCTTTTTGGAGGGTGGACGGGTGTAGACCTTGACAAGTGGGGTGATGACGATGACTTCAAGTTTACCGGCCCTGGAGCAATCCAGAGCATGATTTCATCCTGGAGTGCCACGGTGCCGGGAACACAGGATGTCAAGTGGACAAAACGGAGGATCGCGCAGGAGCTGGCTGTGGGAGGTGCTCACCCTCGTGTTATTGGGTCACCAAGGACGGTCGCGGACTTTCTTCAGACTTGGGTCGACGAAGCCGGGATCGACGGCTTCAACATATCCTATGCTGTGAACCCAGGAGATTTCGAGGATATTATCAAATACCTCTTGCCAGAACTGAGGGCTCGGGGTGTGTTTTGGAATGACTACGCCGCTACCACCACGAGGGAGAATTACTTTCAGGATGGACTTGGTCCAAGGCTTAGGAGTGACCATCCAGGAGCAAAATATAGATGGTCAGCAGAGTAAGGTAGTTGATATTGTACTTAACCTAGGAACTATTGTCTTGGATTCTGATTAATTTTATTATATTTCATTAAGGAAATGATAGAATCGTCCAGTTGAATTTATTGTTTTTGCCTAAACGATTCCCAAGTATTCACCCTGTTATACGCCAATGTTTTCTCGGCAAGCTGATTGTTAGGTACCTAGGTACATATCAGTGTAAAACATGTAGATATATATAATCTCGAACTTCTAGCAATTTTACGTGGTGTCATTCATGATATAGGTCTAATAATATATAAACTATTACACCTATATATACTTGTTTTTTCTCCTCAAAAGGCATCTTCCAAATTGACCTCCCATTTCTCTGATATTCGCTGCCAATCAGCCGTGACTATATTAAATATGTCTTCTAAAGCGCAATATATGATTCATTCGCTACCTAGGTACCTAGGTATATACCCTCATTCCGCTAGTAAATGCTCGTTTTTAAGAAGAAGAGACGCGAAAATATCTAGGTACCTAGGTATTTTATAAGTGGGGGTGACCTGGGTGAATCAATTCGCGGGGTGATTACGTAGAAAATACCCAGGTACGTACTGAACTTAGATCCTCAAAATCAATAATTATTTAGGTACCTAGGTATTTTGGTGTTTAAATATTGCACCATGGTACGTGCACCATGGTACGTGCACTCAGGTACGTACATTCCAGATCTAAGATCTGATCTTGCTACCCCACAAGTGATCTGATTCCGAATTAGGAAGTTGGGGTACGTCAGTAGCCAATCAGCACACTGCGACAGGTATGCCAAGACTTTACTTTAACTTCACGTCTTGTAAATCAGCCATCATGTACCTAGGTATTTCCTGAAATATATTTTTACATCAGTAATTGGTGATGTTTATTGAAAATATTCTAGGTAAATCAGAAATATAATACGAGGAATAAAATTTAAGCTTCCTATGGTACCTACGTAAATAAGTAGGATATGTATAAAGGTACATCATTTCAAACTGGTATAATACTAGAAAATACATTGACATTGTATAAGTAGGTAGGTAGAGATGGGACAAGGAATGAGATGAAAAATATTAATGGTAAAATTTAATCAGTCAGGAGGTACGTATATACGGTAAGTATACCTAGGTACATTTTGTGATTTTAATCAGCACTAATATTAATCAAGTTCGTGATTCGTGTCGTCCAGTTGCTTGTTGGCCTGCTGTATTTTCACGTAGGTACCTTAAGCAGGCCTATACGATAGAAACTCCAGTTTATTTGTCGAGAAATAGCATTAAATGTACACTAACTAGGTAGCCTAGCAAGAGTTTTAGTTCACCTTGTTCAGTATATTATTATTTTTTACTTGGGATAATCAGTAACCTACATGGTCAATGCCCTATATTCCTTGATCGTGGTACCCGTTGCTACTGATTAGTATTCTGGTCACCCACCAATTAATTTTATAAATACCCAGTCCTCTACAACTCAACCTTTCATTTCTTCTTCCTTTTTTTCTCATCAAGTCCAGTTCTCGTTCGACACACAAAGCTTCGATTATCATTTGATCTTCAATTGATCTTCAATCTTTTATCATCCAACAACAACTGCACTTACACATACCCACTCCTACCCCTTCTTCACCACTTCTTTTTTTCTAACCATGTATGCCTTTAAGGTACTCGTCCCCCTCTTCCTTGCCCTCGACGCGGTGGCTGCCACTCCCCTCGGCGCCATCGCTGGCATCTTCATGATCCTCTGCCTTTCCGGTTACGATGGGCATGATCCCTTCTGGCACACCGTTGCTCTCGTCCTGAATGCAGCCGCGGCGATGTCCGTTGACAAACTTTTCGGTTGGGAGCTATCCCAAGTAATTTACGGCACCGTTCTATTGGGCGCGTGCCGTATTTTCTGCGGGATGAAGTACCCAGCCGGACACGTCGTCGCGGCCACCATGCTGGTGCACAGTCTGTGTTGCATGGACGAGAAGGGGTTCGTCATCACTCTGATGGCGACCCTATGTGCCAACTTCTTCCCAGACAGGGTTATCGCCATGCTGGGTCAAGAATTCTTGTAAGTAATATAGAGCTTTCATTTCTTCATATCTTCTCTTCAAGAACCCTTATTCTTCACATACTTCCACTCTCCATTTCCCTCTCCAATTCCCTCTTCACCTGATTTCCCTTATTCCTACGTATCTTCTATTTACAAATGTTTTCTTATCACGCGTCTATCCTTCACCTTCAACCCTTCTTCCTCCATTTATCAATCACCTTTTTCTACAAGCACTTTCCCTATAAGCCTCGTCTTCATGATACCCTTTTTACGATCCAACTTCCCCACAGAGTTGGTTAAGCAATAATTACCACCAGACAACCACGAACCGCCATTTTGAAGAAATAATTGCTAACTCATCTTTTTATAGTGCTCTGGTGTGCGGAATCGTCTCCCTGTGTCTGCCACTGCTTTCAGTGGTCCGTAGTGGTGTGGCTCTCGCCTGCCACTCACCCACCACTGTCAGACAGTGGCTTACATGGGGACGAGGAAAGCCGAAGATGGTGGATGCTGCCACCCAGATGGATCCTCCTCCTCGGCCCCTCGTAGATTCCAGCACCCAGACCGACACAGCCGGCTCCCAGACGGTTGACGCTGGGACTCAGATGAGCCAGCTCACCGTCGCTCGCCCGGTATTGGCTTTGGCGTCTCGACAAGTGAAGCCCCGGAAGACGCTCCTACGACGAGGACTAGGACTCAAGGCAGGCCCAGTCCCTGTTGAATGCACCGCCCCCAATTCCCGTGCATTCATCAGGGATCTTTGGGCTGCTAAGAGGAACCCTGTCCCGTCGGAAGACTCTTCCGACAAGCAGACCGCCAAGCCGATTGCGGAGCCGGCTGTTAGTACTGAAGTCGACACCTCCTGTGTCACCGACGAGCGGCTTGTCCCCGTCGAGGAGGTGTCACTTCCTATCCCTCCTCCCTCCGATGTCACCGACGAGACATCTAGTCTCGTCGCGGAGGGAGTGACTCGCCAACCTATGGCCACAAGGGAATCGTCACCTCCCTTGCCTATCACCGAAGAGATCCTTGGCGACGAGGACTCTATCTCTATCTCGAAATCCTTCCTCGACCTCGCGGACGAATATCTCGGCGCCACCGACGAGGCGGCAGAAGACCTCCTAGCCACCCTCGACCAGTCTTCTGTCCCTGCCGAAGAGACCGCCACCGCCGCAGAGGTCACCCCCGAGGAAGAGGTCGCCCTCGCCAACGAGATTGCTCCCGCCCCAGAGGCTCCTCCTACTACAGAGACTACTCCTCCGGTAGAGATTGTCTCTGTAGAGGAGTTCGTTCCGGCTGAAGAGACTGCCATGATGGAGGCTTCCGTATGGCATGAAGATCCATCTCTCTTCGCCGAGGCCTCTGAGGTGTACGAGAATCTCAATTTCGAGATAGAGAACTCGGTGATGGAGGCCCCTCCCATTCCCGACAACTTCCCGCTATCTCTCCCCGTCGCTATAGAGCAACCCGCTCAGTATGAGATGGACTGGGTGAGTGGTGATCATGCCAACATACAATCGCCATTCACTCAGTTTGATCATACTGAGCAGCAGCAGCAAAGTCTGGGCTTCGACTTTGCTGCTGTGGGTCTCTACCCGGGGCCAGAGACGGCGGGGGATGTTGTCATGGGGGGCACCTCCTTGCCACCTACCCCCTCTCCTGCGGAGATGCCGAGGTCCGACGTGGAGATGTTAGAACGTGACTGGCTTGAGTCATCTCCGATGCCAAGTCAGTCTACCTACCTAGTAGGCCAGCCGGGGCCCGTCGTCGATATGCAAGACGCCCCGCTGGTTCTATCATCTCTGCCGACGACTCCTGCGTCCTCCTTCCTCTTGCCCTCGGTGCCCAGCCCACCTCGCTCTTCTGCAGCTCCATTTACGCCAGCTGCAGAAGTTCCAGACGCGCCGCTCGTTCTGTCATCTCTACCACCAACCCCGGACCCACAGACTCCTCACCCGCCAGACGTAGAGATGGCAGACGCGCTGTCTGTCAGACCCTCCCCAGCACCTACCTTCAAGTCGCCCGCCCGTGCGGCTCCTGATTTCTCTAGCATCCCAAAGTCATTTATCCTTCCTTCCAAGCAAAAAGAGAAGGCAAAACCATTGGTGCTAGAGACTTCGGAGCCGCGACGCTCGAAGGAGGTGATGGGGAAGGGGGGCATGCAGAGGGCAAAGGACCAGGCCGCTATAAAGCGAAACCTGGACAGGTCAACTTGGGTCGACTACGAGGGGTATCCGCATAAGGACCCTGGCGGTAGTCACCCCTGGGACGAGAATGACGAGACGCGACTACGGATGTTAGTCGCACAGATGGACGAGGCCGGAGGCCAAAGTTCCACCGTCATGTCCCAGCAAGAAGAGGAAATCCGCAAGGCCGAGGTAAAGCGGAGGGAAGAACACAAGAAGAAGGTGGACGAGCTGAAGGTCAAAGCCATACTGAGGCGTCGCCAGCAGCCAGTCAACCCCTTCATGCCGAAGAAGCGACCGCCAAAGAAGTAGGCTCTTCGGTTCTCCTCGTTCGACTTGTGTTCGACTTTCCCTTTCCTCACCTCTTCTTGGGTTAACCAGGGGGTCAGGTGGTCCGATATTAGCCCTCGTTGCTACTCGGGGCAAGTTATTATGTGGAGCGATGCATATCTCCAGGAACCTAGTCATGTCATAGGCTAGGTTTTCCTTCCTTCCTTTGTTTGTTCGTGTGTATGAGCGCGAACTTACCGGCATCCGGCACGCTCCAAATAGTAACTTACCTCGAGTAGCACGAGCTTACCTACTACACTTCTCTCTTCCGATGTACCGACTCGAGTGGTAAGAATCCGGTCATCGTGATACAGAACATCCCATCTCGAGTGGTAAGAGATCGGGATTGTTTCTTGTACAGAGTCGACTCGAGTGGTAAGAGTGCGACCATATACCTATAGGGCATCCCAACTCGAGTGGTAAGAGTGGGCTCTCCCCTTCGACATCAGCTCGAGTGGTAAGAGACCGATCATCCCAGATCAGGACATCCCAGGTCGAGTGGTAAGACCTTGGGTATGCTCCTTTTCACACATACACAACAACTCAGCTCGAGTGGCAAGAGCTGAGGGTTACTTCGATACAGTATAGGCTCGAGTGGCAAGAGTCTGGTCATATCCCGATAGAAGATATCTCAGGTCGAGTGGCAAGACCTTGAGTGTGCTCCATTACCTCTATCCCGATACCTTCCCTTCCTACATAACCTCCCACTCGAGTGGCAAGAGTCTGACTAGGTTCCCTTTTCTATAGACCATCCCATCTTGAGTGGTCGTAGTTTGGGTATGTCTCACATCATCATGCAGTCTAGAAGCGAAGGCAGTATCCAAGCGAGGAATATAACTTCACGCTGCGAGGCTTGTGGGATGACCTTAGTATCTATTGGAGGGACCGGGTTCACATTACAATCCGAGTTTGGTATCAGCATTACACCATCAGGGGACCAAAACCTTTCCCAATAATCACAGTTTTGGATTGGGGCGACAACACGACTTAATTTGACGATAATAAACGAAAATCAACATACCACGAAATCAAGAGGAATAATATGTTCCAGTAGTATTACGATCTAAAAACAAATTCAACAGCGGCCCGTGAAACCTGCAGAGGAGGACTGCGAGTTTCTATCGGGCAATATATCATTCATACACCAGCTAGAGATACCTGCTGCGTGTTCAAGTGTTTGGGAGGACACACAACATACTTCATTAGGAGAATTTGTTCCTGGTAGGAGAACATATTGATCCAGATGGCTTGATAGCCTCGACTTGGGGTAGGAAGCAATTTATATCACGAACCACAGACTGGATACGGTAGCCGCTCTATACTACCGGTCTACTAAGCCATGAGTACCACTATCCCCCTCATTACCCAAGTACCCAGTTTATCACCACTGGGGCTATCAGACAGGACACTTCGCTGTCGACGGATCATTATATCTGTTCATTGGCAGTATTAATACGCAAAATCAACTACACCAAAAAAACACCAAAAGAACCCCGAAAAAAGGGAAACCAAAATTATTAATGGATAATTCCAGCAGTCTAAACTAACCTGCTGGTTACCACTTTAACCTGAGCCCCAAATCAGATACCGGGCACCAACTACCACACCACACCATATACTACATTATATCGAGGAAAAGATTAATTCCTTTGCCTAATCCAAAACCAAATAAACGCCCGCGGTCCTTATTCACTGGACGATCATCCTAGCAGGGTAATTTGAACTGCTACTTACCACATCAACACTACCTAGGTATTTACCAATTCAATAATACCTAGGTAATTACCACTCCAATACTACCTAGGGAGTGACCCCATCAACACTACTTACCACTTCAATACATCATACCACGTTGACGACGTAGTCGCGGCCGCCGTCTTCAGGCGGCACCTAGCCGTATCGATGCATCTAGCCTCCGGGCAGCCCGCCAGGAGGCCCAAGCTACTGAACCGACACACTACCTATACCACTTCAACACACTATACCAGATTTCGGCTACCGGATCTCCCTTAACTGGCATTAATTACCTTTTGCCAAGCAGAATGCTAGCTATGCGGCCACTCACTCTGTCCGCCCTGTGCACCATGGCTATATGCCGGTGTGTAGATTAGGGTAACGGTCTTCATGTTTTTCGGACGTGAACAGAATTATCATCATCATCATAGCTGGCAGTTGTCTGCACCCTGAAATTAGAACCAGAAGAGGTGAAGACAACTGCCGGTTAAGGGAAGCCCCCAGACTTGGGGTTACCACATTGAAGACGAAGCAACAGTCATGACATCCTACCCTCGAGAATCATACACACATAGAAGAATACCTACCAGCAGCCGCATCCATACCGGCCCCGGTAGTAGAGTGTGGAATACTGTTCAGGTTGAAATGAACAGAAGGAAGAAAATCAGGAAGATTTTTTGGAAAGAACAAGAAATACGATGACCTCAGTCGGAGCTGAGTTGCCACATAAGTACCTACTTATGAGCTGCTTGGGATACACTCAAACCTTAATACAGTTGGTTTTTATCATACAACTTATGACCTCAACTATCCCACATAGGCATATTGCCTTATGTCGACGACAGGCAGAAAACCTTCTTCAAAAGAGCAGAAAGAACAGCGAGATCACCAGCTGAAAAAAAAAAAAAAAACAAACAGAAAAAAACAGAAAAAAAAAGAACTTTGAATTGCATAAATTGCAAAACAAATACCACTATACATATTACAAAGGGGCTACAAGCACCCTAGACAGTACACAAAACATTTTCCCGTAAGTATAAATTGCTCGGGCCGAGCCGTTCGGATAGCTATGAGGATACCAACTTGATTCCGGGATCACACGGTGCAGACAACTAACTGCCAATATATGAGCAACCGGATTGGATCGTCAGTAGTCGAAAAGGGCACGACCCTCGAGACCTATTGGAACGGCCTAGATCCCGAAAGGGATCATAAGCCCGACAGCGGGCATTTCAGGATCATAGGCACGCGATGCGTGGTCCTCGTTGATGAGAACCACCGGTGTCATAAAGCAGACCTTGCGATATGGACAATAGCAACGTTGTTACGCAAGGAACTCTAAACCCCATCTCTACGGACCGCGGTATACATACAGGAACATGCCTATGTCTACAATATCTCAAGTGTATCCATTCACACAGAGTACACCTTCAACGGGCCGAACCCTCTGTCTGGTCTATCCACAGATCAGGCTTCTCAGAACCAGGGCAAGGCAGAAAAGCTCGAGGCCCGAGGAGCCAAAGCCCTCGTCCTTGACCACGTTGGTGAAAACAATTTCCTCACCTGGTTACTCGATGGCGGTCTATTCCTGAAGACACACACTCTTATCAAAAAACATACTCGATTCGAATCAAAACAACTTTTATGGCAGCACCACAAAATGCTTCCCCGTACGCATAAATTGCATACAAACAATACAAACCCTCGCCAAACCCAAAAAGGGGGGGAGAGGGGAGGCCTAAAACGCCTCAATCACATATAAAAACTACTGCACAAACTGCAAGTAGAAACTACAGCAGTTCAAACTCAGTGTGTATCGCATAAATTGCGCACACTGACTTATCATCAGAAAAGACCGGGAGGTCACGATAGAGATCTAACTTAGACGTTTTCTAGGTACCCACCAATCCCCCAATCATCAAGCCTACAATGATCAATCCCAAGCACATCAAATAAAATATACTAAGCATTACATAAATTGTTTTGCGATATGCATAAATTGCATACGAATACCAAAAATGCATAAATTGCATACAGATACAAGAATACCAAAAATGCATAAACTGCATACAAATACCAGAAATGCATAAATTGCATACAAATACTACAAACAAGACATACCTAGGGGTACTAGAAAACTCTCTGCGAGACGCATAAATTGCGACGCAATGGTACAGTCTAAAGCTGCTTTGGGGCACTCCCATAGCCTCGGAAAATCTGTGATATCAAAGGTCGACTTGAGAGGAGGCAAGAGCAGGAGTAGGAGGTGGAGAAGAAGGGGAAAGAACGAAAAGGGGGGTCGGGAAAGGGGGGGAGGAAAAGGGGCTCAACCCATCTCAAAAAACTCATCTATCCGTTCCTCTTTTGCCTCACTTGCTGACGGAAGCAGACCTTTTGATCAAGTATCTAGTTCCCCTTGACACATCTCAGCATCCAAAACCGGACTGCGCTACGCCTAGAAAATGTAAGTAGAACAGAATTCTCGCTCTTAGCCTCCTAATCTCCAACATATCCAAGTCGAATCACAGCTAACGCAAAAAAAAATCAATCAATCAGGAAAGAACCGCGAGCGACAGCCACGAGGAGCATCTTCGATAACAACGACATAAACGCCAAAAACACACACCACTAGGAGTCATGACGAGATCTCAAACGGCATCCGTGCTCATATAGTACACCTAAGAACCAAAGGGTAATAAGGTGTTTGTGTAGGGAAACAAGGAGAGAAATCGGGAAGACGAGTACATATGTGAGTCTGCATAGCCTCACTTTTAACTGATGGGCAACCAGTTCGAAATAGGAAGCTAACTGGGTTGATAATATACAAGCAAGGCCATACCAAGCCCATCTAGGGAAAATCATAGCATCGTTCTGTCATTTCCACTCCGAAACCGTGGAGAAAGCGCGCGCAAAACTCCCAAAGCCCATACCGAAACCCATACCGAAACCGATCAGGGCGCCTGTCCCGAAAACTCTTGATTATCGCCAGAAAACGAAGAAATCCATACAACATTCATCCGCTCCCGACCGAAACTGCCTTGCCTTGCCTTGCCTTGCAGTCCGCCGCTCTACCAACCTGGGCTATGATGCCCATGATGGCTATGGCTCCCATGCCCGTGGTGTCCATGTTGGCCTTGATGGCCGCCATAATAACTCCCCTGATGCGATGATCCATGATTTCCATGCGCATATCCCTGGTTCTGGTTCTGGTTCTGGTTCGAATGTCGTCGCTCCAGCTTGTGCTCAATCATGTTCGCAGCCACGGCACCCACGGCGCTTCCCAGCATGGTACCCAGCTTTCCCTTGCCGAGCTTATGGCCGAGGAACCCTCCAGCTCCGCCGCCAAGCAGCGTAGCGCCCAGACCTCTCTCGCCGCCCTCGCCTTCTTGCCCCTGTGGGCGGTTCGGGTCGCGGTCGTATTGCGCCTGCCCGCTATACGGATCGGCGGAGTGCGGGCGCGCGCTAGTGGATCCGGGACGTTGGTCATTGGACGGGTACGGCGGCGGGTAGCCGGCATCCGAGTGCGCGGATCCGGGGCGCGAGTACTGAGGTTGCTGGGGTGCGTAAGGAGTAAGATAATTCTGGAACTGGGGTGCTGGGGACTGAGCGTATGTTGGTTGAGAAGGGTAGGACGATGGCGAAGGAGCGCCGCTGGCATAGTTTGGCTGTGGAGGGTATGGAGAGTGCGATGACGTATGGGCGTATTGAGGTTGTGAGGAATAAGGTGATTGACCTTGGTTTTGGGGCGGCGCATAACCGCCTCCACTGTTGCGGTAGTACTCTGAGGCTGACATGGTGATGTTGAGCTTGAAGCTTGTGAGATCTAAGGATGGTCCCTAGGAATGAAGAAGACAGAAAATCGGATTCTAATGTGGAATTCGATAGGCGCCTTGGTAAGTTTTCTAGTTTATTGATATGTTCTCCTGTTTATTGTCTAACAGAAGTCTATAGGTGGGAGAAGGTTGACTAGAGGGAGGTGAAGGAGGAGAGGGACAAAGGGTGACAGGAACAGGTAGCCTCTAATAATAAGGAGATAACAGAGAAAGCTTAAGTTAAATACGAAGGGACCATAGACGTTTGTTTCCTGCAAATGACATGGAATGCACATCATATGTACCTAGGTATGTTTGGAGTAAAGAGTCAGCCAGTCATAAGCCCCTAAGCGCTTACGCAGGTCTCGCGCGACAATCTGAAGTTGCGTTGCGTTGCTACTGTAGTGTAGAGACGAGAGAGAGGCGCAGTCATCTCGCCTTCGCAGATGATTAACTCATTTACTATAGGTAATACTAGAACATACCTAACGAAAACCTAGGTACATAGAAGAATGTATGAGGCGAAAACGAAATAGGTACGAAAGAGAGTACGAAAGATGTCGGCATGTGCTAGGATCTATTGGTTGGGATGGGTGTTAATTAACCAGTACCTACCTCCTAGATAGGTACCTACTGCTGCGGCATCGGTGGCTTCAATGTTGCAGGAGGGAAAGAAAGAATGCCTTGGCAGCTTTGAAAGCGAAAGTCATCAGGTGATTAGGAAAACTTTATATTCCGCAGTTCCGTAATACCTAGGTACCTTCCTTGCTTCCTTCTTCAAAGGCTCAGCTGTGGCGGAGTTAGGGCTTTGCGTGGGGAATATGCTGCGCCTCATTTCATAATCGTCATTCTCCTCTACCTACCTAAGTACATAGGTACCCCCTGATGAGGCTGTTCTTCGGGCTGCTGCCCGCTTGCCGACTCCCCTCCTCCCCCCCTTTCGATATGTACCTGGGTGCATAAGACGGGATGCATGCACGTTATGTGCGTAATGACATACCTAGGTGCGAACCAGCAACACGAACATGTGGGGAAGTCCATTAATACCTACGTACTTGGGTAGGTAGAGATATTCATGTCATTGTTTCGTCTACTCGTTGTCAAATCCCAGACATCTCAACATTGGCCATGCAAGTATCAACCTAGGAGTTGAGTTGGCCATGCACCATGTTACCCAGGTATACCTTCACCTACTTACACAGGTATATACCACCATACCACGATCCTGGGCTGATCAGGATGAATACAACAACTTGTCCCACATATCATAATCTCGATGTATTTACACACTACTAGAATCAAGAGATCCTCTAGACTTCAACGCTGGTTTAGATAGTAGATGATTCAAGATATGCATTCAATTGTTCCAACCATAACCTACTCGGGTTAGGCTTGGACAAAAACACCTTCGATTGGAACATATACATCCCGAAGAGACCCTCCCCCGTCCCCGTCATCATGCTCATGAATCTCCCATAAATGCAACCGATAGCTCCTTTAATCCCAATGTGGTCTCGTTAAAAGCCCCGGTAGCTAAATGCACCATGATCGTGAATGCAAAGTTGAACAAGATGAACAAGAATTAGATACGCCTTTCGACGTCACGGTCCAGGGAAATATATATATACGCGAGACAATTGACAGAACCGTCAAACTCTGCAGCTGAGTATGGCGGGAATGGTATCAAGGAAAGCCCACATCAGACCCCAACCGGAGGGCCATTTACTCTTCGGCTTGGGGGAATGTGGATGTCTCCCTCCGAATCCGAGCTATCATCGGCAGCTACCTGGTCGAGCATCCGTTCGATATCGTCATCCCGTAGTGCGGTTCTCGGTCGAGATGGTCCACTCAGGCCCGCCGGGATAGAGAGAGACGGCCTCGGAGCTGATCCGTTCGCTCGGCGGCGAGGCGTGCCCCTGCCGTACGGAGACCCGTGCGGGTCATCGATATCCATCCCGCCGTAAGCGCCTGGTGATTTTTCAAACCCTACCCGTTTTCCCTGCGGTGCATGATGCGATTGCGGTCGGGCCGTAGGTAGACTCTTTCGTCCCTGGGTGCCAGTCTCGGCCCCTGATCCTAACCTTGACGTTGGGAGGGCCGTTCGTCCACCACCTCTCGCTTGTGGCGGCTGTAACGGCTGAGATGATTGCGACGAAGGGAACGCGTGCTTGACATTGGCCGAGTTCCCAGGGCTACTCATAAACATCAGCGTCTCCAGCGCTTCCTGCTCTCGCACGTTCTGGTGTGGAGAAAAGAGTATAGGGTCGACGTTAGGCGTGCTGATAGCCCCTTGCCTTGGTGTGGCTTGCAGCGGACTTGGCTGAGCTGGTGTGTGAGGAGAGGCATGGTGTGAATGTGACAGGTAGGTTGGTGGGAATCTCGCGTTAGAGCTGCGGCGAGGGTGAGCCTGGCCGGGTTGGCGCGGCTGTATAGGGGCAGGCGGAGCCAGCGTTGGTACCTGGGAGATAGGCGACGTCGAAGTAGAAGGTTTCATGTTGCCTTCCCGCCAGAATGATTCATAAGTACGGCCTTGGGAAGGGTACTGTCCTATAGGGCTAGTAGCATTGCTAGAAGCTCTATGTCTCGCGGGGACGATAGGGATCCGTGGACTCGCAGACGTGCCATGTCTGCCATATAATGTAGACGTGCTAGAAGTAGGAGAAGCAGCTTGCGACGCGAGAGACTCGACCTCGTCAATAGAATGCCCTTGCCAGCCATTGTTAACTTTGACCATGGCATAGGACAGCTTCGTTTTCAGTTCGGCCGACAACTATGATCGGGTTAGCAAGTAAAACATGACGCGTCGTGGACCTTGAAGGGTTTACCTCTCCAATGCGACTACCAGCAGTAGATGCTACGCTCACGGTGCTGGTGTTTCTGGAATGGCCGACGCGGACTGGAGACACACTCGAGCCGTTTCTCGTGTGCTTGACCACGCCGTCTGCCATTCTTTTTTTCGACTGACCATTCACCAGTGTCCCATCTGCCTCGTTTGTATTCTGCTGTGCTGAAGCAAGCTGGGACAGCCGCAAGAGCTGGGATTCTTGACTCGATACATGGCCATTTCCTATACTATTGCTACCCTCGTTGTCGCTTTCGGGTGGGGTGAAGATGCGATCGGCGTCGTTGGAGACATTAGTGTCTTGAGAATTGTTGCTGGAATAATTGAGCGACTGAATCTGGCTACTAGGCTGACTTTGAGATTGCGGCTGGTGACCTTGTCCGGTCGAGAAGCTCGAGATACTCGAGCTGGTAACCTGTGACATGGTCTGAAGTATGGGTTAGGTGGAAAAGACAGAGAAAAATGCCGAGGCGCCGATATGAGGCCGTCGCGTCAATTTGGACTTGAATATGTGGAGTTTAGGTGTTAGATTAATGCCAATCGCGTTTTGAATCATGTAAATCGCGATAAATTTAAGTGATGTCTTAGAACTAGTCGATCTGTAAAGATGGGATGGTTGATGGAAAACTGTAGAATTCCGCGTCCAGCTAATGTAGGAATTTTCTTTGTGAGTGCTGATGTTGCTTAGCGAGGTGTACGCGTTCCGTCGTCAGACTCCTCGATCTCGTATGAATCATAGGATATCGGGACGCTGTAGACTAGAGTATAGTCTATGGTGTAATCGCGTCGAGTTAATAATGAGCAATTGGCATTCGAAGTGAATCTGAGACATCCATGGATATGTAGAAGAAATGTTGGTGAATATGATGCTGTGATGCGAAATGTGAATGCAACACGTTTAGAGAGAGAGATAGTAATAATGGTAAAAATGGTAGGGTTAGGTAGGTAGGTAGGTAGGTAGGTAGGGATTTGATTAGATCTTGACTCGGATTGAAACCATGACAGACGCGACGCGATTTAATAGTACCTTAGGTACCTAGGTAGGTAAGCCAAAGAATACGTAGATGGCTTTGACTCCCAATGAATACTCATAAACGTTGGTTGAAAGGTAGATGTAGAGTTTGACGTAGAGGTTTAACTTTGGAATTTTAACCTGGACCAAAGGAACATGAACAAGTCAACTCGAACAGTAGTAGCGAATGGCCAAGAGGGGAAGGAATGGTGGGAGGCCATTGGCGCTTTATTACGCGGTCAAGTCGCGCGACCTTTTGACCTTTTTTGATGGGGTTTTTTTATCTTAGCGTGCACGGTTCCAAAGAATCTCCAGGCTCGGAGGGCACGTTTGGGGGAGGAGAGAGGGGGATCATGTACGCTAAGATTAACAAGATTTACTTGATCCCAGCGCCTTGCAGCGCCATCTTTTCAGGGGTCTTATTCTGCTCGTCCAGGTATTACCCTAGGTAAGTACCTCAATACCTAGACTCAATATCTAAACTTTTAAGGATCCTATGTACCTGTCTAGGTACGTGTACTTTCTGTTCATGCCTCTTTCCGAAGTTACCTAATGGTACACTTAGACTAAAAAGTATAAAACGCCACGAAAAGGTTTCTTCGATTCGAAGTAAATAGATATGTAGATACCTCCGTATAGGTATTTGTTAGTTTATTAGTTACGTATAATGAATGACCTTCTAAGGGTTTATTTTGCTACCTCTAAGACCTAGAAATATCCATCCAAGATTAATACCAGGTACCTAGCAATAAATAAGATCGATTTCTCCCCTGTCAGGAAAAAATGACGAATGCATCGGGAGAGGCGGGATAAAAAATGGCGCGCCTTTTTGCTACCTAGGTACCGCACGGCTTGGCTCGGCCTAGAACCGCACTAACCAACTTAACACGAAATCACGTGCCCACATACCGCGATCCCTACCCCCTTTTAAATACCTACCTCCCTCCTACCTAAGTACCTACCTACCTACCTCCTAGGGTATGTACAAAGTATTCGTAGCCATCTAAGCCTTAAGGTGTCATACTCATGACAATAAATACATAAAACTCCAAACGCTATCGAAGCAATTTATAGGAAAACGATAAGAACCGTCCTCTTTTTTATTCATACCCCTTCGTTCCCCAATTTAGGGTCATCTTGGACTAGTAGTTCGATTACCTCGTCGATGTGTGAGTTGAACATTGTCATATCAACAGCCTGGTCGGTGAAGGAATTGGACGAAATATCAAAATTGAAATCGTAATCGGAAAACAAAGGTATGCTCTGGCCAATACTCTGAAATTCGCTAGATGAGCTCTGATAAGCCCCCAACCCTGTTTGCTGCCCGTTTTCATCTGGCCCCTGTTGGTGCGGCATTGCTTCCACGCTGACAGGTGAATGGTATATGTGGGGTTCTTTGACTGTCTCCTGGCTTCTCGGATCAATGTTTCTATCCTCGGAGCTGATTGGCGTGTCCTGTCGAGTCGATTGTATGCTTGCTCCTTGGTTATTCGACGATGTCTCCGAGGATGATATCAGACCCGAGGATTGGCTCGAGTGCCACTCCTCGAAAATCGAGTCTAGTTTGCCAGCAACAATTCTACTCATTTCTTCCCACGTACTCTGGGGTACGTCGGATCCTTTTATAAAGCCGCTGGATTGCAACCCTTCGATTACCGCAGCAACTACGCGATTATTAGAATACTCTCTGTACGAACACAGATCTTCAGAGAAGCCAAAGTCCACGTAGGTTGACTCCGGATGTTCGTGCCCAGGAAAAATTATCTCCCATATCGAAAACCATTGTTTCTCTTCCGAAAGCTTTGCGTTTGATTTACGAGAGAATCGCAAGTACTGTTGCTGGGAAATGCCATCTAGTAGTAAAGACGGTGCTCAGAAAAGCCCTGCATCATTTCCGATATGTGCCTGAAGACCTTCATAGTCCGGAAATACGGCCGAGCAACGATTGCAATAAAATGTGGGTGTGTGTTTCCTAGTGAGGTGTTGCTTGACATCTCGGATCCTAGATAGTTTCTTCGAAAAGCATGCATGATGTTTCCTAGGGTCTTTCTTCGCAAATGGGCACGCTAAAGATCTTCGTCGATTTCCCCCCTCGCTCTGCTTTATCCTTCCGAAAGGGGGCAGTGAGGATTCTTCGTCATCTGAATCCTCGTTATCGTTCTGGGCACGGCCTCTCTTTCTGCCTCCGAGTGAATGTGCAAGTGGATATTCGGAAGATGTAGTCACACTCGCCTTAGTCACACTGGCCTTATTATCAGTAAGTAGATGATTGTCTACTATTAGTTGCACCTGTAAATTCCACGACTAGATCATGAATTAGAGCTGTGAGTTCTGGGAATACCCTATTGTCGAGGCGCATGCTTCCAACGTCATCTGAGGAAGAGTCTGAAACGGACAGTAAGTCAGAATCCATAGAATCGTCCCTAAACCCTACACTATTGGAGTCCACATTATGAAGAGGACTAGGTGATGCCAATCCCTCCCGTAGTTCTGCTCCAGAATCCTGTTCTTCTTCCAACTCTGAAGGGGCTATGTCAAATCCGAACCGAAGCCGTCGAATAGAAATAGGTTTAGATGTTCCATCAGGGGGTAGAGCTGGCAGGATGGGTGTGGGGATTCCAATGTGATGGTAAACCGAATCCATATTTGGGGGTATATGGAATATATCATCACCGGTATGAGTCGAACGCGGGGCTATCAAAGACTTGACATTGTCAGTACTGTTGCTTTCCACTATAGAGCGGTCACAGACCTGGCGTGGGTGCTCTGGGGTATAATCTAACCCCATCTCCGACCGTAGAGACATACAGGAATTAGCTTGGTAAGATGCAGAGAAGAGAGAAGGCCACTGTTCTTCGAGAAGAGCTTCGGGAATTATAAGGAACTTCATAAGACGACATGTTTCTTGCTTGCCCACCCGGGTGCAATATAAAATGATGTTATAAGGGACTCTTAGGTAGGCAGCCCATGACAGTTTCGCCTTTTCCAATCCCTACCTAGGTACCTAGGTTAGGTTTTATGGCGATACCGTCGCGGATTTCGTAACAGCTACAGCCTCACAGTCCAGTAAAAAGAAATGCAGGTTGTGCTATTGTGACTGCCATATCCCTAAGTAGGGGTAGCTCAATTTATAGAAAGCCAGATTGAGACAATGAAGAATGATGGGAAATATAACCTGGTAATTAGCCTGACTTGAATATGAGGGATAAAATTACGTACCTAGTGATCGGAAGCTGCTTCATAAAAGCACAGGTGTGTTATCATGGGCTCGGATCCTGTAGCCTGCTTATGCCACCTTTGTCAATGAAACTAATCATATCATAAGGCACATCGGCGGTGATAACTTCAATCAAATCGTGGTGGCTCAAATTGTGGTGGGTTTAGAAGAGAATAGTATGGATCGTGCCTACGCTGACTTCCCGATGTTATCCAAGTCAATTGAGCAGAAATGTTGTTTGTAAGTTGTGTCGATAACTTTCCAAATGCGAGTGAATCCGAAGAGTAATATGTGAAACTATCGTAAATATATAAGACGCCAGATACTGAAGGCTTTGAATTGAATTTCTTCCATATGAGTAGATACTCTACTTTTAGTTCATGATATTATAACTAACCTTAGGTAACTTGTTGGGCATTTAACATCTTAAGAAAGGTCATCGCTTCACTATGTCAGCTAAACTGAGCTCACTAGGGACAGCTGCAAAAAGCTCCTCGTAAGTCGAATATCACCGAGGGAATAGAATCTTAGATATACTAAATCAATACATGTACTAGTAAGCAATGCCAATCTGTCGTTCTTGAAAGCTACCTCGCTAGTTCTCCAACTATCACCGAGAGACTGGCGTTCTCATCCGCTAGCGAGGACCCTTCGTCTAAGATCGCTAGCAAATCTAAGGAGCAAAGAAATCACTTGACGAATGGCAGTTAGAGTGGGGGAAGATGAAACAATCTGAGAAATGATTGTTGTCCCAGGCTTTATAGGGATGAGGGAGCCTCGAGTAGCATTGCTGGCTATGCATGTAGACTTCATGGAGTTCATCCTCTCGGTGTCTAGCCTAGTTAAATTCAAATATCTTTGACCAAAATGGGTTATTAGATAATAATTGTCTTTCGATTAGGTCTAGATGTAAAGCTGTAGACCATTTCTGTCCCAAGTGAGTTACTTAGACAGTTTCTCACGTCGTGTAAATATAAAGAGGCGTACGCATACAGAGCCAAGTTGACATAATAGATACAGATGTAATAGGTAAAGATACTTTACAATATCATGGATTCGGATATAACAGCTGCCTACCAAGAAAGATTTGGAGAATACTGCCATATTCTTGAATCCTAGCACCTCGAATAATAGACTACCCCTTGACACCGATTTACTTCCTTTCGTGAATCAGGGCAATCATCAAATCCTCGTAATCTCCACTCAAAATGAACTTAATCGAGTTACGAAGCGGAGCCCTAGTCTGGGAGTGTCTCTGATACGCAGCCTTGGCCGCATCCAAGCGGCTGCGATCCCAGTACAGGCTGACGACTCTGTTGATGAAGAGCGTGTCCTTGCGCGGCGTCCTGTGTAGTGGCTTCTCGAGCCTCTTGGCGTCTGTACGTGCTCGGTCGATGGCGCTCTCCAGCATGTAGAGCAGCGCATCCTCCATGTCGCCGCGGAACTCTTTCTCGATGACTTCCTCGAGGGAGCGGTGGTATTTTTGCCGGTATGCCTGCGAGAGGGCGTTCAGCTGTGCGGCATTGGAGCTCGTGAAGATCTGCGCCACAGAGATGGCATTGGCGCCGATAATGCCCTCGGTCGCGCGTTGGAGCTCTGTTACTTTATGGTCAATTTCTGCGGGGATGACGGGAGCCGCGTCTTCGGCCCGGGTGGCTGAGAGAACCATACTGTAGAATCGGAACATCGTATCGTCCACGTCGTCCTTGATATCTACTAGCAGGTCGTGGCCCTTGATTCGTTTATACTCTGCGGTAATCGCGCGGATATCCGCATTCGACCGGCATAGAAGGACGTCCATCAAGGCGTCTTCGTCAGTGCCAGCACGGTCGAGTGCCTTGATCAAGACCCGCACATCATTTTCTAATGGACCTCGGATCAGGGCAAGTAGCGCGGTTTCTAAGTCGCCGCGGGTCTCGCTCTCGACGTCCTTGGCCAAATCGCGGATGAAGCGCTTATTGTAATCGCCAACAAGTTGCGCCATCCCCCAGGCGTTCTCATATCTAGGCGACGTGAGCACGCGGATCAAGGCCGCCTCGTCGCACCCCATGCCTTTCATGGCTTTGCGAACGGCCTCAACATCGGCCGAAGTGTCAACAGGAGCATAGAACGCTCTCTGGGCTGGGTCATAGCCTGCTGACGCAGGGGTTGGAGGTACGCCGTAGCCGTAACCTTGCATCTGCTGCTGCGGCTGTGACCATTGCGGAGCACCCGGCTTCGATTCACTGTTAGTATTCCACGAGTGTGAGTGAGAGGTGGATGCTATACTTACCGGGGCTCCGTATTGTTGAGGAGGGTAAGGCGCCGGGGCCTGTGGATTGACGTTGGTAGCTTGGTAAGGGTTTGGAGGAGGGAATTGCCCATACTGAGCTGGAGGCTGTCCGTACTGGGCCTGTGGCGCCTGTTGAGGTGGATAGGGTTGGTTCTGGTATTGTCCCGGCTGAGCTTGAGAGTATTGGCTTGGAGCTTGAGGTGGACCGCTTGAATATTGCTGAGGAGGGTATTGATATTGACCAGCTTGAGGCTGGCCCTGAGGAGGATTATAGCCGGAGTATGGTGGTTGCTGGTATGGGGGTTGCCCCGGAGCAGGTGATCCTCCAGGCGGATAGTACGGTGCCCCTTGCTGATAACCCGGATGAGGCTGTCCTGGTCCCGGCTGGCCCTGAGGAGGACCGCTAGCCGGAGGGTATTGGCCGTAGTAATTCTGGTTTGGTGGGTTCATAATTATCTAGGTCCTAAGTAGGGATTATACCTAGTGTCGTTTATATGGTGAGGCTAGGTATCTACCTATACGTAGGTAGATAAGTACCTCCTTAGGATGGCAGGGTTAGTAGGTAGAAGAAAGATGAGACAAGATATAAATCTGGTATACAGACGGAAGCTTTCAAAGAGGTTGAAACGAATAAATTTAGGTATTTAGAACTTATCAACCGAGACCTGAAGTTTTAATATATGACAAGAGGCCTCCGGGCAGAGGTGCTGAAAAGTTCCTAGACGGCGGTAATCGTTATTACATCCACGCCATTCAGCCACATTTCGTACCCAATAGATTCGAAGCTAGGAAATCCTTCCCGAGAAACAAACGCCATTATTACCTACCTAGGTACCTAGCTGTCTGCCTAGGTAGGTAGGTAGATACTTCTAACAGGACATATATCAGGGGGAAGAAGGATTGCCTGACAGAGGCAGCCAACTGCAAATGCTGACATTATACCATGTC
Source organism: Jackrogersella multiformis (assembly GCA_902806575.1). Classification (NCBI taxonomy): domain Eukaryota; kingdom Fungi; phylum Ascomycota; class Sordariomycetes; order Xylariales; family Hypoxylaceae; genus Jackrogersella; species Jackrogersella multiformis. The sequence goes on from CADCXD010000019.1 coordinate 449,707, forward strand.
GGTAATTGTTCATGACTTTGATGATAGGTGGAATATTATAAGGAGGATGTTGCTGCGATTCTCCTAGTAAACGAACGGCGGATCTTTTGAAAACATATTACGATTATTACCGGTAGCTGTCTACCTATGTACCTAGGTTGGTACGTAGATAGGTGGGAATGAAATATGAGAAAATGGATTTGTATTTTATTAGAGGTATGTCTAGGTAGGTACATTATCAAGAATGATATTTGATTAAGTACCCAGCCTGCCGGTAGGTATCTATCTAGGTGTGTAAAGATGCAGTGAGAGAGATGGATAAGATTGAATCAATGATGAGGGCTGAAAAGGACCCCCCTTATTTTAGATACACACCTGTGTCACGGAAATAAAATATGTACCTACATATGTAGTATCGAAGTACATGGATACATAGGTACATACAATCACACTTAACGCGTTGATATACGCGTCGCACTGTGATAACTAAAACGATAAGATAAACTCGTCATACCTAATACAAAGGTACATATCTATAGTCTACCTAGGTACCTACCTAGGTAGGTAATTATTGATTTTCCCCTCGACAATACAATCGAAACGGAAAACCAAAACAAACAAAACAAAGAATTCTAACGTCAACTGTGCGCCAATATACTAAATCACATAAAAACAATAATAATATTGTGCCAATGGGCTTATATATAGCCGCCCCTGACTCTTCGAGTCGCCATGGACGATTTCTCCGACGATGACTTCGACGCCCTGAATGCGAATGCCCTACAGGAGCTCGAAAACAATGCCATACAATTCACCCAAGCCCAGAAGAAGTACCCATCCACTCAATCCCAGCGCCAGCTCGTCGAAGATTTCGATGACGATGACCTTGACGACGCAGTTGTACAGGACGAACTGCACGGAAACTCTGTGCTGCTACCGGAGAAGACGGCTCAGATACCCTCGAGAATAGCTCCTCAGCAACAAACATGGGGTGGTCCAGTGCCTGTTCCTGCTAGTCACTTTCGTCCTCAGCCTATTGCTTCTTCGTCTCGGCAACAAATACCCGCTCCCTCCAGCTCTCGCCCGCCTCATCAACCCGTCTCTCGTGCTCCAGCTCCATCATATAGCCAGATTCGTCCCCCGCCTCCATTGCCACGACCAGCTCCTTCTATCCCCCCGAGATACCAAGCCTCGCAGGCTCAAAGACCAATCGGCCCATCTAATTCAGAACTTGCTGCCCTACAAGCTCAAATATTAGACCTAAAAACGAGACTTACTACCAAAGACGGCGAAATAGGTATTGTTCGGAAAAGATTAGAAAAAACGCGCGAGGAACACGATCGCGAGCTCCAGGCGATCAAGAAACAAGCAGTTGAGCAAGTCGCAAAGCATGAGAGGGCCCTCGAAGCCGCCAAGATCGCCCAGCAGGCTGCAACCACAGAGCTTCAGTTCACGAGAAGAGACCTTAAGGATGAGATAGACCGCGCCAAACGTAAAGACGGGCCCTCAACACCCAAGAAGAATGCCGCCGCCAAGTCGTGGGGCATTTCGGATGGGTTTGAAGATGTCGAGATTGCAACTAGTCCAAGTAAAGGGCAGCGTGGTAGGAATGCCGGTGCCGTAGCCGGTGCCGTAGTCGAACCGCCCACGAGGCCAGCGAAAACTCCAACAAAGGGAAAGAGGAAACGTCTGGCTGTCGATAGTCCCGTCACAGCTCTAGAGACTCACTCGGAGGATGTTGTAATGCTAGATAATACTGGCGCAAATGACTCCAGTAACGCTCAGTCGGTGACCATCGCACCGAGGGCTGCTTCTTTCGATGTATGTCGACGCCTATTAACTAATAAGTTATTAGTCATATGTAGATACTAACAAATACTAGTACATAAAGGTGATACTTAATCATAGCTCGGCACACGGGCGCCCATTAACTTTCGAGTACTTGGCTGGGTTTGCGCTTCCCTCGAGGCCTACGGAGAGCATTGCCTCGATTCTTTTCCAAAAGCTGGCAGTGATTGGAGATCCTCACGACCCCATACGCTTACCGATAGAATTTTGTGAGCAACTTATTCAGCTATGGCGTAGCTGTTTTGAAGAGGGTTGCGTGAGTATCCTATTCTCTAGTTACACTAAATTCGAGTCGCCGACTGATGACTTTATAGTTAGCACCTATAATGGAACTGGTTTCCTTAATATCCCTAACTCTCCAGCTATATACCATAGCTGTCGCCCCATATATTGCTCCCTCACTTTTGCCAGTCGCTATGGACTCCTGCTTCGAGGTGGCAATTCCTAGATTCTATCACGAAGGCCCTGGAGACCCACCAAAGGAAGCCTGGAAGAACTTCAATACAAATATCTCGACCACGGAGATTCTCTCTCTGTTATATCTAACCGCATTGGGCTGCGCAGCTTCGCCGCCCGTCGGCGGTGTTACGGACCCTGCAGTTGACTTTTGGAGTCAGGTCCAGGTGGAGTTTGTCCTCTTGCATCTGAGCCAAAAACATCCTGTAGAGGACTATCTGATCATATTGAGATGGTTATGTACATCAGTGTTTCCCGAGAGCGTTGGACCCATCTCCCCTGACAGGACGGCGGAGGTGGTAGCAGGTGCTTTGGCCGAGCGGATTTCACATCAGCTCGTCGAGAAGCCTCTATGGGACATTGACCAGTACAAGCTACGGAGCGTTCGAAACGCAGTGTTACAGACGTTAGTCGCCTTTGCCAGGTCCTCATTTGGTCTTGCGCAGCTCGCTATTAATAACCACGCAATCCCACGCTTAGTCACTCTGCTCTCTTCGTGTATAGACGAACTCTACGATGGTGATATGCGATACGAGTCTGCAGAAGAGGATGACTCACGGAAGGAATTACACACGTTAGTAGCACGTACGGTGTTATTACTACACACGATCATCACGAATCCCCTGACTGCCGATTTGGTAAATGTGTCGGCAAAACTAGCTAAGCCAACAGGAACGTCACAGAAGTACCTACTAAGCCTAGGGAGACTCAACTTCTCGGAGGATTTGGTGTCGGAGGATACGGCGGAACTGGCACACGAGCTCTTGGAATTGGCGGTAACACCGGAGGAGGGCGAGGAGTTAGGACGGTTCTTTGGGGGGTAAGCCATTTTTTTGGTTACGCATCTGAAGATACCTACCTATGTAAGATACCAGGTCTGGCGAATGTATACGATGTTATGACATTTATATGACGTAGTTTGGTTATCGCGAGCTTCACTGGCCCCATCTACTAGCGATGTAGTCTAAGAAGTAGTAATAAGCGATCAGGGGCATAAGGTTCGTAGTGTAAGTTACTTGGAATCACATTTCCAAGAGAAATATATTTTTCTGTTAAATAACAAGCTTTGATACTAGTAAGGCTGCAGCATCGACTTGATATTGACTTGATATTACATAGCACATGGTGTATAGAAAAATAATGATGGAGTAGGTAGGATACCTAATGAAACATAACTCGAGTCAAGGAACAATCGAGTTTGGAAAGGCTATAATAAAACTAAACAAATCACTATCGGCATCTTTCTAGCCGGTAATATCATTAAAAGAAGTTGAGGATTCATCAAAGCTATCACCGGAACCTTTGCCTACATACTAATAGGTACCTTAGGTACCTAATCAAGGGGATTAAAAACGTTGAGAAGCATGCTAGGCAAGTACCTAAGCTAGGCGTCTACAAGTATTACCCAGCATGGCATGTGAATATTATTAAGTTTATTAGGGAGACGGGATGACGACAGGCGCTGCAAACGGGCTGTCGGGTCGGGTTTAAATAGCGAGGTACGAAGTACTTGAAGTAAATTAAATGAAGTTATGCAAGTTGAGCCACAATTAATCACATTAATACAATTAATACCCAATCTAAGCCACTATTTGACGTATCTAGGTACCTAGGTAGGCAGGCTGGTAGATAGCCAAGCATTTGCATGGGTGGATTCAAAAAGCTCAGCCAGCCAAACACCTGCAACGAACCGTCTCCAAACTCGAATGTGGCCCAAATCAGGGAAGAAGAGAAAAGAAGGGGAAATTTTCAAACAAAAAGAAAGAGTGTAGGTTAGTAACACGGATCTGTACATATTGTAGGTACCGCAGCACCAAGGAAACCCCTCTCACCATCGGATCAGCCTTACCATCATCTCATCTTATTTATAATCTTTTCTTCTTTTTTTTTATTCTTTCCTTCTTTGCCTCAAAATCTACGACGGACGGATTAACATACATATACACATTGGTGCCATACAAAATACAAATACCGCCAAATATTATCAACTACCCACCTAGGTAGGCAGCTAGGTACTCAGCTACGTGTATAAGGCATCCACCCTGATCAGCCTTCCAACGCGCCGACGATCCGACATCCATCCCCACCCTCAACATCTTATCTTGAGCCTCAGCCTTTGTTATACTGTCTCGTTGGTTGGCTTTGCCAGCCTAGCGTCTTGGGCGTCTCGACAAGATACTCCTACAGTCTCTACCGTACAGAGAGAGACCTCAGACCCGAAACCTCGAGACCTAAGATCTCTAATTCTTTTAGGATTGTCTTCAGTCTTCAGCTTGAACAGTCTCGTACATCCGATCCTCTACTAGTGCAAGCCATAGCCGGCCGAGCCGAACATCCACCAGACTAGGCCGATCTACCACTTACCTACGTCCGATTCACATTTACCTAATACTTATTTATCGTCGCATCAACCAACAGAGCCATCACGCGCGTCACATATTCGACCTTGAACCTTGACTCCCACCCGTCTCTCGCGGAAGCACATACATAATTACCATGACGAAACCGCGTCGTGGGGTTCGCTTCCCTAACCGGAACGGCCATGATGGTAGGAGATCTAGCTTCAGCGAGATGAGTGAAGATGGCTCAGGGTCACCTCTAAAGACCAAAAATTCGCCGCATCTAGATGGCATCAGCGAAGTATGTATTTATATATACCTAGGTATATCACCAGCTCAGCACCCAGCCAACTCTTTGCCAGGCATGATGGGTTCATATTTTGGGTCAGGGCTATTCGGTGTTGTCCTGTCTCTCTTGCCCGTCACGTGTTTCTAGCTAGCAGAAGTATTAGATATGAAGCTAACACGATCTCTTCTATAGAAAGGGCCTGAAGCGGCACCGTTAACCGATTATGAGAAGAAAAAGGCCAACTTCATTACGCGAACCTTCTGGACTTTCGTCATGATTGGGGGTTTCTTCTCGGCTCTGTTCGCCGGTCACATTTATATCATCGCATGTATTACTGTCGTTCAGATCGTCTCTTTCAAGGAAGTTATCGCCATTGCCAGCGTCCCTAGTCGAGCTCGACAGCTGCGTCCTACCAAGAGCCTGAATTGGTACTGGCTTGCTAGTACTATGTATTTCTTATATGGCGAGTCCGTTATCTATTATTTCAAGCATATCGTATTGGTCGACAAGGTTCTACTCCCGCTCGCAACACACCACCGATTCATCAGCTTCGTTCTCTATGTTATAGGCTTCGTCTTCTTCGTCGCCAACCTCAAGGCCGGCCACCTCAAGTTCCAGTTCACCAACTTTGCCTGGACGCATATGGCGCTGTACCTGATCGTCGTGCAGGCGCACTTCGTTATGAACAACGTATTCGAGGGCATGATCTGGTTCTTCCTACCTGCCTCTCTCGTCATCACTAACGACATATTTGCCTACGTCTGCGGCATCACGTTCGGTCGAACGCAGTTGATCAAGCTTTCTCCCAAGAAGACGGTGGAAGGTTTCCTGGGTGCTTGGATCATGACCATCGGGTGGGCTATTCTTTTGACCAACATCCTCATGCGCTCCAAGTACTTCATCTGCCCCGTCAACGATCTCGGCGCCAATATTTTTACTGGGCTTCAGTGCGACCCGAACCCCGTCTTCCTTCCGCGCACCTACACCTTGCCTCAACTATTCTTCCTTCCCGAGGGAACCAGCTTTTCCTTCACTACCGAGCCCATGCAGTTTCACGCCATCGTTCTAGCTTCATTCGCCTCTCTGATCGCGCCTTTTGGCGGCTTCTTCGCTTCGGGGCTTAAGCGTACCTTCAAGATCAAAGACTTTGGCGATTCGATCCCGGGACACGGCGGCATGACCGACAGAATGGACTGTCAGTTCATCATGGGCTTCTTTGCCTTCATCTACTACCAAACCTTCATTGCGCAGCACAAGGTCAACTTCGGCAACGTCATGGAGCTGGCCATCACGGGGCTAACGCCGGAAGAGCAGATGGAACTGGTTAGGGGGATGAGCAGATATCTAGAAAACCAAGGAGCGTGGGGTCCTGATGTGAGCATGCATCCTACTATCCCTTATCATGAATTATTAACTAATAGCAATTAGGTCTACGACTGTATAGAACGGGTATTGCCAGTCCGGCGATAGGAACGGGCTGGATACTCGCTCTGGCGGTAAGGGAATATGGGCAGAAGGCACTGTACGTGTATGTATAGCTACTCGGTTTAAGTAACACATTAATGAATTGATGAAGATTTTATCAGACTTGGTCTTATACCGTCTCTAGGCAGAGATTATACGGTGAAATATTAAACCTGGACGAAGTAATAAAAAAGAAGGAAAAGCTTCTGGGGTCGGTGTGTTCTATGAGATTCGGCAAGAGAAAAAAACCATCTTATAGTCTCATGTCGAGACTACATAGGGACCTGATGTATAATATTCCCCTCTTGTATCATTTAGGTAGGTACCTAGGCAGTCTCAACACAACATCAGTCCACCTACTCGCGTTGACCAGGATTTTGAGACGGATATGGAAGTGCTGAAGATTTACCTCGCGCATATGGGTTATCCTGTCCTCGGAGTCAAGGTCGCTGACTTCGTCTCCCTGTTCCATATGGCCCTTAGAACTAAGAGAAAGGAGGCACGGAGGGTTGTTACGAAAAGGGGGTTACACGACTTTGTCCGGAGGAATAAACTCACCTGATCCCACTGGTGACGACCCAAAGCCAGCGTAACATCGGATACATCCCGGGCTTTCCGTATCTTGTGTAGGTACTTGCTATTGCCGTCGAGGTTGTGTTTAGAGGGAAATATCTTGGCCTACCTATATCGATATGTACTTAGGCAACTTGGGTCTTTGGATCGAGAAAGAAAATAGACTCATCCTCCTCGATGAGAAATCATGTTCACGTGTTCGATTCAGGCAGGGATTCAGCTAAGGAAGAACACATCCGGGGTATGGCCGGCTCCATGTATCTTCTCTCTTGATAATACATACATGTACGAGATTGCGATATGCTGTGGTACGCCGGATAGCACCCGGCAGCTTCGATGATAGATGGAATCAAGCGAGATAGATGGGTGAGATGTGCTTAGCGAGAGCGTGTCACGCAACTAGGTTACCTAGTAGGTATTGATATTCACTCTCGCCGTACGCCAGCCGACACTTCGCCATGTCACCGAGTTTGCACCGCGCTATAAAAAGGAATAAAAAATAAAAATAAAAGCATCGCGTCGTTTATGGGAAGATGGACGGCCGAGGCAAGTGGTGTGTGTGGTACTGCCCTGTGGCGCTTCGTGCATTTTATGCATAATGCTGCTAGAGAACTCACGTCAACCCGTCAGGTAGGTACCTATGGTTCAATTCCTATTGGCTCTTGCTCCTGGTCAAGTTTGGAAAACACCATTCCTTTTCTCTGATAGCTCGGCTTACTGGAGGGGTTCGTGAAGTCCCACGCTTTTTTTTTGCGGCAATTATTTTAGATGCCTACCTAGGTATACTACGTGTAGGTGAGTACCTAGGTATGAACCATTCTGCCCACGGGGTAAAGATAAGGTTCGTAGGGCTTGAGGGAGCATGGAGGCATGGGGGCATGGAAACATGAGAGTAGGATCCGCCCACGTGTGTAAAAGCAAGATGTGAATCCACATCCATGGATTATGCAGCCATCGATCCTCCCGATGGCGTATATGACTAGGTAGCTAGAGCTGGCTGGGATGTATTATACATGGATGATAGTTGGGGAGTAATCTTTCTGTCTGTTCTGTTTCGGTGTATATTATATGGTGGAAAGTTATTATAGGACTAGGCTAACATCAAGAAAATACTCGACAGTTATGGATGAGAATGGTCCTCTCGGTACGTTGGTTGGTTCACTTGTCAGCTGAGTTATGGGGAACAACAGATTCGTCCTACGATCCCACAGCCGCAGCAATGATGTAAGTTGTAACTATGATAGCTTTAATCAAAAGCACCAACACTTTTCCCCATGATTTCCTAGGTCGACCTCACGCATTAGTGCTGACCATTCCGGGATTCTTTATCCACGCTCGTGCCACTCGGCCGGGAAGAATTCGCTGATATTCCTGGTGCCCGGGAATCCCAGTCGGACAGAACTGACAGAGGAAACATGGCGTTGGGTTGTAGTTGAGCGAATGAGCGACCCCGCCCGCCAGTATCCGGGCAAGTTGGTCAAAAACGATCGATCCCGCTTATCCAGACCCAAACCCTCTGCGGTGAACCGAACTGCAAGAATTCGCCAACGGTAGATTGCTGTCGGGAGCGAGGAGCCGATGCTTACTGGATGGGTAGGACACCACCCCGAACCCAAGGCCGTGGCGCACACCAAGGCCGATTTAGAGATAATTTAGATGGCAGTTATTTTTGTTGTCATGATCGTACCTAATGCTGACAAGATTAAGTTATGACGACAAATTGATATGGGTTACCGATTGGACGGACGGTTTTGGATTGTGTGCCTTATAAGCAGATGGAGAGATCATTTTAATTAATTTATTCCTGGAGTAATACTTTTAAGTTAGAGCTCGGGTGGTTGCGTGTAGCTGATGGATGCACATTGCATTGCGTCGCATTAGAAGCATGTAAGCTAGGAGGTAGGTAAGAGGTACATAGGTAGGTAACATGAAAGGGCACCGGCACCTCCCTACCTGGTATCTTGCAGCGAGACATCATCAAGGTAAGGCTGGTTACCTATTTAGAGCTAGAGATCTTCATTGAACTTTGAATTGCCTCGTTGACGAATAACGGCATGGTCTCTTCCGATAGATGCTTTACGATTACCCGATGCTTCAATGTAACCACATTTATCGGTTTTGTCATGCGAGTTATCGGCGGAGCAAGTGTGATATGTACGGGAAAACCGGTGAAAGAGACGGACTATGCGGCCGAGTGTAATTCGCACGTAAATATAGTGTCGATACTATGTATAATGGTGTGACGGTGGCTTAGTTCGTGCTCCTTCATACATATATGTTGGCTGGGTTGAAAACGGTAAAAGGTCGTGGGGTTACGTATTGAGACATTTGATTTTTGTTGACGATTGCGTGTTCCCATCCTTCAAGTGATATGTTTTCTTATTTTCTTGTTTTATTTTTATTTTTATTTTTCTTATTTGGCATTTCCGGATATTCATCCCACCAGTGACCAGATGCAGTTGACATGACAGATATCGTACACGGTACCCCCCGGTTTGCTCGGAAAGTGGCCTGAGAGGGGGATTCGGATCCATCATTGATTGACGATGCATTCATCGGCTTCGCTTTAGCCACGCAATCTATACCTGATCACCTGAAGGGTTATCAAGAAAACAGTCATCCTCTAGGATTCTCTATGCAAAAGTGTGTGCTTCGCTTCGTTTCGGTTAGGCGGCGATATGCCCATTCCTGTGATTAGGATGCAGATGATTGATTGGTTGATCAATTAATTAATTAATGACTTTCCAGACATGATCACAAGTTACTAATGTGTTAGAAAAGAATGAATGATATAAATTTGAACTAAGGCAGGGTTGGAGATTGAAGGTTGAAAATTGGAGATTGGAGACCCGGCGGACACTTATCAACTCGGGTTACACGTCTCTATATGATCCACGTACAGCCCGGCCAGCCCGGTGAAACGGTCATGTATCATGGTACCTAGCCGTAAGGTTAAGGTTAAATGACTCTAGAACAATATCGTTTTCTAATTGGCTACTAGCGCTTCGAACAGGGTATAGACTCCTTGCTAATTGGGTACCACCTGGATGGCACACATCTTTAACGGCGATCGCGACGTACGCAGTACAACTTACCTACCTAGGTATATAAAGTAACCAATTAAGTGCCCCGGACGATTTCCTATCACTTCGATGTACTTCAACAAAACAACCCATATCAAGGTTTCAACATAAACGACTATCCGCCAATATATTCTCGAGTTTTAAAGCCTCCTTCCTTCGGCACGCTGGTTCGGACCAACTTTCTAACTGGTGGCTCTGGTGGCTCCTCGCTACCTAGGTACTCGCCGTTATCATGTCGTGGGACCTGTCATTCCTTTCCGCGTGGTGACACGGATGTGCCATGTGCATGATCGAACATGACCGGACATCGACCAGAGCTCAGTTCTTCTGTGTGCCCAGGTTAAGAATGTTTGCTTTGTACTTACGTGTTTGACGATACACCGAATGGTGATTAGGCACCATGTGTAGCCTAACTATTTATACCTATTTATTTCCATGTCCGGTGGTGTAATCCACCTTCTACCTACTTCCTCGGTCCCTCGTTTCCTCGTGCCTCTATCTAACTCGTTTGACATCCGCCTAAACATGGCTGTCGGTAACATTCAGTCTAGAGTCAAGTCCTTTTTCCGCCCAGGCTTGGCTAAGAAAAGAAGGCCAAGCAACTCATCCTCGGGATGTGAACATAAGAAAGTCAAGGATGAGCCGTTATCAACTATCCATGGTGATGGTCTCGCTAATGGCGTAGATCGCCTTCGGCTTGATATGCAGCTCGCTAGCCCATTCTTCCGCAACCTCCCTATCGAGATCCGAAGGATGATATACAATCTCGTCTGGGTTGGCCCCTACGATCACAAATATCATGCAGTCCGTGGCCGTCATATTCACTTTCATAACGGACACTGGAGCAATACAAGATGTGTTATGTTTGAGGACGATGAGAATTTAGATATCCTTCAGAAGAATAGTACGTAAATTCCATGCTTGCTCTTCGTTTCCCATGTAACCATCTCAAGGATAACCCTGCATATTTTTCTGAAAGCACTGTAGCTGATATATTGTTGTAGTGGACGTAGTTTATGAATCGGGGAAAGGCGATTTATTGATGTGGCAAAGGAGGCTGTCGTCGACTTGGGGTAGCCGTCATTGGAGATGCGAGGAAAGACTACACCCTGACGATAGGCGAAAGTCGGTGGACCGCACGAATTTCATGTCCATGATGCTTGTCTGCAAACGCATGTAAGTTATCATTGAGTCCTTATTGCACCCGCTACCATGCTTCACGTTCGTCCGCACCGTTAGACTAACCCGTCGAGTTAGGTTCCCCGAAGTGGTTGAGTCTATATTCGAATCTCACCAGTTTATATTCAACGACTTCTTCTCGGCCCATAGATTTTTCGTCTACAACCCTTCGCCATACGTCTCGCATCTACGTCATCTCGACCTGTCCCTCAATCTCCCTTTCCACGAATACGCACCATTTATCGTAGGCGGGTCTAAGAGCCGAGTTCGGGATCTCTGGGAGGCTCTGGAGCGTATTTCGTGCATGCATACTCTGCGTATCTCTCTCGACATTTACGACCGCGGCGCGTGGCGCAAGATCCCCGAACGGGGTGTCACGGCACCATTAAAAGACCTCAAGGTCCTGAGAGATTTTACTCTTGAACTGCCACCGTCGCTGCCCATCAAGGCGCATCCTCCTAACATGCAGAATCTCGATGCCCAAGAGGAAACTCCATTCAGGCTTGTGCGTCGCCCTCCTTTGCGGTACTGGCAGTTCAACCCGGGCGAGGTGGAACGCTTCACGTGGGATACGCACGCGAAAGGCCGGCAGAGTCACTGCTTCATTACCTTAGCCAAAGACGCAAGGAATATCCCAAATCCGTACATATTGGACTTTTTCTAAGGGCGAGAGCCTATAGATGGTCAGAATCCACGTTGATTGGCTGCTCTCCGGCTGGGGTGGGAGGCTGCAAGGTCTTTTAATAAAGAATTCCTATGGACGTCACATGCTTACTGTCGATTTCGAATGACTCATCGAGGACAGAGTCGCCTGGATGGATCAGGATGCGTTTTAATCAAAATTGTTCACAGTTGTGCACATCCTTCTGGTCATATTGCACTGTCATTACCTAGGTAGTTCTCATAGGCAACACCCTGCTGCCCCCTTATTCCGTCCACGTTACCCTTTTGTGTATTATTACATTTGATAGCTAACGCTGGTCGCCCGATGTTACTGTGGCGGATCGCAGTGTAGCATTCATGTACGCAAAACTACCAACGCCTCGCCTTTTTCAATCTCGCCCGTCATTTATGGAAGACGGCAGCTGGACGGCAGAGTACCACATCGGAACACACCATTTAGTGAGACATGCTGCTGCAGCGATGACCTAACCTGATATTTTGTGGATTTTACACATCCACATTTTTCTCTGATGTTGTATTGGTTGGCTACGTATTCTCGGTCGGCGAAGCACTGTAGGTTACATTGACTAAAGGCTATAAGGCAGACAACGCGGTCCAAGCTGCACGATTCCTCTTGCTAGGTAGGTAGGGCCGCCCAACCAATGAAGTAGGCACCTAGCCGCCAACTCGCAGCATCACGATGCTTCCTTGGGCGATAAGCATAATCTATCTCCCCTTTTATACCCTATATTTTAGGTGTTAGCGACTATTAACCAATAAAATATCAGAATGGACAACGGTTTCCAGTGTGTCGGTACCATCACAAGCGCAGCAAGTGCGCGCGGAGCCGGCATACGGGCCGTAGTAGGTAGTATTCTAGGCCGCCGCAGTGAAGAGTAGTGAAGAACAAGGCTGCGATACATATAAATGTAAGAATTTCTCAGTCCAACAAATTCGAAATTGATATTTTTGCACCATGTGACCGCCGAGTTATGCAAGAAGAAACAAGTCGGAACCGAGCACAATGTCGCTTGAAGCAGTCGTCACATTGGCTACAGCCCCTGACACAGCTCGCATGCGAGAAACGGCCAACGTTCAACTCGGCTCAACTCTTTTCGGAAAACTCCCTCTGGAAATCCGAGACATGATATATGCCGAGTGTTGGAAAGCATCCGGGCTCAAGCAACATGTATTCATCCGCGGTGGCAGATTAACACACTGGCCATGCACTCTGGCATCCAATGAGGTTGATGAGAGACTCGAGGAGCTTCAGCGGGTGTTGCAAGCCCAGGGGAACCGACCAAGGTCGCGCATCTGCTCTTTGGTATTAGATGAAAAATGGGCTGCAAGATTTTCCTCCCCTTGGCACGAGCACTGGCGGTGCGAAGAGGAGATGGAGGAGATGGAGGAGATGACAACCGACGATGACGGGGAACATCTTTATCCACCACGCACCAGGCCTACTCTTTTCTTGCCTATCCTGCTGACCTGTAAGAGAACGTGAGCATCTCGTTATTTGGAATAGTCCATAAATGCACTCCCCATTACCTAATCCCACAAACCCCAAATAAACAAACAAGCAAGCTCACGTCTCTAACCAGGTACCTCGAGGCACGCGCTAGCATCTACGCCTCCGTAACCCTAACCTTCACAGACCTAGCCGCCGCACACGCGTGTCTCGCTCTCTCCGCCTCCACAGTCTCGTCAAAACTTAGCTCGCTTGCCTTCTCGCTAGCCCTTCCCTTCGAGACGTTGCACCAGTACCGGCTGCACCCTACGGAGGCTGCCGGTCCCTGGGGGGACCTGTGCACGGCGCTCTCGAACCTTGTGCGCTTCGCGGCCCTGCGCGAGGTCACGATTAGGCTTGGACTCGCCGCTTCCGACGCCACTCACAGAGGAGAAGGGACATATCGGAATAGAATCCATGCCAGCGACGATGATATGATGGCTTGGTGGCAGGTGCGCGAGCGCTGGGTCCTAGGCGCCGTGCGGGGTTTGCTGGCGCGGCGGCTGGTGGTGCAGCTGCCGCGCCTCGAGAAGACACACCACCGCTCGGACTGGATGCGTGCGTATTGCTATCCGGAAGACGGTGGGGGGATGAGCAAGAGCGTGCCGTTTCGTCGGTTAGAGCGGTATGCCGCGCTACCGCCCATGCGGCTGCGTGAGGGCGGCCGAGTTGAGCCGCTTATGGATGCTCCGAGTTCTCCCGCATCTCCTCCTTTCTCTATTACTTCTGTTATGGATAGTCTGGGTAGCCCTCGCCGCGCTGATACTGCTGCCAGGGATGGGGGTAAGGATAAGACCGTGGAGTCGAAATTGCAGAAGACGAAGAGAAGCGTGAAAAAGTTGGTGACTGGACTCATGCCGAGTTAAGGTCTTTTGAGAGAAGGATACATAAAGTGATAATCAACTGTGGAATGTGCATGCCAATAATTGCTAATGGAGCCTGAAAACTCGTGTTATATTTAAATAGGGGTTACCAGAGCGCTGCCCAAGTCATGATATTGAGTTGCGTCAGAATCGTATCCTAGGTACCGGTACAATCATGCAATTTCTCACTGTACTCAATTGTCACTCATAACAATTCGAATAGACGCTGATAAAAGGTATTCTAAGAGTAAACAATGGCGAAATTCAGAACTTTGTATTATGGATTTATAAGCACAATTTCAATAAACCGTGGATGGCAATTTCAGGGGGGAAAACCACTAACTTCACGGATAAAGGGTGATTCAACGAAACGCTTCGCAAATTGACCATCATAGTAGCCTTAGCATTTTAGCTTTGGCAGATTATGGTAGTAATCGAAACGGTACATTACTCGGCATGTATAATCAAAATAGTAAAAATCACGATAGTTATTCTACCAGTCTGTATTATCCCAGGTGGTGCTAGGTAATTGCTTCTTCTTACAAACTCAGAACGAGGTAAAAAGAAGTAGAAAAACCTACCACCAGCATCCTTAATTCCTTTAATACCACTTCCTGCAAGTTCATAACTCCTAATCTTTCGTTTTATCCTTTGTTTCATTAGCGATCTTCTCTTGGCTAGATTTCTTTTTCTCTATTTTGAGTTTCTCTTCAGCAACCCAGTCCACGACCTGGTCTGCTGCCCCCATGGGAGATTTACGATGCTGGAGAAGATATTCTTGGAGCTGAGCCGGCGTAAAAGTTTCTTCCGGAATCGCTCTAGAGAACCTCGTAGCCAGAGCTGCCAAGTCTTCGTCTTCTTCCACATCCTTTGTGAAAAAGCTATCTTGGGCACTATCAAGCGATTCGATGCTTCTATCTTCAGCTATGCCATGTTCCGAGAAATCTCCCTCAAACATGCGGCTGAACATCTGCTCTGCGCCCCGCTGGTTGACGTGACCGAAGTAGATCTTCCGGTCGATTCGCCCTGGTCTCAACAAGGCCTCGTCAAGCCTATCTGGCATGTTGGTAGTAACAAGCAAGATACGACCCTCGCTCGATGCAATTCCATCTAGCGCGTTGAGTAGTCCGGACAGAGTGCATTCGATGTATGGTCGCCTCCTTGATTTCTTCTTTTCGTCTTCATTCCTGTCCTTCAGCCCTACGACATCAACATCCTCTAGAAGTACTAAGCAGGGTGAAGGCAACTCCTGAAACAACGTGTCTAGAACATCGTCGCTTGGGATCGTGGATAAGTCTAGTATGAATAAATCGAGCCCAAATTCGCCCGCCAATGCTAGCGACAGTGATGTCTTCCCGGTTCCCGGGGGGCCGTGGAGGAGGTATCCTCGGCGGTAGGGGACATTGATCGAAGCGTAATACTGTTGAGTCTTAGGGTCAAGGTATTGCTCTATATCCGCTACCAGGCTCGCTTTCACGTCCTCGTCAAGGTGCACGGAATCCAGATGTCTCGTTGCCCTGTGAGCCTTGAGTTCCCACCCATAATTTGAGTAGCTGAACTCCGTGCAGGTATGTACGGCCACGGTTGACCGCTGCTGTTGTTTCTTCTCTGAGAAGTCGCGACAAGCCTTAAGGAACCTCTTAGCAGGCTCCTGAGAGCAGCCAAGCAAGGTGATGGTAAGGGTATTTCTACTATTCTTCTCCTTTTCTTTCATCTTTCGGCGACCACCCCAGAAGCTGTTCGGGATTGTTGTGGCACGGAATAGCTTGATCATAAAGGGACGCCGTTCGAATAAGAACCAAATTGATTCGAAAGAAGGCAGGTATTCGATATCGACCTTCCTCCTACCCCTAAAAAGAGCGGAACCCTTGGGGCCTATGTCGCTTCCTCTGAGGATCGTCGTCTGAGCAGTGAGGGCTTTATTCGCCCGCCGCTTCACCACATGTTCAGATAGCCAAGCCAGCACTTGTTCGTAGAGCTCGTCCGGTGCCGGGATAGTGATCGATATCATGAAGAACCTTTGAATCCATTCGTATATCCGAAGACCCGAATTGCTGGCTACTGGGGCCGCAGCAGAGACAAAGCTGAAGATGGCTAGTAAGATCGAAATACGAGTAAAATCTACATTGAGAGTACGGGATAGGAAACTTTTGAGAATCTGAAGGATGGGATTTCCAGGATCAGAGAGAACACCTTCATGTGGAAACCGAGCCATGCTGATATTAGTGATGACTGGCTGACTGCCTATGGGCACTACAAACACTCGTTTGATATTTTCAAAAACATGAGGATGGGTAAGCTCCATGTTTATTAGTTAGGGGGACAAGGAGAGGGACAGAGAAAAACGACGAAACTGCCTGTGACTATTAGCCTCGCGTACTTTGTAGGATGTAACACCATTGAACAGAAGGGGGGACAAGACGAGCATCCCGAATATTTGCAAACATATGTACGATCCTAAACACCCACAAGAGATGGCGAACATACCCTTAGGAATATATGCCAAGGCTCATGGCATAGACCATAGTACTCGGTAGTTTGTTTCGCGAGCTTACATCATGTTTCTGTCCTAGGTAGCATCTCCTTGGGCACAATACAACACCGAAGCAACCATATCTCGAGAATGTAGGGTTAACGGGCTAGTTCGTCATGACAAACGTTTATCAACATGCTACTAGAGTATGGCAGCCTGCCACGAATTACTCGTGGCGTAGCAACATTGGATAATCTCGCGAGCGAGTACAACGCAATGTACAACAGATGAATGTGATAGCCGTAAAATTGCATGCTCTTCGCGAGCCTAGGCTATCTGTCATGGAACCCCATAAAGACTGAAGCTTTTCCGAAACGAGGACCTGGTACGCCTTTTGGGGAATATCATTAAGCTCACCTAGTGAAGCAATATATACGCGACTAGGTCATGAGGCCACTAGCGGACTGTGCAGGAGACAACCAACTCTGCTCGAGATAAAATCGGGAGAGCCGTGGTCACTACACGCCTCGATCCCGGTGTCGCCATAGTTTTCGACGGCAATATTAAGCTATGGGGCCAAAGCCTCCCTGGACTTCTCGTGGAACATTGGCCCGCCCTCGTAATGCGCCCTTCATAGTATTCCTTCCGCCATAAAACGCCCTAGCGCCGAACTCCGCCTGCCTAACCGTGTTTGCTTTAACAATGCCCCCCCCCCAATCAGCATGAATACCTTTAAGAAGCTTCCTCGCCAACTCTGCCACCTATGCCACCTAGACCAAGCCCGCCGCCAAGATTCCGCATGTGGACTTCTCTCAATCTGCCCACCCAGTGGTGACGTAAAGCCGGGGTCATCTTGACGAACACCATGGCCTTGTTCTCATCCGTCAGTGCCTTCTCTGCGATCTTGAGCTGTAAATCAGCGTCTTCGTCTGCGAACTCGCGGAAGAAAATCTCGACGGCTTGCTCCGACCATTTAGGCGGCGAGCGAGCCCTTAGAGCCTCGGCAAGGGAGAGGATGCCGTCTTCGACGAGTGCGGCGGGGGTAAAGGAAGAATGAAGTCCAAGTGAGGCCGAGGTGGTGGCAGGAGGGGCGGCGGTTGATGTGGATGGCGTAGTGGACTGCTGGTTGTAAAAGTTGGAAGAGAAGCGGGATGGTCTACCACGACGCTTCTCCGGGTAGTCAGGGGTTTGGTTGGGGTTTGGCCGCTTTTGCGCCTGGGGATTTGGGACCTGCTCGTCAGGGGGCGTAAGTGCGCTTGGGTTGGCGTTTATGGAGGTTCGGGGTGGAATGGTGGTTGATGAAGGTCTCTGCATAGACTGTGGCAAAGAGGGTGTGGGCATCGGCTGGCCTAATGGTTGCTGTGTTTGCTGGACCGAGTTCTGCGTTGGCGTCTGGGCGTATATGCTCCCATCGAGAGAGGGATCAATGACAGATTGATCGGCGGTGCTTGGTCTGGCTGATAAAGTACCATCAGGGTTCCGACGCCTCGGCTTCATGATTCGCTTGGGAGCGCCACCAGATCCCACAACATCAGGGAATAAAATCTCCATGTATTCTTCATGATCGAACGGCCTACCCCTGAGTGCCTTCGATAGCGGTTCCTTCTATTAAACCCGTACGGTTAGAATTATGAATTATGAATTGTGTATATGTTTCTCAGGGGTAATGATATTTGCCTACCTCGAAGTGTCTTCTCCAAGCTTCTTCATTCGCCGTGACCATCCTAGTAGTCGGGTTATAGAGAAACTCGGGATCTTCCCTTAACCCTCTCCACATGCGGAACTTCTTGCGCGCATTGTCGGCCTTGTTGATTAGATGACTCTTTTCGGGATAAGCTCCATGCTTGTCGCGCAGGGCGATGGCTGCGCGCTCCCACGCGCCGGACTTGAAGCTGTGATTTTCCTTATATCCCATCTGCATAGATTCGCATAGCGACCTGAAGAAGGATTCCTCGTATGCGAGATTCCAGCTGAATCGCGGGGTCCGTCGGTCGACATTGTTGCGACGCGAACTTCGCGTGCCGGTGACTTCGATATCGTCGTCCGACATGATGGCGATAATGTGGTTGTCTGGTCGTGTGAGGGTGTCGTCGCGTTTATCGTCGTCGTCGTCGTCGTCGTTGTTATTATCGTCGCCGTTGCCGTGGTCCTCGCCGTAATCTAACGATACGATAGACGGGATCGTATAGCAAGACTCTCTATTCCGATTAGACGGAGAAGCTTATCGGTTTGGGAGCTGTCTCTAGGGTGTTGTCGATGGTTAATTACGTTACGGTAAGAAAATGCGATGGGTTAGGGGGGAGTTATTGGAAAGTTGCTCAGTTTCAAACGGTTCTAAGGTTTTTTCTTCTTTTCTTTTCAGCTGATAGGGTGACCAGAAACAGATTAATCGGTGGCTGGAGTATCACGTGCTTTGATGTGGCTTGAAATTTAATCTCCTCATAGGCAATAAGGTTCCTAGCGTAGATGGATCTTGGCTTAGGTAAGACTGACCCTTACAGCTAGGTAGGTACCTGGGTACGCTATAAATTCAATCAAAGGGTACTTTATGTACCTAGGTAGGTACCTAGATAGTTACATATCGATAAAGACAGTTGTTTCGTAACAAAGTTAATCGCTGCTAGTGTAGTGTACCTAGGTATCTACCTAGAGGTATTATGTAATCGTCCAAACTCTCCTGTCCTTGGTATTAAATCTTATCCTGAACAAGCTTCTCTTAGTGTCGATACATTCGTTAAATATCATGCGGTAACGCTTCTTTAACCCTCGTCACGATCCATTCTCTACTGCACATAATTTTCTTACACACAAAACAGTTAGTATTTATTCCTATCATATCCACTCGCAAGGATCCCGTCATCTCTCATACCCAGACTAAACCCTGCGTCGCTCTTGAAACGCCCCAGGTTTTCCGTTTAGCATCTTACGATTGGCTCCTCGAACTTTCGAGACCAGGGGATGCTCCATCTCATTGTCAGGCCTCCGTCGGGGAATACGCGAATCCCGTTAAAGGTGTAGATAGGTACTAATAGTATGTGTGTACATAGTATCTATACCTCGGCAGCTCGGGTACCTACTGGAGTCGAAGAAGTCTTTGGCCCTATTCAATCATTACAAATCAGTATCATCAACAAAGTCACCTAGGACCCGGGCAACTAACCCTCGGAGTTTGTAAATACACTAGATGGATCGGTCGACGATGGATTATCATGTCACAACAATAGCCTTTAATAGTAACTTCCAATATTGTACGTGGGGTTTATACCGGTTGGTCAATGATTCTAAGCTTTCAGGCCCTCAACTCCTAACTAACCTATTATTATTATTATCATTATTCCTTTACTCCCTTCCTCGTTATGTTGGCGTTTCTAGTACCTAGGTAGGCAGGTAGATTACAACAGAACGCTGACTGTCTCGCATATCCGGCAATAATTTGGGGTCTTCGTCGCTAGATATCGAATAGCCGTACTTCCACCACCCTTGAGGATTGAGGACTGGATATTTCCCCAGAAATCATTATGGGGCCTAAGCCCCTGCATTAAGTTCTGGAGCTTTACATCCACTGGATCTCTATCTCTGTCAACGAATCAAGGCTCTTTGTTACGAAGCCCACTGCTCGTTAAGAGCCCCCCCCGTCGGCTATGCCACACCATTTGTCTTAAGAATATTCCTGGTGGGTCTCGTTTCGATTGTCGACGGGGAACATGACGACGCAGCTCCTATTCGAGTGAGAATCACCACCGTCCCCTTACCACTCGAGACAAACCATGCATCACAGCCATGATCGACCTTGGCTAGCTTGGCTAGAGCTTGTTTCTGATCTCCATGTAGATCGAATGATGTTCTGCCGGGGCTAATCCCCACACTCCTTTTCGTCTCTCTTCCTCCTGCTTGACTTGACTTCAAAAGCAGAGGTCTTGGCTCTCATCTGTTCTCTTTTTACCTCACACTTCAACTCACATGAAGTTCGTTGTCTGAGACAACTTCCATTCGGCACTTGCTTCATTGTTTCCTTTCTATTTGTTCTCTCACTTCTTGTTGGTGCTCTTTTGCTTCACCTCTCTCTCATTGAAGGTCTCTTCGCTTCATCACCGACCTTTCCTAGTCGAGTCGCCAGCCGAAGTTGGGTTTCTCTCGTGTTACTTATTCCTCTACTTTAAACCCACCTGGTGTGGTGATACGTATATTATTTCAACTTTTGTTTATTTAGTCCTCTTCTATTAAGAGATACGAGAAAAATGCAGTCCTTTGCGCAGTTACTAGTTGTCTTCGGGCTTCTAGCCTTGGCTTCTGCTTCTCCGGTAAAGATTCAAAAACGTGGCGTATATAAAGTCGAACGAGTAGCGAACCCGAATTTCACAGGTCGCAATGGACCTCAAGCTCTGCTGAAAACGCTGCGGAAATATCGGATGCCCATACCGGCTTCCGTTGCAAGCGCCGCCCAGCAGCAGAATGAGATGATCACCAAGAGGGAGCCTCGGAAGAAAGGAAAGGGCCGCAAAGGTGGCGCTGCCGCTGCCGCAGGTGCAGCTGCCGGGTCTGCCGCTAACCAAACCGGTCTCGTAACGAATACCCCCGAGGCCAACGATGTCGAATACCTCTCTCCTGTGACTATCGGTGGACAGACTTTGAACCTCGATTTTGATTCTGGTTCGTCTGATTTATGGGTCTTTAACACACAGCTCAGCAACAAGGCAACCCAAGGTCATACGGTCTTCGATCCTACGCAGTCTAAGACGTTCGCTCTCATGCAGGGTGCCTCGTTCGAGATCTCTTACGGTGATGGTTCGGGTGCTGCAGGCAATGTCGGCACGGATACCGTAGATATTGGCGGCGCGACCGTTACCGGGCAAGCTATAGAATTGGCCACTGCAGTCTCTACATCCTTTGTCGAGGATACTGCGAACAATGGTCTGGTTGGTCTCGCATTCAGCCAGCTCAACACAGTGCAACCAGCGCAGCAGAAGACTTTCTTTGACAATGTCAAGTCATCACTCGCCGAGCCCCTATTTACTGCCGATCTCCGTGCTCAAGCGGTAGGTGCTTATGAGTTTGGCCGTGTTGATACGACCAAGTTCACTGGAGCCATGACATGGGTCCCTGTCAATACCACAGACGGCTTTTGGCAATTTACGAGCCAGAAATTCGCGGTCAACGGTGGTACTATCCAGACTTCCACGGCCGGAGCGCAGGCAATTGCCGACACCGGCACCACCCTTCTTTTGGCCGATCCAGCAGTAACAGCGGCATACTACGCGCAGGTCCAAGGTGCTGTAGATGACCAGCAGCAAGGCGGCTTCACCTTTCCATGCGACGCACAAATGCCCGACCTTCAGTTGGACGTCGGAGGTAACATGGCGACGGTCAAGGGCACCGATATCAATTTCGCCCAAGTCGATGATCAGAGTAAGTTTTCCCATGATGAATTCCAACCATGTTTCAACTCACTAACGAATAACAGCTTGCTTCGGTGGTCTACAAGCTACGCCAGCTGGTTTACAGGTCTACGGCGATATCTTCTTCAAGAGCAACTTCGTCGCCTTTAACGGTGGCAACAACACCCTCGGTTTCGCGCAGCATGTTTAAGTATGCCTGTCTTTAACCATATGTATATTTAACTATGCGACTATGAGCATCGATTGTATATACGATTTGAGATTTTTATTTATAAGGGGCATGAGACCAGGATATAGTAGACTGGGAGATTTTTACATAGGATCAGGTTATTTGCTAAGCCTGGCGTGGTACATGTATATACCCACGAATTTTTAGAGGAACATTTACAGCTGCAGCAACACTACAGATCATTTCGATGTGCAACATTTCGTGAGTGTGAGATAATCCCCTTCGATTCTAAAGAGGTCAAGAAGTTTACTTTGGAGACATACCGGGTATCTTCCACCGTGTATACGATTGATCGTATACAACAACCCTAAAAGTCGAACCAGCCAGCTTGGACATCCTAGCACTACCTCCTAAATCTCTACGTATATCAGGAATAATCTTTTCTAAGACTATGACGATGTCGAGATGGAATCGTCGACGGCATGACTTACCTAGGTACCTAGGTATGTTAGCGAGAAGTCATTGAAATATACAATAAGTAGGTCTCGTAGGCCATGGATCTCGTATCAAGTTTGGTACTTGAAACACCCCTTGACGACGCGGCCTTGCTGTAGTGAGGCCATCATAGGCGCTTACTTACACCGCACTTGCCACACAGCTAAGTACCTACCTAGGTAGGTAAGTAGGTATCTTGTAAATAATTGGTAGGCTGACGATGTTTGCGTCGCTTGCTCATAAAGTCCCGGCTGCGTCTCTAACCTTCTTAAGTGATACTAACACCCATCACTCATACATCTCCCTAGGTACCTAGGTATGTACGTCACGATCTCGCACCGAAACGAAGCCCGCTTCCTTCTATATTTCGAAAACAGACCAGTCACACTGCTTCCTTTCAGTCCGACGTGGTTAACGGCAGTGATGCTGGATTTGCCGGAACTAGATCCTCCCGGGGGCGCAGGTGCCAGACCGGCAAGAAGGCTGCGTGGCCTTCCCTCGCTGTATCGTAAGCTCATATGATAGATATCATGGAGGTAGCCGCCCATCTATTCGCGTAGCCATCAGAGGGCTCCGAATGGGCACCTAGGTAGGTAGATGATCTCCAACATCAATTCATCCCTCACTATTATTTTATTTATTAAAAAACCATTCCCGCCCAATTTACTTAGACTCGAGTTAAGAATACCTAGTTACGTATTGGCGAAGCTAAGGACGGGTCACTAATGTGGACATCGAATATAAGGTCGATAATTTTCATCGGAGGTTTCTATTGGTAGCTTTTAGGAGCAACACTTCTAGAAATGTCAACCAGCCTATTCCGACATTCCTCATCCGCGAACCAATCATCTATTATAGAATCATCGCACTTACGCACCGTCAGGTGTCGGCTACTAGCGGAGCTCTAACTCTGCGCATTTTATGGACGGATATTTGACGACTTGTTGTAGTCAATCCTGTTACAAACAACATTTAAAGTCACATCGTGAAAGAACAAAGCGATGTCGCCGAATACGAAGAATACGCCTTCTAATCCCCACACAGCTCTTTTTGCATAAGACTGCCTAATTAGTCGTTTGAGCAAAGGGGCGCTAGAAACAACCCCCCCCCCCCAAGTTACGAGAAGACGACGTCTAATAGGTATATATTCTCGGCGGGTTAAAACCGGAGGCAATATTCAATTACGTACGGAAAACCCCCAGACAAGTTGTCAACTACCAAGACTGACGATCCCTACTTTAGGTAGGTACCTAGCTAGGTAGGAAACTAGATGGTCCAGGTAGGCATATATGTATAGCAGCAGCATGTAAGGCATATACATTCTCTGAATTTCGTGTGTTTAATTCAAAGTGAGACAAACCTGATGCCCATTCTAGAAATCGGCTTCGTTTTTTCTGCAATGCAACATGAACTTGTCCCTAGTTTCTCAAGTACATTTCATTAAGGCGATACCTAGTAAGATCATCTGCCATGCCCGTTTGCTATAGAGCAGTCCGAAATCGGATAATATCATTGGTTCCTGTATGCGACACCGATGTATCCATTCGAGGTCAAGTACGAAGCCAGCTGAACCCCCATCTGAACAACCCCTTACGTCTTTAGCCAACCCGTCACCCGCTCGCGAATCAAGATATACTCCACGTTAGCTGAATGTTGATGTAAAACTTTTACCTGCTAACGGACGCTAATGCACTGAGCTACGTGGTGAACCTGGTTATCACGAAAGGACGTGCCAACCACATGCAATGACTGGATGACCTGGCGATCTGGTACCATATTAGGTATCACTTGCGAGGTCAGCTCTATCCGTTCGAGATCTTTATAAATGTTAGGGGACCTACCAGAAACCGGGCACCATCCAGTCGGGAACCCCTAGTGATACGAACCATACGGCGAGACCTACCAGTTTTGTATCGCCTTGGATGCCTAAGTAGGTGAGCCACATGCGAAGGTGTAGAACTAGGTAGTATACAAGTTTTCGGAAGGTTGTGTACTTGCTTGCATCTTCGTATCTCATGACATAGAGATCCCCCTAGCTAGTATCCTCACTGATATTGAGGTACGATTTTATGTAGGTACCCTGTAAGCTTCTAATTAAGAAATATCGTAACAGATTTTGATGCCTTTTTAAATCTTTAAATCCAGACTTAACGCTAACTCCGATATTATCTGAATTCCTAGATTTTTGTAATTTTAGCAATTAACTTGAACTTGACTCACTCTTTGCGCTTTGTATCTCGTCTCGGTCCTTAAAAGAAAAGCGTGGGGTTTATGATTAGGCGCTCTGGCCAGCCCTTATTGGCCTATATACTACTTAGGTATAGCTCGAGTAGAGTAGACAGGGCAGGCTAGTGAAATGGGAGGGCCTGGAGGAGGGCTGACCTAGGTTTAGGACGTGGCAGATGTAGTACTTAGAAAAAATGAGAAAAAAGGTACGATACACTCGGCGTTTACCTCGTAAGTAGTAGGTTATGCCGAGACGTTTCCTTTCTATGACTCCATAGATTTCTCCAAACATACCACCGAGGCTTTACGAAGTCTATAGCCGTTGCAACAGCGATGATACAGCCAAGGATTCACCTAAATAATCCTTGACTCTAGCTAGGTTTATGAAATTACTACGAGTTATCTGATCCGTTTAAAGTTATCTGATCCGCCTCTGTGGAGAAGAAGTCCGTTAACATCACCTTAGATCCATTCTAACTGCGGCCCCCCAATAAAAGTGTTCTAGGGCCGAAGAGGAATGTCGCTTTAAAGTGAGCTAATTCGGTGAATACACCTCTCTCTCGTAGCATATGCTAGTAAATCGTCGACAACCCAGTTGCCGTTGTCGGCAAGAATGGAGACAGGTATGGAACAATCATGTGCTTGCTACGGTCTTTTCTCCTTTAGCGTTCTAGGCACTCGGTGTCTAGAAATACTTTTGAATCTGCGATCAGCAGCCTCTACATCTGTCACGACATTTAACATGCCCCTAGGGTCCACTCGCTCATGAAATCTGCGAAAGTCCGTTATTCGGGCGCATGAAGAGCTGTAGATCAACCTTCAAATTCCGGTCATCGAATGGGGAACACTATCTCCGTCGCAATGTCAACAATGGACCAGAAAGATGCAGACGTCTCGTGTGCTAACTCTATTCACACTGACGAAGGCATTTCAAGCGGGCATCTCACAACACCACCCACGGATTTTGAAGAAGATGGCCTAACCACAGAGCAGTTGGGACGAATATGGAGTTGGAATACTCCAGTCCCCCCAACCTTGGAAATATGTATGCATGATCTGATCGCAGAGCAGGCAAGCAAAGACCCTAGCCGGCCAGCTGTCCACTCGTGGGATGGCGCATTTACGTACCATGACGTGAACTCCAAATCAGACCAATTCGCGGCTCATCTCGTATCAACAGGTGTCACCATAGGATCGGTTGTGCCGTTATGTTTCGAGAAGTCGAGGTGGACCGTTGTGGCCGTGTTGGCCGTCATGAAATCCGGAGGAACGTTTGCGTTGATGGACCCGAGCCAACCCGAAGGAAGGTTACGCACCATCGTCGAACAAACCGGCGCTTGTACTATTATAACATCGAAGCAACAGGAGAGCCTCGGCCGTCGAATTGCGCCCAACGCGACACATGTCACCCTATCCAGCGAGAACTTCGGCAGCTATGACACTTCTTCAAGCTTACCGATCGTGCCGGCGAGTGCGAACCTTTATATACAATTCACGTCTGGCAGCACAGGCAAGCCAAAGGGTGTTGTAATAACACACGAAAATTTCTCCAGCGGGGCGGTACCTCGCGCAGATATCGTCGGTTATCGTGCGCATTCACGGGTTCTCGATTTTGCATCATACGCCTTCGACGTCTGCATCGACTGCATGCTCTGCACACTATCAGTAGGAGGTTGCCTGTGCATTCCCTCGGATGCTGATCGGGTGAACGATCTTAGTGGAGCTATACGGAAGATGAACGTCAATATGGCTCACATGACACCCTCAGTCGCCCGCGTCCTGGATCCCGATATCATACCTTCACTTGAAGTGCTTGGGCTAGGAGGAGAGGCCATATCTGCAGGAGACGCAGCCGCGTGGAGCCGGAATACGAAAGTCATAAACGCATACGGTCCCTCGGAGTGTACCGTAGGCTGTGCTGTGAACGGCGACGTCGGCTCTGAAAGTCAAAAGGCGCACGTTAGCATGGGCAGAGGGGTTGGAGGAGCACTATGGATTGTCGATCCTTCCAACCACCACCGGCTCATGCCCATAGGCGCAGTTGGCGAACTTTTAGTTGAAGGCGCCATAGTAGGGCCTGGTTACCTGAACGATCCTGAGAAGACAGATGCGGTGTTCATAAACGATCCGAAATGGCTCCTTGCTGGTAGCCCGCAACACGAAGGTCGCAGGGGGCGATTCTACAAGACTGGTGACCATGTAAGATACGATCCGGATGGAACAATAGTTTTCGTCGGCCGGGGCGACCAACAGGTAAAACTGCGCGGCCAGAGGATCGAGCTCGCAGAAATCGAGTACAATATGTCGGATAAACTACCACCGGGGACCCATATCGCCGTCGAGGTCATCAGGCCTGGCGGGCCTGCTGGTGAGCCGACTTTAGTTGCGTTCATTGCGGAACGGGCAGGTCTTGTATCGGAATACGACTCTCTCCTAGGTTCACTTTTTCCCCAGGTCCTAGATTCTCTCACAGGCATGAACAAAGCTCTTTCAGAAAACCTACCAATATACATGGTCCCGACAGCGTATATTCCACTACAAGTCATGCCCCTTTTAGTGTCAGCGAAGACTGATCGTAAACGCCTGCGAGAAATAGGTCATTCACTAAGCAGGAAAGACATCGCCAAGTTCGTCGCAGCAACAGTTCCTAGGAAGGAACCCTCGACAGCGGCAGAGAAGAAACTCGCCGAGTTATGGAGTCAAGTCCTAGGCCAAGACGTTGAAGTCGGTGCTCACGATAACTTCTTCAACTTAGGGGGTGACTCGCTTCGCGCAATGAAACTAGTGGCTCAAGCAAGAACACAAGATGTTGCACTTACAGTTGCAGATATTTTCGCCAACCCAGTGCTTTCAGATATGGCCCTCGTTGCAAGGCCCGGCTCCAGCGAAACGACTGCTAATATTCCGCCATTCTCTCTCCTTGGCGATCAATGGTCTGAAGACTCCTCAAAACGCGACTGTGCTACCCTCTGCAACATCGACTCATCAAGTATTGAAGACATCTACCCGTGCACACCTTTACAAGAGGGTCTCATGGCTCTGTCTGCTAAGGTCAGCGAAGCCTATGTTGCACAGCGTGTGGTCGAGCTCGCGGACGAGATGGCGGTGCAGAATCTTGCAAATGCTTTCCAGCTAGCATCTAAGGACTGCCCAATTCTCCGAACGAGGATCGTTCAAGTTGCGGGCCACGGATTAATGCAAGTAGTTGTAAAAGACGACTTTGATTGTAAAACGTTGTCCGGCGAGAGCCTCAGCGACTATCTAGTTCAAGATCGTAGTGATCCAGTCCAACTGGGCAAACCTCTAGTCAGATATGGGGTTGTCATCAATGAGAAATCTACTGGGAAGTCTCATTTCGTCTTAACAATGCACCACGCCCTCTACGATGGATGGTGTATGCCTCTAATCGTCGAACGAGTCAACCGAGCGTATAATAACCTCTCAACTGAACGACCAGCTGAGTTCAAGCATTTCATTAGCTACCTCGGCAACATGAACCGCGAAGAATCAGAATCGTACTGGCGAGAAAGACTAGACGGTGCCAACAGCGAGCAGTTCCCTCCCCTCCCCTATTCTGGCTACCAACAACAAGCCGACTCCCTCCTAGAACACTACGTGCACACCGGGAAGCCCAACAACGGAATGACGATCGCTACAATTATCCGCGGAGCCTGGGCTCTCTTGGTTTCGAATTATATGGCGTCGAATGACATAGTCTTTGGCGAAACCCTTACTGGACGCAACGCCTCAATTCCAGGGGTTGAAGAGATCGAAGGACCTATGATTGCTACAATACCTGTCCGAGTATCTGTTGACCCAAACGCTACGGTTAAAGAATATTTACAAGAAATCCATGACCAATCAGCCGTTGGAATCCCACACGAACACTTCGGCCTGCAACATATCAGACGTCTAAGTCCAGATGCTCGAGAGGCTTGCGAACTGAGAACCGGCCTAGTATTACATCCTAACACGGAAGCCGACGCAGTGACTTCTAGCGATAAGCAACCTGCAGATGGATTTGTGCCTGCAGGTGACGCTGAAGCGGCAGAGGAGGCGCTCAAGTTCAACACATACGCTCTAATGTTAGTGTGCTCCCTAGATCCGCAAGGCTTCTTGATCATGGCGAGCTTCGACTCCAAGACAGTGAAGAGTCCACAGATGGAGAAAATGCTATATCAGCTTGGAAAGATTACGCAGCAATTCATTGAGTATCCAGAGGCCAAATGTAGCCAGCTTCAACTACTGTCCGAAGCGGATACCTCTGAGCTTAGTCGCCTGAGTCGAGTCGGCGTAGAAAACCCAACTATCACTGCCATGCTTCCAGCCGGTAGTGAGGCATTTGAGACGTGGGTTGTTGACTCGGCTGATCCAGAGCGACTACTCCCTCCTGGTGCTGTCGGAGAACTCTTAATACGAAGTTCAGGCAACCCGAGCTTGGAGTCAATACCATCCCCAAAATGGGCTGAGCCTAACCGCGACGACCAATTCTACAGAACGCATAAGCTCGTAAAATACGACGAGAATGATGCTATCATTTTTGTTGAACGGACAAACCCTACGAAACTACCAACAGCTGGCCCGCGACAAAAGCGTGTGTCAGCTACCTCAGCGAAGCAGAAGAGTCTACAGCAAACCTGGAGCCGGATTCTAGCGATCGACGAGGAGGAAATCGGATTAAACGACAGCTTCTTCCAACTAGGAGGTGACTCGATCGGGGCAATGAAGCTCGTGTCGGAGCTTCGAGCTAAAGGCCTGGAAATAACAGTGCCCGAAATCTTCCAACACAGGACCTTGTACGATATGGCAAAGATCCTAAGGGAAGGAAAACAAATGACGATCGAGACGATCGAAGCACCTCCCTCTCCATTTTCATTGCTCGATATCCCAGACGTTGAAAAATTCATCGCCGAAGAAGTCCGACCAAACATCGCTCAAGGCGACCACGTAATCAAGGATATCTTACCCGCCCGACCACTCCAACAAGTCGCAGTCAGGGGTACGGTCCAACTTCCCCGATTCTCTGCTCGATATGAGCTGTTCCACCTCGACGGGCACATCGACAAAGAAAGGCTCTTCAAGAGCTGTCGGGATCTCGTCGCCCGCAACGAGATGCTACGAACGGTCTTTGTGGAGAGTGCAGGGAAGTGCTTCGGCGTCGTCCTCGAAACGCTCCAAGTAGCAATCGACCAATACGAGATCGAGGGGGACCTAGTCTCGTTCGCGCATAAACTCTGCGACGTCGACGTCCAGACCAAGATGCCCCTAGGCTCGGCCTTCGTAAAGTTCCTATTCGTCCAGGGCGAAGGCAACAAGAGCTGCCTCATCTTCCGCATCTCCCACTCCCAGTACGACGAGGTGTGCCTCCCGGGTCTCATCCGCCAGCTCGCGGCCCTGTACGATGGCGAGGAGGCGACGGACTCCGTCCCGTTCTCGTCCTTCGTGTACCATGTCGTCAACAAGTGCATCCCGCGGAGCATCCCCTACTGGCGAGACCTGCTGAAGGGCAGCTCGCTCACGATCCTCCGTCCGGATCTTCCACTAACCACGAGGACGCCCGCCGCCCTCACCCGCACGATCGACATCTCCGCGCGCTTGAAGGACATCACCATCGCGACGCTGCCCACCGCCGCCTGGGCGCTGTGCCTGGCGCGGCGCCTCGCGCTCCGCGACGTCGTCTTCGGCGAGGTCGTGACCGGCCGCAACATCGACCTGCCGCGCGCGGACGCCGTCATGGGGCCGACGTGGCAGTACGTGCCGGTGCGCGTGCGCTTCGAAGACGAGTGGAAGGCGGTGGACCTGCTGCAGCACGTGCAGCACCAGCACGTGGCCAGCGCGCAGCACGAGGGCATGGGGCTGCTGGAGATCGCGCGCGAGTGCGTCCCGGAGTGGGACGCCGCCGGCGTGGACTGGTTCGACTCCGTCGTGCACCAGGACGTCTACCACGTCGAGGAGATGAGGTTTGGGGGCGACCAGGCCGAATGCCGCCTCGAGACCGTGTACCCGCACTTCGAGCCGCTGCGCGAGTGGAAGGTCCAGGCGTTCGTCAAGGGGGATACCCTGATGTTCGAGCTCGTCACGTTTGAGGATTGGATCGGCGTGGCGGCCGAGCTGCTGGACGAGCTGGAGGAGATTATGGGATTGTTGGTGAGGAGGCCGAATG
This sequence comes from Jackrogersella multiformis, assembly GCA_902806575.1. Classification (NCBI taxonomy): domain Eukaryota; kingdom Fungi; phylum Ascomycota; class Sordariomycetes; order Xylariales; family Hypoxylaceae; genus Jackrogersella; species Jackrogersella multiformis. The sequence continues at coordinate 480,872 of CADCXD010000019.1, forward strand.
AGAGGGTTTTTGGCTAGGAGATTTAAAAGGGGGTATATACAGTATAGGTAACTGAGATTTCTGAGTAGATATTCATTTTTATTTTTTCCTTTCTATTCTTTCTTTGGAACTTGGAATTGGCATGTTTTAGGTATTACTATTCTTGTTATATCTAGATAGTTATATGTAGTTTATGACGTGTGATTTTGTTATGCAACTGCCTGCTATGGAATATCTGAATGTAGTATAACCTCGTGAAGAAGCATTTCGACGTTAAGCTTCTATGAACTTATAGATGTTATGTACACATTAGAAGTTCATAAGGCCCGAACCCTGACTCTAGGGCAAGGCCGTCTAAGTAGAGGATGTTATATCTGTTCTCGAGCCTAGGTATCAGATGGTTAACAAGTGACCTTTAGATCCGCTACCTACCTTCGCTAGCACAACATGCGAACATACGTATTTTAGAGTAAGAATCTAAGTAGTATCGGTAGAGGTAAATGACGTCCAGTAAGCAGGCTTCATGGATCCGGATATTGCAATCCTTCTTTTCCTCTCCGTGATATGATCTACTCTTTCCTTTTAACCCTCTTCTATTACCTATATAATTTTACTGTGGGACAACCTTGGGACAACTTCTTATTTTTCTCTTGAAACTGTTATATATATAATACTAGACAGGACAGTACGCCTTTTCAAGTAGACACAAGTATCAAACAAATAATAACCAATCTGGAGGGATTGGTAGTTTAAAGCACGTTGCCCAAATCATATCCAGTCTGCCACTGAACCATTAACCCGAACCGTTCTACGGCATCCGCTCAACGCCATGCAATTGAAGTCGCTTCTTGATATTATTTCGGTCCATTATATTCTTCCGTAACCAGGATTGCCGTCTCTCGCCTTCCTCCTCCTGTACTGGTCCCGGTAGTTGTATCGCTCGTATGTGCCGAACCCGTAGAACGCAACTCCAATTACCAGCCAGATGCTGGTGATGACTAGGCCAACCGGGAATATCAAAATGTTGACACCGGGGAGGACGAAGGCGACCGTGCCGTTGCGCATCTCTGCAGTGATGGTGTCGACAGCTAACGATGCGAGCGAAAAATCCGACATGACAACTTCGTTCGAAAAGATACCATTCACGAAGGCGGCTTCGTTAGAAGAGACATTTGTGCTGACTTGCTGACCCGCTGGGTTATTGCCCGTCAGCGTGACCGTCGGCATCACCAAGGCTTCTAGTACGCCCCTATTGGATTGTAAGCATCGAGGGCGCAAAATACATCATACGAGATGGGTGCTTATGCTTACATTGTCATGGGTTGAGTCATCTGGGCCTGATCTATTTGGCCAACAAACATATACGTCTGAAGTAGTGTTGGAGTTGAGCTTTGTCGTTTGGCAACAGTCCCATCCTCATTATGGGTAACTGGGGAGACTGAAGCCCCGTTGTACTGAAGCCCAACCGATATGTCCTGAGGCGAAATCCCCTGGAAGTCACCAAAAGGTATCGATACTTGGAAGAGGCGCAGATCGGCCATGAATGTTCCGGAGTTCGTGTCAAGGCTGAATAGATTGTAGCAGACGGCCGTCCCCGAGGGATTAGAAGCAGAGGAGAGTTGAGATAGTGCCGAACTGCAAGCGGCTGCAGTGTCCGAGTCCCATGTTGTCATGTTCGAATCTGCTGCCGTCGAGGTTTGTCGCCTTTGTAACAAATCACCATCTTTATCTTCCAATCTTGTTTCCAGCAGGGTCGCACGCGGATTCAACATGCCTCCCATTGCATGCTCCATGCCACTAGCAAGTGCCGATGAGGCCAACAACGACACCAGAGCGATACTTTTCCCGACCATCTTGACGGTAGTCTTCCACTGTAGATTATAGATTCGAATCAAGTATGTGTCGCTTGAGCGTGAATTAGCCGGCCGGCGGTCGAAGAATATTGCTGTATCTGTAAAGAACGTTGGGAACCTGTCCTTCTCGTATCACTTCGATTTCGCTCTGAGCGGAGATTCGAATAGCGACGATCAGATTAAAGATCTGACGAGAGAAGAGGAAAGAAAAAGAGGGACCTGCCCGATGGGAAGGAGGCTGTATTTTGTTTGTTTCGATTAAGCTTGCATTGTTAGTGGTAATGGGAAAGGGAGGAAGGTAAGGAAAGATACGGGATATCGACTCGATATCTTAGAATGGAACCCATGAGACAAGGGGCCCCATGAAGATGAACCCCCCAAGGCCGGTTAATGGCATGACGGTGGGTCGTCCAGCGATCTTGTTCGCGGCTTAGACAGATCAAGATGTTTAGGCCTGGCACGGTCGACCCTCAATCCAGCCAAAGAGAAGTTAGAGCCTAGAACGTATGGTGTCGAAGCCCTTGTAGGTGATCATGCTTTCATACCACCTAGTTTACGTACTACACTACAAACATAGTGTAATACGTAGTACATCCTGTGACATGACAACCAGTCTTGTGGTTATGATACAGATACTGGAACGAGGAGTCGAGAACTCACAGGACCTAGCAGCCTAGGAGTGGTTGATGGTATCATCGAGGATGGAGAGGTTCGAGAAGCCCAAATTACTGTGGATTGTGGAGACTTGCTGAAGAAATCGCATTGGCAATACGACGGCGCGAACGTAACCAATAGGAAGACAAGTAGATCTTAGTTCTGCTTATTTAAGATACAATACCTACACTACCTACTAGTAATATCTCGTTATTCGTCATACAAAAATCGGTTTAAAATTGACTGCGCCCAGCGAAGGAATCGAGTCCATCTTGGAATATAATTTACTATTATCATGTAGTAGTTCTACTCATGCGAGAAGGAATGGGTTACCTAGCTGCCTAGTACTGCATGGCGTTGTCGTTTGGCTTTGACGCTTTCACAACCCTGGCATTTGTCGGATCGACTGATGATGCGACAGTGCTGAAGAAGGGAAAGGTTTCGAGAAACTGACACCAAGGAGACGAAATATGTGGCACTATGACTAAATTTGGCCAATCAATCCATCGCTTGAGCACTTCCAAGGCTTCGCTAAGGCTGGTACAGGTCCGTGAAAACCCCTAATATTACCCCTGTTTACCCCTGTTGATTCGTCCAGCTTGTCTTAGGCCGCGACTTGAGCCTCGAAACCCCAGTTGGCCCCTAGTTGCCCCCTGCTCTGACGTTACAAGCCCCAGCAGCCAAACACCAGGGGTGTTGACCGCCGAAGAATCGAAAATGCTCTATCGAACCTATCAAACACCATCATTTGTTAAGTTAATGATCACGATGAATAGGTAGGTATGGAAGAGAAGCAGGATGATAGAGGTTTTAACAGTCTACGATTATGTTTTATAATAATACATAATACAATATATTTTAATGATATATTTCTACATTTCTATCTACATTTATTTCCATCATAACATTGAGAAATAATATTGGTAAGGAAGGGTGCTAGCTACCTAGCTAGGTATTGTCTCTACACACTACACCCTCTACTCTACCTAAATCTTCTCGCTGCTTTCTCAGGACATATATTTCAAAGCTTTTTTTTAGGTATTATTTGGGAAATGAAGAGACTGCTTAGCCGCGGTGCGCTTGCTCTCTAATCCTTCATCCATTAATGAAGGCGATGCTCGTATTCTGTCACGATTTCAATCCTCTTTTGAGACAACAGAATTCAATTAGATCGAAGGAGTCTAATTTTAGTCGATTCCTGTTCTCGATTCTGGGCAACTCGATGGTGCCAAGTTGAGAAGGCAGTAAATGTTGACATTAGTAATTAAACTTGTAGGAATGATGATCTTGTTTGATATTGACCTCTAAATTTACTAGGAGATGAAGCCATCTTCCATATGATACACACCTAAATCGATAGGTATTCTTTCGGAGGGTCTCTCGGTCACTATTACCGCTTTGAAGCCGAAGCCGGTCTTACGGCCACACTCGAAGGGCGCGTTTTGCACATACACTAACAAGACATTATTAGCAAGCAATAAATAATTCAAGGTCTCATGACTCCCAGGAATTTCACGACCCTCATTTTCATTAAAATGGTCACAATGGAAGCGATGGTAGGTATTTGTATAAATATCTTGGTCTGCGCTAGGCATCCTTTACCGGCCTCGAGCTGTATATATTATATCATCTGCTACGATAATTTAGGTGGCCACAAGTTCTCCTAAAGCCAAAGAGAAAACATGAAGGCTATCAACACTACAAAGACAGCATTGATTATCATCGATGTTCAGTTTGGCATCCAACACCCAACGCATTGGGGGTCTAATCGCAGCACGCCAGAATGCGAGCAGAACATCGCACTCCTACTAAACACAGCTCGGGAATACAATAAGAAGCAGGGCGAAGCCACGGGAGGAGCATCAAGCACGGTGGCCATCTGCCACGTTAATCATCACAGCATCGATCCAAACTCTCCGCTTCGTCCCGGTGCTCACTTCGAATTAAATGGCAAACTCGTTGAGGGATTGCAACCTGTACCATTTGCACGACCGGAGCTGGGCGAGCCGCTATTCATCAAAAATGTCCATTCGGCCTTTACCGGCACTGAACTAGAAGCTTACCTCAGGAGCCAAGGAGTCAGGCAACTCCTTATCATGGGCTTAATGACGGATCAATGTGTTAGTACGACTACGCGCATGGCGAACAACCTCAAGGTTCTCTCCGTAACAAGTCCATCCGGCGAGCTAGATGAGGGCGAAATCGTCGTCGTTAGTGATGCATGCGCTACCTACGCAAAGGGGGGCTTCGATGCCGATACCGTGCACGGGGTGAGCCTTGCAAGCTTGGACGGGGAGTTTGCACAGGTCGCAAGCACGCAAGACGTCCTACACATTGTATTTGGATGATATTAACGATGGTCAACTATCCAATTCTAACTATCCTAGGTTGCTCCAGAGATATCTACCTAGGTAGATACATAAGCGCCCGAGAGCAGCCCAATAGACCATCCAAATCATTGGCTCAGCGTGACATGGTATCCTGCCGAGCTGCAATATGCCGTGTCGCATGTGGCAAGCATATTGCTACTGTATCAGGTTGAGAGCTGGTACAGTATATGCACGATATATAAAGCGATTTGTACTTCACAACCTATTTCGCTAAATATGTCAATCAAAATATAACGAGTTGGAAAAAAGGAAATATGATGAATATATGTTCAGGGGAAAGCTGTGACTAGTTGGAGTTAGCGAGATACGGTCAAGCTCAACGCCTTCTATCCCCGAGTCATGAATTTCATCGAAGTATGTGCCCGCGGCGCGTAAGTCTTCATCATATGCCCGATGTTCGCGAAGACAAGATAGCTACCAACGACGACCCATAAGCCGAAAATGATAGAGAATGCCCAAGCTAGCTTCGCTTTAATAACCTGTGGGAGGAGAAACTGTTGCGCGTAGCTGCTCGGGAGTAACCAATCGATGATGCGATTCTGCGAAGTCGACGTGCTTGCCTGTTGGTTCTGGTTGAACTGCTCGATCGTATCGATCATCTGCCAGGCTGCCTTGTTGCTGATCCTCTCCCACGTCGCCTCGCAAGCGAATGTGCGAGCTGCCAAGGCAAACTGTTTGCGGGTTGTCGAGTCACGGCTGAGCTCGGATACCTTCTGTACGAAGTCATCAATATCGTGAGGCTGGACAAGGTACCCGGTTTTGCCGTGCTCGATGATGTCGCTTGGTCCGCCTTCATCTCGTGCGACTACCGGCACGCCGCTCGCCATGGCCTCTAACACCACCAATCCGAACGTTTCGGTGATGGAGCAATGAAGGAAGATGTCGGCTGAGGCGTAATGCGTCATGAGCTCCTCTCCATTCTTAAATCCGGCAAATATCACTTTATTCTTCTCCTGAAGCAGCTTAAACATGTCTTTCACTTCCTGTTCGACTACTAGATTTCGATTCCCACCAACGATGACGAGTTTGAAGTCCATCCCCCTGTTGTCCAATTCCGTGGCCGCCTGCGCAAGGAATGCGAACCCCTTTTCGCCCGCTAATCGCGAACAGGTGAATAGGATGGGCTCCCCATTTGGTGCCCATCCTTTCCTCAGCTGCTCGCTGCTCTTAGCTGGGCTAAAGCCCTTGGTGTCGACCCCTCGTCTCAGTACCTCCATCTTGTCGCATGGCACATCAACCCCCATTAGGTATGTCTTGACAAACGTGCTCGGGTAGAATATGGTCTTGACAGACGTGTGTCGGAAGAGATAGCCCTGAACGCGGCCGAAGACTTGATTCGCGACATCGCCCAGCGGCCACGGAAACAGAACAGAGCAATAGCCTGCCAAGTCGGTCTGGAAATTGCATATAATAGGTACTTGTAACTCTTTCGTGTATTGCCTTAGCTGCAGCATCACCTGGAAACCTAAGGATGCAGGGCTGGCTAGGTAAATAAGATCTGGTGGTCCTCCGAATGTGCGTCTGTATAACTCGGAAAGCCGTACGGGATATGCAACCGAAAGCTCGGGATTAAAAGGTAGAGGGTATCCTGTTAGGCGTACTTCTTCGGGGTATAGCAGTTCATGGTCGGGATAGCTGATCGGGTTAAAGGTGTTCACCTTGGTATGGTTATATGGCGCGACCACCGAGACCAGAGCGCCGTTAGATCTCAACTGGTCGACAAGCATCTTGGTGGTGCGCGACACGCCATTCACAGGACCAAGGCTCTCTGTGCATAACAGGATGCGCTTTCCGCGCAGACCAGAAGGGAAGACATCTAGGTTATGAGATACGGCCGCCATTGCTAGTATTTTAAGATCCCCTAAAATGCTATGCTGTGGTGTAGCTTCAAGTTGAGAGCCGGCTGATGCTACTGGACTTGTCAACAATTAAGTATATTGTATTAGCGAAACACATACATATTCTTTCTTGAGATGATACCGTAGCTGGAAGTGCGGATCCAGAGAGAACTCGATAGTCGAGGAGAAAGAGATGCAGAATTGTCATTACCTACCTAGGTACCTAGGTAGGTAGTCAGAGAGATAGAGTCAAGAATGAGTCGACAGGAAAGAATACTGAGCTATGGATAGGTCATGCATCATCTTCTTGAATAAATCGCACGTCAACCACAACAGTTGAGGTGGCTAACCATAGTAACCTTATCAGAGACAGAGACAGAAATAGAAACAGAGACACAACATAAATATTCCCGTGATGCTGGTATAGCCTAGTCGGATGGACAACGACAATAGATATGTGGTGAAAGCTTGACTTACCAAGGAGGTATCTAGGTAGGTAGGGTTTTCTAACACAGCCACAAGGCGTATAGCTTCGTCGAACGTCGTGACCTGGGTGATTCCAAGTATAATCACTGGAGGTCTAATAGATGGTTCACGGGGCTGATAGGATGGTATATGGAATGGTAGCTTTGAGTCATCTTCACTTTTTTCTCTACCCAAAGAGGGCACAAGACCAATAATCCTGATTTAGTCACGCACCTTTAAACTTCTAGTCTTAAGTGGAAGCTTTAGATAGGTAGAATAGAAATCATAGGGCTAAACATTGGAACTATAACGCCATTCTTAGTGGTTCTCTTGGTTGAACTCTTGTATCCGATGTGGTGAAGGTACCTGATAAGAGACTTCGTTTGCGTTTATTGTAAGACTGTAGGAACTCTACATACCTCTAGGTAGTCATAGGTAGACATCTTCTTGGCAATCTTTCTTTTTTTTTACCCTTTTTGGCTTTTCGGCCTCCCCCGAGTGAACTGGCCCAATGACAAGCTCTTGTGGCGGCACACGCGAAGAGAGAACAGCGCACCAATCACCTTCTTCGCTGGCAGCACATTTTCTCAGCATCAACTCTCTAGGTTAAGAATTAAAAAACAAAACTCTCTAGATCCACATCATTAAAATGTCAAGCTGCACGAAGAAATCCGGGGTCCTACAAACCCTACAAATCTTGCTGACCATCTAAGATACCTACCAGGTAGGTAGATATATTTTACAAGGGGGGACGGGACGAGGTGCTTCATTTTAGGAGGGGACAAACGTCACATGCACACTCGTCTTTTTATCTGAGGTTATCTACCTGGTAGTGTAGATTGACGCACGTCTTTGTCATTTGCGAATTAGCATCCCTGATCACTCCCTCGTGTGTCTGGTACGCTTATCTGTTGGCTACCTACCTAGAGGTATCTATCCGCAAAATAACACTTACGCTACTATCATTAGAGCAACCTTTGACTTCTTTTTAGTCGTCTACTTTTTTTCTTCATATTTGATATTGTCAACTAGTAGGAGGGAGAAAAGGATAGATCTACATCTAGCTATGTGTCTACCTAGCCTACCTACCTAGGTAGGTAGATATTTTATTTATTAATATCCATGGTCTAGGTACACGCCTACGGTACCGTATGTATACGGCGAACACATCAACGGCTTACTTCATATAGTTTCGCCGAGCCGCCATCGCCATATTGGCTGTTTATAATTCTCGTCAATGAGGTAAGCAACTCTCTACCACCCAGGTAGCTATTCTTTCCTTCTTCGATATGACCCCTCTACATAGTACTAAATCTTATAATCTAAGCTCTAGCTACCTTAGGTAGGTATGTTCTTCTTCTGTAGAGAAGAGATGTAAAAGTCTAGAGGTAACCTTTTCATCCCATCCATCTCAAGTGGGAGTGGCGATATATTTGTTGAACACACTTTATACTCTATACTTTACACTTTCTCAAGCAAGCCACGATACCCTTAGCCGCCTTCAAAGTTAAGTGTGGGAAGTCTCCCGCTCCTGCTCTCCTACTCCCTACTCCCTACTCCCACTCGTAGTGTGGGCAAGGTGTCAGGTACCTTACATATGTGTAAATATTTCTGAACTGCGACCCTAACCCCCCCAATAGATCTTGCGCAAATCTATCTATGTACCTACCTACTAGGCAGGGAACATAGGGTTTGATAGGGTTTGTCTATCCAAGTAGGACCGCCGCCGCCGCTATCACCATAGGTAATAAGCCATAAGCGTCACTTATACTACATATATGCCCACCTGGTATGTACTTGTCATGTCCCAGGCCGCGGTACAGTACATGTGGCAGCCGTATCGTTTGTCGAACATATGAATTCGACGAGCTACCTACCTAGGTAGTGCTTGATATTTACTACCTACTTGGTACCGTAGGTAGGTAATACCTGGATTTCCTACATGTCCCCCTCCCATCCAACTCTGACCTGATACAATACGGCTCGTGGCACAAGGTTAATTAGGTAGGTATGATATTGGTTCTGCGTCTAGATCCGCCACCTGCGTATGCTACCTAGGTAGGTAGCAAGGGTTCCGGTAGAAATTCGACGCGATCGCACATCCTTTACCAGGCTGGGAGGGAAATATACCTTGTCTCCTCTTCGATGAGGCTAGCTGATTAAAGTTGCATGTGTCTCTTATGGTCAAGTGGCGTTTTAATAGTACCTGGGTATGTCGATGCTGTCTTGCTTGACCTAGGTCTTATCTAGAGCGACTCCTTCTCTCAAAACTCATCTTTCCACCCATCCAGACATTTCTTTGGTAGCTCACCTGCCAATACTATCGTCCACCACCTTCTTTCTTTCCTGTTGCTCACGATACCTACCTAGGTACCTATTTTACCTCCTGCGTTAGCAGTCACGCCCCCCTTTTACTTACCTAGCCTACCTTTCTACCTACCTACCTACCTACCTACCTACCTACCTACCTTATTGTCTTGCGAGGCGGTATAATTGCAAATCTCACCAGACGCGCGACTTACACTCGCATGTCTATCTTTCGAGTGAAATTCAGAAAACGTCCTGATTCTTGAATTCTTGAGTTCTCGTTGGCACATTGGTCGAGCTCAGAACCAAGGTTTCCTGAAGTTGAAAAGGCGATCTTATTTCATTGGTCATTGTCTTTGGATTTCGAACCCACGAGCTACCTGCCGATTTTCTAGAGGAAATTCCCGGATTATCGCTGCTAGTATCTGACTTTACTTGATCACCATGGGCGATCCCGTCCAAGCGCCAGCCGCTGGAGCTGAAGACGCCGTCGCCTTTGTTGATAGTGCTTCGACGGCTCCTACTACTCCGGACGAGAGCTCATCTCCTAGTCCTCTGCTCAGCGCAGAGCTAGCTGCCAACCTCGAGCAGGCAGGCCTACCGAAAATAATGAATTGTGACAGAACAACCAGAACCCGCGCTGTTCTGAACATATGCTGCGTGGGTGCTGGCTACGTTGGTTAGTCGTTCCCTCTCCTTACAATACCTACCTCACTATTGTACAAATCCTCTCATCTTATCTTAACTCTATGCTATATCGTGCTTTGGGACTAAAATGCAGTGTAGGTGGACCGACCGCCGCGGTCATTGCTCTGCAAAACCCGCAGATTCGCGTTACTGTCGTTGACAAGAATGAGCGACGAATCCGAAGATGGAACTCGGCGCATTTGCCCATCTACGAACCAGGTTTGGGGGACATCGTCCGCATCGCCCGTGACGGGTCCAAAACCTGTTACTTTCACAACCATTCAGACTACGAACAACTCTATTCTTCCACCCATTTGCAGCGCATGAGTTGGGCACACTTGCCGTCTAGGCGGCCAAACTTGTTCTTTTCCACCCAGGTGGCACGCACCATTGCCGAGGCAGATATCGTCCTCATTGCGGTCAACACGCCAACCAAGTACAGGGGCGCTGGCGCAGGCAGTGCCACTGATATGACGGCTTTCGAGGCCGTTACTAGCGAGGTTGCTCAGCACGCTCGACCGGGAACCATCATCGTCGAAAAATCAACCGTTCCGTGTAGAACAGCTGAACTTGTCCAGAAAACTGTAAGACCGCACATGTCACGCACTGGCTCGGCGACGTGGATTTTGCTGGCTAACAGTCCGACTAGATGGCGGTTCATCGCCCAGGCGTTCACTTCGAAATTCTCTCGAACCCGGAATTTCTAGCTGCGGGCACAGCGATGGACGATCTAATGGGTCCTGATCGTGTGCTCATCGGATCTTCAATGACGAGATCCGGTCGCCAGGCCGCCGAAACACTAGCAAGCGTTTATGCAGCATGGGTTCCGCGAGAGCGCATCATCACTACTAACGTCTACTCCTCGGAGCTGTCTAAGCTCGTAGCGAACTCCATGTTGGCGCAGCGCATCAGCAGCATCAACTCGATATCTGCGATCTGCGAGAAAACGGGGGCGAATGTCGACGAGATAGCGGCATCTATTGGCTGCGATCCTCGAATCGGAGACAAGTTCCTGAAGGCGGGCATCGGCTTTGGCGGGAGCTGCTTCAAGAAGGACATCCTCAGTCTAGTCTATTTAGCCGAATCGCTCGGTCTTGAAGAAGTGGGCGAATACTGGCGACAGGTGGTCAAGATGAATGAGTATCAGCGTGATCGATTCTCCAAGCGAGTTATCAAGTGCCTAAATAATACTTTGGTGGGCAAGAAGATTACCCTTCTTGGTTACGCATTCAAGGCCAACACTTCTGACACGAGAGAATCGCCAGCTCTCGAGATTGTCAAGACGCTTCTCGAAGAGGGCCCTAAAGAGATTGCCATATTTGACCCTTGTTGCAATCCCGTGGTTATAAAGTCTGAGATCAAGGAACTGCTCAGCGGTAAAGCCGTGCTTCGAGAAGACGGCGGACCGATAGAGATCTACTCAAGTCCTTACGCCGCCTGCGATTGCAGCCATGCCATCCTTGTAACGACCGAATGCGACGAATTCAAAGTTACTCAGCGCAAGAATTTCAGCAAGAAGGCAGCACCTAAGGCTCAGACTTCATTACAAATACCAAACAAGGAGAAACGTGTTGACCCGCGACCCTTGGTGGACAACTTGAACTCGCCGACAGAGTCGGAGATTTTATCTCTTCACAAATACCTTCTACGCCACCTTTCTCAAAATGTCTGCGTTGACAACGACCCTCTAAAACGCTACAATCCAGAACCTGCGTGTGAGGCCGATTGTCCCGACTGTTGTCTCATCAAGACAAGCGGTTACTCCACGGCGGGAAATCCAGGCGATGATCGAACCAAGGAGAAGCTTGATTGGAGCAAAATCGCCTATAACATGAATAAGCCCAAGTGGCTATTCGACGGCAAGGGTATCATTGATGCACATCAACTGACTACCCATTATGGCATTAAGGTAGAGACCATTGGGCGTTAGTAAGACGGCGGGCGGTACCATGTTCGTTCATACTGGTCTCTTTGTGGGGTTTTCATTGCTACATTGCATACCTATCGTGGGGGAGGTATTCTCAACTAAGTCTCGTATAGGTGCAGGTATGGTTTCACTTGGGATTGGATATACCTAACTTCTTAGATTTTACCAAACCCATTTCCTTACTTTAGCCCCCTTTTCTTCTTGTTGGAGTAATTGGATTCTGGATTATTATAACTTTATATGGAGATGGCAGGTTAAAGATATGCCTTAAGACGAAGACGTCTTTATATAAGATTAGTTACTATTATCGAGGTCGAGATTAGCCAGCATTCTAACTCTCCCGAATATTTCTATGTTTTGATGATTCAAGAAGAACATGCATATGAAATGGTCGCAACTCGTTTTAATCTATAACTGCATACCAAAAGCCTGCCAACCAGGTAGGTACCTTACCGTCAGATCTTGAATTATTTAAGCCGGCATATAAACGTCAAGTTAAATACCGACAATGGGATACGCCGAGGTCGATGTAATGCACGTAACAGGTACACATCCATGGATGCACCACACTAGGAAGATACTAGTATGGAAATATGCGAACGAATCATGAGACCGACCCCCTGAGCTAGGGAGTACACAGTATTAAAAATATCTCCTGCAAGTTAGCCTCAAGCTGAAGCTCCTCCTTTATCTTCCGTTCTCGCGCGGTACTTACCCGACGCCACGGAACAGCTCTCGGATGCGGGAGGAAGCGCCATGATCGCCACGATGGCCACGGACATAAATCAACAGCCGACAATAAGCTCCAGGACAATTAGCCAGGAAACACCGAAAATGAACCTCGGCCAAGACCTATTTCGTCATGATAAATAAAACCATTTAATGAATCACTTAATAGTCAATTATCTCGTAGGAATGTAGCTCCGTAAGCGGACCCGGAAGAGAGGAAGATATACTCAAACGTCTACTCTACGTATACACGATAAACGAACGAATGCAGATCTTATTTTTTGACTTCGGACCTTGAATAACTCCTCTAAGCCACCCCTCCAAGCTCCCTTCTCTAAGATGGCGCGGCCCCGGAATGTGGTTTTACGGGCAACTGTCCAACTCTCACATCGATGGGCAGTGCCCAGTGCGCGACGACAATACAGCGCCGCTGTTACTACGCTCGCCGCTAGCTCTAGATTCAAGCCGTGCCTCCTACGCTCGTACCGGTACTATTCAACTGAAGCGCCGCGAGGTGGTTCGAAGGTCTTTAAGTCTGCGGAAGAAGCCATCGCAGACCTTAAAGACGGCGATGTGGTCTTGAGTGCCGGCTTCGGGTTGTGCGGTGTCGCTGGTACGTATGAACCAACCAAAATGGCCAATTCAACAAACCCATGCATGGCTTTGAAGCAGTGTCTCTGATTTCGCAAGCCATTCTTAAGCAATGAAGACCTGGTTTATAGCGGTGACTTATATATATAGAACTAACCAAGTGTGAATACATGCAGAGACCCTCATCCAAGCTATCCATAAAAAAGGCGTTAAGGACTTGACTGCCGTTTCGAATAACGCAGGCTCTGGTGACCACGGCCTAGCCCTGCTCACACGGGACGGACGATTAGATCGCATCATCCTTTCGTATCTAGGGTCGAACAAGGAGCTCGAGAAACAATACCTAACAGGACAGATCGCTGTCGAGCTATGTCCTCAAGGCACGCTGGCGGAGAAGCTGAGAGCGGCTGGAGCTGGCATCCCGGCGTTCTATACAGCGACGGGTGGAAATACGTTTATCGAGACTGGTGAAATACCGATCAGATTCACCCCCGAAGCCGTTCTTGAGAAGGGAAAGCCGAAGGAGACGAGAATCTTCAACGGCAAGTCTTACATCATGGAGACGGCGCTACCCGGCGATGTAGCCATCCTGCGAGCATGGAAGGTGGACGAAGCAGGTAACTGTGTTTTCAAGTAAGCCTAGCTCAACCCATTTCTTTCACATTATATGCAATACTCACATGCGCACCCCAGGCACACAACCAAGACATACGCAGGGCTCATGGCCAAAGCGGCGCGGATCGCCATCGTCGAGGCCGAGAACATCGTGCCGATCGGGTCCATCGACCCGGACAACGTCGACCTACCAGGCATCTACATCGACCGCATCGTGCAGGCCACGGCGCCTAAGAACGTCGAGGTCCTCAAGCTGGCGCCGCCCAAGTCGATCCCCTGGATCTCGGACACGCCGAGCACGCTCGACTCCCGCAACCGCATCGCCCGGCGCGCGGCCGAGGAGCTGCGCGACGGCTACTACGTCAACCTGGGCGTGGGCATCCCGACGCTCGCGGCGTCGTACTTGCCCGAAGATGCCAAGGTCTGGCTGCAGTCCGAGAACGGCATCTTGGGCATGGGGCCGTACCCTGCGACGGAGGCGGACGCCGACCCGGATCTGGTCAACGCGGGTAAGGAGACGACGACGCTGTTGCCGGGCGCGTCAACGTTCGACTCGGCTGAGTCTTTCGGCATGATCCGCGGCGGGCACGTCGACGTGTCGATCCTAGGTGCCTTCCAGGTATCAGCATCAGGCGACCTGGCCAACTATATGATCCCCGGGCGCGTCTTCAAGGGTATGGGTGGCGCTATGGATCTCGTGTCGAACCCGGATCACACCAAAATCGTCGTGGCTACCGAGCACGTCGATAAGAAGGGCCGTAGTAAGATCGTCCAGGACTGTCAGCTACCCCTTACCGGTAAGGGCGTCGTCAGTACCATCATCACCGATCTCGCAGTCTTCCAAGTCGACCGCGTGAATGGCGGCCTGACGCTCACCGAAGTCGCCGAGGGTGTCGATGTCAAGACTGTCTGGAAGAATACCGACGCTGACTTTGTGGTCGCCAATGGCTTGAAGACGTTCTAGATGTAAGGAGTTGAAGTGACGGATACCATGAGCCGAGATGAAATAAGCTAAGGCAGGATAGCATAGGATTACGCCGGGAGCTTATGTTGATTGTATATAGAACCAAGCGCCTCTGCTTACGGGAATAGGCATTTTTGCCTAGCACATATGTATCATGTATAAATTTAGTGTGGTCAACTATGATGTTCAACGTTGATGTGTAGTGAATTGCTGTCTTATTTCTCATCTATCTAAGTGAGATAGATACCTACCTAGCTAGTTACAGCAAAAGCAATACATCATCTTATGACTGACGTTCTCATGCTTATGTACATTTCATTCATTCATCGAAATATCGAGTCATGAACATGTATGAATACCTACCTACCTAGGTAGGTACCTAGAGGTATGTATTTCGTTCATTAATTCTCATTTTCCAACGCTCATCTCATAATTTGGCCCGCAGTCCAGGCGCGAATGTGGTACCTCCACCACTGGTAATAACATTCACCAACTTGTCGATATTCTCCAGTATCCAGATGTTCCCGTCTTCAGTAGCTAGCCACGCACCTCCCTCAACAGGTTCTTGGCCTTCAGCTTGCGCGTCGCCGTTCTCGTACGCCTTGCGCAGACCAAAAATATGTGAGACAACCTGAGGGCCGACACCAGTCTGCGTGCGCAAGCACGCGATAGCCACGAGCGATGTGAGGACGCGACCAACATTGACAGGCTGTACTACGGCGCGCGGGTTGGACAGCAAGTTCGAGTAATGGCCGTTCAAAATATGCACGGGCAGGTCCGGATGCGACTGGGCCAGCCTATCGAGCAGCTTGCGTTCGAAGCCCAGGTAGACGCTGTCCCAGAGGGCCAGACCGTCGCGTTTGCGCGTGTCTAGGTTAGAAGGGGTCAGCTCTCGCGTAGGCGTGGTGCTTAGCGACTCGGCAACGTCGGCCGGCAGGCTGCTCCGGAAGGCGCCGAGCGTGTTGATGCTCCGCGGGATGCCGTTGAAGGAGATGCACTTGAGCCCGACCTCGCGGATCAGCTCGGCGTTCTGCGCGGGCGTGCGCGGCTCGTTTGGTGTTGAGGTTGAGTTGGCGAGGTGGAAGATCTGTGTCATTGCTTCGGGGCAGTTCAATGTTGCTGAGACGGCTGTCTAAGGTATTGTTTAGTTGCTTGTTCTTTTGTTTCATTGTTCACTCACTTGACATTGTATTTCCTCGTCCATCTTCATATGGGAAAAGGAATAAGATACCCAAGCATGGGCAGTTAGTTATAAGGGGGAAATATGTTTCTCTTCACCTACCGACAATGTCACCCAAGCAGGCAGCCCGACCTTCTTCTCGGCCGCATCGCTGGCGAACTTCGTCAGCGCCGCCTGGACGCCTGCCGACGAAGGAGTATATCCCGGACTCGCGTGGCTGGCATTGATGAGCGCCTTGATGGTATTTGAGAGTTTCGACATATTTCCCCCGAGTCGCAAATACTAAGATGAGAGAGTAGCGATACCTAAGGAGGTAGGTATATATGAGGTAAGTATGGGGGAACAAGAGACAATTAATCTCTAACTCTACGTGAGTAATCTAATTCTTTCTCTTCGGTCTAATAAGATCCGTTCGCCAATACGTGTTAGATCGTATGTTAGGTATTCCGCTTGTCGCATTCGTCCTCCCACGGCTTGTATCTAGATAGTGAAGACGGACGAATCCGACGTCATCTGCCTGTGAATTTAAATGTCTTATATGGATGTTGTAACTGTCTCTTAGGCGATCTTAGGTGGATATTCTAGGTACCTGGTGTACCTAAGGTGAGGGCTCTACACTAAAATTGTTGCTATGGATGGGGATTCCGAGGGTATGCCGCGGTAATAATCCCTGGAAGAAGAAATTCGGCGGTTCAAGAAATCCCGACATCCATCGCAGCTAGAATATCCATCCTACCTACCTAGGTACCTAGTTACCCTAGGTAGGTGCCTAAGCTTACAGGGCTACCAGGTACCTAGGTAGGTACCTAGCCTACCTAGCCACAGCGGCTTGTTTTACTTCCAAGGTTCCAGTTTGGAACCCACTGTGCCTGGGCATCAAGACGCTAGGTACCTATCTAGTACCTACAGTAGCCCTAGCCTAGGTAATTCAGGGACAAAAGGCATCCACCCGTTGGCCCTAGTAAGTCGCCAACTTTCGGGCATTATTTTATGATGCCGGTAACACATGCTCACGGGAGTATCGTGTGTTTTCGTGTTTTATTATTAGAGGCACCACACTTATGATAATATATATAACCTACTTACCTACCTACCTACCTACCTACCTAAGGTACCAGCTCTAGTAAGTTATCAATGCCACACGTGGATAATAACAATATCGCTTCAGCCAGGTATGATGTTCGCTATCAAAGTTGGAACTGCACATGAATATTTCTACTTCAGCCCTAAGGAAGACAGCGACTATACAAATATAATATTTCCTAGTCGCTACTTGGAATATAAATATCCAAAACTCTCGGAAGAAAACTCCTGGCCCCAGTTCTATACCGATTTCCTCGTCAATAGCCTGTCCGCTTATCCCATAGACATCCCATGGATACCTATTTTGGTATAACATATCCATAACATCATGGAACCGCCAAAGCATTCGTCTAATTACCATAGCGAAGACCTGAATACCTAGGTACCTAAGGTAGGTTGTCCTTCCCTTTATACCTACCATAAAGTGAGTCGACTCGGCTTCAATTTCATATCCAATTTCCAACGTGTATATTTCATTACACTCCTCTCGCAATAGGCAAGCCCGGTAACTTTCCCTTAACCCTCATCCAGGATGACCATAGCCTATATCCTATAGCACGAGCTTGAATGTAGGGTCACGGTCGTCGCCAAAGCCACGGTATTTATCGTACTTGCCGTTAGCCTTATCCCGGTTGATCTTCCAGCAGTATAGCACGTTGCAGAGGATGCTAATGGTCTGTTAGATGATTGGAAGTTTTCTCGGGGTCGGTCGACCAAGGTCAATTCACTCACAAGAACCATCCACCGCACAGCAGTCCCATAATAATGGTATGGCCTTCATAGTACGCTGGCCCTTGGCTTTTGGGGTATATGAAGACGGCGACGAATCCGCCACAGTTCGCAATCGCAAGCTGTAGGGCACTCGTCGTTGCGCGCTTGTAGTGGCCAGCAGAGTTCTACGCCACTCGTTGTTAGCATCGGGATAGCATTGCCCCTGGATATGGTCGATACCGTGAGACTTCGAAAGCACCGAGAGGGGCGTCCATATCCTGAGCGCTAGTGGAGTGAGACTTACGTTCGAGAGCCAACCGAGGACGGGCGGCACACTACTATAAAGACCGGTAGACATAAGAAAGGTCATGCCGTATTTGACCTTCACATTGGTAGTATTTGCGATCACTCCATACCCGATAATCGCCAGGGGTAATGAGCCAAGCATGACGACTCCTCGAACGCGGAACCGATCCGAGAGAAAGGCGGTGATCACTACTCCATGTAAGTTGCACATATAAGAAGCTGGAGCACAGTCTTGTATACATACCTGTGACTACTGAAGCTACCGCATAGGGAATGACGGACCACAGTTGAGCCTCGTCGGCTGTGTAGCCCAGACCCGCAATGATTGTCGGCAGCTAATGGTTGCCCGTTAGGACGATATATTCCAATCCAAAAGGAGTATGGGCGGTTACTTACGAAGAGGCCGAAACTGTATAGACCACTTAGGATGCCGAAGTATGCAAAGGCCGTGAACCACGTCTGCAAGCTGAAAACGCCACGAGCCACCTCAGACCAGGCAAACCTCTCAGTAGCTTCCCTAGAAAGTTGTCAACAAGACGCCTAGTAACCCTAGAATATGATAGAGGGAAACATACTTTTCGCGGTGGTTGCCATCGCCGTCGCCGCTAGCCGCATGAAGCCGACTGACAGCAAATTGACGCTCCTCCGGAGTAAGGAACTTGGCTGAAGCAACACCGTTCGGGAGGAGGAAGTAAGAAGCAATTCCAACGAGGGCCGTCTTTAAAGGGGTTGTTAGTGCTTCTTTACTGGTTATATGCGGAAGAAAGATGGCCACTCACAAATAGACCTTCAAGCACAAAGATCCATCTCCATTTGCTGAGACCACCTCGGGTGCCTATCTCAGCTATCCCGCGAGCCAACAATCCTATGGTTTGGTCAGATCAGTCAATATACGACAATGCGTCGGATAGCAATGCGAAAGGGAAAAAGGAAAAGAAATAAAGAAAGAAAGAAAAAGGAAATATACCTCCGAAAGCCCCCGACAGGGAGGCAGCTGTGTAAAAGATACCAATTCGCAAGGCGAGTTCGCCTCTCGTATAGATGGTCGACAAGTACAGAACCTGCAGCGCTTATGAGCTACAACATCTAGGTATCAATACCAAAATCTTTTTACATACAATTCCTGGCAGTAGACCACCTTCAGTCAATCTGCAATATCCAGAGTCAGCAATTGTCCCTTACAAGCGAGAGGCTACATAAATATTCCGGGAATGACTCCGATTAGGTAGCAAAGGATTACAAAGGAATTTTGTAGAAAGCATCTCAAAAACAGGAAGAGTTGACCAACCCGAGCAGCGCACGAACGCCAGCAAACCCCGCGAAATTTTGTACAAATCCGAGACTCATGGCAGAGATGCCCCAGAAGAAGGTCAGGCATGGCAACCAAATCTGGGGTGTGAGCTTCTTGAGGATCAGGTTACTCGGAATCTCGCTCAGGATGTACGTCGCGTAGAAGACGGCAAGACCTTGATCGTACTGGTGGTCTGTGATGCCGATGTCCGCCTCGAGATTGTACAGTCGCGCATTTCCTACGTTGGTCCTGTCCAGGAACGAGCAGAGGAAAAGAACTGCGAGAACGGGAAGGATTCTAATTTCCTACAGTTAGACCTCATCATGTACAATTTTTTTTTTAAATTCTTCTTCCATTGCCGAAGAGAGAATGAATTCGAAAGGAATGGCTGGACGGAACCTCGTGTCAAGCTTCCATAAGACCCTGCGCGCTAAGATTGTATCGGTAGAGCTGACCTGTACCGCGCTCCCCTTCTCTAACTCCTCCACGGTCGCCTTGTTGTTCATATCGCCGGACTCTGAAGACGTCATCGTATAGTTCTCCTCTTCCCTTTCGTGTAGGGAGCCAGAGACGAAAAACAAGAGCGGAAGTAGAGGTTGGACGACTATTCCGTTGTTCAGAACACCGCACAACCTACCTTTAAAGCTTCGCAACCAACAACTAAATACGGGCCCGGGATTGTGCAGAACAGTTGGTCAGCGCGGCGTAGAGACCTCCAGTCAGGTTGCGGGGAATTAGATTACTACATTAGTGGTCGCCTCTCAACAAGGGTTGGGGGAGCCAGGGGGTCGAATCTACGAATCCATCGAAATTGGAGTGTGGGGTAAGTAAGTCCTTTGTCTTGGTATATATAGGAGAGTAAGCCGTGATGATCTTCGCAACTAATCAAGATACAAGCATCAGCAACGCGGAGTGCTGTGGGGGGCCATGTACTGCATGCGGAGCTTGATATATACCCGACGGTTCTTTGACCTCGACTGAGGAACAAGGTCCGACTCATTACTAGACAAACCAACATGTCGAGAGTAACGGGCTCGAAAGGGTTGACCAAGGGTATGATTTGTCATTGCTACCACATGATAAGCTCCAGTTGGTGTGTGTGATCGAAACGCAAGGGAGAAGTTGTCGCCTTGCTCCCAGCCAATAGCTCTGCTCGATCGAATATCTCACAATTCCAGGGTCCTTATGATATATTGGCTTGGCCTCAACGATTATGCCCCTGTCCGTCGTGATAGGAAACGCCCGTTACATCGGCCATGCACAAGGCCGCGTCGTGGACGATGTCTTGCTTCAAGGCTGCATCGTCGAAGTTCTTCGAGCGCCGTTCTAGAAGAAGCTTACCTATACTACTACGTACATCTCTATTCTGGGCTTCTTAGTAAGGACCTCTCGAGGTTGTAGATTGTATATTTTAAATTATCATCAAAAACGTGCTCGCAACCATATGTAGCATCGGGCGTGAGAAGGGTCCTGACACAGTGGAACACTGCAACCCTCTCGTCTCTGCCCATGAGACATTGGAAATGCTAAGGCTGGCATATAGTAAACAATGCATTGAACCGGAATTATCCAAATTCCATTCCAACCTGTCCAACACCATGTGAATGCTCTCGTGAACCTGCGAACGCCTAAGTGCCGTGCCCTCACATTATAAACATGGAATTTTGTACATTTACGTTCCGAACGTTGACCAATCCATCCAGTCCAAGTCAGCGCTCTGAAACTGGAAATCCTCCCAGAATGCGTTGAGCCCAATATCGGTACTGTGAATGGCTTCATCCAACTGGTTCTCGTTAGACATGGTAGAGAATAGCAAATAGTCCGGTGGTAGACTTGTTGCCGGGACCGACAGTTGTATTGCTCCCGCGTGGTTAGCCATGTGGGCGGCGGTCAGGTCGGTATAAATAGAAGCGTTCTTAGGCACTTCTCCGTTCGGCTCCGGCAACATCTGAGTAGTTTCTGAAGCCCGCGACGCATATTTCAGTATCTGTCTTAGCTGCCCGGCGAATAGACAAGAAAGCCCCTTCCGTTGGATCGGGGATGATCCTATCCTTTCTAGTACATCCGTAGTCTCTGCTATTAAGGCCCTGATACTAGGAGCTAGACTGGAGCCTCGACCATCGGCGACCGTGCTGACCCTAAGTGCGAAGCACGCCGCAAAGGATATCATGATGGCCGTGTTGTTAGGCATTGACCTTAGCTGCCCTTCGCCCTGAACAGCTACTCGTAAGACATTGAGGGCAGAGGAGAGGCCAGCAGCGCGGAAAAAATGGCGTGCTCCCACAGGAGCAGTGCCATGGTTGATGACAGAGCTGTATAAAGATAGTCGGGTATGAGATGCAAGAATCTCGACATATGGAGGTAATGTGAGTTCTAGAATAATTAGTTCGACAATCTTTATTGGCCGTGCAGAGTAAAAGACTCACTCTCTCGGTCACCTAGTTGTAAAGGCCATGTCTGATACCACCTGTCGAAGAAAAGGGTTATCTCATTTTTGACCCTAATATCACTCTATGTTAGCACATTTCTCGGTTGTGAGTGTTGGGAAGTATCCATACCTATCGACAACTGATGATTCGCTGTTACCATTGACATAACTGTCACATATTACTTTTACTTTTGTAATTATGTTCGTCTATAGACATTCAGTTAGTCATGTGGCATTTTCCATATCTCGGATAGGGCTTAAAATTACCAGATCTCTTCTGAGAACCGCAACTGACACAATTGAACCGTCCCACCTATCTGCTAGGTCGCTCAGATGCCACTGATCACAAGTCTCGATTAGTGGCGACATTGGTAAAACGTAATCCCTTCCTCTTGCGAGACACACCCTATAAAAAGTTAGTCAATTACTTCTCATCACAGATTCGGGGTTTCGTTACCCTCTTTCAAGAACGAAAAGCGACAGCCATGCCCGTTCCCTTCTTCTCAAGAGCCTCTGGCCCTTTGGTGAGTCCGGTTCAACGTCACCAAAGCCGTCTATGCCAAGCGCTTTTCGGGCAGATATGCAATCGGACGTGGCAATAGGGTCTCTCGGACTGCGCGGTTCTGTAGATGAAGGCAAGATGACCTTATTCAAAGATAAGTCTAAGGCGATCGTTAATGCCATGGAAAGGTAAGTTGATGTTTCGTCGTCGGCCCAATGTTCACCGGCTGAGATCCATGGTATATTAACCATGAACGCCAAAATAATTTCTACAGATTTGTAGCGCTTCGCCATAACAAGACTAGCGAGCTTCTGTCGATGATTCGAGAGTCTTTTATATAATGATTCCATCGACGGCGAGAATAGTGCCGACGCAGCAGCTATTGAGGTCAACAAAAAGGCTGACCGACTTCGAACGAAGTCTACTGTATGTATCACGGGGTCAATTCCCCAGCGCGTATGCGCGAGTTTTTCGTAGAAACTAGATCCGTTAGTATATAGGATTTTGGATTTGTGAAGCAATGAAGTCATACTAAGCGAATAGTGCCTCGGTCTCAGCAAGAGTAACAAGTCCTAATTCAATGGGGTCAAGATCTTCGCCGACGTCTAGTCGTGCCTGGAAACGCCCAAAGAATTTTTGCAAGTCATCTCCTTCTCCAGCCGTACCACGATTCGCGGTAGACTTGGAAGGGAACCGTCCCGTTCCGTTCCCCTGCGTCTGCGGTGTTATAGACGAGAGCAATTCGGATGTCCGGGCAAGCAATTGCAGTGGGTTCTCGGCATCGTCCAAACTAAGTTGATCTTCTTCAACCTTGGGGTTAACCGCTGGGTCGTCACGCGAACAGGTTTGCGAGGGCGAGGTTCCCATCGAGGTTGAGGACTGCTGAGGAGACATGGATGCCTGCTCGTGCTCCATCCCATTTTGTGATATGCGCCGGGGAAGTCCATGTTCGCCACTCAAGAGTTCTCTGCTTCTTTCGAGCAGAAACCTCAACTCGTTGGCTTGCTCCGCCGTCTGTACCTGATCGATAGAGCCGGCGTGCGATCTTCTCAGCGCCTGCTCTATCTGAAAGACGGCTTTCTCTAACCCCGAATGCTTGCTACCAAGAAACCCCATTAGCTACCTAGACTTACGCAAAAGTTCAAAAGGGACAGCTAATCTCACTTCTTTACTCCCTTATGCCGCCCCACATGAAAGAGCGGTGCCGAACATTGAATTGCGCGCTGAGTGCATCGAGTACAAGTCGAAGACCCGTTCGGACGAACACACTTAAGCTTAGATTTCTTGCAATTGAAGCAGGCGGCAAGGCGCTCCTCATCTCTTGAGTCAGTATCTGATTTCGGCGCCATTCGATCCGATATGGAGACACGGCAAATGAGAGGAGGCCATAGATTTAGTTGAATATATGACGAAGGTAAAAATGACAAGGCGCGCGTCCAATACGCTAGCCTCAGCAGTACCAAGATATTCTTAATTCTCCGGAGGTTCCAAGGTTATGTTGTGGAGTCCATGAGAGAAGAGTCAAAGGTTGTTGGGTCGGTAGAAGTGTCTTGGCCCCGCACCTTTTTTTTTTTTCGTTTGTCTAAACTTGTCAGGGGGTAAGGGGGGGGTATGTATGGGAAGGGGTACGGGATGGGGTATGAATGTGTGAATTTGAAAGAACTCAGGGTTACTAGGTTACTAGGTAGGTTACTACTAGGCAAGTATTCGATGGAGACGAAGATGGAGATGGAGATGGAGATACGATGGAGAAATGGAGAAGTTATCACGTGATAAGTATTAGTCCTATTATATTATATAGATGTTCTCTTGAGTCTTGAGTCTTAAGTCTTGAGTGCGTCTAGGGTCTAGTGTCTAGTGTCTATGGCCTCTCAACCTTCCCTCTCTGCCGTCACCCTCATGTCCCGTGATCGGGTATGTTGGAACAGAAAACCACGCTTTATGGGAACAAACCGGAACGTGCCAGCCCCTACCATCACCACCACACACCACTACATCCCTATTTGATCAGGTAGTAAGTATGATACGTGACCGGGATTCACTTACATCACAATGTCCCATCCAGTTCCGGCACTCGATAACGGATCACTCCTAGAATTACTAAGTCCTGCGAGGTCCGTTCAACTTTTCTGGGCATTGCTACTGTTTTACCAACTCTCTCAGATCGATTGGCCTCGCGCTCGAACTGAGTTAGTCACGGACCCGTAATCAAGCATTGCTTGGCTGCTTACTTGACACATTCCTCATCTGGCCTTACCATTCATACATACCTAGTGTAGGTAGGTAGCTAGGTAGTTAGAAGAAAGGGACTCAATCCACTCATCAACGGCGCTTATGACCATCACATAGTTCATGGAATCAAACTCTCGTTTGGGCAAACTAGGGATATCACAATGCATGTTATTCCATGCATTGCTTGAAAATATTGAAGCTCGTTTTGGTCCAATCAAGCACGGTCCCGTGTTTGGTTAAATATTGACTTAATATGCGAACAGTTTGCAATGATGCTGGCAAGAAGCTAGTCCCGTGCTCATTTAGCTACCAACAAGGCAGCTGTGAATTCGAAGCTGAACCGACCACGCGGAGGCGGCAGAGCTAACAATTGGATATTGCTAAAAAAAACTGCTTGACTTCAATCCGCTAAGAACCAACATTGCTACTACTACATAGACAGCCGCTGATAAGCACTGAGTATTCCGTCACGCAACATTGGTTTCAGGTTAGCCGCATGAAAGTTGGTGTTAAGGGCTGTAGTAAGACTACCAGCTCTTACACATATGGTGTAGGTAGGTACCTAGTGCATATAATATAAACTCTTCGACTCGCATTACTAGACAAGCGCCACACATCCTATGTAGGTACTGAAGCATGGGCTGCATTGGCAAAGCTTACAATGTTGCCAGCTACCTATCGCGGTAACCAAGTCCGCGGGTACTATCCTATGTTTGATCGTAGGGCCAGAGCATATCAAAATCGTTGAGGTTTGGGGCTGAAGGCAATGTCTCGTCACAGTCTCGTTGCCTTCCATTACTCTTCTTCCCCTGCCATTCGGCCAAGTAGTAAGGTTGAAATGATCGACGCGCCCGAGATGGAGCCTCAAGCTAACCAATACTGACACCAATTTAAACTCATTGTGTCGAATGGAGAAACTCACCTGAGTATCGCCGGATGTAGCTCGAAATAACACTGCCTTCAGTTTACCATATTTATCATTTCAGCAATATGCAGTCTTGGGTTGATTTGCTGCCGCTCACTAAGGGATAGGGTCGAGATAACTGTAAGCCTTAAGAGATGACTTTCGCCTTGACATATCTAAGCTTAGCTTAGTATACACCATAGCAATAAGTTTGGGAGCTAGACCCGGAAGAAATTCGACGGCGTGTCTGTTCACAACCTCAAGGACGATGAACAATGACATAATTCAATAATCATTAAATATAGGTGACGCTAGGCTATATTTACCAGATTCTTAACTGGGTTGGCTTTGGCTCCCTCGGACGACATCCTTAACTTATTTTCATTCGAGGACGTTGCCGGTCGGTTTTCATCGGGGCAGTTGTAGGATTGCATCCTCGAACGGTAGCTTGCCCCAGCCTCTTCGCATACGTGGCAATTCGAAATGCGCTGCGCAGGTGCGGTATTTTCCAATTGTTAACCAGTTGTATCGTCCCGGTTCGCACATGACCTCGCCGACCCTTAACACTGTGTAATTTGAAAGCCTAGGTAGAAGCGATGCTATCGAACTCGGTTTTATAGCTGGTCTTGTAGTATTGGCCACAGGAGTTTGTATTTGACCTGTCTGTTGTAGTTACGGTATCAACAGAACCTGTCAATGGATTTTAAGAAATTCCATGCCATAATTCCGCTCATACTTATCCAAGGCAGTGGATATCGAAACCCTTATATCGTTTCGTCAAGAGGTAGACGAGGCTTGTATCCTCCAAGGTAGATCGGGTCATTGTTATTAAATGCTGGAATGACCTTATGAGTGAAAAGAAAGAAAATAAATTTCAAGCCGCCGGGTTGGAAATTAGTCCATCGGGTTTAATTAGGGGGCTGATCTATCTGTTCATCATTCCCCCGAGCGCCGACGGCGTCCGCGGTGTTAATGCATTCCTTATGCTGGTTCACCCTAAATCCGGTGCTAAACCATCAAGAGCATATCCCAGCCTGCTGGCGTCAGCTCTTAGCTGCATTCATAGGGCTGAAAACCGATGAGAACTCGCGACCTAGCTACGTATTTAATTCCGATGATTATCATTATGACTTCAGCTACAAGTTTCTTGGAAATTTTTACTATTTAAGACTCTTCTCCTAGGTATCATATGCCGTAGGCGACATCTTGTTGTAACATCTAATATTGATCAAAAAACACCCTCTCAAACTCCAAGAAAACGGTATAGGTACAAGCACGGGGCATATATCTTGGCTCTAGGTCCTGTATTTCCTGTCAAACTAATTTTTCAACGCATTCCACGAACAAGTTTCTGTTATTTTCGCCAACATGCATCTTATACTTACTGGTGCGACTGGCCTAGTAGGCTCCGGCGTCCTGGATGTCATGATCAAGATGAAGGACGTCACTAAGATCTCCATCCTCAGCCGCCGGCCTGTTAAGATGGCCGATGACATTAAGGACCCTCGCGTCAATGTCATAGTCCATAAGGATTTTGAGAAGTATGATTCCGAAATACTCTCTCAGCTCAAGGGAGCCACGGGGTGCGTATGGGCCTTGGGCATTAGCCAGACCCAGGTTGGTAAAGAGTAAGTAGTAAAACGCGCCGTCAGCCACCTACGTACTTAGATTACTGACCTTTCGTCCAGAGAATACGTGAAAATTACAAAAGACTACGCCTTGGCAGCATCGAAGGCTTTCCAGACACTAGCACCAGAGAAGGAACCCTTCAACTTCGTGTACGTCTCGGGGTCAGGCTCCACGACACAGCCAGGTCGGTTCTCTCCCTTATATGCCAGAGTGAAGGGGGAGACGGAACTGGCGCTGGCTGAGATGCGCAAAGCAAACCCACTCTTCCACGCAAGCTCAGTCCGACCGGCATTCATCGATCCCTCCAGTCATGATGCCATCAAGCCCTACATTCCAGTCCAGACTGCGGCGCTCAAAGCCACCTATGCGATCTTCGGACCCGCGGTCAGATACGGACTCCAGTCACATTGGAGTCCGACCTCTGACCTAGGAAGGTTTCTAACCGAGATGGCGATGGGCCGATACAATAAGGATCAGTTAAAAGCGAATGATATCCAGATGGAAGGCGAATTTCCTATCTTGGAAAACTCGGCGTTCAGGCGGTTGGCGGGCCTCGGCCGCGAATAAAGGATAACATAATTGCATTTGGATGCTTAGCGAAGGGGCGTCTAAGGGCATATAGAGCTAGAACTCCCGTTGTATCATATGTATCTACGTGATTTTTTACCATCTCAATATTGCTACCTACCGTTAGATGTTTGGCCGTTGCTGAATTCAGTTATACTCTTCAACTTCATCAGTATTCAAAGCGCCACCTAGGATCCGAATCTCCCTGCCAGTTGGCAACCTCTCCGACGTGCTTTATTTCTTCCGCTATCCCCTCCCGCCTTTCATTTTCTCTTTTGAGTCTTACCCCTAGAATTGTCACCACTACCGAGTTGGCAAGGAGATACCCAAGGGCGACAGAATGGCCTACGACGAATCTTGGTCCATCGGTAGCACGGTACAGTTGAGTACCTATTACGGCGCCGAGGATTCCAATGCTGATCTGCATGGCATTCGCGATAGCTCGCTTGGTCTGGCCGGACACGTTGATCGCGGGCCACGACAGTACTAAGGCCGTCGCTGGATAGATACCACCTGCTGAGAAGAACACGCCGACATAGCTGATCCCTGGTCTTTCGATAGGATTGGTATTCCCAAGTAGGATGGAATAACCTATAGCAGCAAAAATAGCAGATCCACCGATAAAGATCGCCCTTTGGCCAAACCGCTCAGACAGTATAGCTACTGTGACGGTCGTCATAAACGCGAACACATAAGGGGGGATGGTAAGCAACTGTGCAGTTGCTGCTGTATAGCCTAGATTGGATATTATGGTTGGCTACCGAAAAGGTTAGTTAGTAGGTATGCAAGTATTGCTTTTGCTAGGGCATCACATACGAGAAACAGGGACAGTGTATAAAGAGGCAGGCTCGTAGTATGAAAGCCTAGCCCGTAGAGCCAGCAGTTTGTATCTCTCAGCGCTTCTACCACTGCTCCCCAGGTAAAAGGCTCGTCGTGGGTTGCATCGCAATCCACTGCCAAGCGTTGGTGGATAAATTTCCGTTCATCATCGGTTAGAAATGTCGACGTATCTGGGTAGTTATGAATGAAGCCGTACGCCGCAATAGCCACGAGAACTGTAAGAATACCCTCCTATTTCGGTGAATTAGAAGGCCTGATAGTATATGTATGCGCGAGTTGGTACGACGAACCAAGATGAAGATCCAACGCCAGCCGTTCTCCCACACAACGCCTCGCATGCTTCCGATACCCTATATTTAAATTAGTTACCAAAGTCAGCATATTAGACCCGGGCTATACCGACATATGCCAAAATGCCGCCAAACGCGCCAGCTAGAGATGCAGTACTGAAGAAAAGGGATATACGGTATTGCCGCTCCCGTCTCTTATACCACATCGACAAGTAAAACACTACTCCTGGGAAGAGCCCGCTCTCAGCCTGCTCTATGTTAACATTGGATGCCTACAGAGTTTCGAGTTCTCGACCTGGCGAAGCTGTATACTCCTAGGATGTATAGTATAGCCAATGGGCCCGACAATAGTAGATATTACATACTGTAGACATGTTAGTCTCGTTATAATGTGCCTAGGTAGTAATATCACACAACCTACCTACCTAGGTAGGTACTTGAACATTACGAAACGACTGATACTCACCAACACCGAGAAAGAACCTGCTCACAAGGAAGCCCGTCAGGTTCTGGACTATGCCCATCAAAGTCGCCACGATACCCCAGACGATTGTTAACGTCGGCAGCCAAATACGAGGTGTTGTACGTTTCAGTACGATATTGCAAGGTACCTGTCCTCATATTAATCTGTTGTCGTCAAGCATTGCACCTTATAGTCAGGTTTTACCTCGAATAGCAAATATCCCACAAAGTAGAGGGTGAGTCCCGTCAGATACTGATTGCCGGCTACATAAGCTAGATTAGCAAGAGGTTAATCATTAACGTATTAGGTACGCTTACTCATATGAACGTCACTGACAAGACCTTCAATACGAGCATTGCCAACTATAACTCGATATCAGAAAAGGCACCCAGTCTTGAGTAGCTGGGAAGAGAAGTATTAGACTGTACCATTGCTCCGGTCAAGAAAAGATAGTAGATACAAGATCCCTACTGTAGGTAAGAGTCGTAAGTCTAGTTTCCTCAAGAGCGCGCCTTCATTGATCACGGGTCCTACGGCCTCAGAATCAGATGCGCCAGAGACACCTCCCCCAACATCTTCCATGGCAGTCTTCTCGGTCATTATATCAGAAGGAGACTTCAATTGGTGAAAGCGATATATAAAATAGCCGGCAGAGATACCACTGATGGATTTTCCGCGAGAAACGGGGGAACTTATAGAATGGTTATCATTAACGTGGCTGGATAGATAGCTAAGAGAGCTCACAGGCTGGACTGCATGGAACATAGTGTATGACCAATATCTCTTAAGATATCTATAGATACCTTGCCGGAGCTGCAGCGTCTTTCAGTTTCGTGATTGGCGAGATCATCGAATTTGACGCATCACGACATATTAACCTTACCTGATGTGACAAAGCTCATACATACCTAGGTAGGTACCTATTTGCCTACCTG
This sequence comes from Jackrogersella multiformis, assembly GCA_902806575.1. NCBI lineage: Eukaryota > Fungi > Ascomycota > Sordariomycetes > Xylariales > Hypoxylaceae > Jackrogersella > Jackrogersella multiformis. Next base: position 511,232 of record CADCXD010000019.1, read on the forward strand.
CCGGCATGTATGCTTTTTCGATAGCCAAATAAATTGACCTAAGAATAAGAAAGTCTGCGAGGCTTGCCTCCTTTTCATATTATAATCTTGATTGTGAGATATAGTGATTCTTACCGAGGGACGGTCATCTTCTCTCAGAAGGGGATGAATATCTACCTATAAGTACATAGGTATATAGACTGGGTTTGTTTAAATCATTACATATAAATACCTACTTAGCTGCGTGGCTGCGTGGATCAATCAAGATTTCCGATCTGGAAAGTGTGACGAGATGGATTATGCCGTGGAGAGCTGTGGAGAACATACCTGGGTACCTAGGTACCTAGCTATCCCGCATGTACCTACCTACCTAGATACATTCATAGGTACCTAGTGTAGGTACGTAGCTTCGGCCTTCCGGTAGATGGATCTTCCCAAGGGGTTTACCCCTCCATAGGTACCCCTACCTAGGTACCTATAGACATACATAATATATACTTACCCCTAGGTAGGTAGATAACTGAGGGCGTCGTGGAATAGGAATCAGTGTCGTGACAACCGTCTGGATAGTATTTAATAATCATCCCCCTAAGGTTGAATTTCCACAATGGCACCGGCGCCTTGTAAAGTTCGACATGCTCGTCGAGAAGGTATGCTTTTTGACAGCTGTCTTTAGCACCTTGTTGACATAAGACAAAAAGCTGACTAGACCGACCATATTGGGCAGATGTATCAACCATCCTTGAATTGATCCGAGAGCTGGCCGACTATGAACATGAACTCGATGCCGTTGAGGCAACCGAATCCACACTGCTCTCTACTATAGCTTTCGCCCCTGACAATGTAGAATCGACTTCTACCGCTCCGAATACAGAGCCCACGACTCCCTCGAGACCGGCACGATGCCTCCTTATATTCAACGAGGAAGGCAAACCGGCTGGTATGGCGTTGTACTTTTACAATTATAGCACGTGGCGAGCAAAGGCTGGTATCTATCTTGAAGACTTGATCGTTCGGCCGACGGAGCGCAAGAAGGGGTACGGGAAAAAGCTGCTTGTTGAGTTGGCAAAAGAGGTCGTCGCATCGAAGGGTGGCAGACTTGAGTGGAGTGTGTTGAAGTGGAACGAGCCGAGCATCAAGTTCTACAAATCGATTGGAGCTGAGGCGATGAATGAATGGGTTGGCATGCGGGTCGATCATGAAGGCTTGACAAAGCTGGCTGGCCTGTTAGATTAAGCATAACAATCCTACTTAAGGGGACACATCTATCATGACCATGGTTCTCTCTTCAAGGATATCGTAGATTGTAGAGAACGGAATCTGCAGAAGCGAGGGCGTCCATAACAGCATGATCAACTAGTAACAGCTTCATTGGCCAACCGTAGGCACGCCAGCTTGGTCGACACCTCGGAAGAACTGCAAATCCCTTTTTCTAGGGCGGGATAACGGTTGCTCATTCTTGCCCCAAGTGACGGCCCATTTTCCCGATGTAGGATTCTGGTCTACTATAGGGGAAGCTTCCCAGACGGAACCATATATACGGCGACGCAGTTTCCTTGGGCTTAATACTCGGACACCAATGGGTCGGCCGTGCCCTCGAGGATCTTCATCTTCGCACCCGCTGAGACTCTTCATCGTACGAGAAGATTTCCTCTCCCTCTCCCGCACGGGTTTAGTCACGAAATCTATCCAGGTCACCCCTTCAGTATCCGAGTCGGTAGAATTCGATTGTGCGACCGGCCTCCTCTTGGGTAAGTTGTAATGCCGAGAATCAGCTTCTCCTCTCGTCATGGAACCTAGCTGGTCCCACTCTCCCTTGGGCAACGGCGGCAGCAATTGAACGAGAATTTTCGCCCAGTGCTTTTTTAGCTTGTTACGCCCTAACTTCTTGGAGAGCGGGCGGCCGAAACAGTTTTCGACTGGTATGGCTCTCGTTGGATCGATGAGCCGTCGCATCTGGAGAGGTATATTTTTGCCCTGGTGCTCATTTTGCGAGTGTGCAATCGCCTGGACCTTGTCAATGGCCCAATTATCTAGCCAGTCGGGCTGTCGCTGCTTGGTGTTGTAATTGTTATTGCTATTGATATTGTCGAGTCTGGTCTTTTCGTCTAATTCGGCGGTGCTCGCAGGGGGAGAGTTGGATAACTCAGACTTGCCTAATTGACGACGTCGTTTTCCAACCCTCCCCGTTGCCATGAAGCACAGACGTAGCATCCGAAGAACATGGCCATTGTTTGCGGAACGGAGATATCGTAGTTGGTGGTGAGCGTCTTTGATGTAAGGCTTGGGCTCTTCTCTATCGCTGTAGTGGCGAAAGCGTTCTTGGATGCGCTGAGTTATCCATGGTCGACAGAGAGGAGGAAGGTATGTAGCTTCTCGTAGTAGGTGTCTGTAGAGATGTAATGGTGTGTTCGGGTGAGGGATCTGTAAGGGCATACTAGCACTGGCTATAAGAAAATAGTTGTTGTAGAGTTGAAGATGGATTCGAATAAGGTCTAGTAATCCATCTTGGACCTATTTGGGTACCTAGGTACCTATCTAACTGTGTACTAGGTAGGTAGGTGTACCTACTACCTAGCAGCTGCCTAGGTGAAGATACCTAGGTACCTACTCTAGGTGAGATGGATCGGTGAGAGATCGGCAGACTTAGCTAGGTACATAGATACTTAGATACATAAGCATCGTACTTACTATGGAGACCTTACCAAAACAGACGTAAATGCTCCACTTCATATATCCTATTTGGGTAATCCCCCTCACTTTAATCATGACGAGAAAAAGAGGGAGTCTGTGCACCGCGTTTTGTTTTACATACCTACCTCCTAGGTGGTAGTAATGTATTTTTCCTACCTATCTTTTACCTACTCCCCCCCCTTCTGGCACGAGTCACGACTTTTACCATTAACACGATTACACGAAACTGACACGTCCCTTTATGCTCACCATTCGCGCAGAGACGCAACGCACTATTCCTAATTCCTACCCTTTAATTGAATTCCAGCTTCTGAGACCTCGGAGTCTGGAACGGGGATTAATAAGATCGTCGCGAGATTAATCCAGATGAAGATGGTAGAATTTACCTACACTACGTACCTACTAATCTAGGTGAGTGCGAAAGGCGCGTCTTAAAAAAATCATTTGAGATGATCATTTGAGAAGAAGAGATACTACCTACCCAACTACACTACACGTACCTACCTACTAACCTAGGTACCTAAGGTAGATCCTAAAGACGACAGTCCAAGATCCCGTCTTCCGTCTTTCGTCTTAATCGTTGTCGTTATCACTTCATCTCCTCTGGTATACCCTCCTATATCCTCACGACCTCACAACAAATCATTGTCATTGATTTGTTTCCATCCCATACCATCCATTACATTACATTGACTGGTCCCGAAGTTGGAAATAATACTATTATTATACACTTTTGTGCGCGCAACGCAAGCGCCGCCAAGGTTTTTTTGTCATCATCATACCTCATACTGTACCTTGAAGTCACCTCATACCTTTGGGTCCTCACAGCTTAAGTCCTCCTACCTTGAGCCCAGTCTTATTTTAATCGAATGCACACTGCCGACACCGACACCGACACCGACACTAACACCAACGTCGACAATATCAACATCTATCCGCCCAAGTCGATCTCGATTCTTTCTTTCCTTGCCGTTACTTAGGTGCGATATTCGATATTTCTACATACATCCCTCGATGAATCGCAAACTAATAACACGATAGCCGGTGCACTAATGTGTTATGTTTTATTAATACGCTACCGGCGCATTGTTTCCTCAATATTCTAAATATTCTAAATAATCACGGCAAAAATTCTTATTTTCTCTCTTAATCTTATTAACGAACCCCGGAATTCCTGCACATCTCGAATCCACCCCCGGTTCCGCTAATGGCTTCGGCCACGACCGCTACCTCACACCATCGTCACGTCGACATACCACATCCTATCACCGAATCGTCCAATTCCTCCTTTCAGACACTGTCGAACCCTCTACACCAATCCTACTCTCCCGCTATACCACTGTCGTCATCGCAACTCCCATCATCCCTTGATAATAACAGTGGCGGCATAGGCGCTGCTCCTAACAGCGTCAAAATGTCGCAATCGCAGCCTTCGTCACAGCAGTCTTTCACTACCATGAACCAACCAAGTCAACAATACAGACAGTTCTCCGACTCCAATACGAGGTTAGGTAATGGCCACGATGCTCCCCAGATCTACTCGGTTAGTTACCTCAGACGAGACCCCTCCCCCCTCCTCTCCAGCAAGTTGAACTTGCACACTAATCCTTTGCGTCTAGGCTGTTTATAGTGGTACAGACGTATACGAGATGGAGGTGAACGGAATCGCCGTCATGCGCCGCCGTGAAGACAGCTGGCTGAATGCTACCCAGATCCTGAAAGTTGCCAATATCGACAAGGGTAAAAGAACAAAGATTCTCGAAAAGGAGATTCAGACCGGCGAACATGAAAAGGTACAGGGTGGTTATGGAAAATATCAAGGCACTTGGATTAAGTTTGAACGAGGTGTAGAGGTATGCCGTCAATATGGTGTAGAAGACATGCTTCTCCCTCTCTTGACCTACGATATGGGCCAAGACGGAGGAATTGCTGGTAGGGGCGACTTCAATACTCCTACTAAGGAGCAAGCTATGGCGGCACAGAGAAAGCGGATGTACAGTGCAAGCAACGAAGGGCGTGCCAATGGGTTATCCGGGACTTTCTTCAAGAACATCTCCAGTACGGCATCCAATGCGGTCGCTGCTATTAGCAAGGCCCGTTTCGACTCACCTGGTCCCAGAGGTCGTAATGGTCCAACAAGGCCTCCTAGTTTCAGTCGCCAGTCCTCGATGCAGAACGTTGACGAGTTTCCCGGGAATTCCCAACAAAGCTATACCTCTGACTACGGTCAGAATGTTGACTCGGCCTACTCGACCCAGAATACGCAGATCTTCGGTAACGAGGAGCCACCTCGAAAACGCCAGAGAGTTGTTACCCCTGCAGATAGCTTTGGATATGCATCGCAGTCTATGGAGATGTACGCTAACAACTTTCCTGGTTCGCCGACGGAACCCAACGAGTCCTTCATGTACTCACAGGCCGGCATCAACATACACGAGAGTGACCCAGTACCTCTCCCGCCTTTACCCTTTGAGCTCTCCATCGAGGCGGATCAGAAGCGCAACTTGTTAATGGGACTTTTTCTAGATCCTAACGCTACCGCTTCAGATTACTCACAGAACGAAGCTCTTCAGACATTATCACATTCAGACCTTGATTCTCCGATAGATGCGTCAAGCCATACTGCTCTTCATTGGGCTGCTACATTAGCTCGGATGCCCCTCATGCGAGCTCTAATTTCAGCTGGTGCAAACCCTTACCGTGTCAACGCGTCCGGGGAGACGGCGTTGATGAGAGCGTCGGCAGTGACAAATAACTCGGATCAGGTTTCATTCCCCGAACTGCTCGATGTATTGGGCAATACCATCGACGTTAGAGATAACAAGGGCCGAACTGTTCTACATCACATCGCTGTCACGAGTGCCGTGAAGGGTAGAAGCCATTCTAGCAGATACTACCTTGAGAGCCTTCTCGAATGGGTGGTGAGACAGGGGAGTGCGCCGAGTAGCCAAAATACGGCTGCCAATGGCGGCTCAAGCCAACCGAAGATGGGTATCGGACGATTCATGAGCGAGATTGTCAATGCACAGGACAAGTCTGGGGATACCGCTCTGAACATCGCGGCCCGAATTGGCAACAGAAGTATCATCTCGCAACTACTTGAAGTGGGCGCTGATCCTGGCATTGCCAACAAGGCAGGTCTGAGACCGGTCGACTTCGGAGTGGGCGGAGATGTTAACGAGGATGGAGCAAACGGCGATGTAATGGTGGTTGACAAGGCGAACAATGCTGGCAACAGCCAGAAGACCCGAGAGAGCAGTGCCGATATTATCACCTGTGAGTCTACAGAGAACCTTTCCTCCGCTGCCGTGTTAATTCTGACTTGTCTTCAGCCATCACGCATCTCCTGAACGAGACTTCCAATAGTTTCCAATTGGAGGTCAAGAAGAAGCAGCATGATATTAATTCCCTTCATATCTCTTTACGAACGACGTCTACCCAGCTAGGCGATGCACGACGCCAACTGGAAGTGCTGACAACGGCTGCTAAATCACAATCTCTCGCACGTCAGAAGATTAGCAATCTTAGTCGAGGTCTCGACGAAGAGCAGATGCGTATGTTGCGACTCGAACAAGGCTTTGGGCGCTTGGATACAAACGACAATTGGGAGGCAGAACTTAATACTACCTTGGAATCTGCTGGAGGGGATGCACCAAACGCGTCTCTGTTACCCAGCTCTGCTGTCCTCCGCGCTCGCATTCAAGCGGTCCGAACCAGGACGGATGCTTTAAGGAAGAGTGCCGGCTCGCTCAAGGGCTGCAGCAAAGACGTCGAACTCAAGTATCGACGAGTAGTTGCGTTATGCACCGGTGTTCCGGAGAACAAGGTCGATGCTGTCATAGATGGCTTGTTACGCGCTGTGGAGAGCGAGAAAGGCGAGTTGGATTCCGGTCGCATACGAAGATTCCTCGGTGGCGTTGATGGTGTGCATTGATGAGTTGTTATTGAGCAACAACTCTTGGCGTACGGTGGACCATCGAACAAGCCTTGTATGACGCGGGCTTGTACGATGCGGATGGCATTTTGTTGTGTTCTGTATATTTTCGACATTGAGACCACCTGTTGGTCTTACTGACGGTAGGCATTGTGAGGTTTAGGGAGGGTCTGTCATGATTTCACGTCCAGCATCATCCACGGCCGACTTGTATATAGCCGAGCCCTACAGGTCGCGACGAAGAAGGGGGGGCTATGCTTTCAGAGGCGCGTATATGACGAACCTCTTCATGCTGTTGGGACCTCTGTCTGGTGATCATGGCTCGAGGAAAACTCGATTGGTCCGGTCCCCTTAGGTAGTTCGAGAGTCACTTTGCTTGCTGAAATAACGAGCTTCAAGGATACCCGAGAACTGGCAATGAATTGAATTCATTTTTTATTTTAACTGACTGAAATTGATTTGATTTCCAATACTTACTGTACTACATCTCAAGGGTATCACCACTAGTGCCTAGGCACCTAGTCCATGCAAGCACCCATCTGTCCGACCATACCGTGTTGACATATCCCTTCCCTTCCAACCGACATCCCTTCTTCCCCGAGAACCTTGGAAGTCCCTAGTAATAATATAAACAGTATTTTATAACGCCTATCCTATGAGGGGTTTTTCTTGCCCTTTCATTGCTGCATCGCTACCCCCCTAACCACGCTTGAGCCCCATGCCGGCCTGCCCCTGGCCTTCTGCACCACCCCTCGCATCAACTTCCACACGGCGGATTCTTCTTCGTCGTCGCTGCGGTGCCCGCGAGAGCCGCTGCTAGGGGCGAAGACCTTTAGCCTCCCCTCCGACAGCGCGAAGCCGTCGCATGCGACCCGCTGGACGCGGACGCCCGGGTGAAACATGTCGAGCCCGAGGTGGTGCCACATGTACTCGGCAAGAGCTTCGGTGAACGGCTGCTCGATTGTCTCGGATTGCTTTTCGCTGCCGTGGTTCTGGATCCTCCAAGCCCATCCCTCTTCGTCCCTGCCGCCTGCGAGCTTCCGGCGCCTCCTGCTTTGCTGCTCGCCTGACAGAGTGGTTGCGGCGTCTGCCTTCCTCTTCTTCGCATTTGTAATATGCGACTCGCTATCGAGCTTCTCACCGACGTGTAAGAAACGGCGCACATCGACGGCAGGGATGGTGACGTCGATGGTTTTCAGCCCTAGGTGCGGCGGCTCGGGCTTCTGGCCTTGGTCTTCGCCGTTACCATTGTCTCCTCCATCGGCGCCATCTCCCGAGTCTTTGGACTTCGGCACAGGAGGCTCGATATGGAAGCCCAGTGTGACCAGAACGTCTTTATTTGGCGTCCTCCTCTCGTTGGTAGAGCCATTGTCGGAAAGCCAAGTTTCCCAACTGCTTACAAGCGACCGCGTGCCCAGCGCAAGGGAGCTAATACGGCAGTCGAAGGTGCTAGACAGGAAATCAATGAGCACGGATTTGAGAGGCGCAGGCATCCGGAACAGAAGCAGCGGAAGGTGTAAGAATGCGGCCTGGTCCCCCTCGCCCGTCCGTAAGCTAGCAGTACTATCCGCCTGCCACGTCCAAGAATGTTGGTCACCAGATTCCGACAGGTCTCCATCTCCAGCTCCAGCCAGGTCAGGCAAGAGCAGAGCGGCGAACCGCGCATTCTCGTACCTCAACTCTATGCACATCACGCGCCTCCTCTCCCTCTGGCCCTGCCCATCAGACTCATTTCCCAGATCCACGCTTCCCTCTCGTCGATCACTTCCCTTGTCTCCTAGAATGTTCTTAGCATCGACCCATCGCCACTCCACGGCGTACAGAGCGCCGGTGCGCCCCAGCGCTGTGTTATCGCTCTCAAGCCCGACCTGCACGCCGCGCACTACATCACCAACAAGCATGTCCCTCAGGCGTCGAGATAGGACCTGCAGGCGCGCGGGCGTCAGGACTTGCTTGCCGATGTGTAGCGGGGACACACGATATGTAGTAAAGGTCGTGTTGAAGAAACGGGGCGGCTCGGAGTCGTCGTGCGATACGTCGGCGCTAGGCGAGGCGGACGGAGCATCGGAACCTCGGGGCGAGGGTTCTGGGGCGGGTGAGGGTGAAGCTGGAGGGGAGGCGGCGGCGCGCTTCCGTCTTCGGGGAGGCATTGGTGGGTTTTCTATAGCCTCTACTAGAGTAACTTCGGTTAAGCCAGAGGGGATTAAACGATTAACTTCCAATTAGGAAATTATTTAGAGAATTCTAAGGGCGGCAAAGGCTTATGGAACCTTGGAAGTTAATTAAGCGTGTGGCTGCGGATGGTTGTACAGTAGAGGGAACTCGATTATCTATTCGTCGCGTCTTAACACAGCTAGGTTCGGTCCAACTCTCTGTATGGCAAGCCAATTGATATTATTAGAGTAAGTAGCGCGTGAAGCAGGATAATTGCGCGTCATCTATGTAGCTTTTGGGGTGAGGTAGTCAAATGAAGTTGGAAGGATGTCAAATGGTTCTCGAATTGTGTGTAAAGTTGAAGTTTCTACTACCCAGGTACCTTTAGGTACAGTCGGGTATCATATAGTGGGGATACTGCTGTAAGTTAGCGACTGCCTTGTGCTAATGATGCAGGCAGAGCGGTTTCCTTTTCGCGGGGTCTCCAAGGGTTATTTTTACCCGCTGGGTACCTACCTCTTGGTACACTAGGAAGTTGCCCTTAGAGCTGAGTGCGGGGCATCAGCTGCGTTGCTCTTATTATTAACTCAACTCTTACCGGTAGATACCTAGGTAACTTCCCAAACTTTGAAGTTTGTCATCATTGGCTTAATTCAAAATTCAAAATTCAAAATTCGAAGTTCAAATCTTAAGACAAATCTTAAATGCTCTTTTTTATCATCTTCTTCATTCATACCTAAACTGTACTTTAGACTTCACCATCGCAAGCCTATGCTAAATCCCTAATAAGTTAGTTTCCAGCCTAGAAACACTTCAGACTAGGTATGTAGGTACAAACCAATAGCGCCACCCCCGAGCAACTACTCAGACGAATACTACAACACCCTTGATACACCATCCGCAATGACTTCATCTTCATCCTCATCAGCATCCTCATCTCCGGAACCACCCATCCAGGGGCCCCTCTTCACCAGGTTCCCAGAACTGCCACCCGAGATCCGGCACCAGATCTGGCACGCTGCCGTCCCGGTCCCGGGCATTAACTTCTTCAACATGCACTGTATCCCCAACGACCATGAAGGCGCTAACCGGAGCACCTCACCGCCTTGGTTGTATTTGGACCTGCGGCGCCTGTCTATCCATGACTCGGACGAGGAGGTAGCCAGATACGACCCCTCGGCCTGGCACGCCCGCGAGGCGCTACGCCGCGTCTGCCGCGAAGCCCGTTTCGAATGCGCCATTCCTGAGCGTGGGGCCACTACTATCACGCTAACACGCCCCCGCCGCGGCTTGTTCGTGAGAGCGGGCGACGGCAAGATAAGAACTCTGACGCCTTACAGTAAACCCGGGACTGCCGAGCCGCTCGAGTGCCGGAAGGTCCGGGTTCGCGCCGAGGACGTGCTCTGCCTCTCCGTCGAGAACTGCAGCTTCAATCTCCCGTTCGAAGAGGCAGCCATGTTCGATAGTGAGTATCCCGGCCCTAGTGTGATCGAGGCACACGAAGGAGACCATGGCAGTAGTGTCACCGACGATCTGGGGTGGACGTACGACCCGCAACTAATGCCGCGCCTCCCTCCCGCCATTTGCAGGTCAAGGATCTGTATCAGCATGGCCCGCGGCGACAGAGCAACGCTTCAGTCTGCCGGGTCGGTGCTGTTGACCATGTTCTCGTACAGTCCGGACCAATGGACTTTGGACTTGGCGAACCTGACAAACCTGATGCATGTCCAGCTGTCCCTACTCATGCTCGATGCGTACAAGCAAGAGCTAGGTGACCGCAGCGTCGAGGAGCTGACACCCCACGATGAGGTGCTTTTCGACCGCTTTGGTGACCGATACGTTGCCTTGCCATGGAACTCTAGGGAGCTGCCTGCGTCCTGTCGGCTTGTCAAGGTGTGGCCCGAGGATAACAATATTAGGGAGAGGTACCTACGGTCCGCGCTACTACCGTCACCGAAAAGACCTATTATTCACTCGTCGTCGTACATATCATAGTACAAACGCATAAGATGCTTATAGAAACATACGGTATGTATATACTATACCTAGGTACGCATGAGAGTACATAGATACCAGGAGCATTGCACGACTCGTCAGTCAGACATGGGGTTAGTAAATAACATCTCATTTAGATGATTCGCTGATGTTGTACATGGACTATGAATATTTTTTTTAAAAAAAAGCAGTGGAGGATCCTTGGAAGACTTTGCTCCCATTCCAATCCCTTTCCTTTCCTTTAAAAATGATGGCGCCTTCGTAAATAAATTCAAGGTACCTAGGTAGCCAATACCCAACCAACGCCAGGCCATGCAATAATAATTGAAGTTCGTACAAGTGCGATGTGTCGCGTACGTCTCCCTGCTGGGTCTCCCCTCCCCGTCTCTGCCGTTCTCTTGGCGGTTTTCGTTTTGTCTTCACGGATTGGTAGCGACATGCGCGAGAAACAACTTATCCCGAGATTAGCCCCGGCCCGCCATTCGCGTATATGCCCTGCCACCTGTCTTCAACGGCGGCAACCTTGCCCCTGACGCTCTCGATCTCCGTGTCTAGCTCCTCGACGTTCCGGGTCAGGGCGCTAACCTCTTCGAACCGCCTTGCCCCGTGCGCCCCGCCGATCATTGTCTGCACCATGTACTTCTGCTCCTCCAATACGATCAGCCGCTCGCGTAACTCCTTCTCCTCTGTCTCCAGCGCCGATACTACCGTGCTAGTCTCGCTTGTTTGACTGGCGGTCTCCAGCGTGTCACTGCCGTTGCGTAGCGGACTCGCCACGTGGCCGTTGGCGAGGAGACGGTTCCTAGACGAACTGGAGCTGGAGCTGTGGTGCTTCAGCATACGTGGCAGGTTCTTGAGCGACAGCATGTGCATATGTAAGAAAGAGGACGCTGCTTGGTGGATAGCCTTTTGGAGCTGCCGTTGTGCCGGGTTGTCCGTCTTCATGTCGCGTATTCGCCGAGCGGCGACGTCGTATTTTGTGAAGCTGTCCGTGAGCCGCTTCCTCATCTTGGAAGCCTCTTGGATCTGCGCGTGACTTGGTGGGCTATTCTCGTCCTGTAGCGGTAGGAGAGCCCTCTGGAAGGTAGGTAGCAAAAGCTGAATGCCACGCTCAAATTGTTTAAGTGTCTCGTAAGCCCGCTGGCCAGACGGCTTGTGTACAATCGATTCCATGAAATCGCGTTTAGCAAAAATGGTAAACTTGCAATCACGGCACATACGGATATCGACGCTGATTGGGTTGGCCCCTCCTCCCGGTTTCTCGGACGCGGGAGCAGACGGGTTTGCGACGTTCAAGCCAATTTCGGATGAGCACCCGGTCTGGGGATCAGCGCATACTACGCGCCCGCATATCCGGCAATGATGCCTCCTGAAAGTCCAGGAAAATTCCTGTTGACAAAACGGGCATTTGGCAACTTTCCCATCGTCCTCCCAAGTCACGACTGATTGTTCGATGACCTTCCGCTGATTCCTCTGCGCGGCCAGGGGAGATAGCAGACCCGTCCCGCCGCTTGCTCCCGCTTCTTCAGGTGGATGGGTAAGCAATTGGGTCAACTTGGTAAGCCTCTTTTCTAATCGAGATATTTCGAGAGTCTGCCTATCGACTCTCTTCCTCCGTATAGCTGCAAGCTCTTGCGTGTGATCTCTTATTAGCCCATTGCGGTCATTGTATCCGTCTCTTGACTTGTAGCACGTTTCACATACTCTGTACCAGTAGCCCCTCACAGGTTCGTGTGACGCCGATCTCGATAACTTCATCTGGTACATAGTATGTTCCTCGCAAAATAGCCTCCCGCACTGCCTGCAGTTTATACTGCCGTTCACAGCTCCTAACCTTTTCCCACATGCCGGATCCGTGCATAGATCATTCGGGCCCTGCCGCTGCCAATGAGATTTCGCAATTACATCGTCAGGATCTAGAGGCAAATCGGAAACGGGGGCTCTGCTTGCCCTCCCGGCAATGGACGACGGAGGAGGCGATTCGTTGGACTCGAAGACCTCAAGGCCGCGAAGTTTCTGGTTGATGAGTGAGAGCGGCTGGAACCTCTTAGCCTTAAGAACCTGCTTATCTATCCAAGACTTGACCTCGTCCTGCTCGAATTCAGGTAGCTCTTGGTGTGCATCATCGATATGGCGATTCAATTGTAGCAAGGTTAACATCTCTTCCTCACATATGGGGCATACGAGCTTGGATCCTGACTGGGCGCCATTGCTTGGACCTCCTAGGCTGACATTGGAAGTTAGATCTTGGGCGAAGTCGGGTAGCGGGCTCGTGCCGGGGGATAAGGACGCAGCGGGAGAGCCGATGGATAAGGTACTGTCGGACGGGGCAGACGGACTCGCAGTTCTCTCCCTCTGAATTGCTGGAGGAGCTGGGGGAGCAAGACCCTTTCCGCTACCCAATATTCTCCCCCCGCCAAGCTTGCGACTGGACATATTAGACTTCTCCTAGAATACTAGTATATTTCCGAAGCCATGAGGGCCACGATTTGTCGCTGTTGCCCCGGGCTGCCAGGTCCGGAACGGAACCCCCTGGAAAGGAGGTCGAACCGTAGAGATTCTATTCTAGAGTTGAAGAATGGTCTCGGGTGATGGAAGATACAATCCCAGATCCAATTTGCCCATCAGGTAGTCATCGGCGATTTGTAATCCGTGGTTCGCATGTGCAACTTTGTCGTTCGAATACCTCCAGGGCTACCGGTAGATTTAGTAATAGGCGGGTTATGTTTGTAGTTGGAGAGTTGGAGAGTTGCAAGGTTCCAAGTTGCGTCGCAAGGAAGAAACATCCAGTGGATAGTGGATAGTGGGTAGTGGATACTACCTACCTACAGTTAGAATTAATTGAATTCCATACTAAGCACGAGGGGCGCAAGGCTGCTACTACCTTGAGTACCTAGGTACCTAGGTACCTACCAAGGATTGCCCGTACATCCAATAGTACATAAAATTGATAACTGCGACTGCCCAGGTGCCCAGGTGAACTGATGTTACTGAGGTTAGTACAACCTTGGGAATAGGTAACTTCCAAGGTTGCCGCGTGCCACTACGCAGCTGATACAGCACCTTCCAGGCAGCTGAGTTCTAATCTATACCTTAGGTACCCCTACCTAGTGTAGGCCTAGGAAGGTAGGTACATCCTGGATATCTACCAAGTGTAGATCCATAAATCTTGGCCTTTTCGTCATCACACCCATTATTTTTTTTCTTTATCACGCCTATTAATCACACCGTATCAGAAGCTCCCAATTGCTCATTATTCGTTCATTCTCCAATGCCAGCGTCTCCGGAGAAATACGTGTAGGTAATAAAAATAAACAAATATGCTTTAATTTGCAGCAAACTCTTTTTTCTTTCTATACCTACCTAGGTACCCAGTAATCTCTCAACTTAAGCTTCAATGTGTTTATACGCGACGATCATGCAGTAACTTCCATCTTCTTGAAGCTCAAAGCTCAAGGCTTGCTGAACGATATTATGGCCAGTAATAGCAACGGCCAGTTCCCCAAAGTCCAAGGTGGAGGCAGTTTAATTCTGGCCTGGCAGGTCAAGAATAAGCATGTCTTGGTGGTTGGAGGCGGCGAGGTGAGTATTATAATACAACGCTATGTACAATTCTGTATGCATACTGTATACGATCATGTATACGATGCTGTATACGATGCTGTATAACTCTTACACTATTATACTGTGTCCTTATAATAATCAATATATAGGTTGCGGCTGGCCGCATTCTCAACGTCCTGAACGCCGACGCCCATGTCACCGTCGTGAGCCCGTCTTTCGGCCTTAACCCCGAAGTACGCCATCGTATCGCCAACGACGAGGTCACCCACATCGACCGTGTGTTCCGGCCTTCTGATCTCGAGACATTGCCCCCAAATAACACCCCTCCTGACATGGTCCTCGTCGCTGTCGATGATCCGGCCGCATCGACTCAGATCTGGAAGCTGTGCAAGGAGCACCGCATCCCAGCCAACATCGCCGATGTCCCGCCGGAATGTGACTTCTACTTTGGAAGCGTGCACCGTGATGGGCCCCTACAGATCATGGTCAGCACCAACGGCAAGGGGCCCAGGCTGGCTGCTAGCATTAGAAAGTGGATCGGGAACCAGTTGCCCAAAGGGGTCGGCGACGCCATCGAGAGAATCGGAGAACTGCGGGCTAAACTGCGTCAGATAGCCCCCAACCCCCAGGAAAGTTCCAAGAGGATGCATTGGATGACGAAAGTCAGCGATGCCTACAGCTGGGATGAGATGTGTGGTCTCACCGAAGAGGACATGGATAATCTTTTAACATTTTACCCTCAAGATAAGGCACCTCAGTTAGACATACTGAAGGCCATGCGAGGTGGAAGATCACCGGAGGATATCGACGTCTTTGACGGATCGTTCGGCTTCAGTGTCGTTGCATGAGGCCAACTAGGCGTGGAGTCGAGCTAGTTGCCTAGGAATTGCCATGGACGCCGCATACGAACCTAGCAAAAAGGCTTCAGTATGTCAAAAGTAACTAGAATGGAACGATTCAGATCACGGGCCCCTATCTACCTAGGTAGGTAGTTAGCCCGTTAACTTAGGTGGTAGCTCGTGTGTAATTCCGATTTGAGATAGTTTGAAAGAAGCAAACATCTTTTGAGGTGAATTTGTGCATTGTATTATCCGAGATATAATCTTGAACATAGGGGATATGCGGAATCAGTCACGATGACTGGTAGGTGTGATGGATCTTGAGCCCTTCTAGAATATGTTGTTTAGCCGACTTTCGCTGAGTTTCATTGTGTTTGTGGAATAAATCCGTCTGTTTCATGATCATTTCTAATCGTCCTAAATCTCAACTTAATAGTCGTTCGAGACTCATTACCTTAGGTACACATTTAGGTATGCTGGAGCCAAAAGAAGAATCAATATTTCAGCTTCCAACATCGATCTAAATCGAATCTAAACTACCCCAAGACAGGTTTTTATATTCATGGTAGGTTATACCTTTCTCCCCTTTTCTCCGTCGTTGGAAGTTCTAGCCTTGGTTCTAGAGGACCTTGGCTGCCTAGTAACTCAGCGGAGGTTATTATTTTTTCTCAGATGATCATATTGTATCTAAATTAGATATTATTCCATGTTCTTATGGTGCCTTGAACTGCTTGGCGCCTGAGTAGGTACGGAATATATGGATAACAAGTTGTGTTCGACAGCTCGTCTGATTTCCTACCTACCTAGGTATGTACCTCGATATTAGCTTAGCTAAATGTCCCATCTTCAGATTCAGAATACCTCTATCACTTACTATCTACCTACGGACGCCAATAATTAGACTAGATCATAAATTTGTAGACCTGCCACCGCCACCACTCGAGTTCGAGACCTAGTTACGCCCCAGAGAGCTATTGATGGTCTAAGTAAGCGGCTATACGTAGAATCATAAGACTAGATTCGGTATTGTCTCGAATTATTAGAGGTAACCAGTCTGATCAAGGCCAGATGGCTCTTCAGCTCAGTCTTTTCTCCTTTGTGTAAGTTTGTGATAGGTCTCTAGCTTGGTATCCAAGGAATGAAGATCATGGGTAATCCCTCCATAGTTGAGATTGGTAAGCTAAGCTTTTACTACAGCATATCTATAGAAACTCCACATAGCTCAATATCCTGTACACTGCTAGACCTACGAATAATATTCGCAGTCGTCGGTGAGGAGTTGATTACCTACCCACCTACCTAGGTACCTAGGTAGGTATCAGTCGCTTACTACGAGCCTCTTACAAAAAGGCTTGTTGTATTCTATCATAAAAATGGGAACTGCAAGTTGTATCTTGTCAATGAGGCATCCATCGGTGGCCAATCGCGAGAAAACAAGCTCCAGTCTAGTGATACGGATATATTTCAACATAATTCTCATTTCTCTAATAGTTAATGCCTATTATTACTCAAAATCATATTTCCCGCCTGCAGGTTAGTAGCGAAATCACTGTCACTAGTATGCCTTTACCACGGAGAGTTTCCGCAATACGGGAAATTTCTTTAGGTATCTCAATAAAAGAAGAAGTATAGTTAAGTCGGCGTTCTGATTACTATGCAAGTAGCTTACATAGGTAAGCATGGCTAGATTATGCTTACCTAGGTAACTAGGTAGATACCGACTACCTCGCAAGTGTGATATAGGCTAGGTACCTAATAGTCATTATTATAGTCTGAGTATACTATAGGGGGAAAAGCTGAGGAGTAGAGATAGAATAACACGTATGGTTATATCATGTTGCTCTTTAATTTCCATTTATAATTACATCCCTAAAAAGCCTCACTCTATAACAGTTCGATGCTACATATTTAGAATAACCTAGGTTTTTTCCTAGGTATTTGAGGACTCGTGCTTAAGAGCTCGTACGTAAGCAAATACATCTAAGCTAAGAGGCACGTACTAGTATCGGGGATGCCGCGATTTTGGTACCTTCAGCATCCCTGATATTCCTCCCCAGAGTAAGATCTTAGACAACTATCTAGTTACACATCGACTGCCATTGTACTTAAAGCTTGGCACGGTGGTATAATGTGCAGCACCAAGCATAAGCCTACATCCACGAATTTCGACATAATAACGCCGAAGATACGTGGCGCCTCGCTAATCTGTAGATTACAATCCCAGGATATTGATGCAGGTAAACACAAGGTACCCACGGTAGACTCGCAACCATACCTAGGTAGGTACGTGGAATAAGTTCTTGAACTTGAATACCTATAATATACCTTTTGCATTATAGATAGAGGCTTTTCATTATTCAGCCCACGACTACTGTTAAGGTCATTTGCGTGTATATTATGTCTGCTAAAGCTAAGAATGAAAGTGATCTGGATACTCCAAGTCCTAGGTAGGTAGGTTAGGCACCTAGTTACGTTGGTGGAGATTAGAGGTGTTGGTATTTCTACTCAACGAACAGAGGATTCTTTGATAATAGATCTACCCGGAAAGCCAAAGAAGTGGTATCCTATAATATTATCGACTTGTTCGTAATGGGACTTAAATAGACACCTAAGGGTTATGAATAGAAAGTGAAGACTTTAAGGTAAAGCTGATAGAAGCTCCTAGTAGCTAACCTAGAAACTTCTTTCATTGAGCATAACACGCTGAAATTGGGTCTGGAACGATGCTACATCCTAATACTTTTCGGCCGCGGCGCACTTACAGCAGAAAAAGGCGGTCAGTCCTATCTGATGGTGGATGGCGTTCCGGACGGCATGACGATCAAAGCCACCAGGGTAGTGGTGCAGCCAATACTTGTCTGGGGATTCGCTCGCTTTTACGGAGAAATGCGGTGATTAGATTTAATGGGTGAAATTCATCTCCGACTAGATTTGGGAGGGGCCCCAGGTAGCCCAGCCAGAAGGAGAGAAGGAGACTACTCCGGCGAGAATAGACAAAAGAAGCAAAGAGACTTTCACCGAGATCTACTTAGCGAAGCATTTTTGGACTTACTTGGGGGTTCCCTGTAATATACTTGTTATATTAGGGCTCGTCAGAGCTATTTCGCTTACATCTTCAAGCCATCGAAGTGTAGTTGTAACCAAAGGTGTGAGGTTAGCATTCCGCTGAACCAACCCTTTGACATTCGCTATCTCTTCCCTCGGCTGCCCTAGGCCCCATATTTCTCATTTAAATAGGAGTCCCCTCAAGATTAAAGACTGTAACACGGGATAGTGTAGGTAGGTAGATATGGATACCGAAGAGTAGGTATGACTTGTGTGCTCAAATTCAATAAAATTTCACGCTCGTCACTCGAGATCAAGCAGCACCACACTTAGCCCCAGATCCAGTGACCCCTTGTTCAGGACTCCAAGCAACGGATACCCGCATGAATCGGAAACATGCCGCAGTTGAATTTTCTTCGCGGTTATTAGTCTATGCCCATTCATTCTTGCCTTTACGCGCGAGCCTTGAAATACATCACCGGTGGCTGGACCGGCTAATGTGACTCTGCACCCGAACATAGCGCCCGAGCATAGTCAACAATCTGAAATAAGTACTGTTCTTCCTGAAATGGAGCAAGGAAAGCGTCATATGCCGACAACAGTACTTAACCCGCGCCTAAAGTGATGATGGTGAGCACAAAAACCACGTGCGGCTCGTCCACGGAATAATGAGACAGTGGCTTATTGCGTATCATAGCAAGCCACCACAGAACATGACGACGGACGGTCTTCCGAGCCAGATCCATCGGGATGGTAACTCTCTGTAGTCATCGGGAGCAAGGTGACCCTTTCCCCATCGACCCTGGTCTCCCAATTCCACAAAGCATACGACGAACGGCGGGAGTACCTAGGTATTACTGCTGCAGACATCGGTCGTGTTTGTAAATTACTGGAGGCCAACTGACCAGCTTGCTGGGATGTCCCATATCATCAGACCCACGGGGCGACGGGAAGACGCATGCCCTTACAATTACCATTTTGCTACAGGCTGTTGAGTCCCAGGAGTCCGGTAACAGTTCCACGGTAAAGCAACATCAGGTCACGTATCCTTTCCCGAATTCTTTGAACCCCTGTCAGATTGGCACCGAAAACTGAGAAGATCTGATCCGTCTCTCTCTCTCTCCGGCAGCTCGGAGTCCTTAGGAAGGATAACCACCTAGATAGGTAGTGAGTCTTGCAGATTTCTATATAGGGACAATTTGATCATGCCATGCAATTTTTAGAAAGCGAAGCTTAAAGCTGAATCGGAATGATTTTCCATTGTAACTGGTTCTTCAGTCGGCTGGGCGCATTATCCCACGGCGACATACTGTGCTGGTATGAGATTTTGTCGCTAATGGAAGCATCTCAATCTACTTCATGTCGGATTCGAAGTCTTAGTCCGAAGCGAGGAAAGCAGTCATTTTCGTATTGACCTGATGGCATAAAGCGCTTCAAATAGACCAGATCCTATCCAATGAACCGCTAATATGCTTAATATATATCACAATTGTTATTCCTTATGGTTTACGGATGATGTAACTACTGGGAGTGATTGCCCATAACTCATTATACACTGCGGTTTCACGATCTTACTTAAGATGGGCGTCCCAAGAAACCAAAGGCTAGGCGACACAAGCCCACCATCATATACAAAGTCTAAGCTCATCTGTTTGTCACACTGCAGGGCACGCACGTCTGTTTTACGGGCGTAAACTTGGTGAGGTCGGAGTACACGCATTGCTGCAGGATCGAGGGACACACGGAGATGATGTACCTGGGAACGGATAGCTGCTTGTCCTGCGAGCGCCCTAATTTTTTCAGGCCATCTTGGTTGACATAAACATATAATTGGACCATCCCAATGTACCTAGGTAAGTGGCTACCTACTAGGTAGGCAAGAAACTCGGGTCCTTTGCTGCTTCGTTACGAGGTGACGTTGGCGTTGACGGGAAAGGGGTAAATTTATGAGAATCCGATAACCTTGGAATTGCTGTGTTGCAGACCCAGAGCTTCCCCGTGGATCCATGCAGTCGATATTAACTTGAAGCTGCATTAATCTCGCCAACGTGACCAATCTGTGTACGACGTTTGATATTGAGTCCTATGAAAGCTGCACAAGGCCTGGGTAGAAGGCACGCTTATAGAGAAAATGGACCAATCGTCGAAGCCGTTTCTCCTGGCGGTGTGACAGTCCAGTCTATACTATGACGTTGTTTTCTTGTTACAGCAGACTACCTAGGTTGTTATCCTAATACAGGTACCTACCTATGTTCCCCCTATATGAAAATCAGTAGTTAGAGGTAGTATAGTATAATAGAGATTAAGGTACTCGAATGTGGACTAAAGTGAAAGGTACCAACCTACTTACCTAAGGTAGGCTATCACGTCAAGGTTAAGTGCAAGCAAGAGTAGTGTTAACAATAGCACGCGAGGACATATTTGGACATACAACAAGCAGAGAATTACCATATGGAGAGCATGGGGAGATTAGACCAGGTTGTTAGAGTAGGAGGAACGTTTATAGATCGACTACTATATTCATATGAATATACCTGGTGGCTTGGGACACCACGTTTCTGTAAGGATGTCGATAACGTGTGGAGGGGATGATCTATCAAGTCTCAGCGGAGTTCGATGCTGCAAGGGCTCGAAACATCTATATTAAACGTTAGGATGTCTGGTCTCAACCTTGCCATCCCACCCTCTTCGTCGACGTGCAAGACAAAGCCGTTGTAACTGGGAAGAATCCGATGTGATGGAGGCGTTCCCCAGACGCCCGCCTTCTTTCTCGCTGTGATAATAAGGAAAATCATACGAGCCTTGTTATGAATGACATGATAAAGAAGAAGAGCAGATCCCGTAGGCCCGAAAGCACGAGGTATATCCCATACTACCAGGTTCTAAGGTGCCAACCTAGCACTTGGCTAAGAGTGGCCTCGGGGAATGTGACGCTGTGAATCCCGGAATCTTGAACCGCCCAAGCTTACCCTGGCTTGGGCAACGATGCCGGGATGAGCTCATATACCTACCTAGGTAGGTACCTAAGTAATAAGAGATGTCTGCTCGGTCGTCAACCTCCCCCCCCCTTCTTCGATGTTACAGGGCGAGTGACAGCGGGAGTCCCGTCCTCTATTCCTGGCTGCTGCTGTGGATGTCGTACGGCATATGTAGCGTCGTGTCACATCATCTTCTTCCAGGCGCCAGGATCGGGGGCACCCAAAGAAAGGGAGTGCGCGAGATCTAGAGGGAACAATCTCTTGCTGCATAATCTCTGCGCACCTAAGCGTGTTCCTCGTTTCTCGTTACTGTTCTTGGCCAAGCCTCTGTTGGCAATAGATGAAATTGATGCTCTTGGTGTCGCCTACTTACAGTGCTTACACACGACTTACACGCATATTCCCTCCAGCACCACCGGGGTGCCGATTCTCTTGACCCCCATTCATCGTCGCCTTGTGCGGGCCTTCGCAGTGCCCCCGTACAACGATACCTTATGGCCTGACTTCATCGGCCTCGAGAGACCCCTGCCTGAGAAGAGATGAGATGGTGCCTGGTTGAACATCACTGCATGTGATAGATCTTGCCGCAATGCCGCACCGACCAATTCTACCATACTACTAAGAGGAAAAGGTGGAGTGTAGGTGCCGAGATGAGGGATAGATGGGATCGATCTTCAAGGTAATCCCCCCTGGTCGGCGGCCAAATAAGCTCTGAAACCCTGCCGGTAATATGGCTTGGACCATTCTCGGCCTGAGCCGAATGGTATGGTTCCTCCAGTTTTATGTGGCTGCGTCCATGCATTGAGAGGAGAACATGTGAGCTGGTATTCCAGTGAAGCCCGCAATACTACATACCTAGGTAGGTATTTCGATTGCATATGCACGAGAGTCTGAGATCCTTGTACAATTATCACGTAACCCTGTCTCTAATAAGCCATTTCCCACACCCCCCTTCCCCGACCCCACTATAGGCAGGTCATCGATTTCCAATTTTCCTTGTCAATGCCGGAAGAGGCTTACGTCAAGAAGAGCGGCTGATTGCCATCATGGGGTCTTTTTAGTTTATGATTACTCACCTTCGGTGATGATAAACATGCACATAGAGATGTACATAGAGAAACATAGAGAAACATAGAAAACGGGATGTTCTTGGCGGAGAGTAGATCGCCCATAATAGTCTCCGCAGCTATTGTTCAATGGCGTTAGCCCTTACATGACTCTATATCGCCGACATTGCCTTACCTGCAGAGTCCAAATACTCCAATGTCTAATTGCAATAGGACGTTGTCGGTGTCGTTGCCGTTGTTATCGTCGCCGAAACCGACGGAATTTCAATATCAAACTATAGCTGCACCCTACGCCCACATACTTAGGTACCTACCCAAACGAACCCGATATTGCTTATTCCAGTTACCAACTCAGTGGTTC
This sequence comes from Jackrogersella multiformis, assembly GCA_902806575.1. Lineage (NCBI taxonomy): Eukaryota > Fungi > Ascomycota > Sordariomycetes > Xylariales > Hypoxylaceae > Jackrogersella > Jackrogersella multiformis. Next base: position 533,842 of record CADCXD010000019.1, read on the forward strand.
GGCGACTACAGCGTTTGGAAACCCAAGGGGTCAGTGATTATCTAGATCAAGCACCTAGTTACACAGGCGGTACCTCTTCAGTAATACCTATCTTGGTCCCAGGAGACGGGGACGTGTTACCTACATGAGCTTCTATCGCGAATCTGCGACAAACCTTAGGGTATGACAGGGCGAAGTAGCTGTTCCCGGCATCCAGGAACCTCGATTTTAAGTCCAATGGTATACGGCTCGCTGGGTAGTAAGGTAGAGACACTGGGGGACGTTCATAGCCGTCGAGCATGTGCGAGACATGGAACCAACCGGACTTTGGCCCAAACTATTGGGACCCGAATTTGCAGAACCCGTGTACGACTTCGAGTTGCCGTGGGCTTGAATCTAACAAACCGATATTAGTAGGAGGTATATTAGAATATTAGCATTTTTCTCGGGGGCACTTGCATCCATTCGTGACTCCGACGAACTGAGAGACACGCCGGTATGCTTCATGAAATTCTAAGGGGTAGTCGACCTGAATTATCGGCTCTGCTGCGGCCTTTAGCGACGATACGAAGCAATTGTTAACCCAATGCGAGGACTGAACCGTCTCCTCGCGGGCCAATGTACAACGTTGGAAATGTACTTGCACAGTTCCGCGTAGGTACCAAGCCTGCACCGTAGACCAAACCGGTAGATTAGTTTTTGCGAAGAAGTTCTCTCTGAGGTCTCCCACGCTAACCATGTACGGCCGTATCGAAGATCTCTAGAGGAGGTGTGACGATCAAGTCTTGACGTGCCTAGGATTGATGAATCTTGGAACTGGTGCAAGGGTAGGTATCACTAACTTTTGTGAATGTACTAGATTGTATATGTAGGTAGGTAGGTAGGTAGGTAATCTACTAACGACTATCGTCTTGAAAGACTCCCTAGGGTGGCTGCTGACGCATGGAAATACACAGGAGAGATGTCTTAGTTATTGGCTATTTCTTTCTAACTTGGGTACAAAATTTTAGTCCTAGAGCCGCATGAACAGATTAGTCTAGAGATATGTCTAGAGATATTAATAAGTGTCATAAAATATCACGGACGGCCTACTGTGGTGGTGGGGGTTAAGCTTCACGATACTGCCGTACATGGCATCCTGTAACTTACAAATTGCAGTAACACATGAATGTAGTCATACGTGGAGCATTCATATACAGGTAAAAGCTTGATACGACCTAGCTGCCTTTCATAGGTAGTCGTGAGGTAGATTCGGTCTGCATAAGTACTTACCGTATGACTGCATTCTACACCACTGTAGATTCGCCGCACCGTCATTAAGATCCCTGCGACAAGGTCTTCCCCAACCGCCAAGGGCGATCATCATACGAGGGTACATACATACTCATAGGAAACATTTGTATTATGTAGCTAGTGGGCTCTACATATGAATCGTACCTCGACCTACGTGCACTAGAGGCACCAGGGACGGTGTTATGTTTATTCACCCTTCTTACAGCTGTGCTAGCCGAACATCCGAACATTTTGGACGGGACGAATGTGTATGCATGCTCTAGTAAGATTTGAATCAGGATGGAAGCTGTATTTTACACGATGGGTATTCTCTGGAGCTCCTCTGTCGAAGAAAACGAGCACGGGAGAAGTTTAATCTAGTTACGATCTCTTCTCTGGACCTTCTCGAATGGGATATCAGCCTTGATGAACGAGTTATAGTTAAGACCGACGCCTCCTACGCTGTGATACCTTAGCAATCTAGTATCCAACGAATGATGCTGCATGGGCCGGACTTGACGAAACTGTAGGTCGATTCTCAATATATGACTTTCATTTATAGTCGATGTCCCCGAGTACGACGTGTTGCTATTGATTCCGGACAACATGGATATCATCAGCTCTGTATCATCTGTTTCTCTGGTATAGCTTTCATGCCGCATCGGCCATCGATCAGAGGTTTATTGGCTATTCACCTAAAGATGGCCCATGTATATATATTGTGACTTCGTTCTTGCTCAAGTTCCATGCGGTAGATTTTAAGATTTATTTTCCCCTGCCTTGACGACTTGGTGAAGTTCGAGTGCAAACTCCGGATGACACACCGAAACTAACCCTCCGATACATGCTAGTAGTAGCGATTGGAAAATAGTATCACTACTAGGTGATCAGTCCAAAAGGCTCTAGCAGAAGCCCTCTTTTCTGATGACATGTTAGTTCAAAAAATTTCCATTGTCGTGTGCCAGCCCCTCTCTGTAACGTCCTGTTCACTGCGCCCTGGCATATTGCTTTTCTTCTTCTTCTCTCCCCTTTTCCTGAATGGCTCCCGCGGACTGGAGAACTATCGACAGCATTCCTCACCATAAAAGAAAGGACCGATTATGCTGAAGAGCCCCACGAAGGGTCGGCTTCTGCGATCATTTACCCATACATACGCTTTTTTCGAAAATGCTTGGCTCTGAGACCGAAGGGCTAAATGAGAAAAAAAAAAAAAAATCAAGATGCTGCCAAGATGGAGAGGGAGATCCTTAAAGTACCCATGTACACGGTCTCCCCTGATGATTCACCCCCCAGTCCAGCGCCAAAAGTAAGGGTTGGGGTTCCACTAGGGCGCGGCTGATGCCGTCGTCTATTCTCTCCCTTCTATTTTGGAACCTGCCACTACTTAGGCACGAAATGAGCAAATCTCGCCGAGTGGCACACACGTCAGTCTATACGTACCTACCTAGGTACCTTAGATTTACCTACCTAAGTACCGTACATACCTACCTATTCTAGGATAGCTACGGAGTATCAGTTCACGAGGATATGGAGCAGCAACCCTCTGCGAACTCCCCAGGTCATCCCACCCATCCTAACCTGGCTTAGGGTTCTTTCAGATGGCTGCCCACATCTCCATTGGCCTGCGGAGATCGTCCAATAGCTGCATAAGCTAGTTGGAATAAAGTGACTGGCCAATTATATTCCTGGTTACTTACCCTTTTCTGGTAATCCCACCACCCTACCCTGTTTGTCGATCTACACACGACTAACACACGCGTACCCATCTTCGAGCTCTAGATAGACCAGAGGCGTCTATTGCTAGATCGATTTTAACAAGAGATAAAAAGCATTTTGCAATGGAACTTATGCTACTCCTCATGAAATTATCCAATTATCATGTCGATATGCTGAATCCTACGTATCCTTATTCTACTTCTACTGCCTGTACAGCTGCTTGCAAGTGCAATGCTAAATTTATTTATTTTTATCTAATCGTGTTGCTTTTGATGCTGACTGCCACTCCCAGCTTGAGAGAGAGCTACGGGAATTATATGCAGGCCGACATATCTAATCTATAGCAACACACCTCCGGCGTCTACATGTACCTTATGCGCCAGACTTTTGTACTTGCGATATTGACCGTCTCTCCTTCAGTTTAGCAGTTAACAACCGAGAGTGTCGAAAGTCCTAGTTTATACAACGTGGTGCAGTTTACACTAGGGAATTACGCCATATTTTCCATCTACACCCCCCTTTCTAATTTGTGTACATAGTATGTCTTCTCTCATCCTTGTCTTGTCATTCCCATCAGCTCATTGCTACTTTCGTCCCTGTCTCCTCCATTTGCTCTATGCTTTTTGTATTATTTTATTCCCCCCCCTCCCATACCCGGCCCGGCCTGCTTAGGAGCCTCCATAGGAGTCCTCCTTTAATAGTATACCTCCGTCTACTTAGAGGCTATCCCTTTCGACTAATGTGGGGGATTCTTATCCATCTTCTCTACCTAGCTCTGACTCTGGGGCATAACCCCAAAGTGTCTTCTCACCCCCCCGACCACAGACCCTTGCATGATTTGCAGATTTTAAGACATTGGAAATCTCGCATTTCAACGGCCAGCATCCTTGTTAGTCTTGCCTCCTCCACCCTCTATACTATCATCAGGGTTGTCATTATCATTACCCACTGCATACACAAGCAACTGCCCGAATCAACATCACCTGAACGTAAATTCTAGTTAAGGGAATTCTATAGATCCTAGGGGGCATGAGGTAAAGAGCCACTAGAAGTCTGGGGCCGCCTATCCGACCCATTTTGAGGAGACGAATTACCCGAACCAAGAAAAGAAAGAGAAAAAAAATATTTATCAATAAAAGTAAAGCAGGGGAGGCTTGAGATGAGCAACGAAAAAAGGTACATCGATAGTATATATGCCTGTGTAATGCAATAGTCTTGACCGGCCACAACATAGGAATCTTGACTACAGCCCCAATACTTCACAACGGCGATCCGAGCAATGTGTCTCGCACCTTATTCTTTTCGTCTCTTTATCAGTTCTTGTTCCCTTCGAAGAACTTCTCCCCATCTTGTCCCAGTTTGAGGAACAACGTCTCACACACACATAATTGAGAGACTTTTCTCTGAATCCCGTTCGTTTGCTGACAGGTTCTCCGACAACTTGCAGTTCTTTAGACCGTTTACCAGTTCGTTGTTGGCAACTCGTGTCTTTTGGTTTAAGTTACGACACGAACCACGCGGGACACGCGAACCTCCCGGATACCTGCCTACTTCTGATTGCAGCCCTTCCAACTCACCTTCATGCGAACACGTTCGGGCAGGCTGCATACGAACAAACTGGTCTCCACACTCAAATCGATTTGAGTGTAGATCGTACGTTATAGCCCTTTGTCGTTTAATCGCAGCAAGTCAACTATCACTATTTTTTTCTTAACTACGTAGCGCTTCGGTATGATCTCCGAGGCTTGTATTGTTAAGAGGTCTTCTAGCTGAAAAACTTGCTGCGCTTCTCTTAACCGACAGCCCAGAAGATAGCATGAATAACTAATGATTAAGTAGACGAACAAGATATTCAAGGAGCTGAGTATCCTCTTTTTGGGGCGGGGAAAGGTTTTGGATACTTCCACTTTCCGAGACTCGACTCAGAATCAGTTTGCCAACAGCTGGTTTCAACCAATGAGCGCCACTGGACTCCTGTCTACTTCTGCGAACTAAGTTATCAAAGACTCTCAGACCTGATCGGAAGGAAGAAAGAAGGGGTTTTCATATTAATCCCTCCCCCACGAATAAGTCGCTGGAGCATCCTGCGGTTCTAGTCCGTTGGATTCAAAGTGATCAGCTCTCAGAGTGGTCTGTTTCTGCCTTTTCAGCAACTACCGCTCTTCCTTCTTCCCGCAGAATATTATTGGATGCTTGTTTCACTGGTATTGCCAACGGAAGAGCAGCTATCAGATCTCCTATAGACTCGGCAGCACATAAGACAGGCGGAGTGCGAAAAATCACCCCAAACCCCTAATCAACAATTAAGGACATTTCCCATAAGGAATATAAGGGGTGGAAGCTGTAGAGAGTCTTAACACATAGGGACCCTCAACTTCTGCAACACTGCTCCCGAAACAGGTGTTTGTTCGGTCCATTTTGGAACAAATCCCTTTCTACTATTTCCCAGACTTGCTCGAAACAGACAGCTTGATGTCTGCTGTTAAGTTTGAGTACCCGACCTACAAGTTGTTCGAGGTGAGTCAAATCCGATAAAAGCCCCTGCTAAGTAACTGGGAAACCAGGTTTGGGGAAGTATATTGACGAAGAATCGTAGCCTCAATATCATCCTCAGAGGCCAATCATCGTCGACGCCGACGCACTCGAGTCTCCTGAGACGGTGATACTTCGGTACGAGGAAGAAGCAGCTGCTAGAGCGAACGGAGGAGACCTTCGTGGGGATTCCCCGCCTGGTCTCCTGTCTATGCCCGCATATTCAAAACCTCAACCGCCCCAAATGCATGGTGAGTCCCCGGTGTGGTTGGTTGTTGGTCGGAATTAGGACGTCGAGAAGATATACGCTGTAATACGAGTATCTGTAACGATGACATTAGTTACGAAACGTTAGGAATAGACGGGCTAACTTGATCCTCATTCCCAGCGTTTGATTCACCAAGATCGTATCAAGATCCTCAGTATCAATACTCCGCCCAGCAATTTGCGGCCCAACAGACTGAAAATGCTGCCGCGCAGCTTAACCAGATGGCCTTCGCGGCTAACGGCTCCGCAGGCCAGTATATGGCACCGATCGTGGCCACGCTGATTTCGTATCAACCGACGGCCGGTATGTTTGGAACCAAGATTTTGATTAAGATATCAGCCCCGTACGATCTGATAGCCATCACGAGCCATTTCTACTTGGCCTTCGGCTCGCACAAGAGCCCGGCACACGCAATTAGAGACACGAGCGATGCGAGTGGGTTTGGTTATGCTGTCAGCGGAGACGCACCACAGCTCGAAGACACGAGGAGCCCGAGCACCAACGTGCCTTTATCACTCCTGATCGAGAGTGCGACGGGACAGACATTAGCGACGATCGACGTCGGCACGTTCACCTATCATGACACTGCAGCCGGGACGGCTGAGGGGCCGCCTGAGACCGTCACGCGGGTCAAGGGGGGTTCCAGATCACCTGAGCAGAGGGACAGCCCTACGAAACAACAAGAACAGGACCAGCTGGCAACCGATACAGCTACAAATACTTACGGTTACGCTCCCGCTGCACAACAAGCCGTTGCATCGAACTACGACGCTGGTTACACAAATAACGACAGTATGATAGGGACTTACCATCGCTCGTCTTACGCGGTCGACTATCCCCGTCCGCCGCCGCCGCCGCCCCTTAAGACTCCTTCGTGGAGCCCGTATGGCCACTCCCTCTCAGCTCGAAGCCCTGCTATTAATCACACAACTATCACTCGACCCAGCAGCATAACAACATTACCAGTACCGACCTCCAGCGCGCCACAGTTGATCCGAACAAGCACCTTGCAGGCATCCGGTTCATCCGGTGGTGCACAACTAAATCCCTATGCTCTGTATTCGACTAAGGCAGTATTAAAGATAAATGGAGATCTCGAGTCCATGGCCTCGGGGTGGACGCAGGAGGAGTGGGAGAATCGAAGGCGGATAGTCATGTTCAGCAAGAAGCAGCAAGGGTCGACACTGTCGACGTCGTTCAAGCCTGTAGCAGCCAACGAAAGGCCTCCGAACAGTATCTGCATCAGCTGCATCTACTGGGCCGAGAAGGATGAATGTTTCGTTACGAGCGTCGACACTATCTCCCTGTTGGAGCAACTCGTTGCTGCGCCGGGCAGGTTCACGGTGGAAGAGAAGAACCGGATCCGGCGGAACCTTGAGGGATTCCGCCCCTTGACTGTCAGCAAGGCCAAGGCCGATAGCGAAGAGTTCTTTAAGGTCATAATGGGGTTTCCGGCCCCGAAGCCGCGCAACATCGAGAAGGATGTTAAGGTGTTCCCCTGGAAGATTCTAGCCTCCGCACTCAAAAAGATCATCTCCAAATATGTGAGTTTTCTTTTACTTGCCGCACATTATTTTCTTAACACCTCCTTGCAATTTCTGCCAGATTCATTGTTTCCTCTAGCCATTCTCGAGTAGAATACTTCGCATACCTAGAATTTATATGGGACTAGAGCCTAGCATGTTCCTTTTCCATCCCCATACCTCCCCCGAGTTCTTTTTCCTCCCCGAACAACGAGTTAGCTACAGAATTACTAATTCTAGAATATAGTCCGCATCACCGTCATCGACATTACCTCCTGGACCAGGACCGACCTTGCTCACTCCCGTCAGCAGCACGAGCCCGGGTCTCTACGGACCACCGCACACACCGACAGTATCTGATAGCGGCTATTCTCATCACGACTCCCACTCGATGCCGTCGCCACGATCTCTCACTGGAGCCCCGCCGGCGTGGGCTACCTATCCCGGCCGTACGATATCTCCTGCGATGAAGACTCACTCCCCTCAGGACATCCACATCCGCAGCAGCCTACCCCCTTCCTACAGGCACGCAGATACGAGGCCGCAGCAACACCTACCAGCGCCGCCAAGCTACGGAATGGCACAGCGCTGGGACCCGGTGGTTTCGAGCGGGTACGGTGACGCCCCTACGACCGCTCCCGCCTATACGACGAGTCACCAGCATCATCATCAAAGTCATGTGTACGGCACTGGCCCATACGGCGATGTCAGTCACCGGGAGTAGCGACGTGACCGGTGTCGCTAGGGATGGGAATGGGTGGGACACTCTGGGCCCGTGTGTCGCGAAATGGCGAGGGTTGCATAATGAGCCATCCACTGTCAACAAAAAACAATGAAGCTAAAACATTGGTCTAAAGCGCGGGATCTGGCTCTCATATCCGTACCATAAATCCACACAAGCTCCCCAGCATCCTAATTTCTTGTTGTGGGTTCTTACGACACGAGCATGGTGCGAAGCGGGAGATGGTCCAGCAACTAAGCCCCATACAATCAAGTGTCAATATTACATATGTATGGTTCGTATGCTAGACACCGGGGAATGAAGGCGACTCGTAAGGTGGCATATGCCAAGTTGTAAGGAATTGGTGGGGAGGAGGAAGAGAGCTTTGTTTTGTGGTGTGTATAGTATGTATGTGTGTGTGGGGGAAAAGGGGGGTGAGTCTGGCCAAGGTCAGCTGTCGGGGCTTCAACCAATTACGATTCTTCCCGGTACTCCAACTCGATCGCACGACACAAGCAACCTGCCTTGATTTATCTTCCGGCATCCTGGCCTTACATACAAGACCTTACAAAGACTCAACGCTCGGTCCTGGGAACCGCCACCCCCGTGATAAACATATATTCCTATCTTTATGCCCAACTGCCGACTTCCCTGTCGCCATCGTCACCAGCATTAAGCATATTTTAAACCCTTGAGACCATTATCACTTCGTCTTATTATCTTCCCAGGTTCAAGGGAGGCTAGCCTAGTGTAGGCGGCCATGATCGACCGTGCATGGCTAGTCTCTGGTGACTGATTGGTCACAGGCTCGTCGATTTACTGACACATCCATGTGGGCAGCATGGATGGTGTGTGAGCCTTAGATGTATGTCTACCATCGGGTGCGCGCCGCTGCCGCTGCATCATGCATGCCATCTGCATCACGCCGTTCCTTACTTCCTTACTAGGTAACCATATTCGCTTTTCCTGGTCTTGATCGGGAACCCACCTCCTCAACGCCCCGAGGCTTGAGGTTTGAACTTCCGCAATATTCCTCACGCACTGTAACGACGTCGATGGTTTCACGGCAGCCGCATACTCTCGAACCGCGCCCGGTCCTCTTGGCTGCGCAGATGATCCACACACTATGCATATTCATATAACCCATCAGCAGACTTCAGCAGCACCTTATATCTTATTTACTGGGGCCGCAGGGAGACAAATTCTGTCTGATGCCACTTACGGCGTGGTCGAGCGGAACAAGATCCCTCCCGCCACTTACAGCCCCAGCTCTCACCGAGTCTGGACGTCTGGTGACGCCCCGCATGCTTATCTACACAATACAACAACTATCTCTTCTAGTTAATGATCATGTAATCTCATACTTACTATTATCGTCCTCGCTGGAGTCTAGGAAGTCTTGGGGCTATGATCTCGACTGGATGCTACCTTCTAGCCATGTTATGTCTCTGCTTTCCTCGGTGCTTCGTGGCCTTTGGTCTATTGGATCTTCGGCATTTCTATTCCCATGAATCTTAGGTCTTGGCTCTCTTTACTTCGCCACTTACAGGACACGACTTTACACTCTACTTACGCGGATGAAGCGACCATTTTGCTCTCCATGTAATCGAAAGGACGCTGATCTGTTTCCCCTGACTCTATTACGGGCCTTCAGCATAGAAGTTCAGATACATTTCCACACTTGCGCCGTGCATTACCTCTCGCCACTGGCTTTTTTTCTTATTTAACTCTGCCGGCTCATTGTAATAGTGCTTATTCGGATTTGGACGTTTTGGCGGCGTCTTCTTGATTCATGTAGGGACTTCGGATGGGTCTGGGGAGTTTACAACCTCATGTAGTTCTAGACAGATAGATCCGTGACGGAGGATTATGGGCGTAAGGGTAGGTACCTAAGGATAAGGGGGACCTAAGGAGCGCGATACGGGTGCTCATGGAAGTTGGTCGGATCTCTTTCTCTTTTTAGAGCGTTTTATACCCTGTTTCCATCACAATTCTTGTAACGTTAGCTCTGTCATTCCTTTTCTTTTCCTTTTCTTTTCCTTTTCTTACCTTTTTAGACCAATATCTTGAAACCAGAAGTGTATTTTCCGGATGATGCTTTGTTTTGGATCGATGTATCTACTATCTAAGGACTAAAGTTAGAACATCGAGACTTAGATGGTACAAATTGGTATTGGTTATCATTGGATACTAGAAATCATATCTATGGCGTAAATGCGTAAAGGGCTTACGTGGGAAGAGTAATAGGGGTCATTTAGGATGGTAACCAGATAACTCTTAAGTATTAGATGGAGGAGGGCGTCTTTGGGAAACAGCTTGCTTATTTACTTCTTGACCTACCTGACCTAGGTACATACTCTGATATCGCATGTCTTTGTAACATAATCATAACAATTACCGGATACACATCCTGTTATTATGACACCCAGCAACATGTTAATCTGATGGATGGACACGGTCAGGTTAGAAGGTTGTAAAGCGACTTTTTTGTTTGGAAGGATCTGGGATCGGGGATCTATACAATATTATAGGTACAATATGTCGTAATTCCATTCCCAAATCTATGTGGGCGTTCAAGGTCGTTAGATTGCAATCCTAACCTGTGAAGCATCATTTTCGCTCTGTAGCATTCCTACACTCGTATCCCTCTTGTCTTACCGAGATAGAGCCGGACTCTCCTCTCCTTCCCTATGGTTTTAAATCCTCCATCATATCTGTCAGAGTCTGCCACCTGTGATCCCCCTCCCACGACTCCTTGGCCTTTCCCATGATGCTCCTCACGGCGCTTCTTGCTTTGCCTTTCCATCTACTACCGATACTATCCACTCGCGATCCGTAGTTCTCGTATGCCGCCACCAAATCCGAGGTCCTCTGCACTACAGCATCCCAAGCGTCCGCATCAGTCAACCAACTTCCTCGCTGGCCCTGTACTCCGCCAGACGCAGACAGCGCGCTTCCGACCCCGCCGACAGCTGTCCTCCACGCTTTCTCGGCCGCATCCAGAGCTCCTACCCAGTCTCTCCTCCAGGCACGAAGTCGGGACACCAGAGACCAGCACGCCGAGTTCGTCGTGATAAGGGGTACAATATCGTTCTCAAATAACGATACAATCTTTCTCTCAATGGTGCCTCTTGAGGGTTCGTAGGTCTCGGATCCCCCTTCGTTGCTGATGGGCACTGGCGTTTTGGTCGCTTCTCTGACTAAGAGGGTTAGGATGTCGAGATCCAACGTCTCTTCTGTCTTGCGGATACGGATCACATTTCTGACCCCGAGAACCACGTCATCTAAATTGGGATGTGGCGACAGACTGGCCGCCAAGGTAATTACATTATCCCAAATTCTCCAGTTCGAGTCAGCGAGTGTAGCCCCGCGCTTAAAGGCAGTTAAAGAGTCATGTAGCAGCTTGTGGCCAGACTTCCCAAGTTCAGCTGCTTGCTTCGTATTCACCATGTCGTCTAAAATGTCGGAGTCACCCTTGCTGAGTGTCTCTTGACGGTCTTTTTTCTCCGAGACAACCTGCCGGTACCAACTCAGAAGCGCCGTTCCTAGGTTGCTCCAGGTTCGCGCATCCTCGCCCCCGGAAGTGTCGTTTGCGGTCGATATAGCCCTCTGGAACGCCTCGGCTGCGCCAGAGAAGTTTCCAAGGCGTAGTTCGATATCGCCGAGTCTGCTCCACATCTCCGGGCTTAATCTATTCACGCCAACGGCGAGAAGGTATGCATCTCGGGCTTCCTTCCATTCCTGCTTCCGAAGGTGGAGCTCACCAAGCGACCTCTGCGCCCTCGCAAAGCGCCGGTTAGAGATCTCCCACGCCCGTCGGTAATGATGAGGATTATTTTCGATATCTCCTAGTATACAAAATAGTCGAGGGGCATTTGGGGGCGGTGGCGAACGTTCGGGGCCGCAAAAGTCGGACGCCTTCAGAGACGAAACGTCAGTTTCAGCGTTATCTAGGTCAATATCGTCTTTCAAATTGTCAGTTTCGTTAACACCAGAGGCACGGCAAAATAGTCTCCATCGCACGATAGCCCGAGCTTTTTCTTCGCCTCCGCTTCCTCGGCCGTCCTGATCATCAACCGATGCGCTACTTGCTAAGCACAACGCGACTTCTGGCCAAAGGCGCAATCGTTTGAATATTTCTAGGGCCGAAACAAGGGACCCAACAGTAGTCCAAGCGTAAGCGAGCTCAGACTCCAGGTGCCAACGCGGAGGAGAAGATAAAGCATTCACATACCGCAGCCTCTCTTGCGGAGATGCTGATTCGGTAGGTTTGGGAGCGGGCAGGAAAGACGTTGGTTTTTGAATATCAATGGACTGGCCTGGCTGGCTGTCAGGAGTTATTTGGATTGTGGGTGTATTGGATTCAGTCGCTTCTCCTTGTTGATCACCATGAGGCTTTTTGACTGGTCCGATAAATTCCTGCGTGTCGACAATAACTTGATCTACAAGAGCTTGTATCTGGAAGACGGCACGCTCGACGGTCCGACTTCTACTTAGTTCGATCCGCGACCTTACTAGTAGAGCTTGAGTATATGTTTGCCAGTTAGTTGATTTATCTTCGATTACCCGTAGAGCATAGGGTAAGATTTCCTCTGAGGTTAATGAATCGGCAGGCGAGAAGGTGTCTCTCATAGTGGCCTCGGTTAGGAGTATGATGTGATCTTCTGGACGAAGCTGTGGCTGGTCCTCCGGCTTAATATCTTGTAGTTCGACTGGAAGGTCTGACGTTGGTTTATTTCTGTGATTGTTTTCGAACTCGATGTTCTCTAACAAGGTGTCGTCATTTAATGGAAGTGCAACTGGTATCGCATCGGAGACGTGCTGTTGGCTGGATGCTGTGGAAGATAGCGCAAGGCTTTTGGCGAGCACGACGAGTTGGCTGATGCTCTTCTCCTGAAACCTTGTACGTTTTCCCATAGCACCAGAGAGGGCATAAGAAAAGCCGCTTATATATGTGGCCGATTGTAGGGCCTGCCGGGCTTTAGTGTCATTCCCAAGCAGGATATGACAGGCTGCCTCCTCTAAGCGGAATTGAATGCGCGATTCCTGAGGCCATTGGGACTGCTCCGAGTTTTGACCAGTTCCGCCTATCCCAACAATAGAAGTCTCGGCTTCTATGAGACTTTTTTCAATGCGTTCCTGAAGGGTGGGCACGTCTGTCCAGCGGCCACTCTTGGTAAATAAAGACCCTGGGCCTAGCGAAGGTTGGGTGATGAGTTTTAGATGCCAGAGGTGAATCCTCAGACGGGCCCAGGAGAGATGCAGCGAGAGAGATTGTTGTAAACCTGACCAGATTTCGGGTAACTCAGTGGGCAATATAGCACCAGATGTGAGGATGAACCGTGATAAGCAGAAGAGTTCAATATGGGGTATGTATGGATAAGGAGAAACGCCATCTACATCGAGGGACTTGAGGCAAAGCCTCCTGAAAGATGTTATAGATGCCTCCAAATTGACGTGCCTCGATTCGTCTAAAGATTTCACCACCATGAAAGCTGAAAGAAAGACAGCTTCAGCAACGTCGGAGCCTTCAAGCACTGGACCTGTAACGTTTGCTTGCAAGAAAGCACCCAGAGAAGCTATGCCTAGACGGATTGCTTGCGTCAAATCATATGATCGGCCGTTGGTCTCCGTCTTGGGATTCTGGTCGGCCTTTACAGGCGATGATTCCGTTACTATATGGTGAACAAATTGAGCTACTATGTGCTTCGATGGCTCATTGTTGAATGCTTCGAGAAACGGTGATCCCTCCAAAGTCTTTTCGATCGAAATAAGTTTGACAGGCGAGAATTCAGTGTCCGCCATGTTGAAATTTGTTATGTTTGGATGATGTAGTTGTTTGCTATCATTCAAGTATAACATAACAGGTAGGTATAAAATACCCTAGGTACACCTATAGGTAGCGTAGTAATGGAGGCTCATGAATTTATAAGGAAGAACTTATATGGCTAATCTGTTCGCTATTAACCCACTATGAACGCTAAGATAGTACAGCATATATGGATGTGTTGCGAAGAGGTAGGGAGGGAGAAGGGAATGGAAGAGGTATGTACCTAGGATGTATTAAGAAATTAAGAAGTTGTCGACGCCGTTGAACAAATTCGAAATCTGGTAGCGCATTAAACGAATATTAGGTAGGTACCCAGGGTAAGTACCTAGGTACCTAGGTATATTTAATGGCGGGGGAGGGGCAATCTCGATTTTCTTTTTTTCTTCCGATTCTTTTCTATCTTTTCTGCAGGTGCCTACCGAACAAAATCTCTGGTTGGTTGGTGTTCGTTCTGACGTTATGGATGGTCTGTGCGGAAGCCGCACTATTACATAAGCTCGTCATATGCATCTACACTCTTATAGGTTCTTGGCTTAGATGGTCATAATTCATTCAATAAATGACACCTACCTAGGTAGGTACTCCTAAATGTCTCTACCCCCCTAATTCTTTTGGATATTGGGATAGACAGCATCCATTCTCTAGAGCACTCGAGACATAAATAATACCTACCTAGGCTAGGTACCTAGGTAGTTACTGCACAGATTCTTGCACGTGGAAGGGATTCTTCTTATTTATTTCCACATCGACTACTATCGACACCAATCCCCTTCATCTCGTAAGGATGAGAAGTTCTTGTCACTGTACATTAACAACTCCTATAGCCACATGAATCTTCGTGAAATCTCATCATGCTTCGTATTTCCCGATTGATACTCATACAGTTCGTCAGACGCTCCTTCATTTCTTGCCCTTCTTGCGTCCAGGCACTACCTTGAAGCCAGCAGCTTGGATGGAGCTGGCATCGTTACTAGCCTCCTTGTGGCTGCTCTTCTTTGCTACTTCGTTCCAACCACCAGCCGTGCTAGACTGAATGTCCGCTGAGGGGCTCTTGGCTGGTAGTTTTTCGACTACACCTTTGTCAGCCAGCCTCTTGCGTCGAATAAACTCCTCAGCAAAGTGACGTCCGTCCATCGTCTTAGAGTTGGCATAGATCGCATCAGAGATGAGATCGCCCACTAGCGGAAATCCTATGAGCGTGTTGGCAAAGGCTTCGACTATTTGAAAATCATCGTTAGCAGTCGTCATATCTGTGTGGCACTGATTATTTTCAAACTTACTGTCCGTAACACCCGTTATTCCTTTGGCCAACTGGCCATGAAGCCATTTAGTGAACTCCTCCATGGCTTCTGTGTGGGTGGGACCGGTTGTCGAACTCGCCGGCTTGACAGCAGGTCGCGAAGGGGGGGCCGCAATAGCAGTCACCGGCTTGACAGCGCTCGCAGGTCGCGTTTGGGAAGAAGGGCCGGTCGGTGCTTTAACCTTGCCACCAGCCCCGACAGTGGCCCAACCTGAGATGTTGGAACTAGGTGTCTGGCTAGGTACGGGAACCGCGTTTGGCTTGCTAGCGAGATCTGCGTATCGTTTTCCGACGCTGGATGCAAGGCCAGTCTGTATGGATATTTCCTTAGCCTTCTGCTTGCGAGCCTCTTCCTCACGCTGGATATCGGCCAGTGTCTTCTTCTTATCCAAGGTTTGTGCCTGGACCGCAGGTCCGGATGCCGGTGCTTTTCCTGGGGCTGGTTTCGCCCAGGGGCTATTGCTCGACACAGGATTGACTGGTGACGCCGTACCCCACGTACTGGTCATAGGGAGGCCCGGAGCGGTAGCGGCAGCCTTCTCGCGATCTCGTGCAGCCTCTTGCTCAAGCATAGCACGTCGGGCAAGAGCTACAGCTTCCTCCGCTTTAGCTGCCTTGAGAGCTTCTGCTTGTTGAATCTCTTTGAGGCTAGGCCCCTTATGCGACTCCAAACCACCGTCTTTAGCCCACGGAGCAAGCGGTGGCGGCTGAGCAGCAGCAGATGATGGTGTAATATCAGGTGTACCAGATCGGGAGCTTGTAGCATATTGCTCTGGGAGGTTGGATTTGACACGTTGCGGAGCGGGAGCAGGTAAGGGTGTGGCGGAGGGTGGTGGTGGGAAAGGCATCGGTAGCCCGCTAATCTTTGCTGCAGCTGCAGCTGCATGTGCTTGTTGGTACTGGTTGGCCAAGGAAGCCGACTGGTCTCCTTCAACATGAAGGGAGGTGGTCTCTGCGCCGGGAGATTCCTTCGGAAGGGATATAGGTTCTGAGGCTTGAACGGGTGGGCTCATCTTCGATGCTTGCTCATTAGTTAGTCCAGGAATAGGCGAAGCTTGGCGCTCCATCATTTCGGCATCGTGCTGTGCCCTAAGCTTTTCAAATTCCTGCAATCTTCCCCGAAAACCCTCTGGGTCTTCGACAAGTTCACTTGAGCCTGGGAGCTGGCTGCGCACGCCCGCTTCCGAAGTGGGTGCTCCAATAGGCTGTGGCGGGAGGTTGCCGCCTATCGCTCCCGCGCCATGGAGGCCAGCTAACATCTGGCGTTCTGGACCCGACAG
The DNA here is from genome assembly GCA_902806575.1 of Jackrogersella multiformis. Classification (NCBI taxonomy): domain Eukaryota; kingdom Fungi; phylum Ascomycota; class Sordariomycetes; order Xylariales; family Hypoxylaceae; genus Jackrogersella; species Jackrogersella multiformis. Next base: position 550,263 of record CADCXD010000019.1, read on the forward strand.
ACGAGCAAGCTCGTCCTCCCTAAACATGTCTAAACCCTGTCCAGAACTGCCTTGTACTGCGGCTTGATGTGTAGCTGGCGTGTCAAAAAAAGAGCTCGTGGTTCCAATGGCGCCGATAGGAGCTTGTGGGGGCATCGTGATGGGCGACGTTATGCTACCAAAACTCGGCTGGCTTTGCAGACTGTGGGCGCTAGAATGGTGATGTAACCCCGGGACACCGGGAATGGGAACCCTACCCATCGATTGCTGCGTGGCGTAGAATTCCCGGTGACGGGCCATAAGATACTGTTCCTCTTGCTTTCGTCTCTCGAGATTGTTCTGTTCTTCTGCCGTCAAGGTCCTGCCAAAACTAGGAAACGCATTGACGAGTGGCGGTTGGATCACGCCGCCAGCGTTGGAGAAGGGTCCGGTCTGAGATGGTGGGCCATGAGGTATACCGATCTGGGGAACTAAAAATGGCTCTCTAGAGTTTCCAATGCGTCTTATTAATTGGCCTAGAGGCTCGAATTCCGAATCTTCCAGCTTCTTGACCCGTAAATCTGGCGTGAAGAAGTTGGCCTTATACCAGTCATTCATCTCCAAGCCGGTGAATGGGCCCTGCTGATGACCTTGGGGATCAAGGTACACCCATCTCATTCTGTCAGGCATAACCATAGTACGAGATTGTACCGAGGGAGGGTCAGTCGCTTGGTTGGCGGAGTAAGGAGGCGCATTACTGGTGGCTGTAAAAGTCTGACTGTGAGGAGCAGTTGTGATGCCGCCATGCAAGGTTTCAGAGCTTGCCGGCGTCCGACTAGATTCGGCTTGCGCGAACATGTCGGCGAAAATACCTCTACCTGCTCGCATGGGGCTATCGGTTTCCCGGGCATGCTCGCCAGGGGCACTACGGCCGATGGCACCTAGCGGGTTAGGCTGACGAAGATCCGGTACCGAATCGCTCAAATTTTCGTTTTCCTGGGACTGCATCTGTGCCTGCATGGCTGGAGGAAACAATGAGCCGAGCTTGCTGGCTCGACCGAACGATCCGGAGCCACCGAAACCTCCGGTGCTTGAGGGACCAAAGACACCACCGAGGTTACCAAGTCCAGGAGATTGAAGGTCGCCAACAGGGCCAAATAGGGAGCCGCCGAAGCTCGAGAAAGGTGCACGCTCGCGGTCCGGGGTACCCGAAGATGGCCAGCCAGTAAGATTGCTTAATGGTGGATAGGCCTTTGCGCCAACGCTGGACGTCTGGCTGCGGTCGCTGCCGTCAAACGCTGCATGGGTAAAAGTGCGCGGTAACCCTCCGCCGTAGCCGGAGACGTGGTCAGAAACACCGGCAGAGCCTTGCTGCTGTCTGTCACCGATGTCCTCGTGATCACCACGCTCGCCACGCTCACCGGGGGGGCTCCGGTAAGGGTTTGTTTCCGACGGACTCAGAGGCGCTTGCTCATGTTCCAGATGACCTCCCAGGTTGAGACTAGCCATTCCAAAATCCCCAGTAGAGCCTTTCACCGGAGTGTCATACGATGATGCATGAAGAGGCGGATGAGACATTGGAGGAGGGCTCGTGTCTTGAGCGCCCCCTAACACAGCACTACCCGAGACACTATCTTCACCGAAGGGGTCGGTGTCGGTACGCTGCCGAGTGCGCCAAGGACGGTTAGGATCCGACGCGGCCCCTTCATTCGACTTAGTCGCAATGCTATCGGAGCTCTCTTTGGGAATCAGGTGTGCCAATCGACTTTCGCCACGCGGGTTTCCAGACCGCTTCTCTCCGATGGTAGAACCCGGGAGCGCGAAGTTTCCAAAACTACCTATACCAGGCAGAACGGTCGCCGTGGATGTCGACGTCTGCCAAGGAGAGGCAACCCCGAAACCTGAGCCGCCTGGTGTTGTGTTGTTGCGCATCAAGACACCAAAAGGTACAGATTTGGTAGAGGCATCGCGCGTGCCCGTATCCTCTTCGGGCTCCTCGAAAGTTAAATCCTTAGATTCTGTATTCTTCCGACCAAACCAGTATGATGATTCATCTCGAGGCGGTCGTGTTGCAGATGCCGGAGAAGTCAAGCCGCCGCCGCCAGAATAAGGATTCGTGTCAGTAGTTTCACGTCGCCTTGTGCCAGGCCTCGATGAAGCCGAAGGTGAGACAAGTCCGAAATTGTTGGAGCTTCCATGCGAGAGCGAAGCCTTTCGGCCGTTTGCCCCTCCTCCTGGATGATTTCCATCTTTACTATTTTGGGCCGGCGGTTTTATAGCGGAATTCACGTCGCTGGAGAATAGCTGGATTTAGGGGTCAGCCCACAAAAATAAACGCGAAAATTGCCCCGATAAGCCTGACTCGACCGGAAGCTCCAGGGCACCACTCACCTCCTTTTCTTCGGGATTCATCTCTTGCAGGCCAACAGCTTTGGTCGTTCCCGGCGTGTCCCAGCAAACGTCTGGTTCTTGAGGGGCAACATGGGAGTCGCCGGGCTTGCCCCATCCCCTAGAGGCAGAGCCATTGGCGTGGCCGGGGTTCCATCCGGGTACGAATAATGCGGAAATATCAGGTCTTTGGGAATTGGTATCGCAGGTGGTACTGAAGATGGAGAGCAGTTGGTCTCTCGAATATCTCAACGTGCCCGAACTCTCGACATTGGTGGAGCCGACCGGCATAGCAGAAATGACGGCAGGATCAGCGGAGGCCGATTGGATAGTTTCGGAACTATGCATTTGGTTCAGGGATTGGCTCGAGGGAGTAGTCGATGTCCGGCGGAAAGTAAGAGTACCACCGTTGGCTGATCGTCCAGGGCGAGACCTAGAAAAGGGGGAAAGGACAAGGCCCGTATGTCAGCTTGCCAACGCAGCTAAAGACATGTAAAAATAGCCGGAGAGGGGGTAGTAGTAGTAGTAGTAGTAGCATACCATTCTCCGCTGGCGTTCCCTCGACCATCATTTCTAGCGCCTGGTCTCGTGTCACGGCTCGGGTTCTGTCCGGCAGCGGCTGAGGCGAAACTCGAAGGTAGGTTTGATGGCATTGTTAGAGATATGAGATGGCTGTAACTTTTTGTACAAGAAATACGGCCAATATAAATAATGTGCAAAGTGGGTGTGGGCGTGAACTTTGGACGTTTAAAACTCCAGAGAGAAAATAAAATCGAGGTACTCGGGATGGGGAGGAGTCAAGCGTAATATCGTCTAGCTTCGAGGTCAGTTGTAACCACGCGCGCGATGAATGGCAAGGTACCAAGCGGTTCATGCATACGTGAAGGTGAATGTGAGTGTGAATGTGAATGTGAATGTGAATCGTGAATACCTAAGTACTCGAGAAATAGGGATTGTTGTCAAACGAACTATATATTGCATGGAATGCTTCGTCAAGATCGCGTAACGGTAAGAGTTCGGTTGGAGGGTCGTAAAGCTATTTTACGATGATGGTTGATTTTTTTAATGTTGCTCTGTAGTATATGGTTGGGTGGAGGACGTGTCGAGTATATTTTCTGGTGACGACTTTGAAATTCCTTAAATTCATTTAATTTTTTTTTTCTGCTTGTTGAAATTTCAGGGTGGACGGTAGACTTTCCTGACCGGGCTGGGGGAGGCGAAGAGACACTAGCCACCACCAGGCTGCTACTTAGCCACGAACATCCCACTTCGCTACTAACCTAGCAGAGCAGTACCTAGGTAGGTAACCACTATTCAACCAGCCACAGTTATTTATGACTTAAATACATATATTTGGTAATCCGTATTAGCATAAGGTATTAGTATAAAGACTAATGTTATTTTCTCTCTCTGTTGATACTAAATCGAAGACAATAACACAACTCCTCGAAACTTATCACCACCTCGTTTCGTATGTGAGTTACCACTCACCACGTTCGTCCTCTTGGAAAGACGGGTCTCACCTGAAATAGTCGCATATTTGTCTACCTAGGTACCTAGGTATCTCGCATTGTTCATAAAGAACACACCAGCGTGTTTCGAATGGCTCTGTACCTAGGTATGTGTCCGGATTTATTCGAGTCATCAACTAATAAACAAACCCCATCGTATATCAGTGAATTTATTAAAATCTACATAGGTTCCTGTTCTAAATTGTCTACCATTATGTATCGTCTTAACCTACCCCTAGGTACCTAGGTAGGTATCCCCTGACTCAATTTACCAAATAGCTAGGCCTCCACGTATCGCAGTCACGTCCATATCTTCAAAATCCCCATTGCTGGCACCAATGCCTCATCAGCTCTGGCGTGACAGCTTTTGCGGACTTCATTGTTGCGCTGCGCTCTGTCGTACGCTTCATATCACATACAACCGACCTCTGACCTGCTTCGGAAGCATTCGACATTCCTAGGTATGAATCAATCAGCTTGACACCTGGGTTTCTGTTTATATCCTGAGTGCCGTCCGTCTGGCTCTGCTCTAGCCGGTCAATCCAGTCTTTAAAGCTAATCAACTCGGGAATGCGGTCTTTTCCGTAGAAATCCTGCACAGCCCGCGCAAGCTCAGCCCACGTTGTAGCACAGGGATTGACGCCGTGATAATAACCACTGATATCGTCGGCAGCAAGCTTCTGAGACACACCCGCAACCTCGAGAACTAGATTCGCAATGCCTTCGGCTGGCGTCCAGTCGACGCGGTCCATTGTTCCAAGGTCACTAGGAAGGGCTCCGAGGTGCAAGCTACTAGCAATGATGGAGGGAAGCCATTCATGTTTATTCCAGCAGCCTGCTTCAGCCTCGGGTCCGGCGATTTGTCCGACGCGGATTATCGCAGCTGGGAAATCGCCAGCTTTGGCAACATCCTCCAGAATGAGACTTCCAACCATTTTGCTGCGTCCATAACCACCAGTGGCGACCTTGAGCTCTTCAAGCCTTTCCTCCGGTACATTCCCGTTATTACTATCCCAGTGGTCTATAGATCCTATCGACGAGATGAAGACAATAGCTATACGCTTCGCTGAATTCGTAGCAAAATCGGCAATATTTCGAACGCTTCGAATATGGGGCTCGAACGACTCAACGGGCATATTGAAGTTGACTGGCCACGCATTATGGATCACACGGTCTGTATCGACTAGTAGTCGATTAAATACATCATGGGGAAGACCAAAGTCCGAACGTGACATATCAACATGTAGGAATTCGGTCTTGGATGCGAAGTCGGCACCAAGACCTCGGTCTTTGACGACTTGTGCTTGACGTTTCGCGCCGCCATCTTCCGATCTGTTCAAACAGATGATTTTCTTCACCGAAGGGTTCTTCACCATGAGATCCAGCATGTAGGATCCTAGCATGCCGGTAGATCCAGTCAAAAGAACTGTCTGATCGATATCCTTCGGATCGGGTCTTCCTCCTCTTTTCGTAGGGAGATGGGTCGTGTACTTGTCCCAAAGGGTCTTCATAGCATGAAGCTCATGCTCATCATTACTGTCGAGACCGGACGTGACCTCTTCTTTTAGAATTAAGAAGATGTATCGCGCGAGTTTCCGCGGCGTCGGGTTGCCGTAAATAGCACGAGTAGCCAGCATCGTAGTATCGATGTGGAACCCGGCAGCTTCTATCGCGCCGTGAAGGAGTCGGGAGGCGTTGATGACTAACAAGGAATCGATACCGGCCGAGAAGAAGTCTCTATCTGGACCAAGTTCGCCCTTAAGTCCCAGCCTAGTCTCGAATATATTTCTTATGGATTCTGTCAGTGCATCCTCTGAGCTCGTATCAATACTGGGCGCGGAGGCTTCGAAACGTTTTTCCGCTTCCTCGTACAGTTTGTCGATCTCCTCTTTATACACCTTCAGCGTCGCTGCTCGCTGAACGGTTCCCTTTCCAGCACGATGGAACGGCTTGTCCGGGTTAGACAACGCCATAAACTGACGTCCTATCTGTCCGTGTGCAACTGTCTCCTTATTTACCCTCACGACGTATGGCCATATTCTATCGAGCAACTTCTCAGCCTCTTCGTAGTTTGGGGGGTTCTTAGCTGGTTCAATAAGGAGTCCGGCTTGGAAGTGGTCAGAGCCGACTACTAACGCACCCTTGACCTCGGGATGACCTGCGATTGCTTCTTCAATGGTCACCGGGTTTAGCTTTTCCCCGTTAGAGAACACGATGATGTTATCAGACCTCCCATAATAGATCCAATGGTCCGGTAGATGGGGATGAGGTTTGTACATGTCTTTAGTGTCGTACTCGTCTATCTCCGGAAAGGTGTAAAAAACGCATTGGAAACCCGGGTGTTTGTCTTTGCGAACCATCACTAACTGATAGACATCTTCGGAGCCTTCAACCTTGCGCCAATCCGCTCCAATTTTATCAGAATCGAATATGAACCATTGCCAGAGGTCAGGATTCGGCTGAAATTGTATCGAGAAGATAGTGAACCTAACATTTGTCAGTCGATGATTAGAATGGGAGCTTTAAGCTCTTAGTGGACGTACTCCGTAGCACCGATCACATTGGCAAGTCTTACGCCATTCTTGACCAACCTATCACCAGCTTCTTGGTTGAGGTTCCCTATAGAAATTAGTCTGGAAAATCTGGAATTTATCCTAGCCGAGTTACTGACCTCCACCAAATGTGACGACATTGAGCCTCGCCAACGCCTGAATGTACTCGGCGCTATGGCTCATTTCCTCCAACATCGCCGGCGGAAGCATAGCTCCCTCAACTTTGACATTATCAAGGCACTCGACTACTAAATCAATGGACAAGGGGCGATCGCCGATCCCAAAGGCCATTGGAGTATCCCAGTATATTGTAGCGAATAGCGTAATATACAGCCCTGCGGCATGAAACAGAGGCACTTGGGACGTATTAGCGACGTCAGTCAATAGCTTTAATGTGCTGACTTACTCGGCATAAAGTGTCTTCGTGCAGCTTTTGCAAAACCTCCCATCCAAGGCGAAGCTCCGTGGAGTTCTGGCTCTTCATGGAACTTATCATTAACAGCCACCATACCATGATTGACGGTAATCGGCTTCGGAAGCCCAGTACTTCCACTAGTGTGGAGTACCGCAACTGGCTCCCATTCGGCTTGCTCCCAGGTCTTCTCGTAAGGAAATGGCTCTACATCCCGCTCTGGAAACCAAGCTTCGATTGGGCTAACTTCGATAGCCTTCATCTCCCGCCGTTCTAGCCAGGGTTGAACCAGCTCCCGCTGGGGGGTTGCAAAAGCGAGAAAATTGCAATCCGTCTTCTCAAAGAGGTTCATCTGGCCTTCCTGGGAATTACGGGGCGAGATATATAGAGTCTAAAATACAGTTAACTTCCTACATGGCTTATATTAGAGGGTGGGGAGAAGAGTTACCTTGTAGCCGGCCTTGACCGCACCAACCAATAGTACCATGTAACGGGCGTCGTTTGGGCCGATATAGGCTATGGTAGGGAATGTGCCCGGTGATGGGGTGCCGCATGTCTCGATGATTCTGTGTGCGACGCGGTTGATGGCATTCGCATACTCATTATACGTAACGACTTTCCAGCCGTCCTTTGGGTTTGAAGAGTTAGGGATAGAGAACACTTCTCGACCTGGGTCCTTCTTTGCAACCTCGTCGATGATATTGGGAAACAGCCGACGCCCGTAGTTAGGCTTGCTAAGACCGGTCGTCTGGTTGTTCACTGCTTCGGCCATCAGTAAGCTTATCAGTAGCTCTATCGTATGCAGAATACACAACTGTTGCCGTAGTACGCTATGGCTTTATTGACTATATGGTTCTGGTGTTGTTAGTCAGATAAAATGTTGGATTACTGTCGCTCATACACTTGGTGAGTAGGTGAGTAGGTGAGTAGGTACCTAAGACACCGATCTTATTATATATAGAGACGAGAACATCCATCGCGTCTTCGGCTTAAACTATCGCTCTTTCGGTGGACCTATCGCTCCTCCGGGTCGAGTCATAATTTCTAGAGGGTAGGCTACGGTAGATGATGGTTCGTCCATACGAGAATGGGAATACAACAGTAAGCCAAAATTGCCGCGGCCTCCCGCACATATCCGAACAAACCTGGGCCCAGTGTAAGAGGAATGAATAACCCGGAAGACATTTAATTAGCGCCGAATCCCGGAGTTCTTGACTCTCGGTCCAGTACAAGGGAATGGATGGTTGACATATGGCTATGCAGGTGCGTTATGTCACTGTGTACAGGATTATTTTCTATACATACCTAGGTAACCTTAAGCTATACTATAGGCTGAAATTAGGAATCAGCGAGTCTGTAGTATCTTCGATGAAACTATCAATAACTGAGAATCAATGCCGAGAGTAAAACAGACGCTCTCTGCTACTGCTACACCCCGTGGACGCCGGCAAGTGGAATTGATAACTAGAATCCACACATCTGTTTCCGACCTTCAAAGCCGCAGCCGCAGTGCAACCTTGAATATTTGCTATGCATGTGATTAAGCTGTTAAGACGCCTTGCAATGCCTATACCGTTGTCAATTAGGTATATCATCTGTAGGATCCTATGATGGGATTCTAATAGTGTAAAGCCACTATAATTGGTTCAATAATTTCAGTCAGTTATATGTGCGGTTTATTCCCGACAGCTCTGATAAAAGCGGTAGGATCGACGGCACACCGCCCCTGATTATCCTATTGACCAGCACAACTTCACAAGACCACTTACTAAGTACCATAGCAATAATTACAACAACGTTGGCCAATATACCCACTCCTTCGTAATTTCACACCTAACAAAACAATTCTCATTAACTACACTATATTTACTTAATTGTACTCAAAGCTATTTCAAGTAAATTGTAGTTGTTGTAGCCTCGTGCCGGTCAATGGGATAATTCGACTTCGAATACCGAGGTGGATGTCGTTGTATTAGTGTTCATGATGCATACATACCGGTAGGTACCTAGTATCTAGGCCCATTGACCCCTTTTATTTTATTTTATGTGGATTAGAGGATTATTAATCCCTATGTCCGAAAATGCATTAGCCACACACCATAGCAAAGCTACTGAGAAACGGGCTTCGGCGTGACTAAGCATCAAACCCGTACTCCATGCTTCAGGACTTCCGGCCGGGCCGTGGCCTGGTGTGTGGCCGCCACATGGCCGGTGGAGCATGAATTTTTTTCTTCCCTCCCCTCCCTTAGGGTTACAGAGAGCTTGACTTTAGGAAATCGAAAACACCGAAATGGAACAAGGCGAATGAAAATAGCCGGGCAGCCCGGGGTTTAGTGAAATATGCGTCATAACCGAGTTGCCGAATTTTACTCGGCTTATCATTAGATGTCCGTATTTTATTTTGATTATGCCCGAGTTTTACTCAGGCTATGAGGATAGTGAAAGTTCTTTAACTCCCTTGGATGCTTACGATAATGAAGAAGCTGTGTTTAAATATACCCGAGCATGAGCACCTCTCCTGCTATTAAAATATCGACTACGTAGATTCTTTCATCAGACCTCGTTATGTTGAAGGCACTAAGATCAGAAGCTCCGCATCTAAGTCGTGGAGGGCGAGAATAAAGTGAATAAGGAAAAAGCAGCGATACGTGACCGACACAACGCATACATGGATTCTCATATGGCAATATACCTAAGGGCATTCATACTACGGGAATAGCCTCATCGACCAGTGCATTACAGCTAAGATTCCGGGTAATCTCTAGAAGGCTAAATGTATACCGGAACGTGCCGATTTACTACCTAGGTATCTACAGCCGGGTTAAAGATCAAAGCCCAATAGATATATAAACCTAGCTGTATGAAAGGTCTTTCCTATGGGAATTAATATCACTAAGCTGTCACTTTCAAAGTATTATCGTAGCCCTTGGATATATGTGGCCAACTAGAAACACACCAGAGTCGGGAGGCTAGGGCTATTAGACAAGTGGCGTAACAACGTGTCATAAGAAAAATTATTGAATACGAATGATTCATGCAACGGAAGTCATTAGATACAACTCGGTTCGAGAAAAAAACATGAGTAGAGACCCTCGTGTTGCCAGTAATCATCACTCCCTAACCTCATAACGCGTGAATAAAGACCTTGAACCAGAACCAATGATACTGCGATGTGACATATGGACTACTGCTTCTTCTTCCCCTTATAGAGGTACCTGAGATTTGTTAGTTTCGCTAAGAAGGTTCGAATATGAGAGAGATGTATAAGAAAAAGGGAGCTTACCCCCCAAGGATTCCTTCTATGAGACCAACACCAGTTAAGATCCCGGCACCAACAACGATGTTCTTCCAACCAAAGCGCCCACGCTCATAAAGACCCCAAGCCTTGTAGCCCAAATATGTGCTGAGTCCGATGACGGCGGCTAGGTTGGAAACGACCAAGGCGGTGCTAGCACCGTCACTCAACCCACCAAACCATTGGGCGAGAATGTTATCTGCTTTACGCGCCTTCCCAGACGACTTCTTCTTGGCGAGATGGGCTTCGGCACGAGCACGTTCGGCCGCATCTTCTAGATCTTGACGGGCTGCCTGGGTTTCGGTCTGAACATCCTGCTCCATGAAATCTGAAGGTACGGTGCGCACAGAGGGGGTGTCGACGTCGACAAGTGATGCGGTGCTTGCTGATTCGGAGTTGACTACCTCAGGCTGTTGGGGAGCTGCAGCCTTCGAGGGAACCCATATTAGCATGCTATCATCGCGTCTCTATCTGCCGACTGGTACCCCTAGGTATCCAGGTAGGTATGAAAAAGATAAGGAGAGGAGAAGGTGGCCACCCCAAAAGTGAAGACACATACCTCTTCAGGTGTCTGTCTAGGACCAGACGCAGCCGCGGCGGCGTACGACACTATCACAAACGGTTTCTGTTAGCTACCTCTAGGTAGATCCAATAGGTCCTCGTCGTTATTCCTCCAACTTAAACGTCAAAAATAGTTGACAGGCCCAGACTTACTCTTGATTTTTGTTGTTGAAAACTCTTTGTGCGAGAGAAGCGAGGTTATCCTGAGGTTATCCGAAGATTATGTCGAGGACGTACAGATAGCGAAGTACTGTATTCTCTCTTGATTCACGAAATTATTTTATTTTTATTTTTCGCGATACGTTGTGTTTGTGGTGAAATCAGGTGTGCGACGGTAAAAAGAGAGACAATGCGATAGTGGGCAGAAAATCGGGAGTCGCTCTATGAACGAATGATCGTGACGATCGCAGCTGCCCCGGTTGCGTATGGTCGAATGACGTATTCGCGGCTCCATCGAGGTACATATGCAAAAAACCAACCTTGAAAGCGGTAGGTACAGTACCTGGGTAAAAAAGAGGGTTTCCTTTTATATGCGTAACTCCTTTCTGTGCACACCTCTCTTATGTGCATAACAATATAATCACCCAATTTATATTATTTATTTATCGTACTTAGCTACCTACTCCTCTCCTCCTTACTCTCACATGAACGGCGACTATCGTATAGCCGTCTCGGTCTAGATCTATTCTATACAACACTGTCCAAGCTAAAATTCACGTAGACTCGCCCTTCCCAAGGCTTCAGAATGGGTGGGATTGCATCATTACCAATCTTCCATCCCTTGCCATTATCATCGTCATCATCATCATCATCATCTCGTCGTGTACTAACTAGCAGTGTTGCTGCATCATCAACACCAGAGCATAGCACACTACTAACGTCTACACACTCTTGAGTCTCGTTGGAGAAGTTCAGCACCACCAATGCAGTTCTCTTCTTTCTCGCATCGCCGTGGCTAGTATGGCCGTTCCTCGGTGGTTGCGTATCAGCGATCGTAAGGGTGCTTTCCTTTATGTACGCGAAGATGGCCTTATCTTCAGCTTTCAATAATCGAAATGTCCCAAAGACGAATAGATCCTTGTACTGCTTCCGCAGTCGCAGGATTATTCTATAGAAACTCAAGATCGAGTCCGGATCCGTCATCTGCTTAGCGGCATTGATTTCTTGATAGGCATCGTGGACCCGCATCCAGGTATGGACTCCCTCGTCTGCAAATCCGGCATTCGGAGAATCGTCCCACTGGAAAGGAATACGCGAGTGGTCACGAGCTAGAATGCGTAGGCCGTGCATCGTGTCTGAGATCGTCTTCTGGTCTTCCGAAGCTAGCGCCTCGGTGTAGAAGTTTAGACTCTCGACGTCTTTGTACTCGTCGATGCTCCACGCAGCTGGCATATTCGTCATGCCGATTTCCTGACCTTGATATAGGAAGAGTGTTCCCGTCAATGTCGCCTGCCAGAGTGCCAAGGCCTTTGCACTCTCCCGCCATAGCTCCGGCGTCGAGCAGTCGCCAAATCGGCTCACCGCTCGTCCGTTGTCGTGATTCTCACAGAATACCGTTGTCCATCCATCGGTGCCTTCGATAAAAGTCTGCCATTTCGCTACGATGGCCTTCAGTTGTGGCAGAGTGAAAGGAACGTACGTATATTTAGGACCGAACATGCCACCAGTCCCCAGGCGAATCATGGAGAACTCGAAAACCATATCGAGTTCTTGCGCTGCCGCCGATACGTACGGCAAGACCTGGCTTGGATGTGGCGTATTAGACAGCTCACCGACTGAGATGGCCCCGTAGGGTTCGAGCGCTTTGGCCCGCATCTCGTGGATGAACTCGTGGATCCGAGGTCCGTTGCACCACATCTCCGGCGCTGGCTGATACGTCGAGTTCGGATCTGTCATCGGCGCGTCAACATAATCAGTGCGTTTGCTGTATTTATTGACCGTATCGATCCTGAACCCGTCCACGCCACGCTCAAGCCAGAAACGCATGGTATTTTCATAGATGGCTTCCCGGCATGCTTCTGATTCCCAGTTGAGATCCGGCTGCTCCGGCGCATATAGATGTAAGTAGTATTCCTGGGTATCTTCGTCCCAGGTCCAGGTTGAACTAGCAAAATACCCTCGCCAGTTTGTTGGCGGGATCCGTTGCCCCTGCGTGTCATAGCGTGCTGGTTTCCAGATGTACCAATCCCGCTTTGGATTGGTCTTTGACGAACGGGATTCTTTGAACCATTCGTGCTCGACGGAGGTATGATTCACCACCAGGTCGAGAATCAACTTCATTTCTCTGGAATGGCACGCTTGTATTAGCTCGTCGACGTCCTCGACGGTACCATACTGGGCGTAAATCTTCTGGTAATCTGACACGTCGTAGCCCATATCCATCTGTGGGCTCTCGAAAACTGGCGAGAGCCATACTACGTCGATCCCGAGCCTGTGAAGGTAGTCGATCTTCGCGATAAGGCCTGGAATATCCCCCCAGCCATCTCCGTTGGAGTCCTTGAAGCTTGCCGGATAGACTTGGTAGAAAGTAGCATCTTTCCACCAAGGCTCTTTACCAAGCCATCCATTATTATGGTATAGGCCATCCATGATGCTTATTTCTGTGCGTGAGTATCTAGATTACTATCTAGGTACTGTATCAGAACGGAAATTTTAAAAGTTAACCACGAGAAAATAAATTCGGCCGTTCATTGGCCCGAGGCGTCTCCTACACGCGTGGCCAGCCATAAGATTGTGGTGTATACGATCAAAGACCCTCTTTCGTATTTGGTTCATATCCGCATCGTCGGGTCAAGTCCTGTCGAGATCAGGTCCGCGTCTAACATGGTTTCATAGAACCGCGGTTGATTTCCAGGGTGATGGTACTCAACAACCGGATGGAGTTGTTTGCCAAGAGGACCAAGAGGATCAAGTGTCGCGTGTCTACTCCGACAATCCTCCTAAGCTCCCTATAGTCCGCCATAGTCCGCCATACTCCGTCGTCAACTCCGCTTCTTATGATAGCCACCCAATTAGAATACGAAAACTCCGACAAACTACATTTACATTGCACCCATGGCTTAATGTTGTTACCTAGTTTGAGAACTGGTAGACTTTATCTGATGTTGAACACTGTTAGTATTGTCTACACACCGACGGAGACCGTAATGAGACGATATCTTCAGGTCATCCCCAGCTGGCCTAGCCAGCTGCACCCCGCATGTGGTGAGGATGGTTGGGTTCTCCACGCCGAACTAGACCATAGCCAGGTTAGCCGAGCCTGTTTATATTCGACTAATATTAGAAACTTAAGATCAATTCTCACCTAGAGATCAAGAATAAATAGTCGCGATGCCGTCCTTTCCTATGATGTTCTAAGTTGGCTAGGTCGAGCAAGTTTCTTATACCTAAAGCATCCTCCGGCCGCAGGGATAACTAAAATCGGCAATATAAAAAATACAAAACAAGATATAAAAAAATAGTTATTTACAGGAAAGATAAGCCATGGAGACCAAAAAAGGAGACGAGTACGGCGCCGAAAATGGCCATGAACATGTCGACGGTGTAGATGTGACGCATGACGAGATGCACGCATCAGAGGCGAAGCACGCTACAGATGCGGAGCAGCAGATGACACTTCTAAAGGCCATCAAGCTGTATCCGAAGGCGATCTCCTGGTCGGTCTTGCTATCGTCAACGCTCATCATGGAGGGTTATGACTTAGCGCTGTTGGGCAGCCTCTATGCCTCTCCAGTGTTCAATAAAAAATTCGGTACCTACAACGCAGAGACGGACAAATGGGCAGTGTCAGCAGCGTGGCAGTCGGGACTGTCTAACGGCGCACGCGCCGGCGAGATTTTCGGTCTCATCCTTGCTGGCTGGGTTTCGGACCACTACGGTTACAGGGTGACGACAATCGGTTCTCTGATCCTGATGATCATGTTCATCTTTGTCTTATTCTTTGCACCCAATATCCAAGTACTTGTTGTTGGCGAGGTGCTATGCGGTGAGTAGATGTTTGGATACAGACGGTTGGATTTATCTCCTTCAAAACTAATAGCGTCTAGGTATCCCTTGGGGCGCTTTCCAGTCTGTTACCCCAGCCTACGCTTCCGAAGTTGCTCCCGTCGTTCTCAGACCGTATTTAACCACATTTATCAACATGTGTTGGGTTATTGGCCAGTTCTTCGCAGCCGCTGTGAATAAAGGCTCGGTGGGCCGATCTGACGATTGGGCCTACAAGATCCCGTTCGGAGTCCAATGGGTTTGGCCAGTACCCATTCTTGTTGGATTAATATTTGCTCCCGAGTAAGTGAACCTGAAATGAACCATGACTTACTAGCTCATATTCTGGTCGTATAGATCGCCTTGGTGGTATGTCCGGCATGGAAATCGGGAAGCTGCCAAGGCATCTCTGTTGAGATTGACCTCACAGAATGACCCGAGTTTTAATGCGGATGAGACTATCGCTATGATCGAACATACTAATCAACTCGAAATGCGAGTGAAGGAAGGCGTCACCTATCTGGATTGCTTCAAGGGAGTCGACTTGCAGCGAACGGAGATTGTCGTAGGTATCTGGCTTGTGCAGACTCTTGGTGGCCAAAACCTCATGGGATACTTTGCATACTTCTTGTAAGATCATAAGTTCTTGTTTTGCATGATTGCAATATGTTGAAATATACCGAAATTGTTGCTGACCTGTTGCAGAACCCAAGCAGGAATGGATGCATCCAACTCCTTTTCCCTCTCTATGGGGCAATACGCACTGGGAATGTTGGGAACAGCTGGCTCCTGGCTCCTTATGTCCCATGTTGGTCGACGAACGATCCATTTTAGCGGGCTTTGCTGCCAACTTCTCATCCTTATCATCGTTGGTTCCCTATCATTTTCCTCTGCCAACAGCTCCGTGTGGGCAATCGGTGCGATGTTAATCATCTTCACATTCGTGTACGACTTTACTGTAGGACCAGTCACGTACTCGTTAATCTCCGAACTGTCTTCGACACGACTCAAGGCTAAGACGATCGTCCTCGCGCGTGCCGGTTATAATGCGAGCAACATCTTCGTTAACGTCATGACCAACTACCAGCTCTCGTCAACGGCGTGGAATTGGGGTGCAAAGACTGCATATTTTTGGGCCGGAACCTGTTTGCTATCAGCTATCTGGGTATTCTTTCGGTTACCTGAACCAAAAGGTACGTGCTTTTCTTCTTGTTTCTCTTCTGTATCCTGATATTCAGATTCACATTCGGACTAAACCTAACATCGGTCTTTCTACTCTCTAGGAAGAACTTATGCCGAGTTAGATTTGCTCTTCGAGCACCAGGTTTCTGCGCGGAAGTTTGCCGAGACGAAGGTAGACCCTTTTTCTCGGCGCTTGGATAATAAAATCCAAAGGGTGTCAACCGAGAAAAATCTAGAGAAAGAGCTGGAGTGATAGTAGCTATGAATACCAGTATTGTAGCTTATAGCATATACACCAGATACGTCCATGGAGAGTAATCAATTAGATAATTTAGAACGCGTCCAAAATTTTGCAATAGTTTAAATGTTCTGTATCAAGCTCTTTAGCCTCAGTAGGAGGCCAACTGCTCACTTGGTTGAATTCTTTGATTTTATTTTTATCAGAGGTAAATTTAGGTAATACATATCACATTTCCAGTCTAGCTGCCATAGTTGGCAACGTCTGCTGAATATGTTTTAGCAGCAGCGCGTCGTAGACCGTCGCGCCACCTGGTAACTGTAAGATCAAGCGCCTTACATATTTCAGATCTTCTTCGGCCACCGCCTTGGTCACCTTTACGGGTACGCGGGCGAGGACGTTAACCACGGCGCAAGATATGTCAAAAAGCTTTTCCGTTATGCCCGCCCCGTGTATCTGGATGCTCTGCACAGGCAAGTCACGAGTCGACAGCGTCAAATCCTTTGCCACCTCTAGTGGATAGTGATAGGTGCGGCTGCTCTGCGTGCTTTGCTCTGAGAGGTGGCCTAGACGCAAACGCAACTGCCAGAGGACGATGCGAAGCCAGAGCTGCGTCACCCTTAGGTTAGCTTTCTGCGTTGGGAGAAGGTCAGATGGACACGAGTGATTTAGTGCCGTATTGATGGTAATTTCGGTGTCGTCGAGCGAATCGTGAGCCAGCGTGCGGGATACCGTTTCTTGATTGAGCAAAGCTATAAAGCTGGTGTCTAAACCGCGAAAAAGGGCAGCTAGGGACCGGAACCCGGCGAGTGAGCGATCACCATCACTAGACGACGAAAGTCCGAATCCGTCGGTTGTGACTTGAAGCGTAATGGGACGTCGGTAGCGGATGGCGTGAGACCTTTCGGAAATCAACAAGACCCAGAATAACCGCTCTGCCAGCGACCTCGAGAGGCTGTCCATGCTGTCCGGCTTGACCAGGATGAAAAGCGTCGCTGCTTCGCGGAGGAAGATAAAGGCTTGAGAGTGGTGAAATAGGCTCGCATGGCACGCATAAATGAAGAATACAAGTAGGACAGAGTCGAGACAAGGATTCGATCTACGTGCTAGATGGCGGTGCGCCGCTAAAGCCTCCTCGAGCAGTAGCCAGCCGTATGCGGCATTGTTCTCTGCTGTGACGAACGGTCCAAAATATCTGTCTCGGGGCTCCTCAACTTGTAGCGTCACCATGGTGCATAAACCGAGCAGGACACAGTACGCCTCGCTTTCTGAGGGGGCCCGTGTCCTGAGATTTGCGACATATTCAGGCGTCAGGATTGGGATCGTCGGGGCAAGACGCTCAAAGAAGCGCCCGGAGCAATAGTCTATGACCTGGGGTGGCAGCAGGCCAGCCTTCCTCTCGAACGACTCTCTCGAGAAGCTAGTGAATGACTGAGGACTCGTAGGCAAGTCTAGGTTGATGAATAGTGGGCGCGCGGCAGTATCCAAAGAGTTTGCACCTCCGTAGACTCTAACCGGGGTCTCGGAAGACCTTAACATGTGAGAAGACGAGTTCTGAGATGGCACTTGGGATTGCACTGTGAACCCGCTGCATTCATACTCGAGCCCGGCTCTGGTACATCGCTGACACGGCCGCGAGTCACTGCATGCTTTTTGAAGCCTCCTGCATCGTTGGCAGGCCCGGGCAACCTGCAACCGTTTTGGGCGTGGCGGAGCTATCGCGCCTGTGTCGGCCTCTGTGACTATGGTTGCAGGTGATTCGGAAGTGATGGTTACCAAAGTAGCCCGGTGGTCTTCCTGCCCGGGTGACGCTGTCATGTCCAACTTGCGATGCGCTGAGAAGTAGTAGTACGACGACGTATCTGAGCCGACTGAACAGACATAGGTAAAACGGCCATAGGGAATTTAATGAGGACGAGATTTTAAATACGGCACTACTAGTTTTGTACTGGGGTATGGGGAAGCTGAAGATGGAGTTGCAGGAGTTGGAGGTCACATACATACCTTAGCAGGCAACTTACAAGCATTTTGACAATCCCATGTGTTATAAACCGTGGGGTAGAGCCAATGGGTTGACATCTACTATGGTAGTTAGTGTATACTATTGCCCCTGGCCCCTTAACTCTGCGCCAGCAAGGAAAGATGACGACGAATAGGCCGAGGTCTCCTGATCTGTATGCGCCCCCACAATGAACACCTAGCTGCCGAACAATTCACCAATTGGCGAATTAACTCGGCGGCCAAGGAATAGAACTTGTTGTAGTAGCTATACCGCAATAGGTAAGGTAGCTCAGGTAGGTCATCTTGAGGAGCTGGTTAGTGTCTATTTTGCCATATCTCATAGGCATTATAATATACATCTAGTACACATATACAAGGCTTTCGCGTCGCGACAGCACAACCGGCATTCGGCTGTACATCTGCACGGTTCCTGGTTTCTTCTTTACGAGGCGAAGCTCGATTACGCCGCGTGCCCGAAGCCCTTGATTTTTATCGTCTAAGGTTGTGCCGGAGGAACGTTATTCTTTTTAGTTTCCTTTGCTACTTTAGTAGCCTCTGTGTCTCTGTTCGTATCCGCTGTTTCTGCTGTTTCTGCTGTATTTGATGCGTCTTCTGCCTTAGACTCCCTAGCTACACCCGTCGTCTTGTCCGGGGTTGGTGCAGTACTGTCCTCCGGGGTAGTCGTCCTAGCTACCGGTATCTCTGTTGCGGCTTCTGGGGCACCATCTGGAGGAGCTTCATCCTCGTCTAGCTCATCTCCGTATATTTCAGGGTGAAGTCGGAAGCAATCTTGCATGTGCCTGGTTCATTCATTAGCCTGTAAAAACATGTAGGCTGGTTGGAGACAATATAGGTCATACTGGAATTTATCGATGCAGTCCATCCCTTTCGGATCCTCCTTCGAATAGACGAAGCAGCTGAACGCGGCCCTGAACTCTTCACCACAAGGGCCATGTGCCATTCCTCCTAAGCATGGGCAGTCCCAATTGATCTCACCGGTCTCTGGGTTGAATGCGCCCTGCTGGCCGGCTTCCTCTTCTAGAGCTTCGGGGCTTCCTTCTGGGGGGTAATCTTGCGCATGTGTGTCGGCATCCTTAACAGGGGGGGCGGAGGGGGATATTTCGGAGGATAGCGTAGCTGTTGCTGGCTCGGGAGTTATGGGGGCTTTCCGTAATCGTGCTTCGGCTTCTCGACGTTTCTGCGCGACTACAGCCTCCACGGTAGGGAGGTCCTCATCTGAGAATTGGGGAGGCGGCGGTATCGTTTTAGCTATTAGTCATAAATACTCGTCAGTCGAAATCGAAATCGAATATAAATGCAGAGACAATGGAGGAGGGAAAGCGAGTGAGCGGACGAAGGGTAGGGAGTACACGTACATAGTGGTTCTTCGGCAAACACTGCGCTGGTACTGTACCAATATACTGCGCCAGCAGCTAACCCCCATCTTACAGCCGCACTCTTCAAGCTTCGCTTCTTGTTAGCTGGATTGCCTGGAGATGTCGAGGCAAATCTCCGTCCACTTGTTGACAGTGTGGTGCGTCTGAAAGCGTTTGCGACTCGCGGCGAAGACCGCAAAGCGGATCTGTACATCGTGCTAGAGGGCTTTCCGTGAAGGAGTGGGATTGAAAGATAAAAAGAGAAAAAATATTAAAGATTGTATACCCGGAGGGCTCGTGAATGGGATTAGCGCAAAAGAAAAGATGTACAGAATAGTCCCGAAAATTCGAGGTGTCGGGTCGGGTTGTGTTTGTAAGCAAGGTTGAAAAATTCAAAGAATGTCCCTCTCTAATAGGTAGGTACCTACAATAAAGTTTCCATTTTCAATGGATAAGGTTGTCATTGAACGATGACCGATAACCTTTTTACGCTAAATGGTGTTACACAGCATTGGTAAATTTGTACCTGGGTACCTGGGTACTTATATAAAAGACTTCTATTGAAGTACCTAGGTACCTACATATGTCAGCCTTAAGTGACGTTATCGGTACCTATCACGACACTCACCTACCTAACTAGGTACATACATGGATGCATGTACATAAGTAGATTTAAGTACTTAGGTACCTAGTAAGGTCATTTTGAGCTTCGTTTTAGTTGGAGCTTCGGTATCCCGTTTTAAATATCCAAGTTAAACTTTCTTTCTAGTTGGAGATAGAGCGCCCTAGTGTTCTACCAATACCTACCTAGGGTACCTATGTGAGCTTACCTACCTAGGTACCTATGTAACTATTCTTAAACACCTTCCTTAGGTACCTATGTACCTAAGGTAACCTCTCATACTAGGTACAACTCTCTTACTTACCTCTATTGCTCCATATAGGTTTAGTACCTATCTTCTTATATATATTCTAAATCTACTACATCTTGGTAATCAACAGCAGTCTTGCTATGTAGAGAGTAGTTGTGTGTAATTAATACCTTCTTACCAATCTATATTTTAAGAGAACACACCTAGCTGTACTCGTTTCCTCTAAACCACCGCCATGAGTTCGTCAAAAGAGAGTACTCCTACGTACACTGAGTGGCATCCTATCAGACAATTTCTTTGCTACCCGGGATACGACTTTGCCCTAGTAGTTCTAAACCAGCCAATCAAAGACGAAGAATTGTTCAGGGAGCTCTGGAATATCGGTATCCATTACTTGTTGATATTGTATTTTAAAGAGGCGTGATTCTAGTAGTGCTGACTACTTTATAGCGGAAACTCGTGTTGCTGCCGATGGTGGCGCCAATCAGATTTACGATCTCAATAAGAGAACATTACCAAAAGGAGGACATGTTCCATCGTTCGCTGGTAATTATGTGAGTTTACAAACATAACGGAATTGCCGCTTTTAGCGAGAGATATGTCCCGTCCATTTGACTGATATACATGAAGGTAAACCTTAATACAATAATTGGCGACCTAGATTCCCTATCCGATGAATCTAGGGACTTCTTCACCACAAAACCGGCTGGTTGTACTATCATCCACGACCCAGATCAGTACTCTACCGACTTTACTAAAGCTGTCAAGTTCGTCCGCAGAGAGTTCCCAGGAAAAGACATCGTGTGTATGGGTGGTCTCGGAGGACGCGTGGATCAAGGATTAAGTCAGATACACCACTTATACCTATTTCAGACCTCGCCGACATACGCCGATGGCAAGCTGTTTTTCCTCTCCGGCGAAAGCCTGACCTTCCTCCTTAAAACCGGAAAGCATCGCATTCATGTACGTGAGCTCGACGCCACCGTAGGTAACTTCGTCCGCATGAGCGGTGAGCCGTTCGACAAGTACGTCGGCATCATCCCAGCCAAGGAACCGAGCGTCATCACGACCAAGGGGCTTGAGTGGGATGTTGAGAGTTGGCCAACCGAGTTCGGAGGCCAGATGAGTACGAGTAACCACGTGTTGCCAGAGACGAAGGTCGTTGAAATCGAGACTACGAAGGATGTGCTTTTCACCATTGCTCTAAAACAGCAAGCAGGAGGGGGTTAGTTACCCCTTTTATGATTTGTAGGAGGGGTTTTATTGGGTTGCAAAGAAATATGCTGATATCTCGTTAGCTACAAGAGGGTTGTCAGTACAACTAGACGCCCACTTCTCCCTTTAGAATAAGGTAACTTTGTATTAGAGATTTACAATAGACAGCAATGTTCGCCATTATGGGAGGCGGATGATAAATAGAAAGTGGCGCGATCCAACAGTATTGCTGAAAGGGACAAATGAAGTTTTGATGAGTGACACCAGAACGCCTCGCTGAAAGTGACATACCATGCGCAGTCTCCTGGCTCGACCCGTCGCGGCGGTCTGCGATTCCTGACCCCAACGCCCTTATACACACCCAGCCAAATGTTTCTACCGGAGGAAATGCAGGCACAACCAACAAAAGGCAAAAAATACCACCACTCCGCCCCAGAAGATCCACTTGTCCTGCTTCGCCCTCCTCTCGATCATACGTATGGTGTCCCCGCTAACGCCGAGGGTGTTGGCCACGCTGTACAACCTCTTCTGGGTATTTTTCAGCATATCCCGTTGCGAACCTAGGTCCCCAAGCACGGCCTGGCCCCGCGCGATGTACTCATCGAGCGCCGTGTTGGTGCTCGAAAAGAAGTTCTGCTCCCGCAAGGCGTGCGATTCTCGCGTGTAGTCGTTGCTGCCCATGCTCAGCTGGCCTCCACTTCCGTACCGGTTTGGGACGGAGGGGGAAGAAGACTGCGGTGGCGACGTGTTCGCATAGGGGTTCTCGGGAGTTGCGGTGGCGAAGGGCCGCCGGCCAAGCAGTTCGGACCGGTTCTGCGCGTGCATCACGTCTTCGCGCCGCGACTTTAGCTCATCCAGCTGGGTTCGGAACGATGCTAACTCGGACCGGAAGTTCCTAATCCGCTCATAGGCCTTCTCTTGTTTGGCTGGATTGAGCTCTTGTTTGGCTAGCGCATTGTACTCGTCTAGCGTTCGCGAAAAGGCCGTCAAGGAGGCAGAGAAAGAGCCCAGCGCTGCGGGCGTGGGTGGTGCGCCATCCGAGGACGAGGCGATGCTGGTGAGATCTCGTTTTATCGAGGTAGATTGTTTGAGCGCCGAGTTGAATTGGGTATTCTGGGTATGTGTCAGATCGAACGTCGTTTCCAGATTGATATACAAGAGGCGCTTCTCACCATCTTGGTAGTAGATATTATAAGTAATTTATTGTGCTTGGTTGGTCGATTCGGCTGCGTAGAAGCGAGGTCCAGATCTGGAGATAATCCTTTACCATAGAGAGAGAGAAGCTGAAAGATTTAGATAGGATGACATCGAATTTGTGCAAACTATAGTAAGGTTCACTATTACGTTCCAACTCGGTAACTACTTGGAAGGTATCCCTTTTCCAGTCTATCGGGCAGATGTTGAAGCCGAAAACGACGAAGTTGCCAGATCTGAAAATATAGAAATATATACCTTAGGTAGGTATGTAGGCTAACACGTAGCTATTAGCTAAAGTCTAAAGATTGTATATCTGTAAGTACCTAGGTACCTAGGTAGGTACATGTAGCACATACATACATATATGTAGCTAGGCAGGTTCTAAGGTTGGCTGCTTGGATGTACACAAGTGGATATTAGTCTGTCCAATCAGATGAAGAGGCGGATTGAATATTCCTACTACAAGGTACCTAGGTATTTAGGTAGTTATTCCGAGTTTTTAAGAAATATCTTGTATTTATGACCTTTAGCACACAGGCCACATTGATTACCAGTATACTAATTGTTATTGTTTCTTCGGAAATAGTGAGAAGCACTTGTGATAGTAAGTTGAAATATGACGATGCATTAATAAGCTATCTAACTTACTACCTAGGTAGGTAATTAGGAAGATTATCTTGCTGGAGACAAATTAACCTCGCCTTCCAGTTATTCCATATAGAGTTAGTTCTAGTCATGGCAAAGACTACACTTCCTACCTAGGTAGTTTAAGGATTATTAACTACCTAGGTATACATATTAAGCCTAGGTAAGTAGTAAACTTCACATCTCCCCAGAGATATCATATAATATTTGCTTGAAACAATAATTAATTACCTAGGTAACTAATTAAATAAAGCAAAATAGTATTGAGAAATAAGAATTCCATGATAGCTTCAAATACGTAGGTGTGTAATTGATTTACGTTTAATGGATATATTTCTTGTTGCTCATACCTACCTACCTACTTACCTAGGTACATAGTAGATGGGACTTACATAGTACCTAGGTAGATGGGGTTGTATGGCTCCCTTTAAAGCATCCTTGGCTCTATGAAAGCGGCGTAGCTTATGTACCTACCTACCTCCTAAGCAGGCAAGTAGGTTGGCTGGTTGGTTATCTTCATTTGGTACATACCTAGGTAGGCATTTACGGTTCGTACCTGGGTACTCATTGGATATTGGATACCCCTGATATTCCTAATAGTACCAAAATTGATCCTTTGGAATCCTACCTCCACCCCCCCTTAATTATCCTTCGTTTCTGTTCGTAATTATCATTAAAAGGCGAAGCCTTCTTGCCGCCGTTCGATCGGTTTGATTGATTTCAATCTGGTCCACTCCTTAATAAATCACGTATTAATGTAATGTCTGCCTCTCGGTGATGATCGAACCCGTTGTCCAACAATCCCGATGGCGCCCGATCGGCCGAATAATACCGTCCCAGGCCGCCCCAAACCACCACAACAAGCGCAACGAGTGATAGTAGGGCCAGGGCCAGGACCAGTACCACGTACGGGTATAACAACGAGCATAACAGGAGGTGCGGGAAAGAGGGGGTCGGAAAGATCATCGACCTTCGAATTCCGCGGCTTTGATTTCTTCGTTAATCGTGACTTTAACGAGCTGAAGAGTGCGTCGCGGGCCTACTTTGCGCCCGCTGCTGGCTCCGAGAAGCATCACCGTCTACCACCCACCTGGCTCGGCGATGAGACACCACCTGGCACTCCACGTCCGTCCGCCGACGCGCGTCCTATCGGGCGGGGTCTTGAAGGGGGGGTTTGGAGGGGAGGGACTTCGGGGTCCGCTCGGTGGGCAGGCGTCTCCGGAAGAAAAGAGAATATTTGGACTGACGAAGTCACGATTCTGGTGGCTGTTGGCATTGCTAGTGCTCTTGTTAGTTGTCGCAATTGGGGTCGGGGTCGGGGTCGGTGTGGGTAGAGGAGAGTCACAAAGATCCAGCCAGACTCAATCCCAGGCTGCATCTGTGTCAAGGTTCGTGATGCCTACACCCGTTAATAAATTGGCTAGCTGCATTCCTATTCGCTAGATTTTGCTTACATTTTCCTAGCTTATCGTCTACAACCACACCGGATTCCAATACGCCGGCAACAACTGACACCCCAAAGGCATCCACGTCTGTTTCCTCAGCAGCCAAGAGTTCGTCGACTCCCACAACAGGCAACTCTGCGGGGAAGATTGATTGTCCTGCCGCCAACGGGACCACCTACCAGGTTCCAGGATCGGATAAACAGTTCCTGCGAATCTGTGGTATAGACTACAGTGGCGACGAAGCTGAGGATCTGCGACAGGTATCCACCGAGAGCATGCTGGACTGTATGAAGAACTGTGCTGGAACCGCTGAGTGCACAGGTTGCGGTTGGGGTTATATCGAAGGAGACACGGGATCCCAACACACGTGTTGGCTCAAAGGTAACCTCAAAAAGTCTCACGAGGCTGACGTTAACTGGGCTTTTGCCGTACTTCTATGAGTGAACTAGGAAGTAGGAGATATGTTGACTATGGATATCACTACTGGTGATGGTACTAATAATAACGTTCTACTGCATATAGGTGCCTACCTGCCTGGGTACCTAGATAGGTATATGTAAATAATACAATATGATACCCTGAGTAAATCTACTGGCCGATTGAGTACTGGGCTATGTTATGTTGATCCCATAATAATCCGTATCGTGACGACCTGAGCGTTACGGCGAGAATGCGGCGGAGTTTTTGCTAGAAATAGTTGACACGAATAACGCCATATATAAATTTAATCACATCCAAATACAATATTCGAATGAGAAACGATATATTATCTAATTTTGTCAACACGTACCCCCCTTCTTCGTGCGTATTCTCTCAAGCCCAAGCTACCGGTCGAGCATAAAGGTCATTGTTCATTTACGAACAGGCCAGCCATGCCCATTCCCGTTCCAATACACATACTTGTCAATAATATCTTCTTCTTTGTGCGCCTAAGTTCGCTCAGGCCGGTTACGATCTGCCGGGTACCCGTCGCGCCGAGGGGGTGGCCGAGGGCGATGGCACCGCCTCGCGGGTTCATCTTAGTCCAGTCTAATTTCAGGAAATCTCTGCAGTAGACGGCCATAGTTCCAAATGCCTCGTTGATCTCCACGACATCGACATCATTTATGGCGATGTTGTGCTGCTTGAGTAGCTTGGGGATCGCCACGGTCGGACCGATACCCATAATCCTTGGGGATAGGCCAGCAACAGTTGAGCCGACGTACTTGGCCATGATAGGCAAGCCGAGCTCAACAGCCTTGGAGCGCTTCATAAGCACAACCGCAGCGGCACCATCGGTCACCTGGCTAGCGTTACCTCCGGTGGTAGCCGGACCCCATTGCGGGAACGCGATGCGGATTTTCCCTAGGGTGGCAGCGGTGGTCCCCGGTCGAATTCCCTCATCCTTCGTCAGGGTGACGGTCTTGGGTTCGCCGTCAGGTCCCTTTATCTTGGTGACGATAGGTGCGATCTCGTCGTCAAAAAAGCCGGCCTTCTGCGACATTTCGGCCCGCCTAAAGCTCTCGGCTGCGTATTCATCTACAGCTTCACGCGTGATTCCAAAGTCCTTTGCTACGTTCTCGCTCGTCCAGCCCATTGCCATCATGCAGTCGATGGCTTCTTGGCTGTACTTGGTCACCTCTTCGTCGAAAGGCTGCTCGAGATTATCACCTCCAATAGTCATAGACTCGGTGCCGGCAGCGACGCCTATCTCGATTGAGCCCATGGCGATCTGATGCGCGATATCGGCGGTAGCCTTAAGACCAGAGGAGCAAAACCGGTTTACAGACGAAGCACCCGTCGTGTTAGGGAATCCGGCTGCGAGAGCCGCGGCACGTGCCTTGTAGGCTGCTTTGCTGTCCGACACCTGCAGACAGGGGACGAGTTAAAAGTCCGTCTTTTTCATAGAAACAAGAGCAGCGGATGTTATACGTACGTTGCCCATGCAGATATCTTCAACAAGGTCTGGAGAGAAGCCCAAGCGCTCACGCGTAGCCTTCAGGATGGCGTACATGAGATACTCAACGGTGGTGTCCTTGAAGCCGCCCTTCTTGGCTTTGCATAGCGGTGTCCGGATCGCGAGCGTGATGACTACATCGTCAGGATTCTTTGACGTGCTATAATGAATGGCATGTCAATTTTCGTAATTCCACGGTTACCGATACCTAGGAACCTGAGGAACTATAGATATATACACGTAGAATAGTATATACACATAGATGCCGATCGAGCCGCAGATAACTAGGTAGTCCCCGACAATCGAAAAGGCAAAGATGAAGAATGGCTTACATGGCATCTAGAGGGGAGCCCGGTGATAGGTGCTTTAGAATTGAATTGACTCGATCGGTAGCCATCTTGATGGTTCCTATTATATCAATCTTATATGATAATCGAGAAGATGAGATATTGAGATGTCGAGATGTCGAGAAGATGCGAAGGTGACAATATTTACAAAGAGGGAGGATGAAAACAAAGAATGAATTATCGCTAAACGAAATCTTAAATCATAGGTACCTAGACCAAGAAGATCAAGAACCTCGGAAGATAGATCTGCTCAAGATACTGGCAAGCGGCATTGTCTACAGTTGATAAAGAATGGAATGCGCTTTCCGAGGGGACCTAGGTAGGTGTAGGGACGGCAGGGATATGTCTGTTGCATTTTGCCGAGGCCTACTTCGGTCACTTCGGTCATCGGCAGATCTATGAGTGGGGTCACATTTTCTGTACCTAGTACCTTTTGTCGGCTCATGTTAACATCTTGTATAGATGTACCTTTTACATCTATCCATATAGTCACGTACAGGTAAAAGTCCGGGGTAAATCTCCTAAAATCCTATTCGACAATTCGATAAATGATTAGGTACAGTACCTTGACTCTTTGTTTTTGCTGACTAAAGTTGGTTAACTTCGGATTCACGCCGTTACGAATACTCAAAGGAAAACTATCTCTTTGAAAACTTCATGTCAGCCCACATTATCAAATGAATTTATACGGCGACCTTATATTAAACACGACCCCTTTATAAACACAGGCATGTTGTAGCCTCTGGACAATAATTATAATCCGCTAAAAGCCTCACGATGTTGCATAACTACCTCGGTAGGTACCTAAGGTACTTAGTTCAAGGTAACACTTTGGATTATCGCATGAGGATAACTCCAAAAGCCAGGGCAAATACAACACCACAAACTGAGCCTACTATGGGCGCGTGTTCTTTTCTTGACATTGACTGAGGTTCGACACCTGTATTGTTGACGCCCAGGTACCAAGAACCGATGTCCGTGAGCTGCCCATCATTGTTCAGCATGACAGCATTAGGACCAACGTTGCTATCACCAGACCGGAAAGAGCCAAATAAGCTGTAACGCCCAACAGAGTCCATACGGTCAAAATATTCAGAAGATGTGTTGTAGAAAGCCTGGGTTGTGGTGAGGTCCTGGTCGTTCAAGTTATACTCGGTAATCCACTGAGTGACATTCGGAAACGCTGCGGCGTAAGAACCCATATGACTCGCCAATCCCTCGAAATTCCCATACCAGTGTATAGCCACGAAATCGTATGTGCAGTTCTTCTTCTCGTCGCTAGTGCTGATTAACTCGGAGCAATTGCCGAGAAACTGTTGCAGCCATGGTATGCCTCCCCAGCCGCCGGTGCAGGCCGGCAGCCCTAACTTGACTCCACTGTCGGCGAGGGGTGCGATATTCTTCACCCACACCTCTGCGGCTACCGAAGGCTGGATATTGCTACCGCCAGCGTACTGAGTATCGGGTTCGTTGAAGCCTAGCACATGCGTGATATCACGACCGGCATCGATCTGACCTTGAACCGAATCAAGGAACGATGTGTCACTAATGGCCCCCCATAGCATAGGGACGAATTCAAACCGATCCTGTGACGTGTCATCAAAAGCAGGCGACGGCGTCGCTCCGTAGTTGTAGTACCAAGTTAGATCGGACCCTGACTGAACCCATATCTTATTATCTTCCGGGCTGTCGGGGTTTGGAACGAATACCAAACCGCGTTTCGATGACCGACTTTGCGCGGCGGCAGCAACGGATGGAATCGCAGCTAGCACGGCGTACGAGACACGCATAGCTGATAGAAAGAAGATAAACGGCGATTGGACTTTACGTGGAATTAAACACGGCCTGAAACTTTTGATTGCTCGTCGTTATATAGAAACTACCGACCCCACAGTTTCTAATAGAGGTCCTGACTATTAGACAGCACATATATGTAAGAGGGAGAGAGAGGGAAATCTTAAATTATTGTCAGGTCATATTAAGCAAAAAGATCGGAAAAACCACCGACCTATAGGTATGATATTGAACGCCAAGCTGATGAGAATCACCCTATGTGGAAGGCCTTTTCCCTTCTAACTTTTTTCTATTTACCACATAGTTACGTGAAAACTCGAAGCATGGAGCCGGCTGGTTCTCATACTACCTAGGTACTACTGGATATTAGCTGAAGAGTGAGGAAAAATTCATGTGGGTTGCAATCAACTAAGGGCGGCTAGGCTTGGCTTCCATACATAAGAGAAGGCGACTCGACGCCGCCATCCAATAGTCGCAACTTATCTTGTATGTATGGCCGGAAGGTTACCTAGCAGCTTAGGTAGGGTGGTAGGTACTTATGTTTTCTGACGTGAAGACGCCCCGACGCCAATGGGCTGGCCTAGGCTCAATTATTGAGATGAACAATTATTACTGCGCCGTGAACAGCTCGCATAATCTGACGCCCGACCGCATTATCGGGTCAGGCTGTCAGGGATTGGTTTGGCCGGCCACCTATTACCACCCACCCTGCTACCTGCCTACCTGCCTGCTTTACCTTAGGTACCTAGGTAATTTGATGGTTTTCAGTTCAGATAGGTTCCAAGGTTGCTGACAGCCCTGTACCTAAATATATAGTACAGCTTCGTATCTGTGAGGACAGCAGGGGATCAATGCATGGCTGACCCTTACATACCTACCTCCTTAGGTACCCCTAGATACCTAGGTATGTTGTTAGGAAAACTTTGTAATAGGTATATGTATCAATATTGGACATTAAGTTTGTCACTTCCATATATACCTACCTAGGTAGGTAAATACGAATTTAAGTTGAAAGATGAATGCATGGAAATGATGATGCGTAGGTAATATAAAATCTTTAAGTTACCAGGTATTATAGTCTACATGTATGTAGATGCCACTCGAATTAAGCATTTGTAAGTAGGTACCTAACTACCTAGGTACCTAGGTAGGTATGTACCTAGTCTGATTTCGGACAATGTTTTACCAGGAACCTACCTAGGTAGGTAACTTTAAACTGATAAGCCAGTCCCTGATAAGCTTATGTGGTAATGATCTTCGCATACGAGGGCTCCTTACATGTTTGCTCATCGCACTACCTACATACCTAATCCTTCCAGTTGCCCTAAGCCTCAGAATTTGGACAATCAAAATTCCGACAGGTAACCCATGTGGGAGCAAGAAATGCGGCTTTTCTTGCCTAGATGGTGGATGCATTCCTTTGTTGTATCTAGGTACACACTAATCAGTACCCGAATCTACACTAGTGTGCTATGTATATAGCTAAATCCTAGCATCGTGACTAGGACTTTCCCTGTATCCTGGATGCAGTAGAGTGGCCATGTGGCTATTAAAAACCCGTTCACGGACGCGGCGGCACGTAATCTACTGTACCTAAGCTGCTGCTGCTAGTGCAGGTAAGTACCAACCTTATGATACCTTCCTGGATTTATATAGATTATCTAGGGCTATGGCAATGGAGATGTTGTGTCTTCTTACCGCATGCATGTCCTTGTTAAATGCAATTAGGTAGGTACCGACCAGTTATTACTATCATTTGGTGACACAAAGCAATGCCGAGTCAAACCATAATAAAATGAGTTGACTCCTTTGTTTTTGTTTTTATCGATTCCATTATTTCATCGCTCCCGTCTTATACCAGTATGTAGTGATGATTGTATTTCAGAAGCCATCCCGCCATCCCGCCATCAAGTCGGTACGCAATCCCCTACCCGCCGTGGCGGAGCTCAACTTCTAGCCGTATCTATCTACGTTCGTTTTTTTTTTGATTTGATAATGTATGCCAACAAGACTTTGTTTTCATGCAGTCAGCAGCCGGGCGAGTCTTCGATGGCGCTCCTAATGCGTCGCCTGCGCTGGCTGCTTTTGGCTATCGTCTTTATCGTCACTACCTTTTCGCTCTTTGGTGATGTGAAATCGACGTTTGAAAAGCCTTCTCAGCAGCCTCAGCAGCCTCAGCAGCCTCAGCAGTCATCTGGAGAAACTACCGAACAATTAACTCACGCGGCGCCGCTACAGTCTGCAGATGAGTCTTGGGAATTTGATGCGAAGAGAGATAGCCTCAATTATGGCCTTTCCGACGATCAATGCAAGGTAAGTCTAGAACCACGACTTCTCCAGCATCCGTGCATGCTCTTATGTTTATTTCTATGGCAGATCGCATTCCCCAATTTATTCCAAGAACTCGACCGCGCTCGCGATTTCCTTCTACTAGACCAAAAACGACGCATCACAGAGGCAGACCTCCAGCTGGACACCAAGGATGGCTATACTGGCCTCCCGCACGGCGAATTCCACGTCATGGTTACAAACGGCGAGTTGTACGTGATCAAGGAAAAAAAAGGCGAACCGGATCGCTCTCGTGGTCTCGCTGCTCTCGCCAACTTGTATCGCGCCATAACCGCCATTCCGGACTCTCGATCGCTCCCGAACGTCGAATTCGTCATTGATATCGAAGACCGCGCGGCCAGAGGCGAGAAGAACCCGAAGCGTATCAGATGGGCTTGGGCGCGTCAAGAGAACAATCCCTGGCTATGGGTTATGCCGGACTTTGACGGATGGAGCTATCCTGATGATGGTGTAGGGTCGTACGTGCAGTTTCGCGAGGACGTGCAAGATCTGGAGACCGAGTACCCGAGAGGGTGGGATGATAAAGAGGAGAAGCTGTGCTGGCGAGGGAGTTTGGCCGTGAACCGCAAGTTACGAACCGCCCTGGTAGATGCTGCGAAGGGAAATGATTGGAATGATGTCGAGGCCATCGATTGGCATAACCGTTCCAACATTCTGGACATGCGAGACTTTTGTCGTTTTAAATACGTTGCGCACACCGAGGGCAATTCATGGAGCGGGCGGCTACGGTATCTACACAACTGTAACAATGTTCCAATCATCCACAAGCTGGACTACGTATTTCACTACCATCCGCTCCTAAAGGATAGTGGTCCTCATCAGGTACAGTCTTATTAACCCCATCTAGCTCGATGATGTATGTGCAGGACCCGGCTAATTATTCTGACTACTAGAATTACGTTAAAGTGAGGCGCGACTGGTCAGATTTGAAGGCGCAGATGGACGGCCTTATTGCAGACCCAGATCGAGCGCGGCAGATCGCCCGAGAGTCGGCGAGTGTATTCCGGGACCGCTATCTCACACCGGCTGCCGAGGCTTGTTACTGGCGGCGAATGATCCAGAACTGGCGCGCCGTGATGGATTTTGAACCTCGACGTTACGAGATTAAGGAGGATGGCACTAAGGGTAGGAGAGGTGTCAGCTGGGAACGTTTTGCCTTCAAGCAAAAGAAGAGCTTTGAACACGGATTCTGGGAGTCTGATAGCGGCGGCGACGATGACGAGAACGAGTAAATCCATGCGATACGCCAAACGAAAATTGGTAGCATCGACCCCTATAACTCACGACTCACTAGGACGTATGGGACCCTGGGCCTCTGTTATCTTTATGAGATAGCAGGATGGTCACCACGGATTAGTTCAGCGATCAGTCGGAGACGCACACCCACCATCATAATGCAACAGCGTCAACAACTATGCTGATAATTGATTAAGCCTGTGCGAAGTATGTTGGAGACCTGGCATACTTTATGAATGCGTCATGAATGGGATGGGTTTGGAAGTCATGACAATTGTGCACTATTACATGCATGACAAATGCGTCTGAAGGGATATGTCGGGAGTTTGATAAGAGCCTAGTGATGCCCCTGTGGACGACGATTTGCGTCGATCGTCGCGGGACTCTATGAACCCATATAATTATATTAGCATAGCATTAGGATAGCAAAGTCTCCCTGGACGAAGCCAGTCTCGGCTTGTATTGACCCGCAGCCGATGCAAATGAACCATCAGATTCGGTTGTTGTTTCCGGGAGAGCGGATCACTATTCCGTGAGGTTGTAGATCTTCTGAATGCTATGTAACATGGCCTCGTGATCCACCTTTAAATCCTTGAGCAACCCATCCTCGAATCCGAATACCCATCCGTGAACTATAGGAAACTTATTCTTGGCGTACGACTGCTGCACGGCTGCGGTCTTGATGACATTGCGGCACTGCTCAATGACACTGAGCTCTACCAGGCGGTCGTAGCGCGCCTGCTCGTCCTTGATCGTGTCTAATTCTGTCTCGTGCAGGCGATAAACGTCCCTAATATTTCTCAGCCACGGGTTGAGGAGTCCCAGATCCTTCGGCGTCATGGCGGCCTTGACACCGCCGCAGCCGTAGTGCCCGCACACCACGATGTGCTTGACTTGCAGATGGCGAACTGCATAGTTGATGACGCTCATGACGTTGAGATCGTTATTGACGACCAGGTTGGCGATGTTGCGATGGATGAAGGCCTCCCCCGGCCCCAAGCCTGTAATCTGCTCGGCGGGGATTCGCGAATCGCTGCATCCGATCCAGAGATATTCAGGGGTTTGGCCGGCGACCAGCTTGGTGAAGAAGTCGGGATCCCGCTTCCTCTGCTCCTCCGCCCAAGCACGGTTATGTTCGAAGACACGGTCGTGCGTCTGCTGAAGATATTTCGAGATATCCGGCTCCGACATGGCGCGCCAGGCGTTAGAGCCAAGAGTCGAGCTAGGGTACCGTGGAGAATTAGGATTTCGCTGAGGGTTTCCTAAACGCGAGAATCGCCTTGCGGACGAGAAAAGAGAGTTGCCTAGACGTGCTTTATGAAGCATGGAGCCTGTCATGTGTCGAGTATAACGAAATCCGGAGGCGTGGGGAGGAAGAGTCAGAAGGAATCCCGGCAGCTTACGATTCCGCGCTGCCACATAGGATTTGTTGAGACCGCCCAGAACTGAGAAGACGCCAGAGACGTCAATGGTGGGGGATCTACGGAGTACGGAGGAAGCCGACCTAGGCTTGTCCTACATTGCTTAGCCTCCTATGTTCCAAGGTTCTCACACTGTATTTTCGATGCTATCGAGATTGCCGAGATTGTCGAGATCTTCAAGATTTTCAATAATATTCACAGAGTCCGCTATGTCGGTTAACTGCTGATTTGAGCAGCTCGAATCAAACCTCATCAAGGGTCACTCTCGAATTCTTTGTGTTCTATCTATTCAAGGTTCAAGGTCGTGATCACGCCGTGTGCGATGAGCCGCGAATATCAATAAGCCGGAAATCTAAGGGGGGAGGTTTGTGGGGATGTTCGTGGTTCATTGGGAAAGTCCGCCATTGATTCATTGATTCGAGGCTTTTAACCGTGCGACTTTATGTCTACAGCTCCTTCTATCTATTTCAGCTACATGCCTACATACATGGATATATGGATGTAGGTACATATGCAGATACCTACCAGGTATGTACCTAGGTAAGTAGGTAACACTAAGGTTAGTTACAGTAGCGTCAGTTTAGTTTCGATGAAGTTCTATCACATGAATACTTAGCACACTAAATAGCGGCTTATCATGGCAGTAGCCTAGGTACCTAGGTATGTTGTTAGCTTAATATTAGAATTTGAGGACGTCATGCTTCTACCTACTACCTACCTAGGTACATACCTAGGTACCTAATAAGTTGGTATGCGATGTAGGGTATTAGATATGACAATTAATGATATATCAAAGTTCTCGTCATGTGTTTGAGAGAATAGGTCCTGTTTGCAACAACATGCATAATCATTCATCCATGACGCTTTTATTTATATCCTCTGAACTTATGGAACTTCGAGTGTGCCGGTTTGTCGAATATCACGGCTACTTGAACCAACACTGATGTTGAACTTTCCAGCGGGAACCACCCAACTTTGCTTTGCCGTATCCCAAATACTCAAGTCCCGCCTCTTGAGGTCGAAGGCTACGTTATCCTGAGCACCAGCCTCCAATACCAACTTCTCGAACCCACGAAGCTGCTTTGGTGGCGTGGCTGCGGACTCCGGGAACCCTACGTACAACTGGGCAACCTCGGCGCCTTTGACGGTACCAGAGTTGGCGAGAGTAACGGTAACGGTTACTACCGTCTCCCAAAGATCAGCACGGCCTCCTGGAATAACATTACCTGTTGCGGGGCCAGACGTAGGCCGTCCATCAACGAAGATGCCCGAATAGGTGAAGTTGGTATATGCTATAAAAGATGGTTAGCTAAGGTCACTTTAACCAGCTGGGCTAGAAGTAAGAATGGAAGACTCACATATTCCGTAGCCAAATTCGTACCGGGGCTCTATGCCCTCATGGTCAAATCTACGGTAGTCGACATAGAGGCCTTCTTTATAGTTATCATTGCCACTGGCGACACTGGTTCCATAGTCGTTAGAAGACTTGGCAATGGTGTATGGCAATTTCCCGGAGGGATTTGTATCTCCGTAAAGGATATCGACGAGCGCGTTGCCATTCTCCTGGGACGGGAGACCAGCCCATACAATTGCCTTGACATTAGGCTGAGCTAGAACCGTCTCGAGAATAACGGGGCCGACAGCATGTACAACGACGATCACATTGTCGTTTGCCGCAGCGACAGCCTTGACAAGTTCATTACCACTGTGCCACGGGTCGAGATTGTTTCGATCACCCGCATGGTTCTCCACCGTAATATACCCTTCGCCACTATCGGAAGTGATGAAAACAATTGCAGCATCAGCGCCGTTGACGGCCGACCCAACAGAACCAGTGCTATCAGACGCGGACATACTGATCTGGGTGCCGTCAGCTTGGGCCCTTGCCTTGATGGCATCGGCAGGAGCGCTGAAATAGGGGTAAGCTGCGGTACCGGAGCCCCAGCCCATCCCAAGCGCACCGGTATTGCACCCTTGATCAGTGCAAGAATTCATGCCCTGAGGATTGACGACGGCAGCGGAGCCGACCAACCCAAGCTTTCCGGGTTTCTTCAAGGGGAGAATGCTCCCTTCATTTTTTAATAAGACGATCCCGTCCCTCGCCGTAGCGCGGATGTTGGTCTTGTGGGTTCCTTGAACATTCGCTTTGAGATTGATCGCAGGATAGCCGCTGTCCTGACCGAGAAGATACCACGCCGCCAGGATTCTGCGGGCCATGTCATCGAGACGCGTCTGTGGCACTTGTCCGCTGCTTACGGCCTGGGTCAACTTGGAGCCCCAGTAAATAGATCCGCCGTTAAAATCGGAGCCGGGCATGGTCATATCTAATCCCGCAGTTGCAGCCGGACCAGTAGAGTGCTGCGCGTTCCAGTCCGTCATTACGTATCCTTGAAACCCTAGTTCCTTCTTTAGGAGAGTGTCCAGGACATATGGACTATAGGGAGCACGTCGAGTTAGAAATCTAGAATTAGGAGAAGTGTACCCAGGATTCGACTTGGTCGGTCCTCGAGTTTCAGCCCCCTCGAAAACTCAAAGCACCGTCTGGGGTTTCAAAAGCGGAGGATTGGGTTGCTACCCGGGTAGGTATTTACTCACTTCTCGCATGCCCAGGTGCCATTGATCTTGTTATAGGAGCACATGACAGATGCTACGTTTGCGTGTACAGAATCTGCAAAAGGCCATAGGTATACCTCATGCAATGTTCGGTCGTCGATGTTCGAGCTCATGGTCTCGCGGTTGAGTTCTTGCTCGTTGAGGATATAGTGCTTTGCGTTGGCCTGGACACCAACACTTTGCATACCTTCGATCGTCTCTGCCATTGCGATGCCTTGCAAGTAGGGATCGGCGCCGAACCCTTCCCAGTTTCGACCACCCGCGGGATTCTTACCGAGAGGGCCAGCGACAGGTCCCAGCAATACGTGAACACCACAGCCCTTCGATTCCTCGGCCATGAATTGTCCACGCTCCCTCATCAGGGCGCGATCGAAGGTGGCGGCGACCTGAATACCTGGGACGAAGGCATTGACACCTGTGGCGAAACGAACACCCAGCGGCCCATCCTGAGCGCAAAACTGGGGGTAGTTGATAGAACTAGCTGCTGCTGTATTTCCAACACAAGGCCCTTTATTCCAGCCTACGCCTGTGACGATGTTGATCTTGTCATTCTGCGAAAGCTTCGCGAGAGAAGCATTGGCTTTCTCGTAGGCCGCCGTCCAGTCGAGCGTCGCGGCCGTAGAGGCCGTAGCGAATACTACAGCTAGGATTGGAGATCGCATCATTGGCTACCAAACCCGAAATATATCGAGTAGTAAAGGTCCTTCGTATAATTCAACATCCTTGAATGCTTCTCGTCAGTCTTATATGATCAATTTGACATGCGCTTAGGTCCATAATACAGTTTGTTACTCCAAATGCTTAAGGCCTCATGGCATTATGGAACCCCGGATCTACTAGATCTGGTAATCAACGGAGGAGCGTGGAAAGGAGGCAAATGCCATTTTCTTGCCGTCTTCCATGCTTGGAATAGATTGATCCTCTTGTCCCATCTTGGCCAGCGGCAGCTTTTCGGCCCCTAGTTCTACTAACGAGTTGAAGATCTGCTCTCTCAGCGAGGAGAATGCCATTTTCCCGAAATGTGATGGCCTTTTAAGTGGCAGGAGGAAAAAAGCCTTCTGGCTCCGGGCCGTATTAGCCATATATTAATTAACGCCCCTTGCTGCTAGCATTGATACTACCTAACCTTGCATGTAACCACATCTGCTTGGATTTTCTTGTCAAGGGGTTATAGCCAAGCTCTCTAACGGTTGATCCACTACCGATTCTCTAGCGAATTATCACAACGTAAATTGCTTGGTCCGAGGTAGCTAGTTAGTTAGTTTACTATGTAATTCTGGCCGTCTTCGAAGCTTTTAATGTGTCGAATGCCGGGATGTACAAGGTTACAAAAATTCCAAGACATATCAAAGTCCAATTTATAAGCTACTGTACCTCTGTTATTACCAATCGTTGGAACATAGTTAACCTAGAGACTCACCGGTGGGAAATGCTACACACATTGCCCACAATGTTTTGAGATCACAATATTCTAATAAACGGCTCCAAGCTACAGTCATACTATATAATTGGTAATGGCATTATACTTACTGGTTTAGTTTCGCATCAGATCCCTAGGCTGCCGAGCTTGGCTATGACATCGTCATATATGCCCCTTTTCAACTTTTCCGTCTGTACTCTACCGAGATAGGAGTTAGATACCTAGATAGGTGTTTAGGGCGACCAACCTACGATTCGAAATAACAAACGAACAAATTATTCGTATCCTAAACTCTGGGTTATGTGAGTCTCACAGGGTCCCTATAATAATAACGTTAAGTGCACAATGTCTGTCAGGTAAGCATCAAACGCCGTTGTATAGGTACCTAATGTAAGTCTTTGGCGAGATTACTATCTGGCTCATAACCTCATCTAACATGCATGTGCGCTTATCATTGTTCATTGAGTAGGATGTAGGAGTTAGCATAAAATCGGGCATAGTTGGCTTTCATTTGAATTCCTCTTCCACACTATGTCTTCATCGTTACTCTTCTCGCATAGAACCTCGTTACTAGGTTAAGTTTCAATACGTTAAATATCCGGGTCTCCCCAGGGTGTTTAAATTCATACACTCTTTAATACCCCAGTTGATGACGATGGCTTGGATCGACCCGAGTCTCCTACTCAAGCGCCCGTTCAGATTTATTTATATCCTAGTCCTTGTTGTATCAGATACCCCCAAGGAAAAGTCTCCCAGTGCAAGTACTTTCAATGATAGCAGTAAGATGGTAACCAAGATATTAACCCAGCCTTCATATATACCTAAGGTATAGAGCTGTCTGGATTATCACTACTACGTCTATTAGTTGCAAAATTGTATCATGCAGTAATCAGTTATACATTTTAGGGCCACCTTTCCCCCATCGCCATCGTGCTACCAGTCATGGAAGCACGGCCAACACACTTGGACCGAGTAACTAGGCGTTTCCTCCTATCATGCCTATAGTTAATATTCATAAGATTCTCCCAGAGTGAGCTAGTGATCGTCTTCCTCACTCTATTGGAGCTCAATTAGTTTTCTATCCAAGTATCTATGCTTTCGAAACTTCTTTCTTCTTTCTAATATCTACCCAACCCATCCCCCACGCGAATACGAAACACGCCACACTCGCCCCGCTGGTCAAGTAGAAGACGCGATCTACACTCTTTGCATATGCTAATAGCACGTTGTTCATATCCGCCGCGCTTATGTCCGACCGAAATCCAGTAGCACCGGCATTAATAACTGTTTGAGGATCGACGGAAGGAGCATATACAGGAATAAGCGTCTTCAGGCTGTTAGTGAAGATGGTATCACTGAAACTGAGGAACAGAGCTCCGCCAAAATTCTGGCTGAACATAACAAGTGACATAGCCACGGCGATTTGAGCAGGTATGAGTGTATGCTGGACAGCGATGATCGGCTGCGAGGATAGGGTGAGAGTTAGTCGTGGAAAATACGGGTTTGCACAATACGGAATATGAATCTTACCATTTGCATTCCAAGACCACGCCCGACTCCCAGGATGATCTGGTATCCAATCCATTTTCCCGTTGAGGTATCAGGGGATAGTGTAGATAAGATACCGTTAGCAATTGCTACCATAACTGCACTGACGAAGGTGAACGGCAAATAATAGCCTACCCTTCCGACTACAGGACCGTCAGCGATAGAAGACCTTGGAGGGTAAGGGGGTAATAGGGGTATTGGCTCACCAAGCACTCCAGATGCAACAGATGAAAAGAGTTGTCCCAAGATACTCGGAAGGAGGTATACACCACTTAGCAGCGGAGTCGCACCTTTGACCCCTTGGAAATACACCGGCAGGTAATAGGATGCACAAAACGACTGAGACATCAGGAATCCGTATACCAAACAGCTCGTCCACACAGTCTTCTTCCGGACCATTGAGAAAGGAACCATCGCATCATCGCCTTTATAGTATTCCCAAGCAAGAAAAATGACAAATGTGACACCGGCACCGCAAAAGAGCCCGATGACCTGAGAACTATTCCACGCATATTGGAAACCCCCATATTGCACAGCGAGAAGTAGTTCGATTGCGGCAGGAGCAAAGAGAGCAAAGCCGATAAGGTCGAGATTAAAAGGGAGGGTACGGAAAACCGTCGAGGGTTTTGGCTTGGGGGTCTGTTCGGGGATGCTGACGAAGGCAAGCATGGCAGCAACGACGCCGCCAACTGGGAGATTGATGTAGAAGCCTAACGTTTATGTTAGGGCGGAGTTTAGAAGGAAGAGATCACTTGCCGTAACTTACACCATCTCCAGGTCGTATACTCCGTTAGTGCTCCCCCAATCAAAGGGCCCATGACAAGGCCAAGATTCGAAACTAGAACATCAATGAGTATCTAAAGGATGGTCGGACAGGTCTAGACTAACCACCCATGACAAATCCAACTAATGCTATTGCAATTGTCAACCATCATACAATATCATAGTCCTTAGGGAAACTTACATGGTCTCTTCACCATGGGAACGCATCCGGCGATGATGGTAAACGTACCGTTCAGGATACCTGAGGATCCCGCTCCGGCAATCCCTCTTCCTACAATCAACATTTTTGACGAGGTCGCCACACCACAAAGCAAGGATCCCAGTTCAAACAGGGCAAAAAAGGCCATGAAAGTCCACTAGATATAACAAAGTCAATAACACGACAGCGATGAGTGCAACGGGAACAAAACTGCTGACCTTAGAGTTGAAATTCATAAAAATCTTCCCGGTTAAAAGCTGAAGCGCCGCACTGAAGCAATGTCAGCCAGGAACTTGAACTATAGGTAATCTGAGAGAACGTACCATCCAAGCTGGTAGGCTCCGCCATACCAGCCAATGTCGTCGAGAGAATGGAACTCACTTGTGATCCGAGGAATGGCCTACGAGGGCTTATTAACGGTTTCTTCAAGCATGAACTACATATATCTCGTTTTGACCTACCGTAGCAATGATCGATGTATCAAGTAATATGAGAAGACAAACGAGAGTAATGGAGCCTATTATGTTGAAGAGTTTGATACCGGTTACCCATTGCTCCTCTTGGCCGGCTGTTGTCTCAAGGTCGTGCTTCTCTTCTCGCTCCAGATCCTTCTCCGGGGAATGGGACGAGGGTTCATGTTCTGTTTCCGTTATTCCCTCGTCCAACTCAGAAGGTTGCGGCTTTATTGATGAAGGTGGTGTTGTCGAAGCCATTTTGTTGTAAGTTAACGAAGGAGGAGCAGGATATGTCGTATTCTGGCAGAAGAATGTTATTTTCTGAAAGTTCGACGGTAGAAAAGACGGGGGATTAAGTCTTTTATGGTGGTATGGCTAGCTATAGAAAAGAATTTCGGTAAAGGCTGTGAAAAGTGAAAACTGCGTGGCCATCGAGGATAATAGAAGAAAATAGGAGAACAGTCGGGGTTTAGTAAGAATATATGAAATCCGAAATTCGAAACCCGAGTGACCAATCACCTACTTCGTTGTTATTCATTGCTGACCCCTATGCTGACATAAGTATCGCAATTACAAATTCATCATTGAAACGGAAGGATAATTGCTTGAAAAGAAGTAATAATCTGGGGAAAGGTAGAAGGTACATCTTGCACTAGATGGACGCTATAGCGAGAACCGCTCTTAAGGAGCCGCCTACCTACTATAATATATTGCACATGGTGAAGCCCATCCTAAAACATATATCGGGGGGTTAAGATATCCGCCACTTTGGCAATCATCTGGGAACCTTGTATATTATTGCTATTTGCAAGATCCTGTGTTCCAGAATTAGACTATTAGCTGGCGATCCAACCCAACACCGCGGTTACCAACAAAAGCTTACTAGGTAGGTAATTAACAAGTGCGGTCATCAAAGTGACAAAGTCGATATGTATTATTGACTCAACGAGCTAGGATATATTTTATACAATAATATATGTAACTTTACCGTATATAATACAAGAACCCTCGCCTACCTGCCTACCTACCTGCGTAGGTGGTAATTAACTAACAACTAAAGTTATTAGTAATACTTATAACAGGTAAACATGTCTGCCCCTTCATTAAATACATCACATCACAACTAGCCCCACTCCTAAGTTAGGGAGTTAATTAGAAGGAAGGCAAAGATCTGTTAGCCAGTCGTTGTCGAAGAATTCCATCCCAAGAAAGTCCGAAAAAGGAGGAATTTCATCGGTATTTCGAGGGGTAGGAATACTTGAGAGCATAGGATCATTTGGCCGCAGTTTCGACTCCCACCCAGGCCGGAAGGACCGAAATAGCTGTGAGAGTCGTGAAAATAGATCACCCCCTGGAATGCTGCCATTATCTAGTCCGGCAAGAATCGCTACTTGTTCAATGTTGCCAATGACGCGGTCCAAGACGAGCAGGGGTTCTGTCGTCTCCCAAATACCATTATCGTCGCACTCAAGATCGTCTTGGATCCGGAGCCGATAAAGTGTCACGAGGCAACGGACAAGCTGTGAGAGTATAGAAAATGGAAATCCTATATAGGAACCAGGCGGAATTGTGAAAAATACGTCAAACCAAGATTTTATCGAACAAATGGCTGTATTCATAGCTTTTCGTTGTTGAAATGTCAATTGCTCTGTGTAGAGGAACGTTGGCGAAAGCGCGATCTCTAACTTTGCGCTATATAGATGCAATAGAATTACTTCTATCATGGCGTGAGCACGGATCGTATATCGGGTTGTATAATAGCTTACCATTCTTCTGGGATCCACATAAAATATTGGTCTCGACATCTTGTAATTGCGAGTGGAGTCTCTCGAGATGGAGACATGTAGGTTCTGTTTCCCCATCCTGTGATGCTGATAGGGCCATTTTCTCCACAACCAGCTGTAATCTTACTTGCTGGACAAGAATCTTATCGCCAGGATATTCTTGTCCCTCATCTAGCATCTGAAGGCAATCATCCATATGGGATGTCCAACGAATCGCGTCGATTTTCTGCAAGAAGGAGGATATTCTAAGGAGGATAAGTATACCACGTAAGAGACAAGCAACTATTTGACGTACATTGACGTAATTAGAAAGCAGCCAAGCACAGCCCTGCGTTCTTCCATTGTACGATGGGTGGTGGGCTTCGAATACTTCTGATTCCCACAAGGCGTAACCTGATTATCTTTAGGGATAGGCTTAGTAAGACCGAGATCAAATACTAGAGACACCGCCAGCTGAGTGAAGACGGTCAGAAACGGTTCCCTCTGGACTTGGTAGTTGGCCCTGAAAGGGAGATATTAATTAGCGCCCATATTTTCGAGTTCCAATTCGGCAAACACCATACCAACCGATGAATGCCAGAAGCCCCAAGAGAAGATCGATACTCTTGGTAGACCGGACCACCATTTCCTGCGCTACTATTTGGCGTATCTTGTTACCTAGTACCTGCTGCTGCAACGTCGATTTCGAGCCTGCTGCCATTATGCAAAGCCATAAAAACGGCCGCTCCTCACGGAGCTGTTGAGTGCCGATAGTAGACGGGATGTGGACAAATGCAAAGTATTTCGATTTATAAATCTTGAAATTCGAAAGATATTCCTCTGCTTCCACTGGAGAGAGCTCGTACGAATAGTCGGTGCAATCGGAAGTAGCCGTTGCCGACCCCGGCAGATGCTGGATGTAGCCATTCGAACTGGTCAAAAAAGAATCGCCATCGAATTGACGTCGTGTATGGCTACTAGTATCTAACTGAACAATATTATTAGACTCAGGATTGTCTATATAAGTTTTGCCGCGGGGAGACGCGATGGCGGCATCGCCAGATGAACCGGTTTTAATTAGTGAAATAAGGCCATCTAGTTTTTCCTCGAGACGTGCGGACTTCTTCGTCTTGGCGACCATGGGCTTTCCAGAAATATGATTGCGGCGCCGAACGGACTCAACCGGGCGGCATTCCCTATTCAATCGATAACATCTACCCAAGTTAGTCCTCATAGCTAGGTACCTAGGTAAGTATGACTCGGAAGAAGGACAGAGACTAGTAGCTAACCTCTCACAGGGACCTCCAGCGGGGCGGATGATACATTTGCATTTAGATTGCGCACAGCTCGTACAAGCGTGACCATACGGGGCCGGAGTACCGATGGAAGATGATGAGTGCCGATTCATGTTCGGTGATCAAGACGTAACCGGTATAGGGGTTAGACCCGTTGGGAGAGAAAAGTCCGAAACCGAAAGGGGAGCTTTGATGAGCCCGGCGATGCCCTTTGATGGGTCATAAGAGCACCTGGGTAGTTAAGAAATGATTTGATTAATAATTGCAGGTG
Source organism: Jackrogersella multiformis (assembly GCA_902806575.1). Classification (NCBI taxonomy): domain Eukaryota; kingdom Fungi; phylum Ascomycota; class Sordariomycetes; order Xylariales; family Hypoxylaceae; genus Jackrogersella; species Jackrogersella multiformis. The sequence continues at coordinate 594,525 of CADCXD010000019.1, forward strand.
GTTAATTGCAACCAACCAGTTGGCTTGAGCTACGATTAAACTCCTTCTGTGGCTTTAGATAAGGGTCTTACACAGTACGTATAATAATACATGGATGCTGTGATTTTGAAAATCCCTGGTACCTAGGCCGCGAATCTGGTTAAATGCCTGTATTATTCATGGAGGTAGGTACCTAATAGAGTGAGCCCATCGCATCCGATTTGACCATAAAACCACCGAAAACTGCCGAATAGATACTGGTAGGTATCGCAAGGGGTGTCACCAACGAATAAAAAAAGGCCGAATACTCTCCCAGGAATCGCCATATAACCATTCATTCATCGCTCCTGGCTACCTACCTACCCAGGTACATATGTAGGTACGTAGGTTAAATACAGTCGTGAAGACAGGTACCTAACTCGCAAAATCATACCTTCGGCTTGTCATACCTTCGGCTTCAAGCTTTGTTAATAGCTCTCTGGTTTAGGTACCGAATGAATCGATATTATCGGCGATTTGTTGCCGACCATTAACATCCATAACATAGATATATTACATATAACTTCCAAGGTTAGCAAGATAAAAGCAGCTCATTATAAACATGCCGCTTGTTTTTAACAAACAGAGTTTCTCACAAAATAAATAACAACACGACATATTTATAAGGTTCCGAGTTTTATGTAATAAATTGATATATTGAACAGGCAGGAATGTGGTTACGAAGCGGCCAGGTAGGTAGTGTAGGATGGGGATAATGGTTGTTGTTTTCTGTAGGTTTTAAGCTTCAGTTCAAAACACAGGATTTCACTTTATCCTCTTGATTATATAACCGCCCCGCACTCGGCCATACTCCCCCGAGGCACGCCAAACAACGAGTCCTCGGAACCACCCCTTGAAGCTATTCCCACCCTTCCTGTCCGACGTGATATTGAGGGTTGTTGTTGGGTTCGGCAATCGTGTGCATCGCATCCGGGTCAAATCTGGTGTAAAGATTAGGTCGGCTTTATCTTCGTCGGTCTCCGTGTACAAGTCATAGTTCATGTAGGACTCATATTTGCCTGTGAGTTGCGCAGCGGTCTCATCTGGGACAGTTCTTATTTCTGTATATCTTATCGTTTCGAAGATCAAGAATGACGGGCCATTCTTCTGTTTTTTGTACTCGATCCATGAACGGCTCTTGGAGGGCTGCTGGCGAGGATCGTAATAATCGATCTCTCTCTCGATGTATTGCTTCCATGCACTTGGATGGGAAACCACGCAGGTTCGAATCCTGCAGCTCTCACCAATGTTGGATGGGCAAAGATCATCGTTGTTCAACTAGCTAAAATGAGGTTGTTCTTATGTTTTTTTTATCTGTGTCATGTTTCGGAAATCTCCCCCGTAGACCCGAAGGTCACATGACTGCCCCACAGTAGCTAGGTACATATGGAAAGGGAGTTTCAACTGTCGTTGAAAAAACGTACCTACTTACATGTAAGTAAGGAGGTCATTAACATGCAGCAGGATGCCTAACTAGTACCTAACTGGTAGGGCTAAATCGAATGAAATGAAACGTACCTAGGATGTGCCTTCCATGGGTATATGTTTGTTGATTTCCAGTGAACGCCCTACCCTACCTCCTCTAAGGAGGTAGGTACCTATTAGTACCTAGATCATCTGGTGATGGTACCTACCTTTGATGGATGATGTTGATGATCCATGGATGTTCCAAGGGTTGTTACCACCTATTCTTAGGTTTTGACTTTACCTACCTAGGAGGTACCTACTGTATAATAAGGTAAAGGTAAATCCTACATAGAGGCGTTGGCGCGTCTTTGTCTGAACCACTGTTTCGTGATTAAGAGAAAGCCCGCTCTGTTATTTATAACAAATTCGCACTCTTAACTTGAAGCCACTAATACTATCTTGGAAGTTAGGTAGGTACCTGTAACTACCTACATATGTACCTAGTAGGAAAAGCCAATCCGGGCACTTCTTGACTGGGTATTATCCACTATACTAGTGGAGCCCAAAGTACCTAAGTACAATATTTAGATCTGTTAGATCTGGATCTAAATGATCACCCATGCCAAGCCCCACTAACATTCAACAATACCCCTGAACTCCGAGTAATCGCATCAATCCTTCCTTAGGTATCAACTGTAATCGCGTATGAGAAAAAAACCTTCAACTCTACCTTCGTGATTCGAATCTCACTTCTCCATTCCTTCCTACGTCGCCTTCTACTGTGACCTCCTGCGATGCCAGGAAGTAATTGAAGCCAAGCGACTTAATTCGTCCCATCCATCGAAGACCTGCTGTTCTCTCGAATCCCCGATCTCCTCTATGTTGCTCAAGATGCGTCCTCATTTCCGCCACGTTGATTGTGATAGGGCTCTCATAATGTAAGAACCGCGTCGTAGGTACGGTGTCGTCCGCTCCCTCGTGGATAATCGCTTCGCATAACCACCGGGCTACCTGCTCGGCTGGGAACATATCAAAACGGCCTTCCCAACCATCGAAGTCGGGCATTGTCTGCGTCGTGTCAATAAACCGGAGGAACTCATCTAACTCGCGCTTCGTTGAACCGGACGGTAGCTCCCGCGACAATCGCGACGGAATGAAGCGGTGCACTGTCGTTGGCAGTCCCACTTCTGCGGCGGCCCTTTCAAGAATGCGCTCGCTGGCCCATCGAGTGGCGACATAGCCATCCGTGCCATCCGTCGCGGGGATATGTGCAGCAGCCGAGACGGCGGTGTTATAATCAGCCTTCCGAGGCAGTACACCGGCTGTAGAGATATAATGAATCGGGATCCGCCGGGGAGCAGCGAGTTTGACTAGCTCTTTCGTCGGATGGACGTTGCTGGGACGCAGCACGTGGTAGTTATCCCAGAACGAGCGCACGGCACCCATGTGCAGGATCACGTCCACATCGCCGGACAAAGCTTGAAACGCCTCCTGCGGAAGCCCAAGCAAAGGTGACGAGAGGTCTCCGCTGTGGTAAACAACCTTGGGCGACGAGGTGAGAAGTTTCCGAGGGGTGTCGGAAGATATGTCCCGCACGGCGACGCAGTGGATAGCGCGCACGTGCGAGTTCGCAACGAGCTGTGGGAGAATGTATCTCGCAAGAAAGCCTGTGGCTCCGGTGAGTAGAACAGACTTCTGGGCATTGTTTGTTAGCTTCGGGTCTCCAGTACTGGCCGTATCAGTACTGAGATTAGGCAGGGCGGTCTCCTTTTCCCAGTCGATGAGGTTAACGATGGAGCTGTCCTCGATTTTGCGCGCCATTTCGCCAAGCGTGCTTGCCTCGATAAGTTCGACAAGGCGGATTACGACATTAAAAATATCGCGAATTTGCGACTGGAGGCGAATGGCTAATAAAGAGTTGCCACCGACGACGAAAAAACTGGTCGAAGGAACAATGTGAAAGCCAAGCTCACGATTCCCGAGGACATCTTGCCATACACGTTTGAGCTGCACCATCGTCTCATTCATCTCTAAACCATCCTCCCCCATGCTGTTAACCTGTCGAGGTAGCGGTAGGTTCTTTATGGTCTCCCGATCCACCTTAGAGTGGTTGGTGAGGGGAAGATGGTCGAGCGGGACCGCCATAACAGGTATCATATACTGAGGAAGAGGGAGGTGGCTGAGTAGTTGCTGCAGAAACGATTGTTTGTCCGTAACGTTGTGCTGAGGTGCGAACACAACATGTGCCACGAGAAACTCGGGGTTTCCTTCGCGAAGTGTGACGACCGCTTCCCTAAGCGCGCCATCCGCCGCCGAAACAATGTTGCTCTCGATATCGCTTAGCTCTATGCGAAGGCCTCTGATTTTAATCTGAGTGTCACCTGCCATGCGGCTGTGGAAAACCATAGCTCCGTCCTCTTGCATGTGTCCAATATCACCCGTAAGGTACATCCTCTTCCATCCATTAGCCACATACTCAGGCGTTGCGTACGGGTCCCTGACGAAGTGCTGGTCCGTTAATTCTTTGTTGTTTAGGTAGCCTATGGACACACCGGCGCCGCCGAGCGCAACCTGACCCGGCATTCCAGCGGGAACAGGCTTAAGCTTCTCATCAAGAATGTAGGTCACATAATTTGGCAATGAAAATCCGCACGGGATGCGGCCTTCCGCAGGTTTTTCGCGATACGAAATCTCCATCTTGGTCGATGAAATCGAAATTTCTGTAGGGCCGTAAGAGTTGAAGAAACGTAGCTGCGGGAGGTTAAGCTCCGCAAACTCTTGCGTGGCAGCACGCGTCAGGGGCTCGCCGCCACCGAACGCGAATCGCCAGTTCGATGCTCGACGGAGGTTGTCGATACCATATTGCATCCATAACGAATACTCCGACGGTGTTGCCTTCGTATACGTAATGCTATGCTGCTCGACGAGCTTTGTGATCTCGAGCGGGTCACCACGCTTACTCCACGGAACGATGTACACCATCCCGCCGTTGACTAGTCCCGTATATATCTGATCCGAGGAATGGTTGAACGTAAAGGCACTCTGCTGTAACACGCGCTCGGCGTCTAGTTTCCACATCTTCGTATACCCCTCAATCTCGTTCCTCAGGCCCGAGTGCTTAACGATTATGCCCTTAGGCGCACCCGTCGAGCCGCTGGTGTATAAAATTGCCGCCGGCAAGTCCGCTTTCGCCTGGTTGCGAACGCCAGCGGAGGATCTCGATGCCACACGCGTCACGCTGATAATCTTCGCTTTGGGCACGTTTAGCTGCGGCGCTTTTTCGAGTGTGTCATCATCCGTTAGGATCGCACTGGGATCACAATCCCCCGCTACAGCTGCTAGACGTGGTATGGGGTTACGTAGGTCCAGCGGCACATATATGGCTCCAACACGCATGATGGCGAGCATAGAACACACCCAGTCAGATGTGGCTTGCTGGAGGACGAGAACTCGGGAGCCGGTACCAACTCGACTATTTTGCAATGCCTCGCCAATGGCCTCGATTCGCCTGATCATGTCGGCATATGTTAGGACACTACCAAGACCATCCATAAGTGCGACCTTGTTTTTGTTTTGCTCGGCGGCGGCGATCTGGTCAATCCGGTGCGTTAGCGTTTCTGGCCAGTCTGACGCCAAGTTCGGTCCTAGTGATAGTTAGTGGGACATAAATGCCAAAACTTTTGACTGGAGCTTACCACGACCGAGTGCGAGTGCGCGGGTGCGCTGTTTCTCGCTGAATATAGGGGTGTCCTTCAACGACAACGTTACGTCATTGGAGAGAACATTGAGCAGATGGATGTATGTGTCTAACAACAAATTTGTCGCCGCCAGGTCGTAGAGACTCTTTTGCGCTCGAATCATGATCAGTGCGCCTGTGGCGCTGTCGGTCACATCTAATGTGATATCGTAGGCTGTCCGTCCAGGATGCATCTGTTGCAATTCGAACTGGCAGTTACCCCAGCCGTGCTTCTCCTGAGCCCCTTGACGGTAGTCAAAGAATGCTTGGAAAAAGGGACTATACGCAGAAGAGCGGGGGACATTTAACTCTTTAAGGAGAATATCGAAGGGGAGGCGCGAATTCCCTAGCGCAGCGTACGCGGTGTTTCGAGCCTCCGCAACAGCATCTGCGAAACGTTGGTCTTGTTGGCGGCGAAAGCGTAGGGTGAGGAGATTGAGGAAGAGACCGATAGTTCCCATCACATCGCTGTCGTTGCGGTTGGCGTCGGCAATGCCGATGGTCAGGTCTTGGATATCAGTTAGTCCGAATAGCATCGTTCTGAACGCGGCCAGGTAAAAATGAAAGTTGGTCGATCGCAACGTCTTGGAGATCGACCTAACTCGCGCTGCAAGCGCCGGCTCGAGCCGGTATTCTACCTGATGAATGTCGAATGTTTTCATCGGCGTTCGGGAGCTGACCCGAGACACGGGCAACAACGGTAAGATTGGTACCCCATCTGGAAATACACCTCGCCAGAACTTCAGCTCGTCGTTCATCTCTCCCTTCTCAAAGGAACTTCGTTGAGTTTTGGAGAATTCGGGAAACTGTCGCGGCGGGGCCCCGAGGGATTGACCATTGTAAGCCTTCTCTAGGTCTGATAAGAATACCTGATAGCTTACCCCATCCATAAGAATGTGGTGGTAGCTGAAGAGGAGATAGTGCACAGACGGCGACAGCGTAAGGAGAACAACTCGCATCATCTCGCCGCTTGCAATGTCGAAGACGTGCGCCTTTAGGCTGGCATATTCAACAGCAACATCTTCGACGCGGCTAATAGTCCTGGATTCTACCCGTAGCGGGGAGCCGTCGATTACTTTCTGGTACGCGAGGTCTGCCTTAGTTTTATCCCCGACGAAGCATGTGCGTAGCGCTTCATGTCTTGCGCTGACAGTACGGACGGCTCTCTCCAAATCACCGATGCGCAAGCTGCCCGTGACTTTGTAGTAGAAGGTCACGTTGAAGGTTGTCTGGTCTTCGAGCAGGAGCCGCAAAAACCAGAATCTTGATTGTGCGAACGAGATCTCCTCGCTCTTCAAGAAGGTAAATGCTGGTAGCGATGGATTCGGCTTCGCCACCTCCGCGAGCGCGGGCGTAGATATTGACGACGGCTGCGTCGAAGAATCCGCATTCAAGGTAGATGTAGAGCTCGAGTCTGAAGCTTGCGGCTCGCGTGAAGGCTTGGGTTCTTTCACGGCGGCCGTTGCGGACTCACTCCCGATGTTAGAAAGAAAGCCTTCTGGCAACTTTTCGAGCACATAGTTGCTCAGATTAGCTACGGAACCTCCACCGAGGACCTTCAAAACAGGCATATCGACCTTCAGCTCTTTCAAAAACCAAGACCGCACCTCCACGGCGACCAAAGAGTCGATTCCAAGCTCGGTGAGAGGGGCCTCGCTGTTTATGGTTTCGTCTGATATATGCAAGACTACGCGCAGCTTGTCTGAAAAACATTCTAGGCAACTGTTAGATCGCATGTTCGTCGACGCGGTTTCCAGGATCTAGCTTACCTTGTAAGACCTCCAAAGCTTCTTCCATAGTCCTTGCGTTCGATATCTGCTCCCTAACAGGAAGCTTGGTCTTCTTCTCGTCTTGCTTGGCTTCGACGCCTTTGGATTCGACGATACAATGCGAGAAGCGGGGGTTTTCAAACCACGGTCCCCTGATCTCTTCGTCATCCCGGATCATGCGGATACCTGTCGTGACGACTGGGGATACCCCCAGTTCCGGATAGCCAGATCGGATCGTCTCCGCAAACATCTGGTGGACTTCAGATTCGGAGATGGCCATGTACCCGTACTTATCTAGCTGTTCCACGACGGCCTGGCCCGCACGCTCTACATATCCAGCACCGACAACCCGGCCAATATGGAATGTAGACGCAGCTACGCCTCGCTTGCGTCGTTTCTTAGCAATGCTAGCTAGATACGCAGTTGCCGCGGCATAGTTGGCTTGGCCTGAATTTCCGACGACGCACGCGAGAGACGAGAACAGGATGAAGAAATCGAGCTCGTCGTCGTAGAAGAATTCATCAAGATTATTTGTCCCGTCGACCTTGGGACGGAGGACCTTCTGCATCATGTCCAGCGACATTTCCGAGAAGAGCGTGTCGTGGAGGACCATTGCGGCATTAGCGACCCCCGCGATGGGGGGGCACGTCGCTCTAATTTCGTCCACGACTCTCTTTAAACTCTGCTTGTCGGTGATATCCCTGTTACGTTATTAGCGTCTGCGCCGCTACGATTGACGTTACTCACATTGAGAAAACCTTGACCGTCCCGCCAGTTCCCTCGAACGACTCAAGCCATTTTGTGTCAACATTGGGACGACGGCTTGCCAAACAGACATGCCCTGCTCCGTTGCGGATCATCCACTCGCAGAGCGACTGCCCGAGCTGTCCAGTGAGTCCGCTGAGACCGATGAGAAGGTACGTCTTATCACGGGAGAAGAGTCGGTCAGCATCGAGAGACCGTACTTGCACTGTGATCGCGTCGTTCGATACCCAGTCAACCACACTAATGGGCTGTTTTGATATCGATGTATCGCTGACCTGGCGTAGTTGGATGATCAAATCCTGGGGATCTCGAAAAATGGTCGTGTCGGAAACGGCATCTTTGAGCCGGCTTAGTATAAGTTCATGACTATCAGTGGGTGGTAGCGATTGATATCGGAAGAGATCAGAACGGTCAATTCTCTTGCAAGCCGGTGGCAACACATCGATAATTTTTAAGCCTCCATCTCCTTGTATAGCCATATCGAGAAAATGCGTAAGACTTGCCGGAAGTAGTCTTCGTATAGCATATGTAGGCGACCGAGGATTCACCCCGACCCATGATGGATATGGGACGTCCATACAAGTGCTAAAGGTGATGGAGACCCCCTTAACAGATGCGCGCCGTGCCAGTGCCTTGGCGAGGATTCCGTCCTTGCCACACTCGTGTACTAAAAGGTGGCTTCCGGGGGATATCGTGGTAATTAGAGAATTGGCAAGGAGCTCACAAGCAACGGCCACAAGACTGATGGTGGCATCCATTGCCACCCCTGCGGTCGCCACGGGAACTGTAACAAAAGAGTTCGACGCGGAGAGCGCGACGACCCTGTCCGTAGTCCCCTCTATTCTTCCAATGCTGAGGTAACAGAATGTATCTGGGCCGACATTCAGCGCCATCAAGCTTGACTGTTCGACTCGAACGACCTTGTTGCCACCTTTTCGCGTCAATGGGAGGACTTCTTCCTCCAGCAAGAGAGCCGGAGGATCGGCGCGTTGCGCGATAGAGATGTTCGAGCTGGACGTGAAGACAGTCTTAGTAACGACGCGCCTTTTGGAGTTGAGTCGAGCGTTCTGATCCGCGTGCGCGATGACACGGGGAATCATAAGATGGCCATGATCCAAGGAGAACTCCGGTTCCTTAGACCATAACAACTGGTCCCCCGGCGCTTCCCACTCGTCCATGGCACACTGGCGCAGGAGGTACTCGGCAACAGCTTTTGGGACGTTCTGTTCCAGATCGGAAATATCGAGGTGGCTAAAAGTGATGTGCGGCATCTCATGGCTGACGGCGCGGGTAAAGGCAATACTCGACATATGATACGGGTTATCCGCCTCAGCCCCCGAAGTGATCCAGAGGATGCCCTTCGAAAGATTGAAAAGCCGCTGGAGGCCATCCATCGTCTCCTCACTCATATTCTTGAATATAGGGCTGTCGAGGTCAACTAGGTTGATAAACATGCTCATCGGCTCGAGCGAGTCATTTTCAGTCGGCAGACCGTCGAGAATGGTTACCTTGCCGCAGAACTTTTCGAGGAGATCCGCTGCTTCTTCAGCAATGCGCGCGGTTACAAGAGATCTAGTACCAAGGATGACAAGGCTGTCAACATATACGGAAGATGAAGAGTGCGACAGCGGTCGCCGCAAGAAATCCACTCGATCGTTGACAGCCTGGGCCGCGATAATGGAGAACGGCCATGCTAAACCGTCGAGCTCAGGAGTGATGGCGTCGATGCCCGAGAATCCGGATTTGCGTAGAACGGTATGCCAGGCACCCGGGGTGGTGGTTGCGGCATATTGGCGACCGTCGTCGACGCCAATCCACCATCCAGGAAGACCACCCATCATATTGGTAAACCTGATGGGTCCGTTATTGGTGATTTCAAGCAACATAAGATATCCGCCTGGTTTCAAGAGTCGTCGGGTATTCTCCAGTGTTTTCTGGAGCGAAGCTGTTGCGTGCAGGACGTTGGAAGCAATGATGATGTCGTACGAATGGGCCTCGAACCCCTGGGTCGCTGGCGTCGTCTCGACGTCCAGTATCTTGAAAGTCATCTTGTCACTATACTCCTTGAACAGCTCAGCGGCCTTTTCAAAGAAGCCCGCAGATATGTCAGTATAAGTATAACTGGAGAAGGCTTTCCCGATGTTTTCCAGAACCGTTTTTGTGGCCCCACCAGTTCCAGCACCTGATTACCTTGTCAGCGAAGGGCGACCGAAAAAGTTCAACTGCGGTTCCTACCTATCTCGAGTATCTTGGCGTGTGGATAGCGGTGCGAGATCTGCTGGACCATTTTAGCCAAGAACGAGTTGTATTTGGAAAATCCAAGACCCTTTTTATAGAGGTCATCCAACATGTTGTCTTGAAGCATATGCTCCAAAATGGTCGTCTGGCCTCGTATAACGGCAGGGATATTCTTGCCAACGGTTGATATAAGCTTTATATCGACGCACCCTATGTGCCTAAATCGATATCGTCAGTCGAGAGCTTAGAGTCTGTCGTCTAATACTTACGTGTGTATTAATGCGTCGATGACATCTGCCGTATCTTCAGACCATTCCCGTTTTATGTAGGGATGTCTTCCACCAGCTACGGATGATATTACGTGATCCATAAAGTTCCTAAGGCACTGATGATGTCCCTGCCCCTTTGCCCATTCTTCGTCAGTAATTTCAGACTTCCACTTACGGAGATAGTAGTACGACACCCTCTCGCACAAGCCCGCGAGTTCAACTTCATCCGCAGCTGGATTCTCATTGCGCACGATGGAAGTACCTTCAGGCGCTGCGAAATTCCATTTCGTCTGAGAGAATAGGGTCCGGTCGTCCGCCGCGGACGCAAGGCCAAACGGTATCATTGTCAAATCCTCAACCTGAATCATTGTCTGCCGGCCACCCTCGCTGAAAATATCGACACTGCCACATATGGAGATAGACTTGGGCTCCCGCAACACCGCACAAATCGGCAGCTGTGTCCCGGAAGCTGGTATCGAATTACAGAGCTCCGGGTTCACCCTCACGCACTTGATGGACGTCGGGACATGAAGCGACCACAAACGTCCATCCCCCGGGGAGGACTGAGCGAGCAGTGCCGCCTGAAAGGAGATATCAAGCATGGCAGGATGTACCAGCAGTGCGGACTCGGGGTCTGCGTGGGGATACGTCGACACCATAGCGGAGGCTTGGTCGAGCCTTCGTTTTAGTGACGACATTCCGCGGAATGGACCGGTGTAACTATAGTTGAGCTCACCAAGAGACGAATAGAAGCGGTCGACATCAACCGTTGCCATATTGGAATCGTCGAGCGGAGTAGACGATAGCGCCATAGCGGATGGAGACCCGAACACGATCTTGACAATCCCGCTCGCCATCAAGTCCATCTCGTCGGACCCGGTATTAGGGCAAGAGTAGCATGAAAAAGCAGCAGTTTGTACCTGGTCATCCCGACCTTTAGGGGTAGCCAACCTCAACGTGACTAGAGTCTCAACGGCGTAGTTCGAATCGTCCTCGAATGTTATAGCCTTTGGCATGGTGAGGTCGTGGAGCTCGAGAAGTTCAATAGCCCTACCGCCTGCTAACTTCCTACCTGCTTCTAGTGCCATGGCGACGTACCCCGAGGCAGGAAAGACCGTCTGGCCCTGCAGCTGGTGTCCATCAAGCCAGGGGATTTCAGACACCTTGAGAAAGTTGATCCAGCGCATGTCCGCATCCGTACTGTCCGGAGATAAAGTCCCGAGTAGCTCGTGAAAAACGTCTGCCCGGGAGCGGATCTTTCTAGACTTGCGTGATTCGTGCCAAAAAGACCTTCCACGGTCCCATTGGTACGATGGAAGGCCGACTATCAGCTTCGGAGATGCACCGGTCGACACCGCCTTCTCGTAGGACCGGAAGTCGACACCCGCAGCGCCTAGATGGGACCAGACGAACCCTAGGGCGTCCGAGAAAGCCTCGATGTCGTTCACCCCCCGACTTAGCACGCCGGTGTACGGGATAGCCGACCGAACCTCGGATATCATCTGCGTGGCTGGGCCTTTAAGCGCCGGATGGGGCCCAACTTCGACGGCGAGATTGAGCTGATCGCCCGAAGCACCCTTGACGGCGTCGGCGAACAGGACCGCGTTTGTCATGTTGTCCCTCCAATAAATGTCTCGAAGGGCCTCATCGGGTTCCATTTCCTTCCCCGCAATAACGCTGGAGTACCAGGTGCATGAGGTAGTGCGGTTACGATTGATACTGATCTCACATGCCCGCAGAGACTGGATATAAGCGTCGCCGCAAGGGAGCATGTGATGAGAATGATACGCCGTGTCTACCCTGAGAAGCCTCGTGAACTTCTTCTCCTCGTCGAAGACCTTCTTGGCGTGAACAACAGCATCGGCATTCCCCGAGAGGGTCACACTAGCCGAGGAATTGTGAGCCGCAACTTTCAAGCGGCCCCTAAATACAGGGAGGCTGACAAGATCCTGCGCATCTTCCCAGGACGTCCCTACAGCGAGCATGGCGCCTCTCTGTCCACTGGGGTCTCCCGCGAGTCTAGCGTGCAGCCCGCGGAGGTACGCGATGCGAATAGCGTCCTTTGCCGAGATGAAATCAGCTGCATAGGCCGCGGCAATCTCTCCAGAGGAATGGCCCACCACGGCATCAAACGTGATGCCTGCTGCCCGCAAGAGGTCGACGAGGACGATCTGAATTGCCGTACATAGCGGCTGCGACAGCAAAGCCTCGGAGATGCGTGAAGTGTCAGCTCCGGCTAGGATCTCGTCCCCGAGGCGCCACCGAGGGCGTTCGGACGGCTGTAGGGAAGCCAGAGACTCCTCCAGGTACCGAATTCTCTCGCCGACAAAGGTCGAAGAGCGAATCAAGTGTCCACCCATGGCTGCCCACTGCGCGCCCTGCCCGGTGAAGATTCCTAGAACGCGAGGCAGCGCGGAACTCGAGCGAATGCCGATATTCGTCGCCGGAGTTTGTTTTGCTGCAGCGAGCCTCTCGTCGATCTTCGATATCAGCTGCTCGACAGTCAGCGCGGAAAAGGCTGCCTTAGTAGAGAATTGACTTCTCCGTGACTGCAGTGTCCAGGCCAGGTCGAAGGCATCCAAGTCTTTGTTCACTTTCAAATGCCGGGAGTAGGCCTCTAAAAGGGCGACCAGAGAGGATTCGGAAACGGCAGAAAATGTAAAGGGGGTGAAAGGCGCAGGCTTAGATTCCCGGGGCCCGGCCGTGTCTGCCGAGGGTAAATACTGCTCCAATACAGCGTGCGCATTGCTTCCACCGAAACCTATTGGAAACAATTCGTTAGAGTTGACCGCGTATACCATACCGAGCGCCCCTCGGATCTTATCAAAGAATCACGTACCAAAACTATTGACGCTCACGCGCCGAGGCACCCCTTTGGCCAGCGTGGGCCATTGCCTCGCACTCGTTGGGATGTTCAGCCCTTGATAGTACTGCTCTATCGACGGATTCAAGCGATGGAAGAGCAAGTTCGGAGGAATGATGCCGTTCTGGATTGCCAAAGAACCTTTAAGAAGACCTGCCAGGCCTGCAGTTCCTTCCGTGTGTCCGATTATCGTCTTGATACTCTATTTTTCATTAATCAGCAACGGTCTCAAAGGTGTTTCCAGAGAGATCCACCTACCCCTACGTAAAGAGGATCATCCGAATCTGCACGCCGGCCAAAGCTCTGCTTAATCGCGGATGCCTCTCGCGGATCGCCCACCTTGGTACCGGTTCCGTGGGCTTCGAAGAACTGCGGCCGGTCGCGAGGGTCTTCCGGATCTAGACCAGCTCTGGCGTACGTCTGTCGGATGAGTGCTACTTGGGCTTCTGAGCTGGGGACGGTCAGGCCTGTGGAGCGGCCATCCTGGTTGGTCCCCGTCCCACGTATCAGACACTCGATGTGATCTCCGTCAGCAACGGCGTCGCTTAGCCGTTTCAGAATGACCGTGGCGACGCCGTCTCCACGTGCATATCCATCCGCATCCACGTCCCACATGCGGGAACGGCCGGTAGGAGAGAGCAGATTTATCTTACTCTCAGCTACGTAGTTCTCTACATTGAATTACTCACAGTCAGCCACATTTTGTCATCGCTCTAAGTGATAGGGGGAAAATACGAACCGGGCCCAAGGATCAACTGCGTGCCGCACGCTATCGCGACGCGGGATTCACCGGTCTGCAACGCTTGGGCAGCCTGGTGAACCGCAATCATACTAGATGAGCATGCGGTATCAATGGCCATGCTCGGGCCGTGCCAATCGAAAAAGTACGAAATGCGATTTGCGATGATACTCCGGCCGGTGCCGGTAGCGAAGTAAATAGGCAAACAATTTACGTCACGCAAGAGGGTATCGTGATAGTCGACGGCCATATTACCTATATATACGGCCGTGTCAGATCCGTGCAACGACTCGATCTTGTGGCCACCCGACTCAAGGGCCTCGTACACGGTTTCTAGAAGCAGGCGTTGCTGGGGGTCGATCGAGTCCGCCTCATTAGGACTAATATTGAAAAAGGCTGCGTCGAACACCTTGAGGTCTTCATCTAGCAAGTAAGATTTCCGAACATTGCTGGTGCCATGGTGTGTACCATCTGGATGGTAGTAGCCCCGCGGATCGAATCGATCTAGAGAAATATCTTTAGATACATCACGGGGATTTTGAAGCAGCTTCCACAACGACGAAGGCGAGTCCGCACCGCCGGGAAAGCGGCAGCCGCTGCCTACAATAGCGATTGGCTCTGGCTGTTGAGAGGCCATGTCTGCTTCGAGGTCTGGTTAAGCAAGACAGATACTAACGAAGACGTGTCGTTGAGGTTCATATATCAAGATAAATTTAAACTTTGAGTGGCCTATCTATCATATTTTTATATCTGATGATCGAACATGGTCTCTGACCAGATGCCTCTATTTGAACCCAAGTAGCAACTGGTCAGGATGGTCTCCGGCCTCATCGTCGCTGTGAAAATAACACGCATATATTCCACCATCAGTATTATCAATCCATAGGTGAGGAACTCGCCGATGCTGAAATTCTCAACTACCCACACACGATATCGAATCGATTTTTGCACATCGTATAATTGTCCGAACGATAGGATAAGCCGAAAGAGATAGCATCCTTCCATCACAAAAAGGATTGTTAGTTAATACGCCGAAGAGTAAACATTTCGGTAATCAACCTTTGATTCTCCTCCATAGTATTTTGCTAGTGTACAGTTTGGTTGGTATATTATTTAATCTCGGAGCAAGAGTGAAAAGTCAGCATTCACGGCCTTGGCAAACGTCCTAGAAATATCGGCTTGCAAGGAGATGTGTAAGCACTAGGTGGTTCTGAATCTATGTTTCAGTGTGCGTGGGATCATTAGCAGAATGACACAAATTCCCTCAAATGGAGGATGCTGGCTATGTATGTACTTAGGTATGTAAGCCCTGCATCTCTATATACGCAACATCTTGCGAGGATAACGTGAGATATCGGGCCACGATGGTAGATTAGTGTGGCTCTCAGGAGTAATCTTACGATTGCACAAAGAGATAAAGTAGGTATATCTCTACGAGTTAAGTTTTGCTACGTACCTACCTAGGTAGGTTAATACCTGGTATGCTATAGAACAACTATCAAGGTTACTACATTGGCACCATTACAGATGGATTACAAAGCGAGTTTGATGTGAGCCGTAGGTGAGCTATAGGTAGCCACGTGCTTCTACACCTAGCCTTGGGAGATCTCTAGAGCCACATTTTTGTTTATTCCTTACTGATCAAACTCCACGTCGATTATCACTAAAATCAATGTCCGTTACTAAGTATCAATGCTGTCACAAAAATGGGTCCTTTCGCTATTTGATAAGGCTCAGACGCAACAGGCCTTCCGTATCTCCCGATGCTTACCTTGGTATCATATAATGTTGGTTGGGTGGAGCGTCATCCTTGTTGACGTAGTTTTCACAATCCCTTATGAGTCCTCACATAGCCTCCATCAGCCTCAGTCGTATTGTGTCAATTTTTGTGAATTATAGGTAGTCATTATTTACCTGATATTCTTATTTATACATCATCAATTTTCTGAACATCTATCCACTAGGTTTAGCCTCCGTGTTAATTATAAGTATAAGACGTATGATTTTAAAGTTATCTCGCGTAATCCTTGGTCTAAAGAGATTTGCCTTTGTGGGGAGAAGGTATTATTAAAGTAGAAGCTAGCTAAAATGTCGTTTATATGTGAGTAGCCTTAAAGTAATATCATATAACAAGCAAAATATGTTCTTCGCGAAATAACCTAAGTACTCTTAACCATGTTTTGATGTATTGTTAATATTTACCTACCTACTTATCATAGAATAAAAAAAGAATGTAATAAAAATTATCGGTTACTATATAGTTAAATATATCTTATCGTTAATTGTAAGTATCTCCTTTAAACCTTAACGCCCTTTTAGAGCTGTTTAGCAGAGTATTATAATACTTATTTATACTACTCTCTTGGACTATAGATTAAATTGACTGGCAAAT
This sequence comes from Jackrogersella multiformis, assembly GCA_902806575.1. Taxonomy (NCBI): domain Eukaryota; kingdom Fungi; phylum Ascomycota; class Sordariomycetes; order Xylariales; family Hypoxylaceae; genus Jackrogersella; species Jackrogersella multiformis. The sequence continues at coordinate 610,721 of CADCXD010000019.1, forward strand.
CTGGAAAGGTGGTATTGTATGCATTGATGGTTAATTCGGGTTGTATTATAAGGTGCCCGTAGAGTGAACAGATTTTATGAAATATGAAAGGCACACGGGGGGATCTACAGCAAGATATGCAACATGATACGAGAAATAAAACTAATGTAGTGGTACGTCATATTAGCTACTAGCCTACCTGGCCAGGTACCTACCTAGGGTAGGAATTCTTCAACTTAAGGATATGAGACGAAAATAATGGCGGGCGAAGTGGGATGATGTCGCTACCTACCATGTGAAGTGGTAGAAATATGCGTGAGCTAACGAGGGAATGAAGGCGAAGGAATCCGCAGAGCGTGGCTACGCAAAATCTCGTCTTCACTAAATATTTATTCCCGTTTCACCCGATATACTCGAATCTTGGGCGAGATACCTATCGTGCATCCAACTCGTGCTGCGGCGAGGCGGGCTATGTATTAGTAAGTATCATATGTACTTCTCATTATCCGAGGAAATCGGATTATTGGTGACATTTTACTGACAGCCCCGGCAATTAGCCAACTGCATAATCAAGTGGCACAAAAACTATTCTGCGAACCACTTATATCTCTTCAACAAATCTGGTAATGACTAGTAAGTATTATCTTCGAGAAGGCTGTAGTTAAATATGCTATAAACCAAAAGCTTTCTTTTTCCTATGTATATCTCGGCTCCTGACGCTATACCACATTCATTTCTCCACCCGCAATGACGCCGAACAGAACGGAGACATTGCGAAACCGACAATCGTGTGACCGCTGTCACAAACAAAAACTGCGGTGCAGCCGGCAAGGGGCTAGCAATACGGACTCGTGTGTTCGGTGCCTCCGCCAGGGCGTCCAGTGCGCTTATAGCGCAACCCTTCCCAAAGGCCGCCCGAGCGCACACCGGCAGGGCGCAAACTACTCGGCCCCGTTCGCCCCACTTCCCACCCCGGCGCCGACGACAATACCTCCCCTGACTCCTGATCCGGCGCCGATGCCTGCGCCACCACCATCTATGCCCTTCCTGCCACAAGCAATGACAAACGAAGCAGAGTTAACGGCAAGCGACACATGGCTGGCAGATGCGCTCGAGTCCTGGCCTTCCTACGACGGCAGCACTGCGGACACCTCGGACACCGCCGATCCTTCCGACGACGTTGCGCAGCTGTCCGAGCTTAGCGTCCGCCTCTACCCGCTATATCGTTCAACATGTACCTTGGCCACTGCGCAAAGTCCTGGCGAGAATATCGGCCCTCTGGTCAGCGATGCTGCATTCGAATCGGTAGCAGCCTGGCTCGCTCTAGGGAGTATAGGGGGCAACGCCCCTCGACGCCCAACGTCTACGGATACGCTCTGCACTCCCCCCTCCGCGTGCAGTAGCGCTAGCAGCACGAATGCGCCGCGTGATACGCTTTCCGCTTCTAGGCATCTATTAGAGATCCTACGCCGCCTACAAGCTAGCGAAGGAGTCCCAAGAGAACGCACGGGATCTTGGCCCCTATATGGTTACCAAACTCCCATAAATCACACACGATCCATGTCACTCTCGACTTCTATCTCTACCGAAAACATTCTCTCGGAGCTAAGGGGCGGAGGGATGGCCTCGAACTCTGCGCAGCCGCCGTCTCCCGCTACCGGTTCGGGCACCGCGGTACGCCATTTAGTGCTCGCATGCCACACGTTACTCCTTGACACGTATATTACTCTATTTGAAGCCCTGCAGCACGACGCTGACGTTCAACGGGACCGTAAATATCTTCCCGTTGACGATATCGACGCGGAGGCAGATGTACTGGTCGATATGAGACTGTCATTGGTTGTTCAACTCAGCTCGTACTTCATCAATCGCCTTCGCCATGCCGTGGGTCCGTACTTATCAACTCGGTTTACGCCGCTACAAGACCGTCCTTATCATCTAAGCATGCCTGTGGCAAGCACCGGCAGCCTGGGTCCGATTTGCGACTTGGAGATAAAAGTTCAGCAAAGACTCGAGAGGCTCCGGCAAACACTATGTATCTAGTTTTCAAGGATCGATATATTACATATAGTCTTAAATTGGCATTTTTAGAAAGGCCTTACGGGGAAATGTCCATTTAGGTCTATGGTTAATTTAGATATAAACCTAACTTGCATATATATATTATTTTAGCATGAAACCCCCACGAGCTTAGACTGATGTTCTATTTAACCAAAAATTTTTAATTTTAATAAAGCTAAAATATTTGCATTTCCATTATACCCATCTAAGTAAAAAGGATTCGTAGCCGTGCTTAATTTAATATTAAAGGTGGAATGTTTAAGGCTTTAGAGATAAGCGACGAGGAGCTTATTAGCTCATGTAAAACTAGGATTAGGCTGTCTGTTAATGTACTTTCTATCTGGCTACCTATGTAGTCCTAAGAAGTCCTTACCTAGGTAAAAGCTTCAAGACAAGTAGCTGGGTACTATTATATAGCCTGTATAGTGATAATCTAAAACTTAACCCGCGGAAATTAGGTATTGCGGAGATAATCGCGTATAATAAAGATATTAAAAAGTAGGTAAATAATAATACCGAAAAACTCAACCTACGGCCTTATACATGATAATAACTCTTCGGGTGACTTGTGTTTGCCAAGAGTGAATGTTGAAACCATGCCTTAATCTATTATCCCGCAGATAAAATAACAGAGAGGACATATAATTGAACGATGATTACTTCGGTGGCTAGTTAATCAACATATCGACAGGGGCATACAGCAACTCATAGAGACACCGGCAATATATTCGACATATCATATGCATGATGCGTGGTTCGGCATCTGATTCGGTTCGGTGTGGGGCGACGCGACATTTATTCGGCGGTTTTGTATCCAACGACTGCTACACACGTTAGCAGCCAACCGAGATGTCAAGTAAGGGGTGTCTCTATTTGTTCTTCTATATTATTACCAGCAACCGGCCGCGTGGATGGCACGCGGGAGGCACAAATCAGACGGCGTCGTTCTTCGCCTACCACCTATACAACAATGCCCTCCGGACCAATCTCATTGCCCCATCGCCAAACTGCCGTCGTCGCCCAAGGGCCTGGGCGGCTAGCAATCCAACACGACGCAGTCGTGCCTGCGCTTGGCCCCGACATAGCCATCGTCAAAACGGCTGCGGTCGCTATCAACCCGGCCGATGCGAAAATGCTCGACTACAGTGCCGCGCCAGGCGCCATCCATGGATATGACTTCGCGGGTACTGTCGTAGCTCTGGGTGCCGAGACGCCGGGTCATCTAGCAGTGGGCGATCGCGTCGCCGGTATGGTACACGGCATGAACTCGCTGAGGCCGGAAGTAGGCGCCTTCGCTCAGTACGTCGGGGCTTGTGCGGACTTGCTGCTGAAAATTCCAGACAGCATGAGCTTCGAGGAGGCCGCCGGCCTAGGTACGGGAATCGCGACGGCTGCATTGGGCCTTTTTCAGGAGCTCAGGGTGCCCGGGTCTCTATTGTCGAAAGGTCAAAAGCCTAAGGGCGATGGCGGGCTCGCGTCCGAAGAGCCGGAGTTCGTCCTCGTGGCTGGCGGGAGTACCGCTACAGGCACCCGCGCAATCCAAATGCTAAAGCTGTAAGTCGAACTCTTGCTATTTTGATCATGTTCCATTCTTGTGTATGATGCTAACCAGTATCGGTTGCGGCCTCCAGCGCCGGGCTCCGACCAATCGCGACATGCTCCCCGTCGAACTTTGACCTCGCCCTTCGCTTTGGGGCCGAGAAGGTGTTCGACTACCACAGCTCCACATGCGCCGTCGACATCCGCACCTATACTCGCAACACCTTGGGGTACGCTCTCGACTGCGTGTCGCTAGCCGAGACGACCCAGCTTTGCTACGGCGCCATCGGGAGAGCAGGTGGACGTTACGTCTCGCTAGAGCCGTTCCGGGAAGCCATCACGACTGCTCGTCCAACCGTAGAGCCATCGTGGCTCATGGTCCTCACCATCTTCGGGCGTAAGGTCGCGCTGGATGGTGTATATGGACGAGACGCAAGGCCTGAAGACAGGCAATTCGGCGCGGAGGTTTTCGCGGTCTTACAATCGTTCCTTGACCGCGGCTTATTTAAAGCACATCCTATTAAGCAGATGACGGGAGGGTTTGCAGAAGTCATTAAAGGGGTCGACATCATTCGTGATCAGACCCTTTCGGGGTATAAGTTGGTATATTCGGTTTCGTAGAACGACAAGCTTTAGACTACCTAGGTTAGATGCTTAAGGACCTACCATTATGTCAGGCGAAACTCCAGCTCTGCCCCCCGGGGTACTCTGGACGTCCTATGCGTTAAAGAGCCCGCAGATGTATGTAGCTCTTTTAGATACATACGTCCTTCCGGACGTAAACACAATCATCATCATCATCAAAAACCTACCAATATTATTGTCTTTGTCACCTCTAGCTATCGTTATTCCACACATCATGCAAAGTGCGAATATTTACTGGCTATTCGCAAGCCATATTTTTGTGCTTCTCACGTGTACCTTGTCTGGCCAATGCCTAACTGGGTGGCTACCCACCTACCTACCTATGTAAAACATGAGGCTAATGCTCGTAAAATGCTAATAATTCATATTACACTGATCTGGCTGTATCCAGTATGAAAATCAGTCTTCTCTGGAATACTTTCAAGATTTGGCCAGCTCGCTAGGATTAAGGTTGGGAAATCCCTTACCTAAGACGCCTGGATAACTTAAACTGGCCCGCCCCGTGGTTGCGATACGATTGAGACTCACCCAACCGGGTTTCATCCGGCTGTTCCGTGAAAGGTGAGCTTATTATTAATCCCTAAGCGCTATTAACGTCATGGTTATTATTATTCGTTATCCTGAAAAGCTGCATCCGACGATCAATACTTAAAAGCAGGGCCTACGCGTCGAGGTAAATCGCCGAGGAAACCGGAATGCTTTACATCTTCGATAAGGGCCATGCAGTGGTGGTGTCGGCTGTTCCATCGTATTCGGTGACTTAATGGGGTTTAATTATACTGGTGGTTTTAGTATGCTATCCGCTCGGACGATTATAGCCCTCAGTTTGGCGAAGAGGGGTTGAAAGCAACACGTAGAAGTGTTTCGTCCCGGGAATAGCGTGATCAAGATGATTAGTATATTCGTATAAAAACCCGTTAGCTAAGCTTCAGTCGTAGTTGTGTTCGAGATATTGTCTAATTTAGTTTTCTTCCTAACTGATCCGGAGCACTAAAGCGGAGCTTTTACATTCACACTTGAACGCTTAAAGCTTAAACAGTTCGTAGCAACTATTAACATGGAATGTCCGGTCAGACCGCACGAGTATCATCGTGAACATCCGAAAATATCGACAGAAGATGTCATAGATACGTCCAAGCTGGTCGACATACCACAGCCACCAGCCCAGTACTATTTCGGCCTGCTGGGCCATATTCCGGAAGTCGATCCAAGCTTTCCACTGCGGTCCTATTGGAAGCTCATGGATATTTATGGCCCAATATTCAAGCTCAACTTAGGTACTCCGGACCCTAGAATACTCGTCGGTAGCCACGAGCTGGTCAGCGAGATGCTGGATGATAGCCGTTTTAGAAAATCGGCGAGTAGGGTCACGCAAGAAATGCGAGACTTCCTCGGCGACGGCCTGTTCACCGCTTCCCTGGACGAGGAAAACTGGTGGAAGGCTCATCGTATACTTGTCCCGGCATTCGGTATATCAATCTGCCAATCCTCACTGGCGAGATGAAAGAAACTCATACCAAACAGGTCCACTCGGGGTACAAAAGATGTTTGACGACATGTTTGTTTCTCCTAGTCCCGTGATCCGCAGAAGTGTGTGCTGCTGACGAGATCCTACATAGGCTGGACGTTAGTTCGCAGCTGATCTTGAGGTGGGATCGGTTCGGCGCCGATCACCAAATCGACTGCTCGGATGCTATGACGCGCCTGACCTTCGACACCATCGGGCTTTGCGCATTCGGGTACCGCTTCAACGAATTCTACTCGGAGGAGCCCCACCCATTCACGAAGCAGCTCCGAGAGGCGCTCTTCGAATCAGGTAGGAGAGGGAATCGTCCACCGCTGTTAAATCGTTTATATTACCGCGCGGAGCAGAACCGGCAAGAGAACATGGCCAACATGGGAGGACTAGCCGACAGCATCGTGAAGGACAGGATCGACCACCCAAAGCCGGATGCCAACGATCTCCTCAACTACATGCTTAGCGGCATCGACAGGGAAACGGGAGAGAAGCTAAGTGTCGAAAACATCAGGTTCCAGATGTTGACCTTCCTGGCCGCCGGATATGAGACGACCAGCGCCACGCTCAGCTTTACCTACTACTTCCTGTGCGACAACCCCGACAAACTTCTCAAAGCACAGCGGGAAGTCGACGAAGTAGTCGGGGACAAGGTTATCACCACGAGCATGCTTCCAAAATTGACCTATATCGACGCCTGCATCAAAGAGTCACTGCGGGTCATGCCACCCATCAACCTATTCAACAGGACCGCGATCAGAGACACGACGTTGGCTGGTAAATACTTCATCAAGAAAGGCCAGTTGGTCTCGGGGCTCCTGCGCCAGTTTCACCGGGACCCGAAGGTATGGGGAGAAGACGCCGCCGAGTTTCGACCGGAGCGAATGTCGAGTGCCGGATTCCAGGCGTTGCCTCCAAATTCGTGGAAAGCGGTACGTTTCTTCATGGTTGCTACCCGAGAAGAACGCACAATTAATGCGTTCCACCATAGTTCGGCGACGGCCTGCGGGCGTGCATCGGCAGAGATTTCGCCCAGCAAGAAATGCTCATGAACATAGCTATGGCGCTGCAAAGGTTCCAGATCGAAAAGGCCGATCCGGACTACAAACTGAAGCTTAATAGCACAATAACGATCAAGCCATCAAACTTCAAAATGAAGGTTCGTCGTCGGCTAGGCCGGGGTCTCATGACCGGCATACCGGGAGGTGTCCCCGGAGGTGGGCCGGCTGATAGTGGACGAAAACATCAAGAAAACTACGAGAAAGCGAATCAGGCGAAGTCGAATGGGGTTCGCGGCGAGCTTAAGCACGTATCCGTCTTCTTCGCAGGCAATACCGGGACCTCGGAGAGCCTAGCTCAGTCCCTCTCTAAGGGCGCGCCGGATTTCGGCCTCGACGTTGATATTCAAAACCTCGACGCCGCGACGGAGAACCTGCCAACGGACAAGCCCTGTATCATAATCACGCCTTCGTACGAAGGGAGGCCCGCCGACAACGCTAGGAAGTTTGTCGCTTGGATCGAGCAGCTTTCGGCCAAGTCAGAGAAGTTACCCGCCGGGACAAAATACGCCGTCTTCGGCGTCGGGAACAGCGATTGGGTCGGCACCTTTCATCGAATCCCACGCTTGATCGACGACACATTGGCCCAGCTTGGTGCCGAGCGGATCATCGACGCAGGCTTCGCCAACGTGAAACAGGATCTCGTGGGGCCGTGGGAAGAGTGGAGCGAACAGATATGCACAATACTGTCCGGCACCGCTCAGCGTACCGGCAAGGCCGAAGCTGGAGTCGAGGTTCACATCGAGAGGGACAAGCTCTCGCAAATGCTCGGCGGCGAGGAAATGGCTTCCGGTACCGTCGTCGCCAACCGCGAGCTAGCAGGCACTTCGGCGGGCGCCGCAAAGAGGCACGTCGAAATCCAGCTCCCTCCCGGGTGCGACTACACCTCTGGCGACTACCTGGTTATCCAAGGCCGGAATTCGGAAGAGGCAGTACGCCGAGTGATGGCGAGGTTCGGACTTAGCGAGCACGACGTCATGAGCGTCCATGAAAGCAAGAAGAACTTCCTTCCGGTTCAACCTACGGCGGTCGATCGGTTCCTGCATAGCAGCGTCGAGCTTGCTACGCCTATCACCAAGCGGCAGCTCGCCACCCTCGCATCGTGGGCGGAGAAGAGCAGCGCGGAGCACACACAATTGGAGGCTATGCAGGAGGATACCAGATACCAGGAATTATTGGAGAAGAGATACTCCATCATCGATATCCTCGAGGAGGTCCCTCGCCTTCGTCTCCCGTTCGGCGTCTACATTGACTTTCTCCAGCCACTGACCCCACGCCAGTACTCTATCTCCTCCTCCTCCCTCGAACCACGAAACAACGTCAGAGTCAGCGACGCGGAGCACGCAGTCACCGCTAGCGTCACATTCGACGTCTTCGAATCCCCGGCAACGAGCGGCCACGGCAGATTCCGCGGCGTGGTGGGTAACTACCTCGCTGGCTGTATGCCGGGAGATCGCATCCCGTGTTTCGTTAGCCCGACCAAGGTGGGTTTCCGCCTCCCAACAAACACCGAAACCCCGGTCGTCATGCTCGCAGCCGGGACGGGCATCGCACCAATGCGCGCCTTCATCGAAGAGCGCTCGGCCATCAAACGCGCAGGCATACGCAAGCTCGGTCCCGCTGTGCTATTCTTCGGATGCCGCCATCCTGAAAAAGACTTTATCTACCGCTCCGAGCTACGAGATTGGGAGGATCAGGGAGTTGTCGAGGTCATCACGTGCTTTTCCAAACCCGACGATGGACAAACCGGACGTCACGTCCCTGATGCGTTGTGGGAGTACCGCAGACGCATCTGGGAGATGTTCCGAGACGGCGGGAAAATTTATATGTGCGGCAGCGCCGCGAGGCTCGGGAGGAGTGCGGCATCGATGTGCAAGCGTATTTGGAGGGATAACACGGGGCAGAGCGAGGTGGAATCGGAGCAATGGTTTGAACAGGTAAAAAATACGCGTTACGTAAGTGATGCTTATTGATAACGATGTGGGGGGGGCCGCGTGGTGGTACAAGGGCTCGGAGCGTGGTCATACCTAGCTCCCCTTAACCCTTATTTAGCGTCGTCGATAAGGGGCAGCATTACCTCGGTAGTCTCCCTTTTGGAGCATTAGTCTGGAACCTAAGACCTTAATAAAGCCAATCCTTCGTCTTCAATCTTACATTTTTACAGTTGCTCCTTTCAAAAGTTTTGTCCATATCCTTATCGTCAAGTGTCGCTGCTATGAATCAGCTGATGAGCCAGCTGCTGCCAATCAATTAGCCATTAGTGGATGTAATAAGCAGCTTACCTATGCACCAGCTGAAAATGGCTCGGCGACAGCTGTCAATTATCTTTATATGGACAGAACTTTTGAGAGACACATCCGTAAATAGCTTATCGCTATATTTCTATTAATTATAAGAATGTTCGAAAATATACCTAGGTACTCATATATTATTTACTGTATTTCATGCCACGATGTGTCATATTAACCATAGGTATGATTCATATCATATCGATTTGGCCCAAGGGCCAAGATATACGAAGAAGCTTATACTCGCGGGATTCCTAGCCCCTCTCTTCTACCCGTGCTTGCCGGGTCGAGATATGGGACCTCTCCAATACCCGAGGCTCGCACGCCTGTTCTAATGCCTTCCACGAGATGCGTGTCAGGCTGTTACAATCAAAGTTAGCATAAAGGAGGTGCTCGCTGACGGAGACATGCGAGAAAGATAGAGAGGGGATCTAACACATATGAAATACTCACCGTGGCAGCGTGAAGCGTGCAAATATTGCTCCAGATGGCACAAGCTCCTGTTGTCCAATGCATACGAGCTATGCAGTCGTGGTTGCGTGTGATAAGCCGCAAGACGTAGTCTCGGATTATGCTATCCTCGTAGGAGTAAACGTTGTTGATGCGGCTGACGTGCAGTCCTACGCCGGCAAATAGGGACTTCCAGCCGGTCACCGGGTGAGTGCGGATGACCGGGTGGGACGGCGAAAATTCATAATCGACATTGAGAGGTGATCCACGAGGGGACATGACTTCATACCCGCCAGCCTTGCAGGCCGATTCGAAGACGGGCTGCGAGCATGTCGCAGTCAAGGTCTCTAAAAACTTCTGAAAGGGGGGAGATAGGCGGTCATACAGTTCATATCCGGATACCCAAAGCGTGTCACCGCCAGCCGGCGGGGTTTCCTGCATGCGCAGAAATGAGAAGTCAGACGGACAAGTCTCGAAGAGACCTAGATTGTTACCGTCAACTACGAAATTACAGAACCGAGACTGGTTTAGTCGTTAACATACTATCACTATGCCATTCTCGACCGAGATCTCGAGGTTCACTGCCCGAGCCGGGTCAGTTTTTCATAGTAGCATATAGCTTCTTGGCGGCTTCGGTGTTAATGACATAGCTAAGGCTCCGTCAGCACCCGTCTTAAACTCAGAGGTTAGGG